>JALHAQ010000024.1:0-1200000 GCA_023838395.1 Holcopasites calliopsidis
AAACATCGATATCTCGTAAACAAAGCCTCAAACGGAAAATTGCCATTCTTGATTTTCGTTTTATTTTGGCCTGTAGAATCACCCCTTAAAATATTTGCATACTGTTGCGTTACACCCTGTATATGTATGTATGTATGTATGTAATGTAATGTAATGTAAACATATAATAATTTATATAAAACATATAATAACAAATGAGGATAAATAAAAATCAACGTTTGTGAAAGACTTGCTTCCTCATTTACAATTTGCGATTTGAAAAAGAGCCTCTAGATTGATCAATACTTTACATTTTGTATGCAATTCTTTACGTGGACCATGTCTTTTCACCGTACATGGTTTAATGTTTTATTTATATTATATTTATTTAATGGAAAATTGAAGTTACAAAAATTGTTTGATATGAAGGGGGACATCATTTGGCACAAACATATTATTGTAAGTAGAGTAGTAGGCTTAATGTCACGACTGACAATAAATTAACTAACTCGACCACGACTAAGGACTACAGCGAAAATGTTTGTTTAGTTACGTCTGTACAGGCAGGATTCAATGGATTGTATTCAAAGCTTATAATTAATACGTATTTCGGAAACTAATAAACACCCGGGCTTAAAATTTTGTCTTTGAAGTTCTCCTGCTTTCGCCCCCCCCCCCCTCACCCAATTTCATCGAAGTTCATGTCAATTGGGGATTCAATCGACATTCGGCCTATGCATGCACACATGTGTATGATGCGGCTCTAATACATTGGATGGGTGGTCGATGACCTATAAACAAACGAGAATCACAATCATCCAGGTAATTCTCCGAGGATTGAAATGCAACGCAGCGGAAGCCGATCGACGCGAGATTTGTATTGAGCAAATTGTACAGATGGTAGAAGGCAGTTGGAAGTGGAGAAAGTATAAATTAGCCACTGGTTTCTTTCTGGCGTAAGGGAATCATGCAAAGAAAACTGAGGTTTCTTGACAAGATAATTAAATGTGTTGCTGTAAACCAAAATGCATGTGATGCTGTAAACAATATAATTTTAATACAATTTATACATGCATTTGTTATTCTTTCGGCGGTAGAAAGGGGAGACAGCAGTCAAAGATTAGATTACTTTTTTTCACTCATAAGAAAGTTAAAATGTGTGCGAATAATATATGTAAGAACAATTGACGTGCAAAACGATACAAAAATGTGAGATTTTCCGCGTTGTACGAGTCAGTCTGTCGTGAGTCTTCTAGGCATAATTAATAAGTTGAATTAGTAAGTGCGCTGGACGCTGAGGACTTTCGGAGACTTGTGAGGATTGCGGACTTTCTCGGTGAGGATTAAGCGGGTAATACGGTAAATATTTATATATATTTTATTTATGTATATTTTTTTCATTACATGTGTGAGTTAAAGTATATTTGAAAATGCAGCATCAAGAGAGGAGGACCAGCCATAAAAAGTGCGCTTATCCTAACTGTAGTTTAAGCAGCCGCAGGGATAATGGATAAGGGATAATGATCGATGATGTATAACGTGGCTGGTTAACTGTGGCTTAGACGATTGGGTAGATATTGGGAATAGTGTGTTAAAGAAAAAGTACATTTGCCAAAGATTGTTTTCATCCAGCCGGTCCACTCCGAAGAACCGCCGTGCCGCAAATGTACGATATTGTAGATTCGCCTGGCATTAGCAGTAATGTAGATTTTGAAACCATCTCATCACCTAGAGAATACGGTGAATTACGACAACGGTTGATAGAAACCGAAGAGAAATTGAAACAAGAAAAGAATACATCAAGTATTCTTCGCTTGCAATTAAGGGCGCAGTGTAGAGTAATAGATCGGTTGAAGATGCAGCTTTTTTCAGGCTATATTAGTTCTACATGTTTGAAGAAGGCAGTTGCTAGTAGAGTCAAAGGTTACGTCTTAACTTTTGTACTCATGTTGGTCTTTAGATTGAAGCATTGCTACTCATCGCCAGAGAAGCAATTATGTATTAGCATGCACTACACTTCCCCTTCCTTGTACAGAAATTTGCGCGAGAAATTCGGCTTCCATCTGCTGGATCGTTCTACGATAGTTCGTTGGTTTGGGAACATAGACTTTTGGCCGGGTATTTGTCAAAATTAGCTTTCCGCGTTAAAATACAAAACTGCGCACATGGAAGTCGCAGACCGGAATTGCATTGTTGTATTTGATGAGATGGCTATTAAGCGATATCTCCATTTGTACCTACCCAACACGACAGGTCATTGAAGGCTTCGAAGATTTGGGCTCTTCGGGTAGAAGCTCAGCCGTTGGCACTCAAGTGCTTGTTTTTATGCTGCAAGGACTGTTCGATAACTGGAAACAACCGCTAGCTTTCTTTGTTTCTGGCCGTAGTGTTAAGAGGGATGTATTGTCCGCTCTTTTAGTCCAAATTTTAGATGCCGTACACGAGACGGGTCTGAAAGTAAGGGCGGTTGTTTCTGATCAAGGTGGCAGCAATAAGAGCATAGCAGACGACAAAGCTTTGATCTCTGAGCCCTTTTTGGAACGTAACGGTAAGAAAATTTTCTTTTTGTTTGATGTCTTACATTTGTTCAAGTTTATTTGGAATAATTTATTGAAGTACGACTTCTTAATTGATGGTTTCATTGTGCAATGTTCGTGCGCTATGGAACTTGGAAAAAGAACACGGTACAAGGACAGCTTACAAATTATCCGAAATACATGTTAATTCTAACACGTTTGACAGGATGAAATGTAAGTATGCCCCTCAAGTGTTTAGTAGTAGAGCGTCAGCTACGTTGTTCACCACCTCCGTGACAAGCAGTATTACAAGTAACGTGCAACACACGGCGACTTTCTTCCAGGTCTTGAATGACCTGTTTCATAATTAAATCGCACAACCCGTGGTCCCAATCCGAACAAATGAGCGCTCTCGCGATTTTACACTTTCGTTGGAAGTAATTTAAGACGTACTTTCAACGATATGGAGAATTGGTTACTAGTATCCGAGGAGGGGTTAAAAGTACCTCCTTGTTTCTTGGGGTGACGGAAATCTGTAAATGCCACCATGCAACTGTGGGACGATCTAAGGGACGAGGGTTTTGCGTTTTTGTTGACGTCACACTTGAATAGCGATTGTTTAGAGAATTTCTTTTCTGTACTTCGGATGCATGGTGGCACGTACAATCAGAATCCTTCGGTAAAAGCGGTGCGTCTCGCGCTTAGAAAAAATTTAGTAATGTGGTTGAATCGGGCACCAAACTCGGCGAATTGCATGGAAGATTTTGACGTACCGTTAGTATCAGGAGAATTTATACCACAGAGTGAACCAGCCATGTCAACAGCTGATGCTGCATTTACTGTGAATGAAGGGCACGCCGATGACAGGTACATCAATGTCGATGATCGGTATGCCTTTTGGAAACGAACGTGATAGAACATTTTTCAGGATATATTGCTAATAAATGTCTGCAAAAATCTGAATGTCGTAGATGCCCGGATATTTTTATAGAGGAGAATGCAGTTCTTAGCCGTAACGAACAAATGCTGTTATTTTTCCGGGCATATGTATGTAGTCGACCACAATGTCGATTTTGGAATCTTGTGTGTTCCGACAACACACTTTTCGACAATTTGTAGAATAATTTCTGGCATTTTTCACGCGTATTATCCGCAAATGTGCAGCGAAACGTTCACATTGGATAAACTATTTTCGATTATATTGAGTGTATTGCAGAAGAATATCGAAAGTGGTTTGTTGAAGATGATTTTGCTGAGCACCGTGAAGAAATGGTATATAAATTTGTAACTGTCAAAATTCATACAGATACGGCATGGCTTGGACAAGAATTGCGTTTGAGTACCAGGAGAACGTTATTCCAAATTGGTACAATTCGAGCATGTTTAAGTACACTGGTTTTTATTAGTAATATACCTCGTAGTAAGGCAAAGTGATTGATTCCCCTCGCTGATTAATTCAAAGGAAGCGTTGACTAAAGACATCACGACCATACATCCAACGTGTATTGTATGTATATGTGATCTCGCAAACAGCCCGCAATCTACCTCTTGTGTTGATCAAGAAGTCGACTGGGGGCCACCTGTCAGATCGCACATCGGTACCGGTGGATGTTTGGCCGCGGTACTTTCGGGTGACACTTCCTTTGAGTCTAGTAGCGAGACAAACACTGTGTAGATTTTATTGCAGATATGTATATTATATTATACAATATTATATTGTAAATATAAGTGTATGTAATATGTAATATATGAATATTAAGTATTTTGTTGTAAATACATACAAATTTTTTAAATAACTTATACATATGTACATACATAAGTATTACATATTACATGATCTGCTATGTACAGAATGCAGAAAAAAAGAACTGTCACGGCTTTCTCTACATTTTGTATTAGCATTTGGAGTATGTTCAACGTTCTTTCACTTGCCAAGTACGGATACTGATTTTTCTAAATGATGTATTTTTTATATTCAATTTTTATTATCTATGGTCTTTCTATTATATACATACAGGTCAAGTCGTATAAACATTGAACATACTCTGGGATGGTTAAGACCTTCTCTCACGCCTTCACGTGGCCCATCCTGTTAAGCATTTTCACATAAATATTTGAATGCGATAGTAACAAATATTTTTCTCTAAAGTATAAGTGCAACTAAGATGAAAGAAAGGCAGGCTATTATTATCTTATAAATTATAAAGGATACGTGCGTATTTTATGTCTTAGGTTATTAGGAACTTCGTCCTCCAAGCATATAATCATTAGTAAGAGTTAAACTGCTTTAGATACAGATTTCTAATAATCTTATTATCCGATCGAAATCCGAGTTTTAATAATAAACCGAGGGAAAGGTTTGGTTTTGGAAATTCGTACGTTAAATCTTAACCCTTTGCACTCGAGAGGTGACTGTCGCTCGCCACTTGCCTCGCTGCGATAACTTGACGCGCGGCGGTAACTGTTTACGTTTTGTCTCTTCGACGCGGGTTCCTACGCTCTGTTTGTATAATCTAACGAAGTGTAAAATGACATCCCTTCAAATGGAGATAAGACTTTCTTATCTGAAATTAGTACGCAACCACCAACTGGACTGCGTTTTCGGTCTCAGTTCGAACTTGACAGCCGTGGCAGCAAATCTAAGAAAAGTTGAAGCTGCATAACATTCTAACAGGAGCTAGGAAAGATTGCGAAGTCTGCTCTCAAAGAACTAAACATGGTAAAAGACATCAGACGACATACTATTGTGATACTTGCCCCGAAAAGCCGGGCATACATCTCGGCGATTGTTTCATGAAATATCATACAAAGCAAAATTACAAAGACTAATATTTAAAAAATTATCTTTGTAAAGATGTAAAGATACATTAGATATTAAAATATAAAAGTTTTGTATGCTACTTTGTGTGTGTGTAATCATTTTATGTTAGAGGTAGTAAATTCGCCAAAAGCGCTACGAAACGTCTCGAGTGCAAAGGGTTAATATTTGTAACGCTCTCGAAATTGACTCATCATGTTAAAAAGCACATTTTAAAGAGGAATGTTAAACTAATGCAGGTAACCAAGTGCAAGGCAGTATTTTTTCAAACCAATGAATTTAAAGTGATCAACTAAGTGGCAACAACGCCAAATTACAGCTTAAAAATTAGGTGTTAATTATTGCCTAAATGATTGATAACAAACAAAATTTCTGAGCAACGGGGAAAGTATATTTCTTTAGCTTTAAAATGAACGTAATCACAATGTTTGTATATGTATGTAAGCAAATAAATTTGAACACTATGTACGCTATATGCATGTATGCACATACATATAACCTCCAAGTATAGTTTACACATTATGTTTGACATGACCATATGTTGCCTCATTATATGAAAATTTTCAAAACTTTTGCATTAAATAGCTTTAAACCATCTGGGACAGAAAGGAAAAATTCTACATATTTTGTTAGTATGATAGTTTCAATAGATACTTAGGCCAAGCTAAAGAAGAATCTGTTTACGATTGCTGTTTCTATGGTATTTAACGTGGATTGTCCTATTCATAGTTGTGCATTTCTTGCCAATTGCGAGTCTCTCGATACGAATTTGTTTTCCGATTCCTTCACTATTGTCATTGGTCGCAAATTAATGTAATTCCAACGACCGCCACTCTGTAGCCTAGAGGACACTTGAAAACTAGCGATTATTCTTAGGGTCGGTATTTCAGAACAGGTGACACGCAATCCCGCAAGACGCGCAGTCTATCTTGTACTCTGGTTTGTGCTTTCACAACCTTGAACCTGATTTTTTCGCAGGTAGCATTTTATTGCAGAACACAGTGAAAAGCTTTATTTTTGTCCGCAAATTTCACAAATACAAACGACTGTACAAAGCTTAAGAATTCTATTAGGAGATTCGTGTTTAAATGGCATTTTAGAGGAAGGTCTCCCTTTAAAAATCGGTACAGGTATATTATCATACAATCTCTTTTTACGAACTTACAGTTCAAACATTGACAATATTTTGGTCGAGATTCTGTGATCCTTTGATTTAGCTACATAGTGTATCTACAAACTAGTGTATTTCCTACAGTGTAATTTTAAAAATTCCCACTGCTATGCTTTAATAGAAAATAAACAGAAACTTTTGATCATGTTGAATCTCCGACTTGGTAATACATTAAACAAGTTTCCAACAAACAGAGCGGAATTACTCGATAACTATTAGATTTGGGACTAATAAAGGACAATACTTTTTTACTCAAAATTCAAGGCTATTTCATATTTTGGCATGAAAAATATAGCATCTCATTCATGAAAACAAAGTTGACCTTGAACTCTTGGAATCACTTCCATCTATAAAAAAATGTATACATCATACAATAAGTCCCTTCGAACCATTAAACTCCACATGAAATATTTTTTCATACAATGCATATTTTAGAAGTTATTCGAGGTGATCAAGTTGCGTGAACCATTTTATTATAAGGCAGCCCTTAGATATAGGATCCCATAACTGTTCTGTGACTTTACCCCGCATTTGTCTTCAAATTCTGTTACTAAAGGCACTCCAGGCCAATTCTCTACTGCGTCGGTAACGTAAAGAGTTACACGTAAATGGAAATACAGTTCGGGGAATCCTGGTTTTCGTCTAACAAAGAGTGCATTGACATTCGTCAATATTACTTAAAAAGTAGCTAATTTCATTAAATGCCAAGATGTAGGCTTAATAACCTTGCCTCCGTTTCCAAATTTTGAAATAACGCAGATGAAACAACAGTAAATTGAATGTATGACATAATAATATGATGCAAAAGGCTGCGGCCAAGCCTGTGAAGAAGAAACCAAGGAAACGGAAGCGGAGGGTTGCTGATCCTGTGAGAGATGCAGAAACAGATAAACGAATCGCGCAAATCGAAGAGAAGAGACAGAAGATTATAGATCAAGTGCATGATTCGTTATTAAAGAGGCGAGCGGACAAAATAGCTATACAAAATGCATACTTTGAAAAGGAAGCTAGGCTAAAAGAGAAAGAAAGCAGGGATGCTGAGAAAACTGGGAGCGAGAAGATCATGTTGCAGGTTTTGTGCAGACAGAATTTAATTACTTAATTAATTTTGTTTATTATTGCACAAAACATTTTTTATACGTACATTATATACCAATGATTTCAATTCATAAATGTACAAATGACTTTGCAGAAGATAGATGAAGAATAGAATGGAAATTCATACTTCCTGCATTATCCCTTGCGCCGATTAGCAAATCATAAGAAGTTGAAATTTAACCAAGCTGTATAGATAAACACGATAAGTAATTACAACTCTATTGCAGATACGAGAAGACTTAAGCAAAGTTGTTGAGGAAGGCATAAAGTGTGTATACACGTCAGAGATAATACCGAAGAAAATTAAGTTCGATGGCCGACAAGTTCTAACGATCAAAGGCGTTAAATACAAAGTAAACAAGAACTTGCACCTAGTCGGTTGGGGAAAAGAGGCGGTCACGATGAGTTCAGCCTTCGAGCGAATCGTTGGCAAACAATTAAAGAAAGGTTTCATGGTGGTGCCCCGTAAATCGATTTTCATGATGTGGAGTTTCCCGGAAGCGTTCCCCCCTTTAGACAGTCGTATCTCGTACGTCGAGGCTGGTACCGATGGATTTCCGGATGAGAAGTCTGTGAATGCTACTAAAAAAATCTTGAATTACGTGAAGAAGTTAAAGAAGAGAGACTTGTTAGTGGTCATGCTCTCGCAAGAAATCGACGACCTTCTTTGCTGTCCCCAAGAATCAATTACATTGAGAGATAAAGTTAGAGTCCTCCGTAGACTAAAGGCTGCCAACGCAACTCCCGAGGAAATAAATATTGTAAGAAACAAGATGTCCGCCATTAGAGGTACGCAAAAGTCGCCTAACAAAAATTAACAATTTAAAAGCTAAAATTGAAGTAAATTAAATTAAAGTAAATTACGATCGATCTTTAATACAGGTGGCGATTTGGCCCGGATGGCATACCCAGCAAAAATCGTAACTTTGTTCACATCAGACGTTTTCGGAGAGCCAATGACCCAATTGTCGGGAGGACCTTGCATCTACGATTCGAAAGACCAGACAGCTTTAGCAATATTAGTCAAGTACAGATTATTCGACAAAATACCACTTAGCGTGAGGGACCTAGTACAGGACACGACTCCGTGGATCGTGGCTGCGGACAAGCAGTTAGACGAGAGAAAAAAGTATAAGTTTGTCAACGAGTACGTAATAGCTTGCAACGCGGACGCCATGGAGTGTATGGCTAATGAGATTCATAATCTTGGGCTGCTCCCCATGAAACTCAATTCCACCTGTTCCGGGGATATCCAAGAATTCGCTCGGGAATATGTTAAACTGGCATCGTTGATGATACTCGGGGTGGAGGGAAAAATTAATAAGCTGGATATGTACGAGGAGATGAAGGAAAGCCCTATTTGTCCACTGACCGATGAGAAGGTGAACGAAATATTTCCCGCGAAGGATAAGTGGGGCGCGGGGCTGTGCCTTCTATTGGGGGGACGACCTATTGTCAATCTTTGCCCCGAGCCTGGACACGGTGGACCTAATCAGGAACTGGCTCTCTACTTTTCATTGTATTGGTATATGCGGACACAACAGTATCCGCTCCTGAGGGAGTACACTGTGTGGTTCTTGGGCTGCAGCTCCTACGGGAAAGACGGCAACACTGAAGCTGCTGGTGCATTTGGCTACAAGAGCTTGAGCTCCGATGTTTATCCGGAATATGAAAAGGCGGTGATGACTTACAACATGGCCCGCACGAATTGGAGACATAACGACCGCTATGCATCTGACATAATGGTGAACATTGCTGTTACCTTACTCATTATTAGTTATAAGTTAACTAATGATAATGATTAGTCTTTATTTAGGAGAGCGGTCTGTGGAGATAATAAAAGCTTCTGTTGCACCTTTCTATCTATCCTTACCCATCCCCTTCCATTATCAAAGATTTATGTAAAATGCAGGGTGTTGCAGAACTCCTGTTAGAGCTGGGAAGGGGTAATTCCGGAAGTGATTTTAAGCAACTTTTTCCTTTACCAAAACTTTGCTTAAGGCTTCGTTTTTGAATTGTTAACGAAAAACTCTGACCAATCCGAGCGCGCGTAGAACGCGCGTTCAGCTGAGGGCACGTCGTGATACGCTCGCTGTTGAGCGCGGACTCTACGCGCCCTTGGATTGGTCAGTGTTTTTCATCACCTCAAGGTATCTTTCCGGCTCTTACAGGAGTTCTAAGATACACTGTATACAGGTGGGATCATCTAAATGACATTACCTAAATATCTACCTTATTTATTGTTACATGAAAAAACTTCTCAGGACAAAGAGAAGTGAAACACAAATTAACATGGTCGAAAGCTCTAGAACTCTTGAACTATTGTAGTCGTTGAACTTGGTTTTTTATACTCGACATCGATATCAATAAAAAATGTGATGTTGTATTAAAAAATACTATTGATGTCTTTGAAATCTTGTCAAATAATGATCTTAAGAAAATATTTTTCCGAAGGCTACAGATGCTCTTTGGAATGGAATAAGTTTGTCCTGAACAGTTTTTTCGTGCAACAATAAATAAGACAGATATTTAAACTTTATTTCAGCCTTGCAGCCATGACATTGGACTCGGTTTAGAATTTCCTATCTGATACATTTCTATCTTATATCACTCATTCCTCTCCCTTATCCATCTCCTTCTCCCTCTACCTAACCTATCCTATTCCAGTTGATCCTTAACTTTCCTTAAGTTCTCTACTTCATATTTTATCTTATTTCTATACTGTTTCTTTGGTTTTACACACCCGCACGCCCCCCCCCCCCCCTCACACACACACTAACACACGCTCCCTTTTACCCTATTGCGCTTTCATTGCCTCTTTATTTTTCTCTTTCGTTTCAAGTTCCGCAACCATTCCTCCATCTACTTGTCTCTGCTTCCAACCTTATTCCTCCCTCCGTTTCTCTACATTCCCTAACTAGATGCTCTAACGTGCCAAATTCGTCTCCACATATGTAAATCGCATCTTCTTTTTTCATCCTTCTCCCAGTACCTGTTCCACCTCTCTGTGCTTCTACACGTTGCTTGCCCTATAAGCTGCTGACTATCGTCCCTTCCTTCCTTACTCAAGTATTCTGGCATCCCTACTGTTCTGATATACTTGTATTTTTTATTATACTCCGACCTCCATATCTTTCCATCCTGTATCTGCCGTCGAATATCACAATCTCTGTTTGCCAACTCTTCCGCCACTTCTCTCCCTTCTTCTCTCGCGATATCCACCCCTACTTTACTCATTTCATTTCTTTTTAAATAGTACTCTCTTTCTTTGGCACTCTTACTTTGCATCCCCCCTTATCTTTCTCTTCAAGGCACTGTTTAATAATTTTGTTCCCATCTGTCTTCTTCGCTTTTTCTTCGAATCTCCATGCTCTCTGGCCTGTCTTTACCCTTATTTTCCTCCTGTTCGTCTCCTCCAAAACTATGTAATCCGGTGTTCTTATGTCCAATCCGAATATCCATTTTATATACCTAAGCTGTACTTTCTCCACTTTTTTTCTTCCTTTGTAACCCCATAGCTCTGCTCCATACATAAGTACCCCCATTACCAGCGTGTCGAACATATACATCCTCATCTTAAAGTCCGATTTAAACTTCCTTTCTCCGATGCCCCATACTTGGTTTAGCACCACATTACTCCTTTTTACTTTTTCTCTTATGTGACCTGTCACATCTCCATTCCTTTGAAACTTTATCCCTAGATAATTAAATTCATTGACCATCTCAATGTTCTTCGCCCTCCATTTCCATTCTATCTTTTTCATTCTTCCTCCTTTTCTAAATATTACAATCTTTGACTTATTCACATTCATTCTCAATTCCTTCCTGTCTAAATATGCCTCAAGTCTTCTTATCATCCCCCTAAGTGCCTCCTCTCTAGTCGCCACTATCACTAAATTGTCCGTGTAGGCCAATGACCAAAGTATTTCGGTCCCTATTGTAGTCCCACCCATTAACCCTTTTTCTAACTCTTTATCTAAGCCTGAAACTAAGATTGTAAATAGGATCAGGTTGAGAGGGCATCCTTGCCTTAAGCCGCTCCCCGTCCAGAATTCCATTGATTCTTCTTCATTGACTCTTACCGCATTTCTCGTTTCCACGTATATTTCCTTAACTCTCGCCGTCAATCCCTTCTTTACCTCACACTTCTTCATATCCTTCCATAGTTTTGCCTGGTTCACAGAGTCGAAAGCAGCCCTCAAGTCGACAAACATCGCGTACAACTTTCCTTTTTTCCTTCCTACCTTCCTTTCAACCTGGAGTATGTATGCATTGTCTATCGCCCCCCCCCCCCCGTCTTTTCGAAACCCCGCCTGTGAATCCGGCAGTGTTCCTCTCGACTCTATGTCATCTTTTAGTTTCTCATTCAAGATTGATGCATACATATCTTGTATGCCGTGCTGAAGAGACTAATCCGTGTATAGTTACTAGGCTCTTCCGCGTCGCCTTTCTTATGTAATGCTGTTATTGCAGCTTTTCTACAATCATCCAGGAAGTTTTTACCCTCCCAAACATTCTTTATTAGTTTCTTCAGTTCCCCTCTAGTATTTCCTACGCTACATATTCATGCCTCATTCTGTATCTGGTCACTCCCTGGTGCCTTCTTTTTCTTTAACTTTTTTATCTGTTTTTCTATTTCTTCCTCTGATATTCGTACCTCGTTTTCTTCAGTGCGTTCCTGTCTTCTCTCCTCTCGTCTTATCCTGTTATCTGACCCTACCAGCAAATTCTTGAAGTGCTTTCTCCATTCTTCCATTGCAATATCGTTTTTAGTCTCCATTTTCCGTTTCCTTTTTTTGTTTATGTACTCCCATATCCTCTTTCCTGTCTTCGCTTTTCTGATCTCTGCCTCTTCCTCCTTCTTCTTAGCCCTTTCTGGCTTTTCACAAAACTTCTCTGTGCCTTCTTCTCTAAGTATTCTTCTCTATTCACGTTTCCTTTTTTCCACTTTCTATGACATCTACTTACCCTTCTTTTTTCTATACTACATTGTTTATCCCACCAATATTTCTGTCCTATCTTTCTCCTTCTTATTGTTAATTTCTTTATTTCTATACTTTCTTTCACTGTATTTTTTAATTTTCCCCAACTTTCTTCTATTTCCTTCTCTTCTTCATATACCTTTCCTTTTGTTGCATATTTGTATCTTCCTATCATCTCTGGGTTCCAATATACAATCTCTTTTTCCTGTACCACCTCCATTTCTGCCTCTTCTCCGCCTTTTGCCCTTATTGTAACTTCTATAGTATTAGAATATAATTGTATAGGCTGGTGATCGGACTCTATTCTGCTTCCTACACTAAAGTTTTCTGTCTTATTCCATCCTATTGTATTGACAATCACATAATCTATCACTGATACACTCTTTTTCTCTACATATGTGCATTCTCCTTCCTCATATCCTTTCATATTATCGTTTAATATATACATACCACCTTCATCTACTGTCTTCAACAATTTAACCCCTTCACTATCCTTTTTCTTATCCTTAGATTTCTTTTTAGCCTGCTTTCCTTCTACTTCTCCCTTGTATATGTCTCCTTCTTCTCCGGTCCTTGCATTAAAGTCTCCACCTAGGACCATTACTTCTTCCCCTGGTTGTTCTATTTTCTCACTTAGTTTCATTGCTGTCTTGTCCATTTCTCTATTACTGTACACTGTCCATATATTCCATATTTCCTCTTCTATCTTTATTTTATTCCCTACTATTTCCCATGTTTCATAGCTTTCCTTTATTATTTCCCAACCTTTCCTAACTTCTATTATGATCCCACCTTTAGGCCTTCCTTTTTTCTTTTCTTTTAGTGCCCCCTGGATAATCCAGTTGAATCCTTTTGGTGATCTTCTTCTTAGGCTCTCCCACCTCTTTTGGTCTATCCACGTTTCCATTAAACCAATAAAATCGAACTTTTGAGTGTTATTCCAAAATCCCCTGTCCTTTCTCCCTATCCCTCCTACGTTCCAGAGTAGTAGTTTACCTTCGTTCATTCCTCTTAACTTACCCTCTTCAGATTTCCTTCTCTCGGCTCCGTTATCTTATGCTTGCTGAGTCGACTTTTG
The DNA here is from genome assembly GCA_023838395.1 of Holcopasites calliopsidis. NCBI lineage: Eukaryota > Metazoa > Arthropoda > Insecta > Hymenoptera > Apidae > Holcopasites > Holcopasites calliopsidis. The sequence goes on from JALHAQ010000024.1 coordinate 13,643, forward strand.
CTGAGGTTTCTTGGTTTTGTTTCCCTTCCTGAATGATCGTTCCTCTCTTATTTTTGCTTTATTTTCTCTATTCTGCAAGGCTTTTAATAAAAATTTCTTATTCCTTCTGTTCCCTCTCGTTCTTCATTCCATTGGTACCATTTACCCTGTATTCTTATTTTTCTATAGTCTACCTTCACTTCTTTCCTTTCTGCTCTTAATCTTTTAGCTCTCTCCCTTATCATTCTTTGTACCATCATTTCTTCTTCCGTCACATCATGGTCTATAAAAATTCGTTTCCTTCCTAATTTTCCTTTCCTCCTCATTATTACCTGTTTTGTTTCCCAATTCTTCAGTCCCACTATAGCTACATTTATTTTTTATCCACCACCTCTCGTTCCTATATCTGTTATTCCTTCTTCCACTCCGAATTCCTCCTTCAAGAACTGCTTAACTATTTCCTTAGCTTCCTTTTTATGTCCCTCCAGTCCCTTGATGACTATCTTGTTTTTCCTCCCTCTTTTCTCTTTTTCCTGCAATTTTCTTTGAATTTTTCTCACCCCATTCCGTGCCTCCCTTATTTCTTCATTTTTAACTCCATCCTCCAATTTACTATTTTCCTCTAGCTTCTCATCCACTTTCTTTAGTACTTCTGCGGCGATTTTACCCCTTTCTTCCTCCCTCCTCTGTCTCCCTCTCCTCTCCTTTCTGCATCTTTCATTTGCTCTAGTATCTCTTCCATCTTTTTACATAACTCTTCTTCTTTTCTCTTCCGTCTCTATTCCATGGATTCTATTCTCTGTGCCAGTACCTTCATTTCTTTTCTTACTTCCTTCTCCATACCTTCTCTTGCTTGCATTATTTCCTCCTTTATACTTTCTACCTTACTTACTATTACATTTACTATATTTTGATCGAGGTTCTCTTTCTCCTTTTCACCCTCCCATTCCTTTTCTCTTTCTTTTTTCTTTTCTAGACCTTGCAGTGTTGCCTTTCATCGTTCCTTTTTATCACCTGTTCTTCTATGTGTGTATCATTCTCTTCCTCATCCTCCTCCAAATCCGTTTTCCACTTCTCTGTTATTTTCTTATTCCCTGGGCTTTCTTTGTTTCTATTCTCTTCCATTGAAGGTCAACCTCTTTTGCTTTTTTCTACTCTTGGTGTACCTATAACCTTTTCCTCTCCTACTTTTTCCTGTTCTGCCTCTATTTTTCTGTCTTTTGTTTTCTCATTCATTTTATATTAACTTGTTGCTGCTTATTATATAATACTATTCTATTTTCTATCCTAGTCGCTAACGGTATCTTATTCTATTTACTAATTCATAATATCTTTCTTAATGTAACTTTACCTTCTATCTTATCTGCCTTCTGTTTTGCTATACTATCCCTTATTTAATAAACCAGTAAAGCCTATGCTCAGAAACTTTATTCCTACCTTATGTTTATAATCGTCTCCACGCCCTAACTACTCGTTTTGGTTTCCTTCCTTTTTTGACTTTTCTTTTTCACCCGTACTTCACACTCTCTCTCTTCCTACTATCTTAATACTATTTCTGTTTTCAGATTTTCTTTCCTACCAATTTATTTTCCACTTCCAAGCCCAGACTCCTCGTACCACACCACTTGCACACACTACCTCTAACCAAGTCCTCGTAAGACAGATATTTAAATGATCCCATTTAACGAGACCACCCTGTATGTATTCGAATACATAATATATTTTGTAATTAACCAATTTCTAATTCACTCAACACACAACATTAGTCACATTTATTGTTACTTTATAAATAACTATATTAACAAGTGTTTTTTATGTTAGCTGTTTGAACAATGATTAATTTTTTTCATAGTCAATCAGAGTTATTTGTATCTAGTGCTAATGTTATGTTATAATTTTTGTTTATCACTAAACAATAACCATGGAACGGAAATGTTTAATTACCCAATTAATAATTCAATTGATTAGCATATCGTGGTTAAGTAACTTTGGGTCCAACATCTGAATCTAATATTTACAGAAAATGAATATAAAACAAAGAATACATTTCATTCTGAAATTCTGGTTTAATATCCCAATGACTCATTAAATTCCCAAAATAATTAATTCTTCTCAAAGTTCAAAACTGTTACTTCCTTGAAGTCTTTCTAGTGTGACAATCTAAAATGGAAGAACAGATCTCACTTCTCCAATTAATGTCTTAATTATTGTACCATCTTAATGCATGGTAATTTCTCTCGATAGATCGTTCCAATTGAGATACTGAAACTCGAGGCAGCGAAGAATAAGCATGCTGAAATTCTACCTGAACGTGTTTTAGCTCAGAACAATACACATTTATTATTCTCCAGCGTTAACAACGGAGACGAACTACTGGAACTGAAGAGTGGAAATTATTATTCATTTACCAATGTTGGTGACCTCCACATCATACGAATTGTTCGCTTCCAATGCAACTGCGATAGCACCTGCCACGAACATCAGGAGAAAATTCACATTACTCTAGACTGATCGATTGGTCGGTAACGTAGAGAATTACACGGACATGACAATACACAATTTGGGGAATCCTGGTTTTCGGCTGGTTTTCCTGGTATTTCCTATTTCTCCGGCGAAATTCCAAAAATCCCTTTGCTATGCTTTGATAGACAACAAACAAAAACTTTTGATCATATTGAATCTATGACTTGGTATTACACAAAACAAATTTTCAACAAGAAGAGCGGAATTACTCGATAACTATTAGATTTGGGACTAATAAAGGACGATACTTTTTTACTCAAAATTCAACGCTATTTCATATTTCGGCATGAAACTTACAGCAATCCATATATAAAAACGGAGTTGACCTTGAAATCTTCGAAGCGCCTCCATCTATAAAAAAAAAATGCGTGCACCATACAATATGACCCTTCAAACCATTCAACTTTCAAATAAAATATTTCTTCATAAAATGTATATTTTAGAAGTTATTGGAGGCGATAAAGTTGCTTGGACCATCTTATTGCAAGACAGTCCTTAGATGTAGGACCCTATAACTTTTCTGTGACCTTAGTCTGCATTTTGCGGTCACCTTCTGCCACTAAAGGCACTTCGAGCCAATTCTCTTGTGCGTCGGTAATGTAGAGAGTTGCACTGAAATGAAAATACAGTTCGGGGAATCCTGGTTTTCGGCTAACGAAGAGTGCATTGCATGCGCTGTCCTCCTGCCATGAAAGCCAAGGGTAATATTCGTCGATATTACTTAAAAAGTAGTTAATTTCATTAAATGGCAGGATGTAGCGTTAATAACCTTATCGCCCTTTTCAAATTTTGAGATAACGCAGATGAAACAAGAGTAAATAGAATGTATGACATAATAATATGATGTAAAAGGCTGCGGCCAAGCCTGTGAAGAAGAAACAAAGGAAGCGGAAGCGAAGGGTTACTGATCCCGTAAAAGATGTGGAAACAGCTAAACGAATCGCAATAATTGAAGAGAAGAGATAAAAGATTAAGTGCGTGCTTCGTTATTAAAGAGGATAGCGGATAACAGAATGCATACTTTGAAAAGGAAGCTAGGCTAAAAGAAAAAGGAAGAACCTATTCGGTAGCACCTTATCAGTCATAATTGCTGAAAGATTGCTGAATAAGTTATCAATGGTAACTCTGTGATTCAACTAGGGAGTTTATTATTATGTTGATGTGCTCGTACTGTGATCTAACAATAAGTATGAAAATGTAATAATATATTTTGCTCGGCCATTTATAAGGAACACCTGACAATATTGTACTTGTTCATTCAATAATAAATTCCTGGCTTACTTTCTTTAGTTATACCTCCTTAACTATTCAAAGTCAGTAATCAATACTGCTTCCCCCTGGTTACAGAGGAAATAACAAAAAGCGTGAAGCAAACAGAAACATTGCAACCCCATAAATACACATAAAATTAAGGGAACGAATTAATTTAAAAAGTAGGACAGTGTAATTATATATATTATTTTCGAATGATAAGCTATCAGACTTAATTTTTAGCTTTAATTTCAATTATATCAACGCCACTATGAATGATCTCGCCATCAGTTGAAAAAAGTAAAGATGATAAATAAAATGCAAAATGTGCGAAATACATGGAGGGGTATGTAAATGTAATAAATATGCAACATGCATTTTCCATTATTTTGATTATTGTAATTTATGTTATAATATACACTAACAGTTCTTTTAATGTTGCTATTTGTAAAATTAAGTAGATCATTGATTAAATTAAATAATTGATTAAGGAAAATATATGTGCAATACATAAAATGCAAAAAGTACTTTCACAACCCTGTAAGGATGTTTATGAATTCGAGAATTTATGCAAACTTATTCTATTATCGACATACGTTTAACATGTTAAGATTGCGAACAGTTTGCTGCGAACTGCGCTAGGTCGCGCCAGTTACATAGTAACTACAAGCAACAAATGAAGCAAAGAGAAAAAAGTTTTTAATTTTGAAGTTGAAGAACATTTGTTGCTAATGGAAAACGTGGAAAATAACAAAAAAGCTAAAACATATCAATCACAAAGATTACACGAAAGTACCGCCTAAATTTATAATGTTTAGTAAGTGGAGGAAGTTCCCTAACTTGGACCGGCGCTTAAATTGGACCACCGTCTTTATTCACGTATTAATTAACTTAGGTTACATTTCCTTGTTCAGGATTATAGTTCGCATGATTTTTAGCAATAGCACGGAAACACAACACTGTAGAATGAGTAATAACTGTAGCGCGATTTCATTTTGATATCAGTTGATATAAGTTTACCTCGAAATTACATAAGCTGTAACTTTTGACTGGTTGGAAAATGTTGAATTCCAATGAGTGTAGTTTTTTAAAAACAAACATATCTTTAATGTTATCGTAGCAATTATATGATATTTGCACTGGTCTTTGTTTATTATACCTAAATGTTAAAATTAGGTTAGTTTCTTAAATTGGACCATCTAATAGTTCTTAAGTTGGCCCGTCTGAATCATGCAATCTTACCTTCTTTAAGCGTAAAAATGTTGTAGGGCGGAAGAGATGGAAAATTGAACGAAAACATGTGAGGAACGAAGTTGGTACAAGGAATTGTCACACCATCAATCTTATTACGAACGCATAAACTGCCAGTCTATTAATAACTGATTATTTCGTCAGTAATATGTTTAATCTTTCTTAGTACAGGGTACACTGCTTCTGAGACTTCTTTCTTCATTTTTTTTTTTTTTAAATAAAATGTATGTAAATTTTTTAAGCGAAAATTCTTATTCAAAATAGTGAAAAATAGATATGGTCCAATATAAGATACCTGCGTTCCAACCTAGGAAACTGGTTTCCCAGATTGTACCATTGATGCTATACCGAAAACATTTTTTTGTAACCAACTACATAGCATATCAGTCTTTTGTGTTACATATATAGACATCAATTACAGTACCGACAATATTCTCAGATTTTTTTTTAAAACACTGTGAACCCGTTTCCGATTTATGGAGATACTTTCTTAAATGGTGCAATTTAGGGAAATTTCCTTTAACATGTTTTGAATTAATTTTACAGTTAATCATGACGTGTATACAGTAACAAATAATATTACAAATACTCTAGGCTTCAATCAATCTCGATCGTAAATAATCCGTCCTCTGTAGCCCATAAAGACTATTCTCCTCTCCACTTCTTCTTTTTTCCTTTTAATTTCACCCCAGCATCGAGTGAATTTATCATGGCCGGAGTTCCCGTATCTGTGTAAAATGTACGCGTGTGCACATGTACACGGGTTTATGTATAGATGTACCATGGGAAAACCTTGCTGCGGATGCGGAATCTTCAAAATATAGGCGTAGTGGAAGTTAGCATGCTTGGGGTGGTCCGAAAACGGCCAGGAAGGAAGCTCTGCTATATACGTATAAGATAATGGTTGCGTTCAAGGTCTTAGGTAGGCGAGGTTCTTCAGCGACGCCCGAGGGACAAATATATTATTACTAAAGGGTAGGAGATGTAGGAGTCACGGTGCCTCGATGAGGAGCGAGATACGAAAACGAACAGAAAGATCGCGGTAAGGGAGACGGACTCGGATAACTAGTCAATGAACCTGCACAGGCAAAGAGAGACAGTTGGAGGGGTCTGCATTGATGGGGCACGATAGTCACACTGCACCTCTGGGACTAGGTGTCCGCGGTTCCCCTGTTAATGCGTTCGTTCCGAGCGAATCGATATAAACCTGGGGAGTGAAGCTACCGCAGCTTTTTATTGTCTATTAGATCTGGATATCAAGCATATCGTATAAATCATTTATTTTAAGTCATCTTTTATTTTAAATATAGAAACATTAGTAGGATTTCAATACAAAATGCTTTTTTTTATTAATAAGTGCATAATAATATGAACAAGTGCACCACGATTCATAGACAATGGTACAGTACTTTTTGTTACAATTGTGGGATAGCTAAACATACAGTTTATTAGATGATTATTGTTCAATTAACGCTAATGGAAATTAATCTAACAAAATTTGTGTCAAATAACCGTAAATAGACATTTTATCAATTTTCCTGCATGACTGCCATATATTTATTTTGAAAGTTGAAATAAACATGTACACGATACAAATTTCACGTGTTGAACTGCTCGTTCCACAAAACATTTTATAAAAACTTTTCTGCCAGAACTGCTGAAATCATTAACTCGCAGTGTTTTAAAAGTAAATAGAATGAAAAGTAAGGCGGTGCCATTAAAGTTGTTTAAACATTTAATCGGGTTAATCACGGTATGAATAATTAATACAATGCCGTGTGTCAATGCGCGGCGTACAAGAGGGCAAGGAAAACTGAAAACATAAATTCAACTGCGGCTATAAAAGCTTGATTAATTAGCCGTGCCGTGTCGACAAACCTTCCGTGACGTGACCCAATCCAAGGCCTGGAACCGAACACCGACATACCCCCGCCCCCTCCCCCCTCCCCCATTCGTACCGTTTTAACGACTTTCCTTCTGTGGCAAACAAAAGTGATGGTACAGAAGTGACCGGAATTGTGGAAAATTCTGAACGTGTTTGTTCGCGAAAGTTTTATATTTTGGGAGTAAGTGGGCCACTGGACACGATTTTGGTAAATATTAAATTTTGAGACAAAGGAAAGCGTGGATATCTACCGTTCCGCGAACAAATTGCACGTGTATAGAAATGCACATTGCGTGCAAACATCCCCCCCCCCTCCCCCAGTAGAAATGCTGTTCTTTTATTGATCAATGAGAACGAGCTTTGCTAGATATTTTTCTGCAGTATTCTGCCCCCTTCCCGCTGTAGTCGTTTGAAATTCAAACGTTTGTTCATGGAAAGCATAGTGCTTTTACATTAAGTAGTAAGTACGTTTGAGTGAATTTGTAAAAATGTGAAACCTGATTTCTCCTTTTTGTTTAAAGCAGACGTTCCCAAAGTGGGCGATACCGCCCCCTGGTGGGCACTGGAATCGGTTCAGGGGGCGATAGTAGGCTTGGATGCAATCGGGGGCCGTTGAATGAAGAGGAAGTAAGACAACTTTCAAAGAGTAGGGGGCGCTGAGTAATTATCTCTCCAAAAAGGGGGCGATGGACTAAATAAGTTTGGAAACCTCTGGTTTAAAGTTTAAATATACACGAGGCATGTGTAAAACTGTGTATAAATCGCATGATTTATAACAAAGGAGATATTACAAATGGATCAAATTAAATATTTAACTCGCCGCCGAATTGAATTGATTATTATAAAGTAAAAATTCCTCTACCATTTATTATCATCCCATTTGCAACATTTAGCCCGTTATAAAAACGAGTCGGATAAATATGCTGCATACATATACAGATGCGTATGTTACTGTACTGGATGCCTTATGTAAATGTGGAACGCGTATGTATGGGGCAACCGTGTCCGTAGGGACGGACAAGCAAATTGAGATTCACGCGTCTGCCGAGTTCGCGAGTGAACTCGATCGATGTTTCTCCTCGTAAACGTTCATTTGAGTTCTCAAACACGTGCACTACGCGTAAAGGACGACAAATGAAATGAAAGATCTTGTATGGCGTAATTTATTGGCGAATTACATGGGCTTTGTGACAAACAGTGTGAAGGAATGTACATAGAATATAGGGGTGGTAAAACGAAAATTATTGTTACCAATATCTCTGTGCAAATTCAATATTATATTGGAGGTGTTTCGAAAATCGTGGTAAAACGGAAATGTAGGTGATCCTTCATGTAAAAACAAGCCGAAAATTAAGAAAACAGTTGTTTGATACCCCGCTTCGTTTTCGAGAAAACTGAGTTTGAATATTCATAAAGCACTCGAGTCGCCGCCATCTTAGTTCACCCAACGACTAGCTTTCTTTAAACCAAATTTTTGCAAGGTGTTGAAAACATCCTGCATAATTAATATAATTATACGATATTTCAATAAGTTGTGTCTTAAATAACTTAGTAACATAACACTGTACATATTTCTATAGAAAAATTAACCCTGTTTCTTTCATGTCCCATCTTCCACCACAGGTGTACAAATTTCTTTATACGGAAAACGGAATGAAATAAAGAAAGTTATATAACTTTCGTATAACTTATGCAAATGTTACATATGCGTTTTACAAATAACTTTTGTCTCATTATTACAAGTTCATTGGATTTTCATTTATTTGTCCCTACTATTTCGACAAAGAAATTAATTGGCCGAGTGAGTCAGGCCTTTCCCCGAAAGTAGCAGAAAATTTAGTTAAGTCGTTAAACGCCGTGTAGAGAGGTGGGGATAAGCAGTTATTTAGCCGTGGCTGGTGGCAAGACCTTCCGAAAAGTTTATAACTTTATCACTGATATTCCAGGGAAGACCCAGAAAGAATTTTGTCTGATGCGAAAGTTTGAACGAGCCACCGGTCGCAACCTAGCACTTCTCGCGACCACTTTGTGTTTCAACTTACTTCTTTTTCCTCTTCTACGCCGGCGAATATATCCTTCTTCCTTTTTGCCTTCCCTTTTCTACCCTCTTTGACCATTCTTCCTACTTCCTACCGTACGTATAAAAGTCAAAACTGTGCCGGTAATAGCGAACGGGTAGCGAAAGAGAATTGTTCGCGTGGATCTTGATACCCCGTCGTAGCCGAAAATTATTCGGGCGCGTCGGTTTCTCGCCGGTGGTTGGATTGCGACTGTAAATTGAGCGAAACAAAGTTACGTGCGAACAGTCCGGGACTGTTTGTTACCAATTAACTGGGCGCGAAGGCAAACTCAGCCAGCGTGCGAATGGATGGAACTCGCCAGGGATACGGACTTATCATTGGATCACTTCTTAATTCCATTTTTTTTTTCACTTTGTGCTTCGGAATAGAGTTAATGAGGTTATGTGAAATTAGGCATTGTTTGGATCAAAATACTTATAATCTACACTAATGTTTACGGTAAATTTAAATCAGAAAATTCGTATGTTGTTAAGGATTGTAATTTCTAACCTCAAAATGTAATGTGATTTGTCCCAAACTTTATCTCTCCAATTTTTTATTACGTATTTACTGCTGCAAATAAAATATGGAACGAAGCAAATTGCGTTAATGATTTCCGGTATTTCCAGAAGCTGGAGTTACGTTAGGTGAGGTTTACTCTATGTTTCTGCTCACACTATGATTGTACTGTGAAATATGCGAATGGCGCTAATTTGACAGCAAATAGCTGGCGAGTTAGATGCTTTCGAATTTCACTTTAAGCCCGGTGTACGTTTCACCAATTGTTTGTGATTTTAATTACGTTACGTTTCGGGGCAAGGGTAATAAACATAATTTCCGTGTGTAAGTAAAAAATCGATGAACAAACAATTTGTCAGATGCATGGTGAGATTTTTTCTGCATCAGTGACAAAAGAGGGAGATACACGTCTCGTTAGGCCAGTGTGGAAAGTGAGCCGCGAGGACGGGCGAGCCTTGCCCCTCCACCCAAGAATATTACGGTATTATTGAGAATAATAAATCCCCGGAGGATGAGCCGGAATTAATTGCAGGGGCGATTGCAAGCAATTTACGACACTGATTGCAGCAGAGATGAGAACCATCTTGGGAGAACCTTTCGGACGACTGAAGAAAAGGAGCCTCCCCGTGTCTTCTTCTTACCACGTTTCTTTCCTACTTGCCTGTCTCCGCCCTTTTTTCCCGTTCGCTCTTTCCTTCTCCTTTCGACGCACAGATTTGAATCCACCGTTTTACGGCGCAATTAATTCCCTAAGGAGAATTGCATTTCTTGCCCTGCCGAGGCACGGAAAGGGATTTGCAAACGGGGAAGGTTCACGATCGTCCCCATAGGGATCAGGATGTAGGACAGAAATAGCAGATCCGACGAAAGACGTAGCAATGAGAGTGGGAAGGAAGGGGGCTAGAATGGAGATGGCAAATTGTCTCTACAAGCCTGAGGATACGCGGACACTGTGCTCCAGCATTATCGACAACCGCGGAACACTCCAGTTTATCCTTGTTTGCTCTTCAAATTGCATGTTTTAAGTCACTGTCTGGCTTTGACTAATTTGAAGTTGAGAATGAAAGCTTTATTATTGCTGTTTATTATTAAAACTCCATGCAGAGAGAAGTAAACGAATAAATGAAAGTGTATGGTTAAGTTGTACGGACAAGGTATTGGGCTATGTGAGTAAAAAGAGTGATTCTACGGGCTGAAATAAGACGAAAATCAAAAGTGACAAAAGTGCATTTAAGAATTCGTTAGTAAATTATGAACGATTAAAGATAGGCCTAATAGCGCCTGAATGCCCAAGCAGGGCTGGGCACTTATCAAATAACAAATAACCAGTGTAACCTTCGAAATTCAGCGGAGCATCATTGCCGGTTCGTGTCGCTAGCATAAAGTTTATATAAACGTTACTATTAAATGAGAATTACTGTATTCTTATTTGAAAGTTATTTATTAGTTGAACCGTGTCCAACCCTGTGCCCAAGTATACTTGTCCGCAGCTGTCTAAACAGCAGTGCAAGTCGGGTTGCCTAAATTCAGGGGGCCTTGGGCCGAAACAAACGCAATTTTAATTCTAATTGTAATTTTAATATTTTCGTATAACATACATAATTAAGAATACAATTTTTGCTATGTATCCACATTCGAAATTCCACATGCGCCAATCTAACACTTTAACCCTACAAACCTTAAATACTGAAACAATATCCCCGCTTCGCATAAATAATTTCAATTGTCATTCCATTTTCAATTCAGTCGATAACTGTTTACTCATACTCTCCAAAAAAGAAATATGTAGAAACTGTAGAACGCGAGCATGTTTAAATTATTGAATCACATTTGCCTGAAGTATCTTTCGCGTCGACACCACTGGCGAAAACATCATTCACAAGGGAGTTGCGAGCGACGATGCCAACGCAATTTGAATTTCAGGGGATTTTTATATCCGTGAGAATTCGAAGACACACCGGAGACCTGTATCACGTAGCAGGGATCATTCCCTTCTTCTCTATCCAGTCTTTTGCCAACCTTAGTTTTACAGAGTGCACGTTTGGACCGAACAAACGTCGCTCGGTGTACCTGCAAGATACGCCTGCAAAGGGGCTTCTTATTCGCTTGACGCGAGCCCCTATCGTTGCTGCCGTTTCTGCTGTCCGCTAGGGAAATTCGATACGATGTCTACCTATATATATTTGAAAATCTTCCTCGGATGCCGTCAACCGAAGTAAGCTGTGCTTTTTTAACCCTCGTTTGCTGAACATTTTTTATTCTTTCAGAATAAAAAAAAGTTTTATCCATAAGTGTTTATATTGATTACACTAATTATTTCGAACCGTGTCAGGTAAAAATACTTTCCAATAATCCCTAACCTAATGAGGCCTCGCAGAAAGTTCCTAATTAATTTTCTGGCTAAGCAAACGTACGCATCGCCGTGTGGGTGCAGGTATGAGTTAAGCCAAAATCTTAATTAGATGTATCCAGAAGGAGAAGTTCAGCCACAAATTTATCGAAGTCAGGCATATCTCTGTCCCGAAACTTCCACCTGCGGATACACTCGCTCCCTCTTTCTCAACCACGTTCGCGAGCATCGGGAACTTTCCCCTGTGGAGCCTGCTTGTTTACACGAATCCGATTTAATCGAATTCTGCCTGATTCACCGATGCGCCACTGAAATTCCAAGTCGATCCTGACGCGATTCGAACCTAACCTATACTATGTCCTTCGGCCGCCATCGCGGTTTGTCGAACAGCGAAGATTGGCTGGATCGAGCAAATTTGGAACAAATTTGCATGCTGTGGACTTAGGTCCGATAGACGAGAAACGGTCGGGGCGTATCGAACTGGGAGAAAGGCCACGTTTAACTAAACTATACCGGTAACGATGGAATAGTTCGGACTCGGAGATCAGCGGAGACGCTGCTTGTACTTTGCCGGAGGGGTTAGGGGACAGCAGGACACGTGTGAAGTAAACCGAGAGGGCAGCACCCCTATGTTCGTTGGACAGAGAGAATCAAGTATAGAAACTGGGAAGCGCAAGGATGAGAAGAGTAAGAATGAGTAGAGAGTACCAACACGGCAACATGGCCAGGACCCAGCGTTTCGCACGTTCTGCCAGCCTTTTCGACTAGCAAACTTCAGGTGCAAGTTGCGTGTCGTTGGATGTTCGTGTCTACGCGCGCGCGCGCGCGTGTGTGTGTGTGCAAGTCGGTAAAAAGTCCGAATTGATTTTTTACTTTAAGGGGGGTGGGAAATCACTCTGGTTTCTTTCTTATTTAAGTAAGACTCAAATTGCAAGGAGTGATTTGAGAAAAGCTGAAACACTATTTAATGTTGGTCTTTATCGTTTTAGTTCTTTCTAATAATTTGTTGTCATAACCAAATTTTACTGGAAGTCTAAATTAAATAATATTAATTTTATGTGGACAATCGGAAGGTACAGATACGGAAATTATTCCCTTGGGTAAAGTAAAAGCGTTGTGTCAGATGGTGGCGACAAACTCGGTTCTAATGGGATTTTAAGGTACGAAAGTGTTGCTATTGAATAGCGTTGCGCTTTTACGGTGAAAGCTATCCTTTGATATGCAAAATATTGATGATCCCCTCCTTCGACCGATAATGCTACATTGCAAATTTCCATCAAGCACTTAAGCGTAATCCCATTATAACAGCGTCTGATATGCTAATCGTTTGTTCCTTCGATAATTATTTATATATCGACTTGTGTTTCAATTCCTTGATAAACGTTTATACTTAGTACTATTATTTATGACAAGACTATTTTTAATCTTTATGTACAACTTAAATCAAAACAAGATGTACACTAACTGCTAAATTAGTTATTGTATTATTATTAACAGCTGCTACTACTGTTGCTACTACTATTACTTCTGCTACTGCTGCTTCTGCTACTTGCTACTCCTCCTCCTACTATTACTATCACATCCCATCTACTGCTAACAATAAGTTATTACAAAGAGGTACAAATTTGCTTAAATAATTGTATAGATAATATTTTACTTCAATAACGATCAGTATTTCCGTTAATCATCTTGCTCGCGATATCTCCTGGCTTAAAATGCGACAACTTGAGACGGCTCAATGACTTCGGGCCGATATTCAGAATACCCTCAATGGCTACAACTATAAGCCAGTAGGGTAGGCCGCAATACTTCCCAGACAGATCAATTTGTACGTCTCCTAGATCCCCGGATCGTAGATGAGCGTATAATTGGGTAGTCTAGATCGGTTACGGTACATAGGGAGAGTAAGAGGGCAGTAGGGCAAGCAAGAAGAGACATGGCTCATCGATATCTATGATGTTAACCGAGCCGTGCTTCCCTGCTGATAGGCTGCATAATTACCCGAGGCGTGCGCTAGGCTTAATAGTCGCATCATCGTCTGATAAACATGTTATTACTGGACGATCCAATGTGCGTCACTACGGCGAAACGCGACGCTTCGTACCCTTGCAAATTAATGCGTGTCTATCAAAACGATACTTCTGATCACATTTTAATTCATTCATATGCAACGCCGCTCATAATTATTCAAGCGATAGAGTCTTTATGCCACCTTACTGTTGCATTTAAAGGCGAATAAGTAACACTGACTGCTTTGAGCACAGATGACTTTTTCCTTTCAGCAATGTACTTAAAAATGTATATTATTATAATATTTAAATCTAATTTATAATATTGTAATTTTCTTAAGTACATGATTAATATCGTATATAGTAAAGAATATTAAATATTGAGGGGACAAACTATTATCTCAGAGTCTCTTTGCCACCGGAGTACTAGATTAAGATGAATTACGGTGAAGTCTCGCTAAACAGAATTTAATACCACATTGAAAGAATTGTAATCACTTTTGAAAAGAATATTTTATCAAAGGTTTTGTAAGAAGGGTTAGTTTCATGTCGCTCACTATTTGCTGTCCAGAATAAAAATAGACTTGTTTCGCGCATGGCGCCTATATGTTTCTCTGTTTCAATGCTTGCCTCCCACTCTGTCCATCACAGGGGAGCTGCGCAGATCGGACGAAAACTCGTCCATACGACCCCTATCGGCAGATCTATCCTTAACTTGGACGGAGAACAATTGTCTATAGAGTCGTAACTGTATTAGAGTATAGTGGATAACGAGTGGATAATCTTATACAGTGTGCTGATCTAAACAGCGACTACACCCTCAATTTTGGGGTCCTTCTTCTGTTCAAGAATTTCGAGGAACCGGCTTGAAGTTTAATAATAATAAACAAGAACGCCTATTAATTCTTTCATTTTAACAGGTATCGTTCAAACTAGACGAATTAAAATATTATACAGCGTGGAGCTGCACAATGTTTGTAAACAATACTTGATAAAATGGGAACAGGCCGGACTATTTTTAGTATAATATATTTGTATTTGTATTTGCCGTTTATACGTAGTTGCTGTTAGTGAATGTTGTATTACTAGTTAAGAAAAGTACCGGAGTACCGGAGTACCAAAGTACGAAAGTACCAGAGCACCAAAGCACCAAAACGTTAAAGTACCTGTAGCGACCTCCAATTCCTGCCACTAGAAGGATTTGGCGCGAGCTGCCACTTTCTCTCGAAAGCGCTCGCCCCGACATCAGGACCTATATAAACATTCTGCGACTATCCCTTACTATCCCGACGTCTAAGGCAAGGGTCTGCTAAGTAGCCTTACTGACGAGTCCTCTAGCAGGCCCAGGACGAAACGCTTTCCTAATCCCTACTCCATAATTTTCCGCTCAGTCCTTCCACCACTCCTTAACCGCTACATACCAAAGCACCGAAACACGATAGTGTTAAAGTATCAAAGTACCAGAATACCCAGAGTGTCAAAGTATTAGAATTTTAAAGTACCGAAGTACCGAACAATCGATGTACCGGAGTATCAAAGTACCAGAGTATCAAAGTATTAGAATTTTGAAGTATCAAAGTACCGGAGTAGCAAAGTACTAAAGTACCAAAGCATCAAAGTACCAGATTACCGAAGCAAGATAGTGCTAAAGTACCGAAATACCAGTCTTCGAGTACCCAAGTACAAAACTATCAGAATTTTATAGTATCAAAGTACTGAACAATCGAAGTAGCAAAGTGCCAAAGCACCGAACCAGGATAGTGCTAAAATACCAAAATACCAGAGTATCCGAGTACGAAAGTATCAAAGTATTAGAATTTTAAAGTATCGGAGTACCGGAGTAGCAAAGTACCAGAGTATCTTATGCTTTCAATAATTCAGTTATTATATGTTACTACCAGTCGGCCTTACAATTAGTTGCAACTTAGCCTAGCTTAACCTAACCTTGCCAACATATATCAAGGTTATCAAAATCGGTGAAGAATACCCAAAGTAAATGATCACTAAAAAGGAATGCTCCATCAACAATAAGTTAAACACACCCACGCAGTGAACATTTCAACAGTACAGCTTTTACTATAAATTCAGGCAGCTGGAAGTAGCTTACACTGATTTGTCGCTATGCAACGGTAATGATTTAATTTAAACGTAGCGTTGTTCTCGTTGCCAGGTCCCATTGCCAAATTGGTAGGAGGAACTGCGGCTGCAATTGAGGCAAGTTAAAGTTCCCGATGTGGCGCACGATTAAGGTGCATTTATATCCGCGGTAATTTTTTGCTCTGGCATCACGCCCACGAATATTCAGGCAGAAGGGGTCAAACCATGAGAAGGAAAACGCGACAGATGTTGAAAGAGAGGAGGAGCAGGGCTGCGTTTCCCGCACGACTAGAAGGAAACGTTCTGTTGCATATCATTACGCATATTCATAGGCGAATTATGAAACTGTTGCTGTCCCGGCGTTTGTAACCGTTGGGCCTCACTAAATAACGGTTTTCGAGCTGGAACCTGCACGCCAGTCATCCCGCTTGCCCACGTTGCTTGCAGGGATAACAAATAAATATATCGGCGAAAAGTAGCTGCGGCCAAGTTACGCGGGCACACCTAGCCGTAAATAAACAAAGTTGTGGCATTTATGGGGGCATACTTGTACGAACAACGTAGACCTATGCCTCATGGACCGATGCGTGTTCTCCGCGCTCCTAATAGAAGGTATGTAAGCGCGATGCTTCTCTGAATCGCTCCCTACCTTCCACTATAGGGATTCCATGGGCATCGAGGGAACGTCGATGGCTTTCCGGAATATTTTGCGCAGTTTCGTGAGAGTTCAGTTACAATACAGCGACAGCGTTAGACTGGGTCAAAGTATTCATTTGGTTATTTTGATATTGTATTATACTTCCATAGTGCAGATGTCCAGAATGACGTCTCCTGTAAGGAATGCGGGTCTGATTGGTCAGATTCCATTAGAACCGAATTCGAACCAATTAGATATCTATATTGTTTATGTATATTGACAAAAAGGTCTACGTAACCTATCAGGCTCGAGCTTCTGGCGTTGCACGTGGGGAGCGCAGCGTACCCGTCTTACCCCTGTGCTGTCACGGGAGACGTCATTCTGGACGCGAATAGTACAGTCGTCGCATGATAGTTCACAGTAGACTGAATGAACGTATCTCTTTTCTGTTTTACGAGGTGTGTATAGCCTAGGATAAGACTATGTACTCACGCTGTTTCTGTGCGCAGCAAGATTCAGTGCCTGATGACCATAAAACATGAACACCAGGAGATGATCTGCACGCGGATTAATACAATCGTTAAATACCATTGAAAATCCACCATTTTCACTTCTTATAATACAGTGTTCGAAAAGGTATCTGTGCAAGGATATCAATTGCAAAATGGTACCAAAATTCTTTATCACTAGCATACAGTTTAATTCTGTAAAGAAGAGTTTGCTGCAGCATCGATATAATTTCGATTCCCCCCCCCCCCCCTGTCGAGTCAATTATAAATTAATTGTCCAGGCTATGACGACCAACGTAAAAGCAGCGGTGAAAGAGATCAATGGCGTGACAGTTGGAAGCGCTGCAGCAACAATTCGCTCGTCAGAATCGGTTAACCACAAGGGGGTATTTTCTCTCGTTCGAGTCAGCACGTATGAATATAACATTTATTTGGTCGCGCGACCATGTATCTATTGCGCTAGTAATCCGGCAATAATGTGTGGATTTCCTGGAACAAGGGCAGCGTTGTACGGCTAATATCAGGGCACCAGGTAACTGCAGAACGCCGGCATAGATCACGTTAGCCGTTGCAGCAATTCAAAGACAAAATGTCGCTGCTATTGCATTTTTACACCGCCAGGATATCCCCGCCCGCACACACCCGCGCGCGATAACTGTGTACACATAGGAAGTACAGAAGCATACACGGGGTACAGCCTTTACCGTGTTTCTTCGTTTTTCCTCGATATAAATCAACTCCACCGCTACCGTAAACTTTATTTGAAAGTACCCCGCGAAGATTTAAAGCCGTAGACAAAAATAATCCCGGGAAGGCGGAGGACAGAAAGCGGCATGTAAACGGACGGCGAAGAGGAAGATAAAGGAAGGTAGGTACAGAGCGGAAGAAGGGGGAAGGTAGAATGAGAGTTTTCCCACGTAGATGGGATAAGAAGTAAAGTCGATAAGATGTATTGGACCGTGAACAACATTGGTCGCGGGGCTAACACTTCTCTACGTCAAGCGGAGGGTCGAAATTGCCGTGCCCAGTGTCGCACGGACACGCTTATCCGACAATGCTTGCTGCAAACGTAAACGAAAGTGAAAATAACGTATGGTTTGTAAGTGTAACGTAAATAAATTATTTTGGATGATGCAATGTTTTGTTTCACAAATTTATCATTACTGAAATTGCATCGCGGGATACATTATTAACATGAAAATGAGGTTCAATAGATGAACAGAATACGATCTGTGTGTCATTGCCCTAGTTTGCATGTTATTCGTAGTTGGGCACGAGATTGGCCCAACTATTGCGGACATAATGCACTACCGCGCGTCATATTCTACGTATTATGTACTACAAATGACAATGAGCAACGAATTTGCACTCTGGACTAGTGGGTCTCAACACATTTTATAGAATTGCACTCCCGAAGTAATTGTCTCTTCAAAACTGCTGCACGCAGAAGGAACTTTATCCCGCTTTTAAAAACTTGGTATTCAACCCTCGATTATTGTTAATTCTTATCAGCCATTCGATTTGCCTTAAAAAGAGCATTGGGAATTGTAAAGATTGAAAAGGAGAGTTAGTAGTTTATTGGTACTGGAGGTATATTAGTCGTTGTTTGAGTTATATCGTATTTTCCGGCGAGGGTAAAGCAGCATTAATAAACATGTACGTATGCATGGTGCTTATCTCCACTAGCAACTGATATGGGTGTACGAACTTCAACCCTTGAACAATTTTAAGTTATTTATATAACTGTTTGCAGCATGGATAATAGTTTCGTTAAAGTATTTTTAAAATCGGGCCAGGTTTGGCTGCCGACATGCAGCATCACATTCTAACCTAACTGTCGATCAACTTTTCGTAGTGTTATGTTGGTTCCCAACACGCAGCCACCTTTAATTGTTTGAATCAGGGGTATCGAACTAACTGCTTTATATCAGAGCCATAGGAGAACGGCTTCTTTCATACCCACTTCACTTGGATGGATTTCTCTTTGCACGGACCCCAAAATTGAGAGCCACCAGTTCGATACAACGTACACTGCGAACAGCTGATCAGCATTTTGGCTTCAATATGACGCTGCATGCCGACAGCCAAACTTGGCTCAACTTTTTTTCGGTACAACGTGTTGATCTTGCTGTCAGGGTAAATAAAACACTATACCATTCCATTGAGAAATACGGGCTTGTTCCTTATACTTCCTCTACGCCTGTTCCTATAAACCTTGTTTATAGAATGTTGCAATTTTCTTGAAATGAGTATAGTATATACACGATGGTTCGTCATTTTATTGCGTATATAGGATGGTTTAACTAAATTACTGTCCACATAACCGCCAGCACAGCACGACGTGACCACATAGTTCACGGATCAAAGGTCCTTCCTCAATGTTTTGTGCCTTTCATGTGCCGCAACAAATTTTCCACGCCTAAGCCAATATTGCAGAAATCGATAAAATTATTAATTACAGTTTTCCCTGTGGTTTGTGTAATTAGTTTTATAGCCCAATTTTCTCTCTCATGTTTTCACGAAATTTTGTTGAATGTAAAACAAGTTAGAAAGTATTTCCAATAAATGGTAAATTGAACTAAATTGGATTATTAAAATGTGTAGGTATATGTATAGTTAATGTACCTGGATTTTCTATATTTTTTAAAAATAGTTGTAATTTGTAACACCTGTTCTTGCATGTTCGATGGTATTAACGAAACTATTGACAGTGAATATAACCATGTTTAACCGTAAACAAAAACAGGCATGATCTATGTTATGAGTCCCTAAAATCAATCGCTTTGACACTGTTATCACAGTATAAGAATAAGGCGGCACTCTGTGTCGGTCCCTCTGATGTTGGTATCCGGGTCAACTGACAGGCGGCCGTGTTGTTAGTGTAGTAACGCACGATGTTCTGATTGGTTGTTGCTACGCTACAAAATGACGCTGCGTGGCGTAGGTGCGCACGAGGAAAACTTAGGTGCTACGGAGGGAAACTGACGCCATCTTGTCAGTAGTAATATAGGGCATGCGCTGTAGCATTTCTTGGACACGATTTTGAGGGTATGACGCTACTGATTATTCCTATACTGTGCTGTAATGTTCTTCCCATAGCGATCGATTCTCATAATACGTAGTCCTGAACCTTCCACTGCTTAGCTTGATTCACATGTGAATGTACCATGTATCTTCGATTATATTAAACATGTCAGCTCAGACAATAGAAATCCTCCATTAAGCGCAGCAGTAGCTGCCTAAGTAACAACCAATTGGAAAACTTTATTGGCACCAAAGATATCACCCTCGCGTCTGGCAATAGCGTGTATGTAAGTATGAAGTCAAACACACCCCCGAGGGAAATTAATTAATACGTTGCTAACAAGATTCGACACTCGCAGATGCAATCGCCGATGCGGTATGTTTGAACCACCGTCGACAAAACGAACAGCGCAACCGAGCTCTGCAATTTATCATTCTATAACCGCATCACAACTTGGCTTTGCCACATCAATTTATAGCGCAAGTAGCATTCTATCGTACCTAGTATTATACGCTTCGAATGTCGGACAAATTTACAAATTTTTGTTATTTCGACTTAGCAGCGCTTGTTGCACCTTACAGTTATCAAATCTGGAATCAATTTGTTTTCCTTAAAACCCGTGGGAATAATTAATCTTTATTAGAAGGTACAGTCCTGGTTATTTCACTTGAAATGTAGGAAATTTCAGTATGACCTTTCTTAAAATTGTGAAAATATAATTTTTTATACATTTTTCATTATTCTAATTAATGCTATTGATTGAAATACTTTTAACTCTGCTTGGTTTTCTTGCAAAATGTTCATCCAGACCCCTAACATATCCACGCATGTTCCAACAGATTTCCTCCGGACTAAACATTTCAGGTTGAAGTTTGTCCGTTTATGAATTATACAGAACGGTTCATCAAAAGAGCAAGTACGTTAAGTAAACTTACAAGTAGCGGAGTAAAGTTACAAAATTTTAATTTCCCTTCCCCCAAAGTTAGCTACGTCTCCTTTGATCCAAAAACACTCGTGGTATAATTCCAGCGTAAAAGTTGAACGATATCCCGTGTTATTGAATCGGTAACAGAGCGGTTATTTTAAGAAGCTTTGCCGTAACCGGTCGCATTAAAAAGTCATAAGTTCGCGAACCTATAGAAAAACTTAATGCGCATACTGATAGACGTCGAACTACGCTGCTGCTTTAATACTGCTGATCCCAATGGGAATGCCGCAGGTCCCAGTTCCATTCGAGAACCCAACCACAATCTCCGGAGAATCCACCGCGAGGCTGTGCTCGCTAAGAATTTTACATGACTTCAAAGGATCGTGATTAACTATGGGGGACGACGCGAGTCGTTCCCTGGAACAGCTGTACATATGCGATCGGTATTCTTTTATGGTTTAACGTAAATGTCCATAATGGGATTGCAGGCATTGTTGCATCTTTTAGATTTCAGATCGAAAGGTTAAAAGCGTTTGATATTGAATACACATAGTTATTGTAGATTCCTAGGGAATAATGCGATTTGTGATACAAGATAGTAAAATTAACGTAAAATAAGTAATTTTATTGACAATAATTATTATAAGTATACCAAGTAGTGTGGTCAATATTTTACTATACAGGTGAGAAGTTTGTGTATAATGAAGCCTACCTTAAGCATCTTTAGACCCTAACACAATTAAGTATATCTGATAACTGGATAACTTGGTCACTTGGTCATTTGGTAACTTAATAACTTGGTTACTTGATATCTTGGTCACTTGACGCTTGATACTTGATACTTGACACTTACTTAGATATGCACTAAATAAATGTTTTGAGTCCAGATTTATTATCTGTCTTTCAAACGCTTAGGTCATTAATACTTACAAATATCCCGTATGCCACTATACGATTACAAGAAATGAATGTAGCATACATATGATATACAAACGCATTTTGACAATATTCATAATTGTTGTAAATACCTCGGGGTGTGAATTCCTTTTTCGGCATTTCACGTGCAACATGATGTCCGGTTGCGAACAGCCTTTGCAGGAACATCATTAAGGAGACAGTGAATGTCTTCCCGCAGACGACGAAGATTCCTTTCATTTCGGCTACTCCCTTTCAGTAGCCAAGGAATGGTTTGCGCGTCCGGAGAAAGCTTCGTTCATCGAGTCTACCCGTCACTTTGGGGAAACCAGTGAGAACTTTTTCAGGGAGACGTTTTCAAACGCTAAATACTATTCTCGTCGTTTAGGGAACGCGGAAGCGAGTTTCTAAAGAAAATCGACGACACAACTTGTTCCTTTCAAATTTTAAGGTTTCTATGCATACTTGTTGAAAGTAATCGGACTCGAAAGCTCGTTCTATGTTAAGGTTCACTTACGATTCTTTCTATAGAAATGGAGAGCTTATTTGCGCACTTTTGCTCGACCAATATGCCTTAACCTATTTCCAGCAAAATTTGCGGAGAGATTTTTGTGAAACAATGTTGTCAAATAAATTCATCAGTTAAATTCAATGCATCATGTTAAACAAATGGCTTTTCTATAGATATATTTACAAAGTGTCTACTATTTATTATCCTAGTTTATTGTAGTTAATTTATTTATTATTCTTGTCTCCTATTATTTATTTTACTGCCCTAGATATTTTGTTAATTATTCAAAAGTTAAATATCTGGAAAGATATTAGTTTTAAACCACAAGTATTTTAATATTACTTTTCTAGAAGTTTGTCGACATTAGTTCATACCTTAATTTAGCTGTTTGTCTTACAGAATTCGATCCTTAGAAATACTAACTTCATTATAAAAAAGTGTATAGTTTTCTCTCTTTTGCAGAAAGTGATTTCCACTAAATCATGTGCTTCTCTAAATCAATGACGAACAACCATTTTTTGCGGTGACCTAAATCTGAAAATCCAATAACCTGTACAGGCTGCTATTTCAATTTTATTTTCATATTATTCAACAGCTTCTTTTCTCTTATATGTATATGCGGTAATACATATTTAGAATGCTCTAATACACTGAACTCATGCACAATGTACAATGCACATTACATAAGAAATTGTTCAAATCTAAATTGCCCTCATTTTTGTTCTCTCACTTTTGTTGTTCTATAATTTATCTTTCGTTTTTAGTGTCTTCATATTTCTACACACACATTTATAATTGTACATACGTAGATACGCATTTTAAGCGTGATTTCATTGCAGAACGTCTGTAAACTTATTGTTAGCAATTAGATCGCTGGCAATCATCAAAGTTGCAAATGCGCCACGATATGTTTCTTATTGACAGGAATTCTATTAACATCCTCGCGAAATCAGTGGAATTATTTGCAGCGGAACGCGGAGGCATCGAATGCAGTGTTCTGTTTAACATTCTGTTTCAACTAAATAAACCTCATCTGCGTTGATATACATACGAGACAATTAGTTTGTCTCAAATTAGGTGAATTTATTGTCCGCAATTGTACTACACAAATTACGTAATAAATGCCACAAAATTTGCAATTAAGGCCACGTGTCTGAAATACAAAAATGTGAATTACACATTTCTTACTAAAAACTGCTAAAGATACAAAAATCTGCTTTATTTCTGAACTATCTACAGCAAAAGTTCGATTAGCAACCGAAAGTCATCCCCACCACTGTTTACACTTCGCGTGCGTATTCCTATCGGCGTATCCAATTCAAAATTGCTTCCACCGCACAATTAGCGACGGACTTGGGTCCCGATTTTCGCTCACTCATGGGACACTTACTGTACAATTAGTTTAATTAATACGATCAATAAGATACCTATGTATGATTATTTTTATTTATAAAATACGCATTAATGCATCGGCACCCTGATAACTAAGTCAGATTGATACCTCTGATTCAAACGGTTAATAATGACTGCATGTTGGAAACAAACAAAACGCTGTGAAAAGTTAACCTAGTGGCCATTAGGGTACATTACAATACATATTAAAAAGAATTATCCGTGCTGTAAACAGTTTTACAAATAAATAGTTTAAAATTGTTGCTGGTGGAGATAAGTAGCATGCATACATAAATATTTATCGATGGCCCTGATAGCCAAGCTGTTTCGACAAGATTTTGCCAAAGCTCGCAACAAAGGTTTCTTGACGAAGTGGCTACAAATTCGATACAGCGTTTGATACATCCGATGATGTTAATATAAATTGACATCAAAAGTATAGCGGAGTTTGTTGAAATAAGCTGCGAGCGAACCGTCGGTTAGGTTATGTTACGTTTATTGCTGTCAAATGGCTGTCGATTAACGCGCAACTGGTTCGACCTGGCTATCTGTGGAGTATATGAATATAGTCGAAATATTGCACGATAGTATGAGGCCGTATAGGTTTCTTTTAGTAGGGCCCATGACACGAAATTTCGCTAATAATCCCGGAAACGGCGGTATTCGCGCACCGGCTTCAAGTATTCGCGGTAATGAATTTAACGTCGTTGTTGAAAAGTAGAGCCATAAAATAAATCATACCGGCCGTGACTGCCGTACGGTCCATCTCACGGACATTTATTACATACTTTCATTAAAATCTTTATGAAATAGTGTTGCTTGGCTTGGCGTAAGGAGAACCTACGAATTACGGCGAACCTTTATCATGACGATAGTAGTCGAACACGCGAAAGCTCATCATCGCCTTAGGAATACCACGTATTCTCCTTAGTGAAGCTTCGAATATGGTGGAGGTAACCCTCTTATAACGCGGTGCACTCTTCCCATATAAAGCAGTAATATGTACATCGAGAAGTACTCCTCCATAAAGCGGCATTCTGAAAATGCAGTTTCGATACAAAAATTATTTCGATATAAAAAAGTTTCATTTCGAAGCTCTATAAAACAGTTTCGGTGCAGCATGATTTAACAGACGGATCCACCCTTACTTCTTTACAGAACACTTTAAAGTGTACATTTCTTTTCTTCAGGAAAATAAATTGAGCATTTTATTGTTAAGTTCAAAGGTCTTAGGTTAAATATTTATAAATATGTTAAGGCAACAGATTTATAATAATGATTTTTAACTAAGAAATATGCACGGAGTGACACGTGCGCATTAATTTTAATGGAACTGCATGATTATACCTACATCATAATGATTCGACTAATAAAATTTATCTTTTTTCGATGTTCAGGGAAAAAATACACTTTTGGTTAGTTATTCCTTTGAATGCAGTGAAATTATTGTTCGAAACACTTTACAATATCTTGTGTAATTTTAAAATTGTGCTTATTTTATTTATGCGTATGCTAAATGTGGTGAAACATAAGTAAAATGTTCCTATAATATTTTAACCTAAAAAGTATTTTATCGAAATTTGGTAATTATGCAGTGTAGCAGAGCACCTTCGATTTTAATGTTTTTTATTCTATGAGGATAATAGACGAATTCATTTAATTTTCGAAATACTTACAACAAAGTTAATCTAAAACTACGTAAGTTTTCGGCAGCATTTTGCGTCTAATAGAGTGTTAGGTATGTAGATGTCTCTTGTGCATATTCCTTACTCTTTTAGTTTTCGAGATATTCGCAAAAACATTTTTACCATTATGTATTTTGATTTGTTTCGATTGGGTTACTAAAATTACTAAAAGAGAAAGGAAATAGTGTAGGTTAGTAACTTAACCTAACTAAAGCAAAGCTAGGTTACTAACCTAGCTAAATACTTGTTAGGTCAGGTTAGTGAACAGATATTGGTAAACATATTTTTGCGAACATCTCGAAAACTAAACGAGGCCGTCTAGGAAGAAGTTGTTGAGAACGATGACCTTGTCAATGTATTTCAAGGTCATTTCAATCGGAGGTGCTTCTGTCGTACTGCATCCTTACCTAACATTTTATTATAACCTTACAATGTTATTACAAACATAATGTACTAAAGTGTTAAAATAAATTGTATGTTACCAATAATATTAAGTAACGTTCTCGAGTAGTCTTTTACCTATGTAAATACCAACATCAGCCCCTTTACGATAACAGAAATTGAATTGGCCTGCAGCAGAAGTCCGACATAAAAAGGGAACTGCCGGTGGAAAGGAATTTTGCGAGTTAAAAGAGTTCTAGAGCAATAACGGATGGATATCTAATGGATGCATCCACTGTTTTGTAAACGTAGCATCGAGGGTACACGAAAAAGATGGCTGGTATACAACAAACCACTTCGGTATATGGGGTCATAGGTGGTAAACGGCGGTGTAGAAGTATGCCGTATGCTTCTGGCTATACAGCCCCCCTCTATTCCTGTAATGTCATTACCCGGCCGAAGTGCCTTCGAACATCAAAAGGCGGAATATTTTCTGATGGAAAAGCGCACGCCTTTCCGCTCGCAAGGGCTTACAAGAGGAACATGCGTGGGCTGCATAAAAGAAAGACTTCTAATAAAAATAAACCCTGACCATTCCGCATTTCCATAAAGTTTTCTACAGAACGTTAGCCACCACAAGCTTGGATATTTACGCCTCGTTCCGAATATGAAGCGAACGTTAAAAGCACGTGTTTTACATTTCGCGGCCTGTATTAAGCAAAATATGGACTGGAAATGTACTAACGCCACGGATTTTAGTAATTTTTGAAGCTGCCAGTGGTAAAACAAGAAGCTGCTTCTCGCGGGGTCCGTGTTAAAGCCCCTTCACACTCTAATGCTAAAATTACATTATTTCTCCTTTCTAACAAAAAAGTACATTCAATTTGTGAAAGGCCATCACATCCTTGTGTGTCGGAAGGATGCCTTCTTTTTTTAAAGGTAATAATTATCACAAGCTTTTTGAGTCATTTATTCCTTTAAAAGTACATTATTACATAATGAATAAGCATTCCTATAGACGTGTGATACAATTCGAAATTGTAACGCATTAATTTTTTTATTTAAACCGTACAATAATAACGATAACATCGATAACAAGAACAGCAACAACGACTACAATTCAATAAAATCATGGACATGTGGTCTCGCAGAGAAATTCGCACTGTGACCCAAAACAGATTTCTCGTTTATCATTTCCCTTGTCAAGTTTAACTGAATACCGGGGCTTGATGAATCTAGCTACAGATGCACATAACCAGGTATAGAAATTATTCAATTAGATATAATCGTCCCATAATTAAACCGAATAATGGAATGGGAAATGCATATTGAGCAACTAGAATTGTTTCCCACGATACAGAATAAATTTTTTAATGAACAAAAACAAAAATCCATGTTTTTTTATGACATATTCTGCAGAAATTGTCCTGTGAACAGCAAACGGGACAAATAGCTTCTTAGTAATTGTTTTAAACTATTGTTGCAAGTAGTCATCGCTTACTGTTTTTTTTCTTTTTTGTTAGTTGATGGTTTAATTGATACTTAATTCATGATATTTAATTTAACTTGTGTGCACCATATGTCAGAACTAAGTTTAAATTTGCATGGTGCGTGTGAACCCTTTTATGGGTATTTGAGATGTCGGTGTACTTTTCTGCGGACGTTTGTAACGTGCGCACTCTGCTCTACGGATGTTCGTGGCGTATATGGATTTTTCTACGGACAACCCTGTCGTATAACCGGCCTACTCTGTGTACGTCCGTGACATTTATGGGTTCAACACAAAAACCCTATAAGGCTGGCCTTAACGTGTCCTCTTGTAATTCAATAATCAGCTTTAACAAATAACCTATAGATTTTCTTCTTAAATGAATTTGATAATTTCCATTTAACGCAACGTTTCCTAAAAGTAATGCAACAATTGTAACATTATTGCAAAACTGTTTCTGTCTATTTCGTAACATATTTTTGAATGTAAAAACGAATGCCTTGTTAATAATAATCCTTAAGAATCTTTGTACATGATCAATTTAAGATGCGAACACTTGTTTTGTTATGCTTTGTACATATTAAACGAAGACCCGTAGAATTATATCCAAACCTTCTTTTTCGAATTTGATGAATGAAACACCCTGCATAGAAAGGCAGTTACCCGAATACGATCGAAGGAAGATCTATAAGAGGTTCGCCACGGGCAGCGAATTTACTAGAGTAATGAAACTATCAGGTGGTCTGAGTTATATCAGAGCTTTGCCGCAAGCCCGATCGCCAATAGCCTGTGGCCACTATTTGTCTGCTTGCCGACTGTACCGATTAAGACGCTTAAACGATTCAATCTCACTTCGAACGTGCAAGTGCAATGGTACGAGGGAATTCGATGATTCTTACTTTGTAAATCTTGACGGATGATGCGAGGATATAGCTGCATATTTCTGCATTTCATAATGAGACAATGAAAAAATTACAACCTGTTTTGTATAATTATACACGATTGAAACCAATGTATAATACTTTTTATTTTATTAATAAGTATTATTTTTTAATTTTATTAAGTCTTTTTTATTTTCATTAATTTCTTTAACTGAGAATATTCATTGTTACAAGAAACCAATAGAAGGCTTCGTGTCGCAAAAATTACGGAAGAGAACATTTATGGTACAATAACAGAAGAATCGAATGCCATAAATAAAGCTAAGGAATATACTGTTAATTTATTTTTATTTCACTTAAATTCTACCAATACCATTTTTATTGTCCAGCTAGACGTAAAGCAATGACTTCAATGCATGATATTATGTATGTACGTCATTACACGTGAACAATAATGCGTAAAAAATAATGGAATTTATTTAATTTTCATATCAATCACATCGAAGCTTTTATAAATTATTTAATGAAAAATAACTGGGCATTCACAACCTTTTCACAAAACTTGACAGAAGCTGTAGAATTTTACAAATCGTAAATTTTAACCAGTAAAATTGTTATCTTCAGGTTCTTCTTCAAATCTGAAATGTATGATTCCATTGTTCTAAAGATTACAGTGGCCCTAAATTGTTTCGCTACATATGTATGAGGATTTCTGTAACCCTTATCACAATTTATTTCCGTTCCGCACCACACCGTGAATGTTGTAAGCGCAATGAATTATCTGACGCTTCTTACGCTATTTCTTAATCCGTCTTGCGTAATGTTACGTTGAATTAGATGTGCGTAGTAAGACATTCAATTCATAGATGTTCTCATGGACATGGAGTGTATAGATTATCATTTAAAGTAGTATAATTGGAAAATGAATGAAGATATACATATGTTAGCCAACTCCTTCGCTTCTCCTTCTCTCAGGTCTGTGAAATTACTGCACGATGACTTATGACCGCATACAAGGTTGCTGATGACTGAAGGTTTTATGTTACAAATATTAAGTCCTAAATCTTAAATTAAGTCTTCATAGTCAATTGAGTTAAAAAATTGCAGTTTCTTCATTATATTGAACGGTGATGTATATCCCACTTTCGTGAATTATTAGATGCTTTTTAATTAAAGTTTAGTTTATTGTATATGTATATATACAATTAAATAATATATATATATTATTTAATATATATATATTTAAGTATATATATATTTATTTAAGAACTGGGTCGTCTTATAATTAATTTCTTTGGAGAGAAGGGGGGGGGTGACGTTTTAACATTAGGATTAATGGAACTTAATAATTGGAGAAATAATAATAAAACTTAATTAAATCGGTACTAAAATGTTAAACGTCACCCCCCCCCCCCCACCCTCTTCTCCAAAGAAATTAATTATAAGTCGACCCAGTTCTTACGAAAATGTTACGCAACACTTTGAACCATTGCAGCCCATTCAATTCCTTTATTGTTTGACTGTCCCTCATCTGAGTCTAGATTTTGAAATAAGCTATCTAACCTATAAATCTCAACGGCCCAGCTCTCGATTTAAAGATGAGGTTGACATGATCAAGGCTGGGTTTGCACACTGGCTAACAAGGCCGAATAAACGACTAACTCTTGTTCTCGTCAAAAAGAAAGGATCGATACGTACACCGGATACAGATACGAGGGTCACCATTGAACTGTCACTATAATACTAACGGATCGAACGGTTCCGCAATAGTGGCTCACAGAGGTGCCGGTCGATTCGGATGAGAAAGCAATCGATCTGTCGCCCGTGGACTCTGGGATGGTCTGTTACGTCAGAGGAAGCAGGCCGTAAATTTCGTGATCTTTTTCCAGGTTGACGGTGGAACATGGACAAGTGGATGTAGACCGGCAGCGCGATGCTCGTTCTTTCACGAAACGCTGCTTCTTGGGATCTCTTTTCTAGCGTGTCACTTCGACGCTCGTTTGTATGGCGTGAGAAGGAATAAGGAAACGTTGAACTGATCGCCTCGTCGGATACAGTTTGTTCAAGTTATGCCTCGGATTTCATTTCACTGACTTTACGGTGCTTTCTATGGCAAATGGTCATCTTATGCACTGTATACACTGTGTAGGGGAAGGTGTACCTGAGTCAACAATTGTTATGCTATCCTTTTTGTGTGATCTACAACAAACAAAATATTATGTTATGTATACATTTAATCAATGCATGTGTTGTTTTTATAATAACAAAGAAGTAGTAATCTGAAAAAAAGTGAAACATGGCCCAAGGTGCAGACTAATAATGTACCTTGATCCCCTTGCAGTTGTACGACCTGTCACTTAAAAAAGGTATTCATATATGTTTATCGCAAACAGTTCTTGCTTACTTAACGTTATATCCACTAAAACTTATATCAAAACGTAATAGTGAGGAGTTTCGGACTGATCCATTTGGTGATGGAAGTTTACAAACTATGTCATCGTGAACAAAATCACATGATTCCATTCAATCATTAACAAATTACATCAGTTCTTTTAAACACTCTTTTTTCTGACATGTTTGTACCTTGGATTGTTCCGAGGTACAGGATGTGAGCGCAGCCCAAGGTACAACTTTTAGCATTTACTGATGTTCATCGTTCTAGTATTTTGCACGTTATAAATTTTTAGAAAATGTTTACCACTTTATAAACAGGAAAGAATGATAGAAATCACGATATCAGGAATAAATCAATAATTAGTTATATTAAAGTAATAATGCAGGATTATTATTATGACTAATATGGTAATGCACGGATGTAAGGCAAACGTTTAGACCGCACTGAGCCTTACATCAGTGCATTGATATACTTTGACGAATGCTTAAACGAAAGCATGCTCTTACGTCTTCGTTTAGTGCCACTTATGAGAAAAACAACATATCACCATGCCAATGTCGGCAACAAAAAATTAACTAGGTTAAATGTTAATGTTGGATTGACCCGAGATGTTCTTATCTCCACAAAAAAATATATTACGGAGTATCAGAAATAAGGCGTCCTTCATACACCGAATTATTCAAGAAATAATTTTTATTAATCATTCTCAATTATTCCAACATTTTTGAACATATCAAGAAAATGGTTTTTGTACTGGTGACAGTATGGCTCCTTGCTCGCATGAAAACGCTTGGGGGTGGTTTGTGTCGTCTCGTGCGTCATAAATCGTTGATATGGTAGCTTTGAGACAACCCTATTACTTTGTCCCTCCACCACCGTGCATAAAAAATTTCGCCTGTTTCCGATATTTTTCACAATACGATAAGAACCTCGCACATTTACATACGCGGTAAATCATGAGAACCGAGACATTTAAATAAGTCGTGATTTTTCAGAGAAAAATAGTTCGTAAACCTTTGCATGTTTATTAGAAACTTTTCGTGCATTTCGAAGTATGGAATGCTTATATCAAGTATTGTTACAGGGATTTCAATTGTATTTGACATATTTCTTACCGTCAATTTGGCATATATTGTTTAATTTTATTTCAATTATAGAAAGATTCATGACAGTTGTGGAATCGACTGTGCATATGTATATTAGATATTCATTTGCGAACCCAAAAATACAAAAAATTATATAAATGTATACAATAAATGTATTTTAATGTGCCAGGCTTCATTCTATAAGAATTAAAATTACCGTGATAAACAATTTCTATCCGTCATTTTTTTCTCTCGAATTCGAAGAGGCACAGTAGATATCCAAATAAATGTTATTTGTTGAATTTTCCGGTTCGCGTAGCTCGTAAAAACTTTATGAAGAATCCCAATTGCTTTTCTTCCGCGGCGTCGTAAAATTTGTCGGCTGAAACAGAAAATATATGTGCCTGCCGAAAGTTGATCACAGAATTTTGTATGGTAAAAGTTTTCCATTCAGACTGGAGACTGTTAGGGTACAAAGCGTGGATAGCAGCGTCTTGATACCGCTTCCGTCCGCGCGGAAGCTCAAGAATGTTTCTCTATAAACTTGGCAATGACTCCGTATACTCTGCACGATATTACGAATTTCAAGTATTTTTCCAAAAGTTTTTAGCTTGTTTACCTCGCGATCCTGCATTTACCCCAGAAGAAATTTTCTTCTTCGAATATTACGCTTCGATTTTTGTAAAATTAGATTCAGTTTTCGCTGACCGTGAATATTGGCTCCAAACTTCTTATCACGGTTTAATAATATAAAAGAAGAATAATACATAAGATAGTATTGTAGTAGAAAGTGGATAAAGCCATACCTGGATAACAATGTAAATAGATAAATATGTAGACGTATTTCTCTATATCCGCATAATTGATTCCGTAAATGTTTTCAACCACGTGCGAAATTTCGAATTATAGTTTACGAGTAGCCCTAATAAAATTCCATAACGATCACTTGTGGCATTATTTGAATTTTACTTGAAATTATTTAGGGCAAAAAAGAGGAAATCACTTGATTTGAAGAATTGCGAGTTTCAGTATTTTAATGTTATAACAAATAAATAAGAACGGGATATGTTAGGAAACTATGGTGGCTTATACGTCAGACTCTTCGCTTTAATTCAAGCCCTAGTTCATTGATAAAATCCGTTTCGAAGCTGAGAAAATTGTATTTATGTGAGACGCTAATGTCGACGATTAGTTCCACTGCTCCACCGCTAGGTGGTTACAAAAGATGTCTCTCCACAAACGGACTATATTTTCTAAAGCAAAGAATTGCATTTACGGGACGTAAATATTAATTTTATAATTGCTTCTTTTTATTAGGGCCACCAGCATTGTTCCCAGACCAATCCTCATGGGGTGCCTGTTTGTTATACACCAATTTTTAGTCACACGTGTATAAAATACGTAATGGGTCGTCCTTGACATGGTATCAATAATAAATCAATGTAAAAGACAAATATAAAACCGACACACAGTGTTATTAATCACTAGTCACAACCCTGTGCTCAATTTATTAATATCAAGGATTAAACAATTTATTTGTTCTTCCACCTGATTGTTGCATGAGATCGCGTTCCAGAAAATTGTCACCCTCTAGCGGCGGAATGTAGGATTACATAACTCGTAGGTCGATGCAAAACGGAATAAAGTATCCTCTGTTCCCGCGGTATTCCCAGGGAAACTTATTACCGTACAATCGTGTGTATGCGGATACAATTCATACAACATCCGTTGGTGGAAGATGTATGCTCTAAAACATACCCATGGCTCGCCTGGTACGCCACACCTTGGCTCCGAGTAAAAGCGACACGCGTACACGTCTATGGCACATCATACCACGAGTAAGTGGTATGCTTACATAAATTCAGGGACACCGAGGAAACGCACCCTTTCTCTCTCTCTCTCTCTCTCTCTCTCTCCTTCTGTGTCCGCTTCGTTTCAACCAAGAACACTTTTGTAACATGTTTGCGGATAAACGAAACGACGGTAATCCCAGTGAACCGCTCGTGCGTGCGCTCTCCTTTGTCGTGGGTACAACGTTTATCCGTTTCAATACCAGCCCGTAAACGAGACCCCAAGGGATCCAAGAGGGTATGCATTTTTCCGCAGCCACTCGCAGAATTCCATTAAGAGGTAGCTCGAGCAGAGTACTACTATGTCGCGTAGGTTACGAAAACCTATGCACGTAACACCACGTTGATCAGTAATGACGTGACAATGATGATAATGACGTGACCAATGAAAGGGAGGATGTTGAACGAAGGCCATTTTTGACCAGTCACCTTTCTGGAAATGAAAAATCTCCTATCGGACGTTTAAGTATGTCTCCCAAGAAGCAAAAAATGTCCTTATCACTTCCCCAAAAAATAACGAGGAATGTTGCTAAAAATGAATCCAAAGCTTTGATTTGCGGATTTCAAAATTTTCGACTCATTTTTAACAACTCTCCCATCATTCTTTCGGGAAAGTGATAAAGACATTTTTTGTTCCTTGGAAGGCATACTTTTCAAGGTCCTACTTGAGCCTTTTTATTTTTGTGCTTGTTGAAGGAACTGGATGCGAAACGATATTCTTCTCTTCAAAGCATGGGTGGTTGTTTGCAACAGCACAGAATTTCCTTCAGGCTGGTGGCCGGTTGATGAACCATTACAAGATACATTTCCCTTCGAAGCTCTTGTTTTACGGCACAGCTGCAGCTATTGAAAACAGATTACAGATTTTGTGGAAACATGCTAATAAAAAAATGCACTTCTATCCAAAGATGCATTTCGCATCTGCCAAGACATCGTAGCAGGTACAGTACAAGTTTAAGCCGTAAGGAACAAGTAGGGAGCTTCTCTGATATTAAACGCATAAACTGTCAACATGTTGCGAACGCGACTGAAATTAATTTAAAAGTGCGGGAAGCTATTTTTATCCGATGCTAGCTGGCTTCTGAGATTTAAATGGAACAGGTTATGCGGTCTAAAAGTAGAGGAGGATAGAATTCAGTTAACTGACAAGTTAATTACTCTGCCTGTTGAATATCTAAAAGTTTATTCCCATACAAATTTGGAAGTAGATAATTGATAATTTGTCAGTGTGCTGAAATGACTTTTCGCAAAGCAATTTGTGGAACTAGATATACACAGACTATCGATGACACTACGTGAATGCGTGGACTACAGGGCATGAAAGTAAACACTAAAAAATTGTATGTTGTAATTAATACACGCAACAGTTGATTGTTAAAGAAATATTTCTCATTGAAAACATTGAGTTGTATTATTTCATTTTTTAGTTTGAACGGGATGAAACATTTGAATTAAAAACAAAGAAAGCAGATTTGAACTGTAACAATTTGTTATCTCTTGGTGTTAAATCGATATATAAATGCTCGTCGTCATTTGAAAAAAAGAAAAGTAAGGTTGCAGGCGAAATTTTAGAGATATCCAACAAATTTTTATTAATCAAAGTATAAGTATCCCATGGGATAAGAAGTTTTGTTCTTCATTTAAAAGTAAGCTGAGCTTGGTTCTTAATTTCCCCCTTTTAGTGTTGGAACTATTGTTTAACATGAAGTATGTTTGTATGGAAAAGTACAATTTCAAGTTATGAGCAATATTTTTGTAGCGGTTAAGGAGTGCTGGAAGGACTGAGCGGAAAATTATGGCGTAGGAATTAGGAGAGCGTTTCGTCCTGGGCCTGCTAGAGGACTCGTCAGTAAGGCTAACTAGCAGACCCTTGCCTTAGACGTCGGGATAGTAAGGGATAGTCGCAAGATGTTTATATAGGACCTGATGTCGGGGCGAGCACTTTCTCTCGAAAGTAGCAGCTCGCGCTAAATCCCTCTAGTGGTAGGAATTGGAGGTCGCTACATTTTGAAAATTAAATTCGTCCAAATGTTTCATATTAAAACGTTCGTATAAAGTAGAGTATTATACATGTGTGATCACTATTGATTATATTCACAAGCACCTGTTATTATATAGTCAAAGCAAAGTGCAAAATACATTACAAAATCACTCATTTCAATATAAAATGTATCAGACAGTTTGCTATATGTAAGAAAACACTATGCATAGCTTTATTACAGCGTTCGCACATTCTTCACTGAATTTCACGTACAAAGGACTATTAAACGTACAATATTTAAAAAAATGCCGAACATAATCCGAATGCACCCATAGCGAATTTCATTGGAAATAACCTGGAACGGATAAATAACTCTGTTCAAAATCTATTATTAAAAATATACAGACCTCAAAACTATTTATTGATTACTTTCAGCAATTTGTTATTTTATAACACAACATAATATGGTAAATATTGATAAATTAAGGGACCTCCTTGGTTCTTGACAACGTAATTCAAGGTCAAAGTGATTGAATCTGGGTCCCTTATTGTCAATATTTTTATTTTATATAAATATAAACACATTGAATAATTATATTTAATTGCATTAATTTAATTGTGTTTAATATAACATCGTTGTTTTATTTTTATCAGTTCATCGAAGTTTTAAAGCGTTCGATAGAATTCAGAGTGCGAAATGTTTCACGAAGTTAGAAAAATGTAAATGGCGTCATGTTGGATCTTTCTCAGAAAGTTTTTTTTTACTACTGAATTATCCTTTCTCCTCGAGATATTAAACGCGTTCTGGAAACCAACAGTTCCATGTCCCTTCGATGGAGTACCAGAAATCAAAGAGCTGACCACGCTGATCACGTACAATGCAATGGTCGGGGACAATCTGCTCGTTCTCTTGCCGTCACGTTTGACAGTTTATGTCCGCCCCGTCATGTGTCTACGCGTGATCTTTCTCTCTAACTTCGGTGAGATGTCAATCAAATGCTTGCTCTCCTGGCATTCGTTTCCCAATTTCGAATCTCTTCATCGAATGTACCTATACGGTTCTACAAAATATACGCGGGATCCTTTGCATCACAAATCTGATTAAATTTGTGACTTCATTTTTGGTTCCAATTTGAATTGTAAAACATGCTTGTTCACGTACAAATAAATTTCAGAAATGCGTCTATACATATAGTTGGAGAAATGTATGACATACATTGTAACTAATATATTGAAGTTACACTTTTTAAAAATGTGATTACCTCTATGTTCTGTGTTCTGTGCTCTGTGCTCTGTGCTCTGTGCTCTGTGCTGTGTGTTCTGTGTTCTATGTCTCGCGCTTCGCGTTCTGCATTCTGCGTTTTGCGCTTTGCGCTTTGCGTTTTGACTTTAAACTGAGAAATGATAAATCCATTAAATCACTCAATTTTACAAGATATTATTAAAAAATTGAGTTATCATTATTTACACTTACTTTGTTATTGCATATCTTTCACTTAATGCAAAATTACCTTCACCCAGCTTCTCAACTGATACCACAGCTCATCAATCGTGTTTAGCATAATATATTAATTCAGCTAAAAAATTTTCAATTTAAACTCGTGAAACTTTAATAAGCTTAATAATTCTTCCACTGTCTGTACTTTTCCGCGATGGGAAAAGAGATGGAAGAAGGAATGGTATCAATAAAGAGGAACTTTTTCCAACGAACCGGTTCAACTCCTTCAGTTTAACTCATGAAATTCAGACCCACTTACGACGAAATATTGGTACTACCTGTCTGGTGCAAGCCAACGATTTCGTGCCACCCCCCACCCTCGCCCTAACCCCTCGCCATCCACGCCCCTATAACAGCTCCCTGCAAAATCGGTAAAAGTGATAGACAATTGGGGGGATGCTAGTTTCAAAAACGTTCTCCGCATCGCGTTCCGGCACAGTCAAGCGAACGACAAATACAAAACAATGATGCATCCCATTGAAGGGGGCTATCCGTGATTTTCGAAGCGTTTACAACGGACGCCTCGTTGAGCAACGCCGATGCGAACGCCAACAGATTAATGCTAATTTACTCAATATTTACGTTCCTCCTCGACGCCAATGGCCACGCAACATATTTCCATTGTTTTATCCCGGCGTGTCAATATTGGATAGCGCCCGAACGGAATGTTCGGATGTTTGCTACGGTAGTCCGCGTATATGCCTCGAAATCTGCATCTGTATATACCATGTAACGAAATCTGGCCTCGTATATAATGTCACGAACAAACAATGCAAAAATAGTAATGAAGGTTTGCAATCATCGTCTGCACCCTTAGCTTTGTTTTTTATGTGCAGGCATTTTCATGTTTGAACGACTCTCGTAATGATTGATGCGAAATTAATTATTGCTCGGGTAAAGCAGTTATGAAGTTATACATTATATGTTTATGTGAACGGCTTTTTTTATCTTATATATTTATTTTTTTATATATCCTGTATGTTATTCAAATAAACAGTTATTGTTCGTTGAGCTTTTGCAAACTTGATTAATACTAATTTACTTAATATCTACGTAAACTAAATTCAACTGTTCTTTTTCTTCATTATTTCGAGCAATGCTATAGATTATGTTGCACCTTACAATTTTACCAATTACCTCCATCAATTTAATTGCACTTTTAAAAAAATGTTTAACATCCACTTGTTGCGTTTCTTTGAGGTAATTTTTTTAACAGTTTCAATATGCGTCACGTAAAATCATGCTCAATTATTTTTGTACACTATTATTATACATTCTCGTATAATTCTGCAGGTTGTAGTACTGATTCACCAATTATATTCCATATTTTTCAATTTTTAAGACACTGTCTCACTGCAGCAGGTTTATCTATTTATTGCCAGTTTAATTTGAATAATGTGTCTGGAAGAAAATGTGCATTCGGTATATCCATAAGAATGTTTGAATTAAACATTCAGCTGATATCAATGATACATTCGTTAGCATTCGTAGAAAGTGTCATCAAAATTTAAATGAAACTATTTGTGTAAATCAGGGTCTGCTATTTGATAGACAGCTCTTACTTTTATGCAAAATTCGCTTTCAAGTTTCATGACAAAAATTGACTTCCTTGAAATAAAGGGTATCT
Source organism: Holcopasites calliopsidis (assembly GCA_023838395.1). NCBI lineage: Eukaryota > Metazoa > Arthropoda > Insecta > Hymenoptera > Apidae > Holcopasites > Holcopasites calliopsidis. The sequence continues at coordinate 52,356 of JALHAQ010000024.1, forward strand.
TTATGTCGATTCTTCTATTTATGATCGAAAACTTTCTATTATGCAGAATACACTTTGCAACCACATTTATTAATATCTATAAATATCTTGGTACATCTTTCTTCTTGATTCATTTTTTTTTAATACCATGTCACTGTCTGCTAAACAGAAAGAGGGTCCACTGATAAGATAATAAATATACCTTCAAAATGGAAAAAGAATCTATTGCAAAGTTTGGAGATCGATTAACAGAATTAATGTCATTAGTGCATAAGTATTTTATACTTTTATACGCAAACATCGAAGCAGAATGCACGCATTGGAACGATCACAAATTCTTTCACCAGGAAAGTGAAACATGAAGTGCTGATTTATTCCGCAATTTATATATTGTGAATAAATTGAGAAACATAAATCCATATTCATCAGGATTTCCTGGCATACATTCTGCCATAAAATGTCCTCCCATACCTCGAAAATATTATATATGTGTCACCGAATCTCCAAATAAGTTTTCGGCACAAAAATCACTTACTTGAGGATATTTCGAAGCGTTCGAGATGAGAGTCTGATTAATATAATGATTAAAATAATAGAATTTAATCAATACTTTACTCATTTACTGTCACGCTTTGGAAATTCGAGCTTAACGATTATAAACACCGTTGATCTCTTTAAAGTAAAGCTTTTTGTTCTTGTCAAGCTCAGTTGTCTTTTTGGGAGTGCTGAATCAAATTTTGACAATAGATTTGTTCTCTCATATCAGATGTAAGAGAAATTAAAAATTAAGTTTGAAATATCGAGTTTCATTAAAAAAAATCTTAAACAGCAATAAGGGATTGGTCAATAAAATTGTCTATAGCGTTTATTTTAAGAATTTTGTTTACGAACAATTGTATTGACTAATTGCGGCTGAATAAATTATGTCAATGGCAGGATGAATCAGATAAACGGTTACAAGGCTGTATCAGCCTCGGATTTCTCATTAATTCACTATCATATCAGTGTAAAGATATGTCAAACAACCTTCATATTAATAGACGACACGTTAGTACAAGCAGCTTCTTCTCAGTGGCATTAGGCTCTCCATAAGGTTCTCTTCCTCTTCTAAGAGTTTTTGTTTTTCAAGATCGCTGTAATTTTTGTCAAGGTTCATTATCAATTGCAATCATTGCGGGAGCAATTAACTGGACTAGCCGTACCATAATGACCATTGACAAAGCATACAACATTCTTAATTATGCAAATTATACTACATTACACTAATAACACAATTTTCGTAAAATTTATAACTTCCAAACTGTTAACATTGGCATTTGTAAAATATATTCCGGGACACGTGTGATAAACGCAATTAAACAGAGCTTAAAAAGTACACAAACAATATAAAACATCAATCTATGTCGGACCGAAAAACTAATAATTGTAGCAATAAATCCGCTTACCGAATTTAACGTATTTCAGTTCCTCGTCTCACTAATGACAAAAAAAGAGAGAATTGTTTACCATGTAAAACACGCAGGATAAATGTTCGGAACGACAATAAAGGGTATAAAAGAGGATAAAACATTATACAAGTAGATCATTAATTTTGAAAAGCTTTGATTTCCCAAAACTATTATTTGACGCAAATATTTTGAGGAATGACTTCTATGGTGATTCTGAACAACTTTTTCCTTTACCAAAATGTTGGTTAAAGCTTCGTTTTTGAATTATTAACGAAAAACTCTGACCAATCAGAGCGCGCGTAGAGCGCGCGCTCAGGCGAGAGAGGATCATGATACGCTCAACCACAGTCTTGAACGGCCTCTCGGCTGAGTGCGTGCTCTGATTGGTCAGTGTTTTTCGTTAATAATTCAAAAACGAAGTCTTAACCAACATCTTGGCTAAAGAAAGAATTTTTCAAAATTGCCTCAGCAATCGCACCTTAAAATATTTGCATGGGGTAGCGAAACACCCTGTATAGTAGGTTTAAGATTTATTAATGAGGCAAAAATGTTTTTAGGAACTAAATAATACTTGTATTTGGCTAGTCTATGTCCTTATGACAACAGGCAATAGAAATCGAATTTATGATTTACAGGAAGCAACTGCAGAATATATTACATGACTAGAAATTTCAAGAACTTCATACGTATTCATCAGTGTCGTCATCTTATAGAAAAGTCGTCATAAAGGGTAACACTTGTTTCATGATTGCTATTGGTAAATAATAATTTATATAGTTTAATTTATGTATTTTATGTTCGTAATTGGTTTATTTTTTGCTTTTGGGCCTAAAAATATATTATGATTTATGTTTTTCGTTTTTATCTATTAACTGCAGTATTTCCAAACCTTAGTGCTGCGATTTCTTACCTTGGCAAATATATTTGTGGATAAACCCACAGCTGGAAATTTGTATATTAGTACATTTTCATATTATACAATTTTATATTAGCCCAATTTTCATATTATACAGTCAATTGTCAATTAATAGTCGAATCGTTATAAAAGGTCAATTGAAATACATTTAAGAAATTACATCTAAATAATGAGATATACATAAATAAAACAACGAAATTATCGCTTCAATGAAAAAGAATCAAAACTGTGATCAACTATCTCCTTTATTTTTTCTTAATATTTATTTGTAACACAGTAGTTGCATAATATTAAACACATATAACAAAAACTTTACTATATCTTTTTTTTCATGCATCTACCACCTTAATCAATTGAAATATTAACATTTCTCGAAGCAAAGTATTTTTCTCTTATTTCCTGCATTTAAATTTTAGATTATTTAAGAAATATCTCGAGGGTTTGGCGATGAATGGTGCCCGGACGCAAGAGGTCGCAGTCCAAAATTTGACGAGGAACGTTGGGCGACGGCGTCGATTCGTTTGCGGCGAACGATAGGGAACTCGGTGCTTATAAGCACCTAGCTCCTCGAACACCTTCAGACGAGAGAAAAAACAAAAAGAATACTTAACAAAGTTCAGCAAGTCCCGAATTTTTTTTCGACTTCGTAGTATAACGCTCCTCGGGGGAGCCGTGGTAATTAGCGGGAAACGCAATTACGGGCATTTAATTAAAGCAAGTCGTCGTCGTCGTAGTCCTCCCCCTCGTTCCCCCTTTCCCTCCGCCCGTCCTACCGTCACGATGTCGTTGGAGGTCGCGCCCTTAGAGCCCACTACCGAAATTTCAGCATTTTTTCAGTAAACGATATCCCGAGACACGACATTCGTGCCTGGCTCTCTAATTATGCGTCTGCAACCCTTTCTTTTCCTATTTTTATCGTTTCTTATTTCTCTCCTTTTTGTTTCTCATGTTTGAGCGTATGTTCGGTATGGAGCAAAAGAGTGACGCGACACTACACGTACACTGGTACGAATTCAACTTAATAATTATTCTTCTGAAAATTTATTTTTCGTGGTTTTTATGTATTGCATTTCATGTGGAAACAATTTTTACTTTTTTTTTTATCTGACGATCGGCGTATACGTGTTTTACATGCTGAGACACTAAATATGTGTCGAAAATAGTTTTAATCGTTAAATCATCATATGGTCTTGCAATTGCAAGGAAACAGAAATTGTTAATATTCAATATTACTATACCGTATCGATTATTTAACTTTGATTATAATTTTGCGTAAAAGATTTTAGACTCAGTACCAACCTGCATATTAGGAATATATACACCAAGGCACTTTTAATTTCTGCAGTATTCACAGTATTCACAGTATTCACATTGGGTCTTTCAAATGATTTCATTCACGTTTCCTCCTGTTAAAGAAGAAGGAATTATTTCCGTAATGTGTTCGACTGTTTTACTTGCGCTCCTTTCCAATAACTTCGTGGCATCCAAATCAACGTTTCATTCAAAGAATAAAGTTTTGTTTGCAGATCAAGTTTCAACTGAAAAATGTTATTAGTTAGATATTGACGAATGCGTTATGGAAATAGTGTGATCAACTGTTTTATTTTCATCCCTTTTAAATAACTTCGAAAGTTATCATTGGAAGAATCAAGTTTTGTTTGCAGATCAAGTTTGAACTGAAAAACGTTATTCGTTAGACATTGATGAATGCTTTATGGAATTGATGTGATCGACTGTTTTACTTTCATTCCGTTTAAATAACTTTGTGGCATCCAAATCAAGTTTTAATCAAATCAGTTCAAGTTGTTAATAGAAGAATCAAGTTTTGGTTGCAAATCAAGTTTGAACTGAAAAGTGCCAATCGTTGGAAATTGACTAAATTGTGGAAACAACTTAATTGTTATGGAAACAATGTCATGGACTGTTTTGCTTTATTTCCTTTTAAATATCTTCCTGGCATTCAAATCAAGTTTTAATTAAAAAATATTATTTGATAGAAATAACAAGAAAGTTGAATAATTTTACATAAAAGATTTCAAACTCGGTACCAACCTGCGTATTAAAAACATACATCTAGGCGCTTCGAATTAATCAAATATTATAAAAGCAGTACAATGAGTTAAGGACTTACAATCAGAATCCACTAGAAAGTGGATTCTCTCAGTGTTGTTGTCGATGGCAAATCGTCGTTAGGATCACATCAATTTGGGTTCTATTATTTTTTATCTGATTAAATAAGATATTGATTTGATAAAATCATTATTCACGTATAGTAGATCTTGTTTGACCAGTTTTTTATTTCCAAAATTCCCACGGATAGAGATTAATGACGTGATGTCTGGCAGCCTTTAATATGTATAAGAAAAACTGGTTCTCCTTGATCCATTCATCGTTTGGAATAGTGTACATGCACGAATAGCCACACTTGTATTGTGCAGTCCATCTGACATAGTTCAATTAACTGCATCGTTAAATTTTGGCGAATCATGAATGCTTTATAATTATACGACCTAGTAAAATGTATAGAGGGCGCACCTATCTAGATGCACAACATCATCATTAGTACACTTTAATTGTTTTTAAAAATTTCAAAACGATTAAATTGATTATAATTAAACGATTAGTCCGTTGCATTGTATAAAATGGATCGATTGTATCATTTCTAACAAAAAATGTAATTCTTGAGAAGTAATATGTAGAAAAAATTGCAATAAGAATCTGTTTGATCTTTCTAACGCACGAAATTTATTCAAGCATTTTAGTAATGCTAATGTTCAAAGTCGCGATAAATTGTCATTTGGTAGGCCAGATTATGGATACGAGAATGCAAACACCGGGATAATAGAGTATTACGATAATTACGAATGTTATTCATGTTGTTAAGCTTGTGTTAAGCTATCTCTTTGTTCTCAGGCTGAAAGTTCCGAGTAAAAAGCAATTACTATCGCTCGTTGTGTAAACACGAATTGTGTCTATGCGATATGTTCTACAATATGTTAAAGATGAATAAATAAAAGCAATTTTTAATTGTAAAGTGCTTGCAAGATTATTGAAAATAATGTAAGAAGTTTTATATAAATAATGAAATGTAGAAATAAAATATTATTTCAATAAAAAGATTATGATAAACTATTTAACCTTTTCTTCCCTGATAGCCAAGTAATTCAGATCAACACGGCGTACCGGTCAAATTTGAGCCTTTGGCCGTCGATATGCAGCACCACATTAAAACCTAAATGACGATTAACTGTTCGCAGCGTACGTTGTATCGAACTGGCGGCTCGCGATTTTAGGGTTCGTGCAAAGAAAAATTCGCCCAAGTGAAGTGGGTATAAAAGAAGAAATTCCTGATTCAAACAGCTAAAGCTGGTTCCGTTTTGGTAACTAACGAAGCGCTGCGATTAGTGGATCGCCATTTAGGTTTCAATGTGGCGCTGCATGTCGACGGCGAAACTTGGCTCGACTTTGACCGGTGTTGCTGCCATTAGTCTCTCTAATGGCAACCTAGTGACAGTTAGGGTCTATCGTATTAACATAAAGCAAGCAAAATATTCTTTACAAGCATTGCCCCAATATATTGAATTGGCTTAATAATTAAGAAATGATAACGAATGGTCACGTTGGTAACTAGTTCAGGTAGCAAGCGCCGACATGGTCTCCTACTTATAACGCGAACGAGGAAGTGGGAGGCCGAGGGAAAACGGAGTATGTAACACTCCAATTAAGCTGAGGCATCAGTCTACAATGTCTAGAGGACTGAGCTTCACAATGAAGCCCTCCTGATGCCAGACACTGTAACGAGTTGTAACGTCATAATATCAAATACCGTATGCGGGTTGTCGCCGCGTTTTTCTCGTTTTCCCTGAGCTTTCCTTTGATCTTCTTACGTCCGACGAGTAATCGGCGGAGGGTCACAAACACCGCTAATTACTGTATGATAATTCTGTTTTGAAATGCTATCTACTTAGAGGGGGAGAAGACAAAGTTGTACGATGGGTGGTAAAAATTATTATTAAAACAAATCAAATTGCTATTATTTGCCAGTTAAGGAATTATTTCCATAATGTAATCGACTGTTTTACTTGCATTTCTCTTAAATAACTTCGCGGTATCCAAATCAAGTTTTCATTGACAAATCCAGTATTGCTTGTAAATCAAGTTTTAATTGAAAAATGTTATTCGTTAGAAATTGACGAAAGCATTATGAAAATAGTGTGATCGACTGTTTCAATTTCGTTCCTTTTAAATAACTTTGTCGCATACAAATGAAGTTTTAATTGAATCAAATCAAGCATTCATTGAAAAATTAAGTTTTGTTTATAAATCAAGTTTTAATTGAAAAATGTTAATCGTCAGAAATTCACCAAAGTATTATAGAAACAATGTGATGGACTGTTTTACTTTCATTTCTTTTAAATAACTTGGTGGCATCCAAACAAAGTTTTAATTGAATCAAATCATGTTTTCATTGAAAAATCATGTTTGTTTATAAGTCAAGTTTTAATTGATAAATGTTATTCGTTAGAAATTGAAATAGTGTGATCGGCTGTGCTTTACTTTCATTCTTTTTAAATAACTTTGTAGCATCCAAATCAAGTTTTAATTGAATCTAATCAAGTTTTCATTGGAAAATCGGATTTTCTTTCCAAATCAAGGTTTAATTGAAATAAGACATTCGTTAAAAATTGGCGAGGGCTACTTCTATAGAGTGATATTAGTGTAGAATCAACTGTGAACCTTCTCAATATATCTTTGATTCCTTTCGAAGCTGTAATGAGAGAGCATCGGGTTCTTTTATTGTGCAGCAGAAAAGCTCATTCTGTTGGTGTGACGTGTTTGATACCTTTGGCCTGCTTTTACACTTCCTTCCATTTCGTACATATTCTTTATTCTATCATTTACTTAAGTAAAATAGTAATTTCTTATTTTGTAAGATTTATTTAATTAAATTAGTTAAATTTCTATGTTACATATAAAACTACATGAAGTTAAATCTTGTATTTAGAATTACGAATGACGCCTTGAAATCTGTGAACAGTTGTTTGATTTTACTGTAAATTCAAAATTATGTACTTCACACTAGAAAAGTTTCGTCACATGGAAAGCGAATTGTAAATATTTTACCAGGAACTTAAAGCAGCTCCTCTTTTAAAAGTATTACGAAATAGTCGGTTTTTCCTTGTGCTACAAAATTATGTAGGCATATATTAAAAGGAATCCATTATGATAAGTATTAATGAATTATTTTCTAAGAACCAATTGAATTCGAACATTTTTTAACTAATTTTGTGTCAAGAATACTTTTGTATTTTATCAAGTTTTTTCAATCTTTTTGATTATCAAGACGAAACAGATTTAATACGTAATTGAAATCAAGCAAGAAGGGTTAATAATAAAGTTATGTATTTACATAAGAGAACATGGAGGCCTAATTATCGACATGTTCCATTGGAACAATATTCATTGATTTTAATAATATATTGTCAATTAACTGTTAGCGATGAGTTTAGGTTTATATCTGTGTTCCGTTGATGCAACATTTTCTGATGCAACGCGACCCAGTTCTTTACATGAACTAGAACTTTTCTCCGCATTTAACTAGTGAATCTGCCTTGTCTTTCAAAATCTAGACTAATGTAATTCAAGAAATTTCAGGCTGTCCATTCGCGGTGGATCCATCAATTTACTAAAAATCGTAAACATGTCGAGAAGGATTTTGTCACAGAAATGGGAGAATATCGACAGCCATTGGTGTGCCAGCATGTCGCAGGTCAGAGTACTGTAGTTTCGTAAAGCTTTGCCATGGATATCGTTACGACACTCTTGCTATAAAGGGGATTTGAGTATCCACATGCAAACTGGAACAGCAAATACGGTTGGCAAAAATAGAGAAGTGGGCATGGGTGTAATTAAAAAGACCATATGATGGAAGGTTTTTGTTTTACAAATAAAAGGAGACGTACAGAAACTGTAAGGTTAATTGTAAAAAAAAATTATGGAGCAAAAATGTGAAACATGTATTCTCCGTCCCAGCTAAGAATAAACCCACGTGTGGACCAGTCTCCGACCAATCCTGCGCAGCAGACAAACCCACTACAGCGGACAAAGCACGTAGGAAGTGCAAGCAGGCGGTAAGACAGAGAAAAAAGGCGGACCCATGCGCGAAAGGGGTTTACTCTAACCTGAGACAGAGAATAGGTAACTGCTTGAATACATACTGTGTTCAAATCATTTGGTCTCAAGCTGAAACGAGTTACGATGTTTGCTGAACTCAGCGAGAAGCTGTATATTTATTATGTTTTGAAAAATCAATGAGTCAAGGCGAAATCAAACTGTTTTCAGTGACATCATTCATATAAATCGTTATTCCCTTGCATCATTTCCCTTTTACACGATTACGAATTATAAAACCTTCATGTTTCTATGTAAAATCGTCGTTTACCATGTTTTCTGTGCCCCCGTGGTCAAGAACTGAATTTGTGTCTTTTCGAGGACGCATTATCTCTTCCCACCGGCTCTCCAATAATTCATTCCGATTCGGCACCTATATCGCATAACATTATGAATACAAACGACGTTTTAATGCCGCATCCTTAGCACGAAATTAATGGAGAAAGTAGTTCCAAGTGATACGGTCATTTAGGACGTATCCTTTTTAATTACATGCAGAGAAACAATTTTTTCGCTGTGACTACGAAACACGGAAATCGTCGAAATTAATAACGGCAGCTATTAACATCTGCTGTCACATCGCTATCCGACATTTTTCTGCCAAAATTAATTCCGCTGAACGGTGTTCCTCTGTCTACTTTCACTAAACTGGTTGATATGTAGATTAAAAGTACACAAGCGTATTCTACAATGTGCAATGTGAATATATGTGGATAATTACGTAACTGGGCGAAGCTTGTATCGTGATACAATAGGCTACATGAACCCATTACAGTCTGCGGTCAAACGCACCACTGATTTCATTCGGTGCAAGTTAACTAATAGCTGCATTTGTTTGATTAAATGAACATGTTGATAAACAGTACAATGTTATGACCACAATGTGACAAATACAAATATAATGTACAATAATGTACGCGGTGTTCGGCTACTGCATGTCAATATTTTAAGGGGTGATTGCCGAGGTGATTCTGAACAACGTTTCCCTGTACGAAAATACTGGTTAAGGGATTCGTTTTTGAATTATTAACGAAAAACACTGACCAATCAGAGCGTTCAGCTGAGAGACGATTGTGCTACATTCAATCGCGGTCTTGAACGCCCTCTCGCCTGAGGGCGCGCTCTGATTCGTCGGTGTTTTTCGTTAATAACTAAAAAATGAAGCTTTAACCAGCACTTTCGTACAGGAAAACGCTGTTCAGAATCACCTCGGCAATCACCCCTTAAAATATTGACATGCAGTAGCCGAACACCCTGTATCTAACAGTACTAACTTGAATTTTAATTTAAATTTCGATGCGTGAAAGTAGTTCATGATATAAATGACTTATATTAATTTGATTTTATGATAATTATAGATAGAAGCCAACGTCGTCGATTTCAACGGTTTTTTATACTTATTATCGACAATTATTACCGATTTAATTTAGACGTTTTGCATTATTTTTCAATTACACTCGACGGTACAATGGATTTATTGTATTATAAAACGGGGTGTAAATAATAAATAGTAATACATAGGGTGGGGCATTTGAAACAGGCCACCTGAGTAACTCGCTTAATTTCGATGATAGAAAAAAATGCTTCAGATCAAACTTGCTTAGTTTCGAGGGACACATAATGTGATGCAACTAATTTTTGAATAGATGAAAGCAAACTGGAAATATAAAAAACAAATCTGTATTTTTAAACAGAATGTAATAGTTTCTTATTTATATTCTGACAGAGCGTTTCAAGACAAATACAACGACCTATACGAAAGTTACTCGGAGCCAACTACAATGCACAATAAATTGTCTCAAAATGCTCTAAAATCTCGTGTTTCCTAATTCTTGGTGCATCGCTCTTATAATCGCTAATATAGGTCACAGAACATAAACAACTGAGTATTTGTAAATGTAATATACAATGTAAACATCAATGTTTATTTGTGCTGTGTGACCTATGTTAGCGATTATAAGTGCGATGCCTCAATTACTAGAAAAACACGAGCTTTTAGAGCATTTTCAGACAATTTATTTTCCATTGTAGTTGACTCCAACTTTCATATAGGTCGTTCTGTTCGTCTTGTAAAACTGTATCATAATATAAATAAAAAACTATACCACTCCATTTAAAAATATACGTTTATCTCTTTACATTTCCCCTTCGCCACCAGCTATAAAAAAATTAGTTATATCACATTATGCGCCCCTCGAAACTAAGCAAGCGTAATCTGAAGCACTTTTTTCTACCATCAAAACTAAGCAAGTTATTCAAGTGATCTGTTTTAAAAGCATCACCCTGTATTGTATAGGTTGTCGCGTAATTCATAAAAGAGTCGGATATAGGAGATTTCTAAGGTAATACTGAACAACTTTTACCTTTGGAAAAATGTCGTTTGAGGCTGTGTTTTTGAATTATTAACGAAAAATGCTGGCCACTCAGAGCGCGCGCAAAGCCTGCACTTAGGAACGGAATGTCGCGTAGCGTTGGATGGTAACAGTGCCCGGATCTAAACGCGTCGGTATGGCGTTTTCATTCATTAGTCACGAATAACGAATAATTGCACATTTTTCTTCATTGCATCGATTCGGTATTCGATACAACTTTTTCTCCCTGCTTTACCGATGCGTTTGCATAGGGGCACCGGCCGGACATCACCATTCAGCGCGCCGCGACGTACCGTCCCTGAGCGCGTACTCTACGCGTGCTGTGCTGTGAGTGGTCAGTGTCTTTCGTTAATAATTCAAAAACAAAACCTCAAACGACATTTTACTAAAGGAAAAAGTTGTTCAGTATCGCCTCAGGAATCTCCCATATCCGGCTCTTCTATGAGTTAGGGGACACCCTGTATATCCATTTCTCCATAGGTTTTCTGTTATTTGTTTAAAATCATATTTAGTGTATTATATGTAGGTATCATTCTGTATCTATATTAAACAGTACCATAAATATAAATCCCACTTGTTATAAATTTTTATGTTACAGTATATTCCTTTTAAAATATCATGTAAGTCAAGGATGCAATTTTTAATTAAAAGACACAGTAACCCTGATAAAATTACAAAAACAAACCAGCTGAAGGTACAGAATCTCCAACAGCAGCTTCTTCAAATTTTTCTCGTTGATTGCAAGGACGGGGAAACAAGAGCAGGGTATTTATAATGAATCTTAACGAGTCAGTAATTAGTATAATTACCTTTGGCATTGGATACGTAGGACCTTACGTAGTCTTAATACCCGCGTCACTCGAGACGCTCTCCATAATTCCTTCTAATATATCCCGCGCAGAAAAATGCAGAGAAGGGTAGAAAAATAAAAAGCGCTGCCGGTCCGGTATCTAGATCGAAACTGCGAACGAGGGTCCTCCTCGGCGATTGCCAGCCAGAACGGATTACCTCTAATCTCTGACATTAGCTCCCTCTCTGCGTCGACCTCGCTTTGCACGTTTTCTATGGGAATATGTCTCAATTTAGATTCTGCTTGCTTTTTTCTTTGTCTCAGACGTTCGTCCGTGAATACCGGAATATAAAGAATGGGGGATATAAATCTTTGTAGCACCCGTAAACGGGAATGCTTTGAGACTTGCTAATTAGAGAATCCGTGCTTTAAGATAGGAATGGAAATTCGCGCACCCCCCTCCTCTATAAATCTCACTCTATTTGATAACAAATGGCGTGCTACTTTTGGCAATGCAGTCAGTATAATAGAACTAATTAAAAAGTGAAACGAATTTGTTGAAATGTCGAAGAATTTGTTTGTAAAACAAGGGTAATTGTTTTGCGAATTGCATTTTACGTGAAAGCTAGAAAAAAGCACACGTCTTTTTTTATCTTTTGTGGACCAGTCGTAAACTTGTTGCTTTAAGATATGATGCGGCCGCAAGAAATAGATAGAATCTATGGCAAAGCGCGACATTTTAAATGACAACCATTTACAACTTCACTATCAACTTTCTCAACCATCGCTCCTTCAGTACTTTTCGTAAAAGCATCTGCATACGTTGATAAATATTGTTTTTGCAATTTATTTTATTTATAGTGCATCAGAAGAAAAATAAACTATAGCCAAAGCTCCTAGTATTTTGTATAACAATTGACCATAAAATAGAATTTTACAGGAACAATTGCTCGATTTATATTAATCACTTGCCATTAACTATTCTTTCCCAATTAATTGATAAACTATTCATTCGGACACTTGTATCTACTTAATTTCTCTTTTAATTACAGGCCATTAATATAATTGCAAGGGGTATGAATGGCAGCAGGCAAGGTAAACTTTAATTACAGCGCAAATATATATGTTTGAATAAGAACGACGATAGTGCCTAAAACGATGGAGACGTAATTAGCCAATTACTGAGCGACATTGGTGAAACGTGAATCTAAGCACTGTTTCTGACATTGGGTAACAGCTACGGAACGCCTCTCACTCTGGGACCGGCACGTGTACACGCGAGAAAGGCTCATCGCTGCCGGTTGCCGAAAAATCTTGTGCCCCGTCCCGCTTTGCGGCACCGTCATAATTTCCGAACGAAGACGGCGAGAGCGACGTCTCCGGCTTTTATGACTTCTACGTTTATATAACGAACACACATGCAAAGGTTGCGAATGCCCGGTTCCTTAGTATTACACGCGAGTGCGTGGTACTTTCTGTAGGTGGTCGTTTCGCATAATTTACTACAACGGATATTCTCATTCAGCAAGAATTTCATTCGAATTGGAATACATTAACGAAATCATGCAGGCGCATTTCTCGGATTACCGAAATTGACAAGCGATCTTTAGCGATCTTCAATCGATTTTTTGTATTAAATACTTTTTTTAACAGTTGTTATGCCATATGAAAATTGACTAAACTAAATAATTGTATAAATAAATGTGCTACGTAATTACACATTTAGCTGCGAACAACATAATTCATTGTTACGAAACATTTTCTATAACTAAATGCTTCGAAGAACCAGACCACAATTACAAATGATTCTATTTCTCTTATGCATAGCTTGACAGAGTGATTGAATTGTTCGGACAATTATAGCATGCGTTGATAGCATCTTCCGTTATTGGTAACGTAATCAATTACGATATTGATTGCTCTGAAAGCAGTTGCTGATTCCATGAAACGTGATTGATTTTTACTGAAAAGTGTTTGTTTTAATATATCAAGAAATCCAAAGAATTTATTCCCAGACAAAAATAATAGTAGTATAAAATCGTCAGAATCTGCGTTTTTCTCCTAAAAATCACAGTCAAAATAAGAGAAAGAATTAAAAATATTGCCAATAGCAGAACTGGGCTCATAAATGGCTGGAGGATATTTATACATTTTTTGTTTACAAACTATGACGCATTCCCTACTGAATAAAGAAAGAACACTGGAATCAACAAAGGCTGTAACAATGGGACGATACCTGCTGTCCAATGAAGCTGCTTCCTAAAGTCTTCCATATATCTTCCCAACGCGGTGTTGTAGCCACGCTAGTAAAAGAGTTTGGGGGATTTTGCATCTTCCCAGTGAAAGGAGTCCTCGTGTGGCGTGGCTGTATAAAAACCGTCGAATCTTCCGTTTAAGGCACACTTGGATTCAGCTCCTTAACTCAGGTGCACCATGAGGGCCTTCGTAGTAAGTAGAAAAGCTTCATAGTGCAAACGGTTAATCTACTCAGGCGTATATTCCTTCGTTTTTACATCAAGAGTATCCAATTGTTGTTTAGAAAATTTCGGACCAAGTACTTATTGATTAAAAATAATTCAATAAATTTTCTATTATTTCTGCAGCCATGAATACAACAATTTATTATAGAATACATTAATAATAAGTAACAATCATTTAGATTAGGTTATATACAAAGTGTCCCACGTAACACTTTTCCCAATTTTTCAAGTACTTGCGACAATCTGACAAAAAAATATTTTGAACAAAAGTTGATCAGTTTTCGATCGGCTATACATTGCAATAAAGTTCGAAAATTTCCTTTTTTTTTTGTTATTGTCAAGGCCACCTTCATTCTTTTTAAATGGCACTTTGTATTTTTGATTTAACAGTATCAAGACGAATTCAAGAACCTAGTATGTCATGACCTTCAGATGATCTTGAAGGCAAAATCAACTTTTGTTTAAAATATTATTTTTGTCAGATTATCGCAAGTGCTTCAAAAATCACGGAAAGTGTTAGGTGGTACATCCTGTATATTATATTAATAATACGTAGCAATCGTTTAGGACAAAAAAAAATATTACATGCATACATCTATTATTGCTAATTTTAACAGCAACGCGTCTTCTGTCACAGGTTTGCTTACTCGTCGTTTCGTTGATCGCCGCCAGCGCGAGTGCGACCGTGAAGAGGCACGGAAAACGAGGCATCCTCAATGGTTACGACCACGGCTTAGGAGATTTGGGCGGCCTTGGGCAAAAATACCTTCCACCCTCCGTATCGGTCGTGAAGAAGCATTACTCTGCTCCTCTTCCGTCCTCCACTTACAGCGTTCCATCGTCCCTTCCGTCCATACATGCCCCTGTACCTGCCCCAGTTTACGGAGTCCCAGCAGCAGGTCCAGTTCCATCATTCGGCGGCTCAGTCTCTGGACCAGCCCCATCCATTGGCGTCCCAGTCTCAGGCCCAGCTCCGTCTTTTAGCGGACATGTTCCGGCACCACTTCCATCCTTCACTGCTCCCTTGCCAGCGCCAGCCTCGACTTACGGCGTTCCTGCCCCAGTAGGAGTGCCGTCTCACGGTGGCCCAGTCTTGGAGCCAGTCTCGTCTCTCCCTGCCGCGGTACATGCCCCAATTGCTGAACCATTCCCGTCATACAATGGACACCACTCGGCCCCGGCATCGACTTACGGAGTCCCCAGCTTACCAGCACCAGTGCACCTACCTGCGCCAGCACCAGTACACGTATCTGCGCCAGCTCCAGTGCATGTGTCCGCACCAGCATCAGTGGCAGTGCCGGAACCAGTCCCTGTCTACGGCGCCCCATCCGCAGGAGTTGCTCTACCCAGTTCCTTCAAGTCTGGACTCGGCCTGGGACATCTGCCAAGCTCCTCCTACGGAGTGCCGAGCACCGTTGTTGAAACCGTGCCGTCAGCTGAACTTCCAATCCACACCGGTGGCTTCCCAAGCAAGAGCTACGGAGTACCATCCGGCTTGCCCTCTGGACATGGAGTCGCTGTAGGATTACCTAGCACTGGTGTTCATGGCGGACACGGTTTGGATATTGGTATTGGATCTGCTGGAATCGAATCGTCATCCCTCAGTCTTGCGCCTAGCACTTCCTATGGTGCGCCCGTTGGAGGCGATGGATATTCGTACCCTGTGCCTACCAAGAAATTCCACTTCTAAGCTGAAGCTGATTGTTGTGAAAGGTGGTGATTTATAGTTGAAAGGAGACGCGGAGGAAATCTAGATGAATTGTTACTCGAAAGTCAAGGTCATAGAGGATTAACGAAGTTCGATATAAAATGTACCTGATGGAAGAACGTTTTGCTGAAGTTTACTGATGGCCCTATTCAATCATCTTGCGTCTATACCTTTATGTACGATAATCATTAGACTTCGAATTTTTACGCATTTATAGGAAATTAAAAATTGTAAAGTTGCACAGAATGCACGCAATATGAAAAAATATCCAAAATATAGTGCCCTTTATGATACCTGGTAAGTGAAATAATTTTCTACCGAAGTTCTACCTTTTTTACTATGCTCTCAAAAATATGAATTTGTATAAAAATCCGCAGTCTAATAATTATTTATGTGCATAAGGTGTACACGCAGTTATTGTAATTTTTGTTTTATAGATTTCAATAAACATGGTGCAATCAACAAATAATCGAAGGAATTCGAATGTTTTAATTCCGTATGGATTAAGCGGCAGGTACATTAGGCATGCCAGTGCATGCCATTTCGAGTCACCCCTAGTCCTCCACCCCATCTTCTGGCAACCACCCCTCGTTTCCCACTGGAAGGCCAGAGGTTGTGTACTTTTTCAGTTGCCAGCCGCCATCTTCGCAACGGTGTCTGTAGTCGTAAAGACGCATGTGCTCCGCCCGTAATTCACGACGATCTGCGACTTTCTCTACCGTCCTCGCGCGCACGTGTAATTTTGCGTGTGCACACACGCGGACTGGAGTCCAAAGCTCGACACACGCGTGAACGTACTTGTCCCGGCGCACTTCTGTCCACTTTTCGCCAGGAAACTGGCAGTCACGCACTATTTTACGACTGCTGCCGGGCGTCTGAATTAACCCGAGCTTTCAGACTACGGGGACGGCCCTTTATACATCTCTCCTTGAAATTCAGCGCATTCATTGTACACGCGTAGCCATGGGAGTACAGTGTCGTTAAACTACCATCTCCGTTAGCGGGTCCTAAGTTCCTTTCAAGGCACTGCTTGTATGCATTTCGGAGGAAGAAATTTCGCAAGGATCAGACGCACAACCCGGAGTTTGTTTAAGAACTGATGTATGTAATGTTCCGGAACAAGCAACCCGCTCGGGACCGGCCATTTTTTTATTACGGAGCCGATATATTATTCGGTTTGACTTTGTTCTCGAACGGGACGAGAGCGAACACGGACAACGAACGAGGTGCTCAAGACAGCGGTGCAAACCGTAAAGGGTCCGACCGAGGTGAAATGTGATCCTTTAGAGAAGAATAGAATGTTCACTAATTCTGTGTCACATACGTTCTTCTTTTTCTTTTTGCCAATTTTTAATATCAGAGAAATCGGTTTTTAATGTTTATCTAACATAAAGGAACTACGTTTTGATCCGAAGTAAGCAACTTGCTCGGGATCAGCTAGTTGCGTATTACGGATCGGGTATGCTCAGGACGTGCCCTCTCATTCTATGAACGAAGCACGCTCGGATTCGACGACTTCATACAAAGAAGTGGGGATAGCGAGTTGCTTACTTCGAGCCAAAAGTCAGTTTCTTATTACGGATCAGTACCGTATCGACACAAAGTGGGGCGCAGCGAATAGTTGCTCCTGTCATGATTTTGCTGTAGGACCGGAAATAAGTACATAGTTTGCATGGAAGGGATGTAAATTTTTGTTCCAAATATTCTGTGGACGAAAATTATTTTTGTAGAAGTATACTTAACTGATCACATTAAGGCACAGGTTTTTAATCAAGACTTTAACACTTTTACGTTTATTATTATAGTAATTCCTTCTCACTAAGCTGTTCACTGTTTATCTACTTTTTAAATTTTGTCAACACATTCAAAATAATAAAAATAATATTATGAAGTCATTGAGTTTTATTATTTGGAAAGTAATGAAATATTATTTCAATGATTTATAGTTGTAAGTGGTTAAGTATATTTTCAACCATCTTGTTCTGTCATTTTCGAAAACCATTCTTTTTTTTCTAAGATCACTCTAATCCACACGAAGGCCACATTTAGGTGCTATATTACCAATTATCGATGAGTAGTTTATTGGCCTCAGGTAATTACAATTAAAGTAGAAAATGTAATCCACAGTCTGAGGCCAGTGTAAAGATAATCGATCATGCTATTTATTCTTCCAAATTTACTTCTAGGAAGATGACCTTTCAAAATTCAACTTGTGAAAATGGATCGCAATCAACGTAAGCAGTTGTTACTATTTTACTTTCAGCCACCTCATCGAGTGTTGGCCATTTAAATGGTTATGTCTGGTTATGATCTCGAAGAAGCAACAAAATGAAATCAAACTCTTAGAATAATCTAAAAATATAATGTTTATTTTAAAAAAGGTTTGGTGAACAGAAGACATTAAAATAATTAATCTTATTACTTTGGTTACTTATTCATTACTTCAGTTACGTTGAAAAAATATTTTATTTCTAAAATTAAAGGTAAATTCAGTTGATAATTTTTTTCAAGGTGTCACATGTTTTTTCCCTGCTTAATGAATTATTTATTAGCATTTTAATAATATCAGGGACTTGTCGTTGTAAACTCAACAAAGGTACCCCAGAAAGTATCCCAAAAACTTATTTTTCAGAATTTTGACGTCATGGAAGTTGAAAGTTACTAGAAGAGTTACTAGCCTTTCGATAGATTCAAGGTTAGAATAAGTGTTTCGTGTTTCTTACTGTCTTTACAGAAACAAACATTAATTTTAAATGACGTGCAGGATAAAATTAAATATTGTTATACGTAAGTCTTAGCAGCGCCATTTCAATGACAACAGTGAACGACATGCCGCAATGGATTGTTAATTATACGCTTTGCAGGCTTTCGTCGCAGACCTAATTTGAATTTGTATCATATTAATTATAAAAGTTCGTTGTTACATATTTCAAATGTTCCAATTGCATTATTGCTTTAAAGATAATTATACGAATCTTCAAGACTTAACAAAATCAATACTTCGCTAACAATACACGAATTTATCTCAATCGTGAATACATATCCAATTAATGGGGCGTCATTTTATTACTTGGAAGGTTACGGGCATTGGTAAGTTGAAATGGGTGCAGCGTAGAAGCTAATTGTAAACATTTATCTAATGTGAAGGATTTAAGGGTATCGTAAATTTATACACAGGGTTCCTCCTTAATTACGTAGATTCCAAAGCATCATTAGCACCCTCAGTACTTCTTAAGGTACAGTGGGGAAGGGGCAAGTTTGTATAAGTACTTATATAAACTTATACGAAGTTTAAGTTTATCTCAATGCGGAGAAGCAATTGTTTAATACAAATTGAAAAAAAAATAAGTGTATGGTGATCTACTGTGTATACATGTAGAACATGTATAAAGTAGTATGCAATAGCAAAGTACTTCTGGATGATGAATTCACAAATATTCTTCTGTTGATTATGAAAGTGGAGCAAGTCACCCCCCCCCCCCAAATGGAAATTGTCATTAGCTTTGTGTTATATCGATCTAAACTAAATGACTTCATTAGTGACCACGTCTCAATTAGCGACCAGTTGTTTACTTCACGTAATTTGAAATTATTGACGAAACATTAGATAATCTAAAACTTGAAATATTATATTTTGGAGTGTAATTTTTTACCATGTTCTATATTGTTTCGCCATTGAAATTTGTTATTAAGTATGATTAATATATTAACAAAGGCAGATCATTGAAAGTTTAAAGTAGTGACGAGATAATAATAATAATAATAAAAGAATGAAACTTTAGTAAATACTCCATTATCTTTTACAAAGAGCACTATTATAATTTGTTAGGTGCACGTGCACTTGGCTTGAAAACGACATAATAAATTCCGTTGCACACCGTATCTTACTTGTTTATACATAGTTACAGGTATCATAAATATCAAACTTCTGTGAACTGGTTTAGTTTAGGTTTCAGTAGGGGGCTAAAATATTTAGTTATCACGAGAATTATTAATGCAGAAATTGTTCAAACTACACTTCCAATTACGCCACACCGAATTATGCTCTAGAAATTAAATTATCGCATACTATCTGCAGCAAAATTAATATTTCGTAGTGTTATCTAAAAAAAAATCTAGACTTTATTTAAAGATAAAAAATAACAATTTTAAATAATGCATAATTTGAACTACTGCATCGTTTTTATTTTGGAAATAACATAAAAAAAGGTCGTTTTATAATATTTTGCGTTGAAATCAAATAAAACATATGCAAATAATTTGATAGCAGTGCACATGATCCGAAAGAAAAAATAAAAGTGGCCTACAGTGGACAAATCAGTGCAGACCAGCTGAGGTTTAGTATACATTGAGGCATAGTACATATACATATGTATGTATGTATAGCAAAGGTTTAGAATACAGGGTGTTAAAAAATAAAGGTCCGCAACTTAGGGAGCTTATAGTACTCACCAAGTGGAGTAAAAAATGTATAATCAACATAGGTTCAGAAATCAACCCTTTCGTTGTAAAATCAATTTTTGTATCTTATAACATATAAAAATTAATTTTACAACAAAAGGATTGATTTTAGCACCTACGTTGATTATACATTTTTTACTCATCTTGAAGAGTATTTTAAGCTTCTGAAGATACGGACCCCTCTTTTTTAACACCTGCAAAAGGACAAATAAGATTATGCTGTATAGTGTGTTTCAAAAAAGGGTCCGTAACTTAGGGAGCTTATAGTGCTCGCCAAAAGGAGTAAAAAATGTATAATCAACATAGGTCTTAAAACCAACCCTTTCGTTGTAAAATCAATTTTTATATTTGATAAGATACAAAAATTGGTTTTACATCGAAAGGGTTGATTTTATTACCCATATTGATTATACATATTTTACTTTTCTTGGTGAGCACTATAGGCTCCTTATGTTATGGTTCCTTTTCTTAAAAACCATGTATCTTTACCTGAAAGACTCGCAGCAATGCGTAATGTAGCGGAACGAGCCAGAAAAATTGTTACGCTAACGAGCTTAAACGCGGAACAACGAGCTGCGCGGTGTACAGTGTTAACGACACGAAATGAAAACGCTGCGTCTGAGACCAGTAAATCACGCCGGTGAAATACACTAACCGTCTGGGCCGTTTAATTACATTGTTCGAAGCATCGCAGCGTCAAAACGGTTGCCACGGTAAATTGTGCGTCTAAATTTTTACATGGGATGCGTTTATATCGGTAGTTAACGCGGATGATATACGTGCATAACGTTTGCCGACCGATGCCCACTAGCTTTTTGTAACCGGCCAGCCGCTTAAAGCTGTAGCTACGCGATCAACTTTTACGCTGGTCCGCGGAATGTGCTATTTACGATCGCTATTTCGTCGCATCGCTCTGCGCGCTATTCTTTACTTTACTGCCTGACAAATCGACGGTTAAGCGTCGGGCTGTATGGTATTCTTGTTGTCTCATGATCGAGGTGAAAAAGTAATAGATACATAGGAAAAGTAAGCTGTAAGATGCTTGGGAATTATTTTCGAGGCGATATATTAATATAATCATTTATGATAGCTTTTATCAGTATTGAATAAGTATTACGTCCATCCACTACTATTTGTTGTTTTGTTTTTGTATCCATTTGGGTTCGAGCACATTTGACAATAATGATAATAATATTAAATTGTAATTGAGAGTATGACTCAGTGCTTGATTTATTTAGTATAGGTAGGTTCGCACCGTATTAAAGTCTGACAATGGGGAAAGTAACCAAATATTATTTCGTTTGATCAATGTCGTCTTACAAAATCAATCTAAAGAAAAGGATATTTTTATGAGTATTCAGTCATACATTCGCGAACACTTTAAGATCACTTTCATTTTTCTAATGCTATGAACGATTTCCAATTTTGAAGTAAAATTGAAATGAGATAAAGTATGTCCAACATGGAATAGGTACCCAAATATACATAGAACACTGCCATTTACTAACTATTTTCATAGTAAACAAACAAAAACGGTTGTATTCTTCTCATTTCATTCTTCTTTGGTTACCAAATCCCGTTTTGAATGAATTGCATGAAAAAGTACCTGTTTACGACGTGTGAGCAAAGACCTCATATTGAGCACTTTACCCACATCTCTGAATCAAAATAGCCTAACCTAAAAAAAGCTTTTACAGATCTAAACGTTCTGCTTTTCTAGAGTCAAGAAGTGATTTGCTTGTCGTAGTCTCTGGAATTCTGCAGTGTTCAGGTCATAAATGCTTATGGGCACCACAGTCAGGTATGTCAGCGACAACAAAGAAACTAAAACATTATGGTAATATAACAAGAAATACGAAGAAAGACGTCCAATTTACATCCAGTCAAAAATTTTCGAACAGCGGCAAAGTAAAATGATCCTGTTTTTTCTTTAATGTTCGCACGACTGACGAACCAAAACGCGCGACGTCACAAAGGAAGTGATTGGGACTGTCTGTACTCTGATGGCCAAGCTGTTCAGATAAGATGTTGCCAAAGCTTGCTGCAAAACTTTGTTGACAAAGTGGCTACAAATTCGATACAGTATTTGATTTATTGGATGATGTTAATAAATTTATAACAAAATTATACAGCAGTCTGTGGAAATAAGTTGCGAACAAATTAGCGGTTAGCTTATATTACAACTGTTGCTGTCAAATGGCTACCGATTGACACGGAACTGGTTCGACCTGGCTATCTGGGCAGCTTTTTAGGAGATATTCATTCGTCAGATTTAAAAAAAAGGCAGTACTATTCCATATCTGGTTACCTGTATAGATAATTTTAAAAAATCGAGGTACATATGTTGAGTTACGACGGGAAAGTGATTACCGCTAAGTACTGCTTCTTAATTACTATTATTTTAATTTCTTTATAGTATAACGAAAAATAAGTGGAATAATAAATGATGTTTCAGCTTTATGTCATTTTGTTGATTGTAGAGTTTATACGTTTTACTAATTTATTTACTTAAGTATATACTTATAGTTCTATTGCTAAAATAAGTTATTTAAGTATTGTAATATTTTTTTACAATTTCTTTTTCTTTCAACTTGCTTACAGCATAATAAGTGAAAAATTAAAATATTTTAGATAATACGTCGAATAAAAACCACTGCTAAGTAAGACAATTATCTTTCGAGTTACTAAACGAAAGTATTCATTTCTGTAAAACTGTTTTAATTGAAATTAACAATGCAAAATAGACAGTGAACACATAGTAAATAGTCCATCAATCTTTACCTCTTCTAGAATTGATTTTTATAGGATCTATGTAATTGTAGTAATATTACTTTGTTTCAACTAATTTCAATACAATTCTGTAACTATAAAATTTAAAAACTGATTGCTGATTTTTCATTTAAACATTCTTAATTGCACATTGCACTGCATTTTACATATTACACCATTATTGTACCATGAAACGTTGATGAGAACCGTGCTTCTCTCATGCGCGTACATTGTGGGCCAAGAGATGTCACTATGTGTAAGGTCAGCGACAAAATTCTAAAAAATCAGAACAAAAATGTAAAATGTTAAATTCGGAGAAAATTGCACGAATAACTGGAAATGGTGTAACAAGGACTATGTAAGCCTCGCCAATGCAAAACTATTCCTAATAAATTTGTATTCATATACTGCTAAAAGAGCATTTTTTACTTTGTAATCAGATTATTAATATTAGACAAAAACATTTATAGTACAATAGTATTGCATGTACAATAAAGTAATTATTAATAATTTACACAGTAAATTCAGAACAACTTAATATTTTTCATTCTTTAATTAAAATAAACATTGTAACTTGAACAACTTTGCCAAATTTTAAACGAATAATAAAGAAGCATTTTCTTTTTAAATGTTCGAAAGTGAGAATTCAATGAGATGTAAAAGTACAAACATACTTTTGCCTGTTTAATTAATTCTACCAACTAATCATGAAAGTATTGTTTTTATTGCATTTCCAATATTATTCAATATTTCCTATGAATTTTTTAAGTTTATTGTTTGATGAAAACGTAACGCTAGTACGTACACCTACTGCTATTCTATCGAATACAGAGAATGCCGATCCGGTTGCCGAGATACAGGCGTTTTCGAGCCGCTCCACATGGGAACAGGATGCGTCGTTTTATTGGTTGTTTTGAAACAGTAAAACGCACCGTAAATGCCATGTCACTGCACTCGTAAACAATAGATCGGTGTTTGTATCAGAGTTACAGAATAGAATGAGAGCCGGTCCAATCAGCTTAAATTTATTTTCACACGGAATCAGCCGTGATACGCGTAACGCGTGAACATGACAAGTAACGCGACACGAATCCAGAATAGTAAGTACGTTAGAGAAAATCTAGCTGGAAAACTGATTCCAATTTTATAGCGATAAATGGACAAATGGTAGGACATTGAAAAATAACTATAATATAAAAAAATCAATTGTTGTTAATTAACTTTCTGCGTATGTATGTTTTTGCATTATGCATTTTGCAGATAATATTAATATTATTTTGCTAATAATACCTATCACATATTACTTCAGAAACAAATCGTGAAAAAGTATTTCGGTTGCAAATACCACTTAACTTTTTTCCATAATCATAATTAGAGCTGATTTAAATAGCTATTCAAATTATTTAATCATTTTTTAATTCATTTCCTTATTGGTTCATTCCTCAGTATGTAAAGCTTATCTCTATCCTTAACTAATGCTAAAATAAACATTTCTAAAGAAACAGGGGCACGATGTCTACTGTAGAATAAAAAAGAATGAAAACAATTCGATTGTTTTCCATTATTATAATTTCTGATAATCATGACTTATCGTTGCACTATTATTTAATTATTCATTTCTGGTACACTATCGTTGCTTTTTACTATGTTTTATTATTTCATAGAAAAAGATAAAACAAGCATTTAACTAGAGACCATCGGGACTAACAAATGTGCATTATACCCTACATTGTTCGCAGTGATTGCTTGCGGTCATAGGTCATGCTTTGTCATATGCAGCTGCTGATAATCGAGACACATAAATATAAGCCTTCAAATGTAAAGTTGAAGGAAATTGAAACGAAAGTGCTGAAGAATTTCATTGCACCAACATGCACTTCTATAAAAATAATTATTCGTATAAGATTACAGAAGAAACAAAATAGCCTTCTAAATGATATAATTTTTTATTAAATATAATTGTAATTTTTTGTTCTACAACAATTCTCCATTTTTGTACACAAAAAATACAATTGATTTCCCAACATACTTTATTATTCATTATTTACTTTGATTAACCAGCCTTTAACACTTCGAGAGTATAGAATAAGGTAACAGCTGACGCCAGTGTCGAAGAAATCATCTACACTTTGCATAAATATAAGAGCGAGTAATTGCGATTTCGACATTTCGAACTGAGCGCCGTAATCCCTAAGCGCCACCTAGCCGTATTTATACTTATTTACTTTCCAGCGTTACGCATCCCCAAGTGCCACCTAGCGGTACTTTTATTCATTTACTTTTCAACGTTACACGTTTTCGACATATCATTCGCGTTACATTTCTTGCAACCGAACGAGTCGTATAACATCTTCTATGTTAAAGATAAAATAAACATTCTTGACCGAACCTCTTCAAACGTTATTTAAACGTTCCCTTGTTTTTTTTTATTCAGTTTTGAACAACGAGCTTAGATTTCCCCAGGATTTGACATATTAGGTAATCGGTGCAAGCATTCCGAGTGTGTCACAGGAAGCAATTCCATTGTCTGTCCCGTGGTAATTTCCCATATTGCGGAAACGAGTTAATATATTGACAGGTGACTCGTCTTTCAATCTCATCCCCGGGCCGAAAGCAAATTACTCGAGCGAAGCGAGGAAATACCGAGGTCTGCATTGAGGGGGTCCTTCGTGTCCATGGCACGCTATGTCATATCACGTTATCGAGAGCTACTTGTCACTCCCCGCTTTGGTGTCACAGTAGGACAGGACATCGATGCGGATCATTCAATTAATTCCATCTTTCCTCACGTAAATACCGACGATGAACGTAGGAAAGTTATGTACGTCTAGTATTGTCGTTTCACATTTCACCACGGCACTATGAATGTACACACGATGGGGCGCGTAAAGGAGGCCACCTAATTACCGCTGCTTTGGATATGGGTATTTAGAATTCAGGGAAATGTCATACGCTTAGCTGGATCGTTGATCGAAATTGTAAAGTAGGGCAGTACGATATTATAGTCCTTTAAATAATACACTAAATTCAAAATTACTACCGAAACTGTTACCGAACAGATTCTATGTACATATGGCAAAGATACTTATTTTATACATTATTTTTCATGTGCAAATTTGTTTTTATACTGCGAGATAATGAAATGAAATTGTTCAAAGAGCATTTGTATCGAAACCACTTATAATAAATTATTTTTAATTATAAATATTATATAATATAAATTCATAATAACAAGTGCTTGTTCGTAATAATTTTATACTACAATTTTATAATTTATAACGTTTGTAACGTTCGAAAATTATGTTTTCAAAGGATAATTTGAAGGAAAACAAATAAAAACAATTAATGTTTTCTACAACATTAGCTGTTAAACGCAATCGAATTTTGTTGGAACGAAATATAATCGTCTGAAAGTAGCGCGAGTGATTTAACCGACGTTACAGATTATTGGCCTGACGAATCGTGAACCTCATGCCATTTCTGTTAGGCGTTCATTTATAAATGCCACAATTCTAACAAAGACCCTGATTGCGATGCCCGTAGATAGTCATCGATACTAACTCTCCTCCGCCCCATCGTAATGCATTCTGGGCGTGTGCGCAGCACGAACATTGCTACTTGAAATCAACTTACCGTTCTATCTGTTCACCGACCTCGTTAAATTCGAACAATGGCGTTACTTTACTCGCGCGCAAGGCGACACAAACGAGGAAATAATTCTTGTTATTACAACAATCAGTTACCTCGCAAATATTGTAGTAAGAATAATTTGGCTGGTAGTGAGAATGCAATAATTTAGAAATAGACACGCAAAGAAAGATACTACCGAATCTAACCTGTACCATACAATCAGAGTTAGGTTTGGTGGTAGTTGTTTTAGAAATCTTTATAAATTCTTGATTTGACATTCTTAGAAAGTCTCCCCAGGTCGATTTGTCATTCTAGTGGTAAAATGAAGCTATCAGAAACAAAATTAAACTGAAATAGCCAAAATTGAGGAAGGCCGTTAAACTGCATAACTACCGAAGTTCAGGACGGCGTCTAGACCTTTTTAGGCCCTAGGCATTGAAATGAAAATCGAGGCTCTTCAAACATAATACAAGAATGAGTATCTGCAATAGATACCTCAAAATATGACAATGGCGTTGCAATAGAAGTATTATTATTCTTATATATCTTTTAATTAAATTTTTAAGCCAAAGCCAGAGAATTTATATATTTCATGCAGCAACAACAAACCCCTCTATGCGTGCCCCTCCTCTTATAGGGCCCTAGGCATGTGCCTATTTTGCCTAGTGGTAAATGTGGCCCTGCTAAAGCTTTTTGCAAATATCTCGAAAACTAAAGCTGAGCGACAGTAACATGTATAGGAGAAAGTTGTTCAGAACGATGTCTTTGACAACATATTTCAAGGTGAAAGTGACTGAAGCTGGCTCCCTTATTGTTAATATTTAACAGATCATTTAATCATTTAATTAAATGTATACAAATTAAAAATGTTAAATACATACTATATGTAAATAGTGTGTAAGTACTTAATTCCAACTGAGTGTCCTTTTCAAAATAAAGAAGCATGGAATTGCAATTTGCAAAATTAACAATTTCCAAAACATTACTAAATAATAATAATATTAATATCAATGTTAAATAATTAACAATGACATTAAGGGACGTGTTCTGCGCGCATAGCCAGCAGTACTTACATTAAAAATGTACATATATTCTATACGCTGTCTTTTGCATAGGTAGTCAAGGGAGTTATGTAAGGGAGCCAGGTAAGTTATAAATAACTTGCATTTATCTGTGCATTGGTAGTTTGACGGATAGATGGATGCCTCTTTGATAAATGCTTAAATTGATCCGGCTATGTAATAGGAATGCCAGAGTGGAAATGTAAAAATGTTTTTATTGATTGGTTTGTTGCAAAGAGGTGATAAGATGATAGATACGAAGAAGGCACTGCGTGTTGAGATTGTGCAAAAATTAGATGGTATGGAATGTTTCGATTACAGGTTGCTTAATTTTAATAACAGCAATTGAAGTCTGGAGCTGTTCGTTTATATAAGAAGGATTAAGTCAACGTTATAGCTTTTAACATATTGTAACTTCCTTAATATAATTCTTAACAAAGAACAAAACAATGTTTTTCAATATGTTACTCGAATGTATTACCTACAGGGTCGAAAAATTATCTTACAACTGTGCTGTAAGCATTTATGATTTCGTCTCGAACATTTTTCTATGTTCTCAAGTCGAAATTCTTAAACGACTTAAACTTTCGATGTATTATCCATCTTGTATAAATATGTTGAATTGGACCCGTCGATTGAAGAAATCGCGCGAAAGAATTTAACTGGAACAGCTCCATCTAAATATTTTCTAAGGCAACATCTTTCGTTGGGAGATAAAGCTACTGCTTTCGCAGCGTAATGCAGTGGTGTCGAACTCACGAGCTGCCGCGGAAGGGGTAAAGAGAGGAGAAAGAGAAGACGAAGGACCCGGCTGTTGCATCCTAGCGGCGCGCAGGAGCGCATCAACAGGATCTCTCTAGACCAAGTTGTTCCTATCGCCAAGCGGTGGGGACGATGGTTCACGTGGTAGGGGCATGCCGGCCGTCGGGGTGGGAGAAAGAGCCAAAGTGCGGAGCTCCCTCTGGCGAATGTCTCGTGTCAGTCGAGCCGTGTGTCGCGTCGCGGTAGTGTCGCGCGGTGGTGTGGTGCTGCATGTGTCCCGCTGAGAGCACCGATGACGCTTATCTCGCCGTGATTATGATCGACGTGCGTTCAGTGATATTAAGTTCAACGCGTCATTCCCTGTACGTTTACGGAGCAGCGAGCGGCCCCCGATAAAAGTACGGAAGGGTTCATCGCTCCCCTTGGACCGCGTGCTGTCCCCCGTGTGCCGGCCCCTTACTCTTTTCGGGGTTTCTCAAGGTTGCGCCGGTTTAGTGCCGGCGACCGTTCTCTTCTGCTCGCAGCTCCGATTATCCCTTCTGTCATTCCCTCTTCTGTACGAAAAAAACTTGAACGACTCCGATTTCTTTCGCGTGTAACTTGCTCCAGTCTCGGCCGATTCTCTGTGCCGCCAGTTCGGTCTTGTTTGGCCCTTCGACGAGTTCGCTAGTGTTTCGTTAAAATCACAGTTTACCAGTGTTCGAACGAGATCTTGTGACTAGAGTCTCCAAGGTCGGGACGAAATAGACACAGCGAGGGCACTGCAGGATCATAACAAGGATCGTGAGAAGGGAAACTAGCTCCATTTGGTAGAACGCTCGGCGATTTAAATCGGCACTGTTTGTTGACGTCTGCACGCGTGAAAGGCGCACGAATACGGCGAGCATCGGCGCTACCCCGTTGGCCGCGCGCGCGGTAGCAGTCGCGACAGTGATTTCGAGTGCTCCGATCCAGACACGTGCGTCTGCGGTTCGTTTAAAAGATCTCGGGTCCCCGCACCATTCTCTCGCCCCCCCCCCTTGCCCCTCGGTGGAGTGCTTCGTGAAACAGTCCGAGGCAGGGACACGGAGTACAAATCACCGCGATTTCTTTTTTCATCTCGCCTATGCTCTTGAAACGGGGTTGGTCGGAGCTGGTTCGGTAAGGAGATCGTATCGACGCGTCGGTGCACAGTTCGATCGCGCTCCACGTAATGAGCCGGGGGAACCCCGCGGATCGAACGTGACCCCAGTGCAGTACCTCCGCGTCGGTATTCTCGGCGGAGGAGCCGTTAATCGGGTTATCACCCGTTTACAGGAAAAATCAATCTCGTATTGGACCCTGAGACACAACGTGAAAGAGAAAGTTTAGCAAAGGTCGATATCGTACATACGTTTTCGCAAGGACGACGATCCGCATTCTTCCGAGGATGTCGCGGCGCGTAGTCTCTGGCTGTCTCGCGTAAGTGGCGACAAGGACAGAGCGAGACCAGATCGGACGGCGAAGGGAAACACGCGAAGCGGCGGTGTCGAGGGCGTGATAAGGCCCCTCGCAAGCGACATGACGATGGCTAGCAACATAGTGGTCGAGTGGCTGCGCTCGCTCCATTTGGGCCAGTACTCGGAGTCATTCATTGACAACGGGTACGACGACCTTGAGATCTGCAAGCAGATCGGCGATCCCGATCTCGACGCGATCGGGGTGTTCAATCAGACCCATCGGGCCCGGCTGCTGCAGTCCGTCAAGACCCTCAGGGAGGAGGGCGCGGCCAGCGTTTACTTCACCCTGGAGGAGACCAACGATTGCCTGTGCGACAATGTCAGCTCGAAGTCCTCCAGGACGTCCTCCGAGCGGCCGCTCAGCGATAAAGAAGCACAGAGGGCATCCCCGACCGCGAGCTCCTCGAGCGGCGGTCAAGAATTAACCAAGTTCGCGGACGAGTACGAGGAGGGGAAGGCGGAGCTCGTCAGAATCCCGAGGTTGCAGCTCAGAATGCTGCTGCAGGAGAAGCTTAGACACGACGGCATCAGGCTCGCTTGTCAACCTTACACGACACCGGTAAGTCTTCGTTTTTTCCATGGACGCAAATTTTTCCCTCCACCTAGAAGAGTTCTAGGAAGAACACGCCGCTCGCTTGGCAAAGAACGCGGCAAAAAGGTTATGGGGAGGCGTTGCACGATATAATACGAATGGCTCGACTTTCGCAGTACTTCGTTACCTTGGGAAGTATCTTATCAATTTTACTTTTTTATTTGGCCAGACTTCTGTGGGGTCCGTTGATGTTTATCATTCTGACAGAGGAGTATTTGCTGCATTGTACTTATTGTTGGTCTGTTTATGACAAAGGATCGCTGTATTTAACTAATAACATGTACGAGATTAATTTTACGTAGAACAATATGGAATTGCAATGTTTAGTAGAATGTTTAGTACAATATTGAGTATAATACTTAGTAAAATATTAAGGGCACTATTGAGTACAGTATTGAGTACAATATTAAGTGCAATATTGACTACTTTTTTTACCCGGAGACGTATCTTATCAATTTTACTTTTTTATTTAGCCAGGTTTCTGTCGGATCCGTTGATGCTTGCCATTCTGACATAGGAATTTGTGCCTGATTATACTTATCGTTGGCTTATTTATGACGAAGAATTACTGTATTTACCTAATAACATGTACGAGTTTAATTTAAAGCAGAACAGTATTGAGTATAATGTTGAATGCAATATAGAGTACAATATTTAGTACAATATTGACTACAATACTTAGTAAAATATGAAATGCAATATTGAGTGCACTATTGAGTACTTTATCATCTGGCGAAGTATCT
The DNA here is from genome assembly GCA_023838395.1 of Holcopasites calliopsidis. NCBI lineage: Eukaryota > Metazoa > Arthropoda > Insecta > Hymenoptera > Apidae > Holcopasites > Holcopasites calliopsidis. The sequence goes on from JALHAQ010000024.1 coordinate 83,716, forward strand.
TATCAATTTTAGTTTTTTGTTTAGCCAGACTTCTGTCGGGTTCGCTGATGTTTACCATTCTGACATAGGATTTTGTGCAACATTGTACTTATTGCGGACTATTTATGACGAAAAAACGCTGTATATACGTAATAACATGTACGAGATTAAAGCGAAACAATATTCATTACAATGTTGAATTCAACGATAGGTGCAATATTGAGTACAATATTTAGTACAGTATTGAGTGCAAATGAGTGCAATATTGAGTGTAGTACTTGGTATAATATTAAGTGCAATACTTAGTAAAATATTGAGTGCAATATTGAATGTAATATTGAGTATAATATTGAGTACAATATTGTGTGCAATATTGAGTATAATATTGAGTACGATATTCACTATAATATTGAGTACGATATCAATTAAGGAGTAGTTTGAAGAGCTATATAATTTGATGTCAATCTTTGTTTTGCAAGTGACAAAATTAGTTTTTCGCAATGGATCTTTCTATCAAAGTCTATACAGCTCATTACATTCCATAAAAATCATAGAAGCTTCTTACGCCAACAAAATATGTATTATACATATTGATACGATATTGTGCGCAATACTGAGTATAATATTGAGTGCAATATTTAGTGCAATATTGAGTGCTATATGGAGTACAATATCAAGTACAATATTCAGTGCAATTTCGAGTAGAATATTGAGTATAATATGTATTGAGTACGATATTTAGTATAATATTATGTACGATATTGTGTATAATACTGAGTACGAAATTGAGTATAATATTGAGTACGATATCAATTAAAGAGTAGTTTGAAGAGCGACGTAATTTGCTATGAATCTTTGTTTGCAATTAACCAACTTAGCTTTTCGAAATGGAATGTACATACTTTCTATATTAGTCGATACAGCTTATTACTATCCATAGAAATCTTAACATCTTCTTATGCCAACGAAATATGTATTTGTAGGTACGAGATCATTTTAATACAAAGAAGTAAGGCACTTTGAAAAAGGAATATATCTTGTTCCATTAATAACTGCTCTTGCTGTATGTTTTACTTTTGGTACATGCATTCGCTAGACAGGGTTGGCTATTGCTACGTCCCGATTTTCATGCTTCCTGGAAGGCTAAATGTATCGGCGAAAATTGTGTACAAAACAAACTTTTCTCTCTTTCTCTTGGTATTTTCAACGTATGGGTTTTCAGATTGGTTCTCGCATAATATTTTCTTTCGTGAGGTAACGAAACGGGATCCCTACTTTAATATGGAAGGATTTTGTAAAACGAGATTTGTACGCAATCTTTAATATTTTATCAATGATTGTAATACACATTGTTCGTATGTATGAACATTGATTATTTCTACTTTGGTACTATTTCCTTGTTTTTCTGTAACTAAGCATTTCCATACGATAAAAACATATACGTATGTATAGAACACCCTGTACACAACGTCCCACTTGGACGAGATCTAATGGAATTCATAAGTGAGATTTAGTGAAATGCAATTTCACATAAAAATGTAAGTACTTTAGCATATCTCCCTCAATATGTATATAACTGGATACGCTTGGATCATACTAGTTGCAGATGACAAAATAAAATGTTTTTTATATAATTACTTATGCTATTCTTTACTCTCATTTTTACCCCTAAGTTTTTCAATCTACTTGCTTACTTCATCCTTTAAAATTGAATACATCTGTAACATATAATAAAATAAATACATACAGTATTAGTATTAGCATTTGCATAATTAAATAGGAAAGTTCAGGATCATTCCGGACGCATTTTGATATTCCTTCCATAAACGTTTGTATTCGCGACATCCAGAGGTGTTCAGAGCAATTCGTTATTATTGGCAATCTATTTACCGCGCGAAATCCGAGGGAAGCAGAACACGGGAGTCGCACCATTCGATTCGCGGTGGGGGCTTCATTGTAGCCGCGCATTGTATTTATCATTGTCGGGAATATAAAGCCCGGTGTGTATTATCGGTTTCAAGCGGCATTAAATATCGCTGTTCTCCCTAATGATTCACACGACTCGACAGCGTCTTTCCAGTGTCCGCGTGCGTTAATTAACCGCGCGGCGAGAGCTTGAACGTCTTTTGGAAAATAGACGCCCGATATCGTGGTATAATCGTGGGCGGTTTTATCGCCGCGGTAAGTCCGACCCGTCGCTTGCATTCGTTCCTCGGTATTATGCCCTCGCATTCGTACGACCGAGGCCTCCGATTTTACAGGTTTATGGCTTAGCGCATCGCCAAAGATGGCCCGCAAACAAATCGCGGCGGGCGTCGAATTTGAATGACAAAAGGCCAGCTACCGCGGATACTGTAAATTGCGTTGCAATTACGCTTCTATCGCGGGCGAAAATTTACGAGCGCGCATCCGCGCTCTGCTCTATTAGTCCACAAATTTTAACACGACTCCATCGAGATAGATTCGACGCCATTGGTTTCAACATTATGATCAACTGATTCTGTGTATTGGTCAAATAATTTGGTAAATATTTAAAGATAAGGGACTTAGCTCCCATTACTTTGACCCTGAAACATGTTGTCAAGGATACTTTAGCTTCCGAGATATTGCAAAAAATGTAAATTTAAGGCGGTAACATGCACAGGAGAGAGTTGACCAAAACGATGTCCTTGGCAACCTATTTCAAGGACAAACCGGTAGGAGCTGGGCCCGTTATTGTCAATGTTTACCAAACATTTGTACATTTTTGTTGTTGCTGCATTTTAATTTCCCGTATTGCAAAAATAATACTCAATGTCAGGCCATTAAACCAAATTACTTTGCCCGCGCAATTCCCAGAGTGCACGATGTTGCGGCTGATCGATAAGTTGCTGGTAGAAATGCGGGTGAATTGTGGAAAAGTTGAGAATTTAGTCTGCGACGGTTTCTTGTGCGTGGAATAGTCGAGAAACGAAGAGAAAGTTTTGCAGACTTTTTTTAGGTGTACCATATATTAATTTAACTTGCACGGCTTAGAACGTAATTGAAAGTATGTACGTCTTGAGAGGATTGCTTTAAAGCAAGTTGTGTGACGACTGTAAAAATCTTGATACTAATTTTATGGTAAACTAAGGGGCACGTGAAATGTAAATAATATTACGAGCGAAAGTGAAAATATATTCGTAATTTGTTAATTTTATAAATGTACGCTTCTGTGGTAAATAAAAGGGCCAGTGAAATGTGAATAATATTACGAGTGAAAGGAAAAACATATTCTTGATTGTTCAATTTTATAAGCATACGGGGGGGGGGGGTGGATAAATCAATTAAAAAGCGATTTGAACAAAACTTTCGTTTGAACAAATAATAACAAAATGCAGCTAATAAAATACAAAATACAGGTGACACTAAAAACAGTTCTTTATACACGATAAAATAAAAAAAAAAAGATGGAGAGGTTTGACGCAGTTAACCCTTCGAGAGCATAGATATCATAGCGAATAATTGCGATTTCGACACGTTTTGATCGAAAACGATCACAAGATAGTTCCAGCGTAACTAATCGCCTGACTCACAGTATAAGAATAACCAGTAGCAGCACACCGTGTCGGTCCTTTTGATGTTGGCATCAGTGATCACGTGACAGGCGGCCATGTTGTTGGTGTAGTGGCCTCCGATGTTTTGACTTGAGACGGCATCTAGTTTTACACAAACAATAGATACTATTTTATAGACACGATTTTGAGGGCGTGTCGCTACTGGTTATTCTTATACTGTGACTTAATTAGCTCATTCATGTAGTCACATCCCCGCAACTCTGAGTGCCGTAATCCTCAAGCGCCACTTATTGGTATTTCTATTTACTTTCTTTCCAGCGTTACATATTTTCGTCGCATATTTCGCGTTACATTTACTTCTAACCAAATGAGCCGTATAACATATGTTCCATGTTAAAACTTGACATTCTAGTAAACCGCAATAAAAAATAGTAGTGCAAAGTCAGAAGTCGACGGTGTTGGGAAACACCTTTAGGTTATGAAATCTTTTTCCTTCCGAAAATGTACATGCTTGCACGCAAATGATGGTGAGCGGCGAAGGAACGCAATAAAAATACCTCTCGGCTCTCAGAGCACGGTGGTCCGGTCGTCATCTGCTCCTTTTTTCCCTCCCGATGCAGCGGGACGCGCGAGGCCTTTGTGGGCGTGTTGCGTACACGCGTGCACCGAGGCTCGCGAACGCATCGACCTTCGTCCGAGGTGATACGTGGCGTACCACCTCCGGTTCGGAGGCATACTTTCGTATTTATTGGTTCAATCCGGAAGGTCCGATTTGTTCGGCGCCTGGACCGCATATCTCGCCAATCAACATTCCAACCGTAGGGACCGCGTAGCCAATTACGGTACCTACGATACAATCACCAACGCCGCGCGCCTATTTATTTGTTGCTCTGCTGCTCTTTCTTGGTTGGTACAATCGGCAACTGTGTCGCGGATATCGCATTGCTATTCAACAGTATCCTGCTTTTAAAGAAAAGTATGTCTCTATTGGTTCAGAGAGAAGCGCTTCCTGTATGAGGATACAGTTAGGAGGCTTTATAATTACGCGAACATGATTTACTTGTTACCGGTTCCAAATCCTTGATAGCCAAGCTATTCAGACGAGATTTTTCTAAAGCTTGCTGGAAAGTTTTGTTAACAAACTGGCTACAAATTCGGCACAGTATTTGATGTATTCGATGATGTTAGTAAATTGCCAACAAAAATATCTAGCTGAGTCTGTTGAAATAAGTTACGGGCAAATCGGTGGTTAGGTTATGTTACAACTATTGCTGTCAAATCGCTGCCTATTGGCACGCAACTGGTTCGACCTGGCTATCTGGGGTACTGATATACCAATTGTACTGCAATTTTCAGTCCATTTTGGATAAAATATGGCCTTCAAAATGTTATGAATTTTATTTTATGCTTCCCTGGATGTTCAATCAGTTTTCGCTCTAGAAATGTGCAGTTAAACATTGATGTTATACAAGTTATTAATTGTCACATTAAAATGTTTTGTCTGGAGGAATGTCTAGAAGATTGATATAATTGTTGTTAAGGCTCTAAAATCGATATGTTAGTTAAAAAGTTGATCAGGAGTATAATTAGCAAACTTTAGATGTTCTGATGTTTCAGGTCTCATCTCTGTTGGTCCAAAAAATACGAGAGTTTATTTTCAACATGATATTACTTAAAACGACACTTTTGCTATAAAATGCAATATTAAAGTAAGAGGGCATCTCTGATAAATAAATATTAATTTTTTTGTCATTAAAATACGGAACCTGGAATTGAATAATTTGGTAGTGGACGTGCCAGGTCGAGCCTAATGCATGGGTTCACTTCATGTGGGTGTAGTTTGCTCAGGTTAGGTTATTATCTGTAGGTACTGATTTGTGATTTTCGCGGTTTTCATTAAAATACAGGATATAAAATTTAATAATTAGATACTAGAAGTTCCATGCTGAGCCTAATCTATGGGCTTATTTAATGCAGGTATGATTCGGTCAACTTATCGAATATTTTATTATTTAATGAAATATGCAGGTTTAGATTTGTCTATTTAAAATTGAATAATTATGTCGTGGAAGTACCATGCTGCGCTGAATGTATGGGCTCACATAATGTAGGTATGGTTAGGTTAGGTTAGGTTGTTATCGAATATTTTATTATTTAATGAAATATCCAGATTTGGATTTGTTTATTTGCGGTATTCATAAAAATACGGGACATAAAATTGAATAATGAGATGGTGGAATAGCTTAGTGCATGACCACACTTAATGTAGGTATGGTCAGGTTAGGTTATTATCGAATCTTTTATTGTTCAAAGAAATCTCCAGGGTTTTAATTGACATTCGCGATTTTCATTAAAATACAGAGCATAAAATTGAATAATTAGGTAGTGAAAGTGCCATGTTGAGCCTAATCTATGGGCTCACTTAATGTAGGTATGGTTAGGTCAGGTTATTATCGAATATTTTATCATTCAATGAAATATCCAGGTTTGAATCGGGACATAAAATTTAATAATTAGATGATGGAACTACACCTTGAACCCAACAGTTGGGTTTGTTTAACGCGGGACTGTTACAGGGCAGGGGTTCAAAGTGAGAGAGAAGTGCGGCATGATCGAGCAAGTTTGAGATATTTCAGACAAGAGTAGTACCGCGACCGAGTTCGCCATATCGTATAACTGTACGCAGACCAGCGGTAATAGCGTTTAAATATTTGAGCAAATGTTCAATCGATATAGCTATCCCTTAGCCAACTCGGTCGCACAGCTCTTTCTGAACGGTTCTCCGTCCCAGCTCCTTTCCAACCTGTTCCCTACCACGCTGGGGCGGCCGATCGAATACGTTTCCATGAAATATCAAACGCGGCGAATGAGATTCTCTCTTATCCTAGAATAGGAATAAGGCCCAGGGGGAAGGGTGGAATAGCAGATATTATACTTCAGACGACGTCGACAATGCTGTGTAATTGATTAAAGACAGGTCACGCTTTGCAACTTGGTTTATTTGTTCTGAAAATTGCTAGCACGGTTTTTTCTCCACAATGAACGTGAATATTGATTGCAAATATGGTTTTGTCCTAAATAATTGAAAGTTGGACCATGGTTGTAACGAATTTTATCATTACCTCAAGGTACCAACGTCGATAATATTTGCGTTTGAATTAACCCAACTGACATCTTCATTATTAAACATTTACTGATATACAGTGCAATTTTGTTTAATTGAGTTGTAATTATTTGCAGTCTTTATCATTAGACGTTCCGAATTGATTCAAATCAATTGCCAAGGCAACATATTGCAGAAATTGACATGATTAGGCCAGGTGTTTTTTACGGAACAGGTATACTATTCGGCTTGTTTTTGTTTTCATAAAGGATTCCGTCGAGGCGAAATGTTATCGAAATGTTATATATAATTCTTTAAAGAAGAATAGAATAACGCATGTCTTCTCATTCTATCAAACAAAGAAGTGGAGATAACGAGTTGCTTATTACGAGCCATAAGTTAGTTTCTTATTACGAATCAATACCCTATTACACCTTAACGTTTTCACCCTGTTAATGATACAAATTGTAACTGAAAAAAGGCCATAGCTCGATCTAAGCAAAAGTGGAAATGCATTTCCATTTACACTGTACCGGTACGCTTTTGTCATAAGTAGACTGCGGATTTTTATGCAAATTCATACTTTTCAGAATATAATAAAAAACAGTAGAACTTCAATAGCGAATTATTTCACTTGTCAGATATTTAAAAAAGCACTATAATCTTGATGTTTTGCATATTTTCTCATATCACGTGTATTTTGTGCAATTTAGTATCTTCAAATTTTCTATAAGTGCATAAAAACTTGCAGTCTAATCATCAGTTTACATTTTGCGAAAAGCATTGTCTTGTTCCCCCGGCAGATAAGGGAAGCTAAAGGCACGCTTCCACGTCGTCCCACCTGAAACGTGTACACACGTATAATATACGTATCTAGCTTAAGAAATTAATCAGGAAAATCTTGGATGTTTGATAAGAAGGCAGGGCGTGCGTAAGAAATTTATGGCTTTCGCAGGCGGGGCCATTAATAATCTTCCGCTTCTTTCTCTGTCTCCGCTTTCTCCGTTCCGCCTTCCTTTCTTTTCTGGGACTCAGCGATAAGATTTTTGCCACTGGTGCACGGCCGACTCCCCCTTTCCTTCCATTACCCTTTCTCTGCCGAAAGGAAGAAAGATAGTTTTCTCCGGCACCTGCGAATGCCCGTGTTTGCTAAAACGTTAATGAAGCAGCGTCGTTGGGACGCGTCATAATAAAGCACCTGGTCGTTGCATTTCAGTCGAAATAACATTCACTTTTTTCCGCATCCCTTAAAGGAGTATAAAAAGAAATTGGACATCCCATTTGGCAAAATTGCACCGTGCTCTTTTTTGTGTAAATGCGTGAAGAATGTGTTTTGCTTTCTTTTAAGTGAACAGTGTGTCATTATCTTCGTTTCTTTACGTATCCTAACGAGACGAAGACTCAACTATTGGAGCAAAACTATTCCCGATCCTCGGACGCAAGAAGTTCCGATCACACAAGCTCTGATAATCAAGGGTCAGGAAATCAATGTTCGTGCAATCAGGAGATCGGATAATTGGTGCCTAGATAATCGATCTCTGGATAACTGGCTTCCTGCTACAATCACCATGCAATATAGCGTATTAACTAATTAGCAAATGATTAATACGTAGCTTGCATTTAACGTAATCCGAGTACCAGGCGATGATTATCAACGTTCCTGAATTCAGGGCAAATCGTAGTAGAATCATTGAAAGCTTTTGTCACGATAACAATTATTGTGATTAGGTTAGGTAAGGTTAGTTTTTGTTACGATAACAATGATTGTTGTCGTGTACCGTTAAGTTACTAACCTAACCTAATCACAATAAAGCTACATATTAATCATTTGCTAAATAATGAATGCGCTATATTGCATAACGATTGCAGCAAGAAGTCAATTATCCAGAGACCGATTATCTAACCTAACATAACATAACAATAATTGTTACTACATAATACTATATAATAATTATTATTACCTTCTCACAGCTGATTTACGAATACGATAAACGAAAGAAGCTTTTTTGCAGCAGCTTGTTTGTTGTTTATGACGCTTTCAATAGCCCTGTCGCATTGGCATTCCCTCCCTTTCTGCCCTTATAATAGCGGGATAAGTCTCACGCGAGCCCCTGAGAAATATTTAACAGTCGTAATATCATTCCGCCGCGTTCTCATGATAATCCAGCCGCGAAGTAGCGAACATGTACGAGCATTCCGCTGGCTGAAGCGAGATACAGAGAAACGGGAGATGGGGACAGAATTACGTTAGGTCAACCGTGTGCATACACACACGTATAATGCATTGGGCATGCTTTGCCAGAAGCACGTGTTTGCTTCTGAACGTCCACGATGAGAGTAAAAATCCCTTTGGATGAGAGTCCTCTTTGATGTTTCCTTTTTGTTTTATTCAGACTCTGTCTTTTTCATTCGCTTTCCACTCGAGTGTGGTCGATGTCCATCTTGCTGGTTTAATCTCCCGCGAAGACTCATTTTCCACAGTGCAATGTTTTAAACTGCTTGGTTAGACCATTTGAATCAGGGGTGTTCAACCTTTTAGTTTTCCTGGGCCACATTGGAAGAAGACAAGTTGTTTTGGGCCACACATAGAACACGCTAACGCTAACGCTAAAGCCAACATCGACATCGACATCGACATCAACATCATCATCATCATTAACTAACTGATGAGCAAAAAGCCGTAGAATATATAGTTAAGATATTTAAGTAATTTAAGCTTCATTAACTCATGAATGTTTTATCATAAAAACAAAAGACAAGACAGTAATTTGACATTAGTGAGATGTTTGATATTGTTTTCATAGACACTAATGCTTCGATATTTGGTTCGATGGAAGTAGTTGCAATTCTCAGTGAGTTGTCAAGGTGCTCATCAGATATTTTGTAGTATTATTATTAGCATTTTTAGTCGCAATCTCATAAAGTTTGTAAGCTTATGATTTTGCGTTGGGCCGCATTTATAGCCGCGGGTTGGACAAGCCTAATTTAAATGAACAATCAACCAGTCATTTGCACCCCTTGGAATTAATAAATTATTACCCGACACCTGTTCCCTAATATTTTTGTGTACGTAGAATGTCAAGTATTTGGTTAATTGGGGTTCCGTTGTATTTTGTTATTGCTTTGTTAAATTAGTCAATCAAGGTAGAAGAACACAAAATTTGACTTTTTACATAAAGGAATCCATTTACTATTGCTTTTCGAAATTCTCAAAATGGAAAACACAAGTTCGCATAATAAAATTGAGAAAATAACTGTCTCCGTTTTCTTTGCCGTTTCGAAAATTTCGATTCCTTCAGAACGACGAAAACAGGATATCTAGTAAACTAATCTATCTTTTTGCAAAATCACAGGACGCTCGGTTCAACTATAAGAAAGTTAGTCCGCTTTGAAGGGTGGTCTTTTATTTATGACCACTACCGTAACTGTGGTACAATTACAAACTCCCGAAGGGTTAATTATTTCATTTGTAAAAAACACAAAGTTTGACTTTTTGTGTAAAAAGTCAATTTACTATTGCTTTTCAACACTTGCGCAGTAAGATGTGCCATTAAGGTACTAATCAAAGAACAAGTACACCTCCACAATCTATTTCTAGAACTAAAAAAAATCAATGAAAGTTAATGAAATTTACAGATATCAAACACAAAACTTCAAGTAAACTATTTTTTTCCTGTATTTTCTCATTTGTGTCTTCTAAATGTGATGCAATCACATTTAACAATCACAAGTGGTACAATTACAAATTCTAGAAGGGTTAGTAATAGTGTTATTTGTTAAAGACACAAAATCTGACTTGTTGGCTCAAAAATTTGACTCCAATTAAATTGTTTTTTTTTTCTTATAATTTCACGTTCGTGTCTTCTATATGCGCTGCATCAATTTGTTGTAATTACAATTTACCGAACTATGGTACAGTTACAAACTCTAGAAGGATTAACCCCTTGACATACAATGACGAGTCTGACTCGTCATTCATTTTATGGGCCACTGTAGATTTTGACGAGCCTGACTCGTCAAGCGCTTTTTTCGGCGGACGCCGTCCAGTATACAATTAGATTACATAGTTGTTTTGAAATCTTCCATACTGTACAGAACTATTGAATTGTTATTTTTTAATGTTATTTAGATGTTCTTTATTAACACCAAACTGATTAATAAAAATCCAAAAATAAAATGTATTCTTTCTCAGCTTTCACGTAACAAGGTTCAGTTGAGCGAAATTCAATGGTATTCTTCGGTCGCATCAAGTTCCATTTAATTTGTATGTCAAGGGGTTAATAATCGTTTTATTTGTGAAAAGTAAAAAATTTGACTTTCTATCTCCAAATTTGTATTCCAAATAAACTGCTTTTTTCATAGTTTCACGTTCGTGTCTTCTAAATGTGCTGCATTAATTAGCTTCAATCAGAATTTACCGAACTGTGGTACACTCAGAAACTTTCAAGGGGTTAATAATTGTTTTATTTGTGAAAAGCACCAAATTTTGCTCCAAATAAACTATTTTCGTTTTAATTCCACATTCGTGTCTTCTATACGTGCTACATCGATTCGTTTTGAACATAATTTAGCTAACCATATAACAATTACAAACCCCAGAAGGTTTTTCACTGTTTCACGTCCAACAGTACTTTGCAATATTTTCTACTTTTAATGTTACATCGCTTTACACTTTCCCTTCCTGCCTGATGTGTTGCGTCACTAGAAGGACCCGAGAGGTGTAATCATAGGATGGCAAAGGAGTTTAAGTGGCGGTGTATGCAAACATTTTTTCGACCTGCATGCACATTCACGCGGCTGCAGTTAAAGAGTGGAAGCATTACCGTTGCGTCGTGTATTCCCCCATCGGGGCTGGCCGGTGGACGGGCACGCAACGCATGCGGCCCTATCTAGGCAACATTAAGGACTCGCCGGGTTGTATTACGGTTGCCGGGTAATAAACATGTTTAATTGCAACGCTAATGGCACAGACGGCGGAGTGCGAGCCAGACTCTTGTCCCCGCGACAGTCAAAAGCCATCGCGTCGGCTTTGCTCTCCGCCAGAACGCCTATCGTTACCAATAAAAGGAGAGGCGGAGGGACATCGACGAATTTCTATGGACGATCGATCCGTAGCGGAAAATACGATCAAATCGACCGGCGCCGCACCGCTGCGGTTCTTGTTCTAAAAGCTCTATCACTAGCGACGTTCGGCTGGCTATCGGGCTTTATGGTCCGACCAGTGTTCGCGTTCATGGAACGTTACCGACACTGGAAGCTTCCTGCAACGCTGGCAGTAAGTGTTTCGAGGAGAGCCGCGTGGATCCTGCGCCCGCTCGGCGAAAGCGAAAGGTGTTTCTGGACACGGTTAATCCTCAGCCAACTATTGCCTTGTCGACGCTTGCCTGTTTAATCGCGTAACTTAGATCCCACTGGACTTCACTTTGGACAACGAGACTAACGATCCCGGAATCGCCACGATTTTAATTGGCAAACTGCCTGAACAAAACGGTAGACCTAAAACGTTCGTATACAAAGAAAAAAACAAACAGTTGCATTGGTGTTGTGAAATCGCCGAATAATCGCGCACAGTCGTACGAATCGGTTCAGCAGATTGCATGAAACGCGATCTCAAGTGATTCGGCCTCACGGTGGGGTCGGCTGTTATCGAATCGAGTATATCAGTAGCGTCACGCACTGAGCGCTGATAAAATCACCGGCGAGTCGTGCGCCGTTATCAGCGGTGACCGATCGATCGCCCGAAAAGGGGGGGTGGGAGGGGGCTGGCCGCTCGACAGTTCGGGCCCGCTGTGAAACAAAAGCATAGTCTCGTTAGCGGGGATTAAGCCAGACTGACGACAGCAAAAAGCTTCGCGGTTGATGCCGAAAAAGAAGGGGTAGGGTGGGGGAGGGGTAAAGAGAAAAGGGGATCTTACTGTCGAGGGTGGATTTCTTTGAAACAAGGATTTCCGCCTCGGACTGCGATCGCCGCTGCGGAGAACTCGCTCGGAGAGAGCTTCGAGCCAAGTGTCGGCTCTTTTTAATCACGTGTAACGTTCGGCACGTGAACGTTTACCGCGCTACGGAACACAAGGGCTATGCCGGGGTGGAGAATGAAGCAAGTCGCTGGAAAGGGACGCGGGATTCGGATTCCTCTCATCGGGATTGCCATTATTAAAAATTGTTGGGCAAGTAATGCGGATCGGCGGATTAAAGTCCTCTTGACCATTAGACGCGAGCATTGTGGAATCATGCTTAAAATTTTACGGGGTGGCCCATCTAAATATTGGCATATCGATTCACGAAACTATTATTACCTGTATAAAAAAAAACGTACCAGATAAAAGTTGCATGGCTTCGAGAAGGTGGTATTTTTACGCTGGTGGACGCGTAAAGGTCATGTGTAGGTCAATTTTGTTTATTTAAACGGAATCATATTTTTAATTACACAGATCGACTCAGTTCGCTGTACTCTATAAGAAAGTATTAGGGTAGCAACATCGAAAACATTGGCTTAAAAGGTATTTCAACTTTAATCTAGTAGAACTTACCATGTGTCAGATAAAGGAAGTACATAAGACGGCACTCTTGTGTTGATGCGTTCATTGTCCCAGATATGGTAAGTTCTGTTAAATTAAAGTTGAAACATCTTTTAAGCCAATCAGTTTTCGATGATACAATCCTAATACTTCGTTGTGAAAACCGGCAAGCTGAGACGATATATATATATGTAATTGAAAGTATGATTCCATTAAGAAAAAGAAAGTTGACCTTCACGTGACCTTTGTGCGTATCACACGTGTATCGGATTAAATCATAACTATATAGATTAAGTTATAACCAGGTGCAAAGAATGGGTCGTAAGCAAAATTGTTGAAACAAAATTGTCCACTGTCCAAGGGAGCGTAAATAGTTTGAGCCAAATAGAGAATGTATGAAATACACACCATGAAATTTCGTCTCTCCTTCGAAGCGTATCGAGATACAACGTAATGGCTCCATTGTGAGCGAATCGAATCTGGCGAGCAGCAGCGTAAGAATACCGGCGAGTCAAGAATCTTTAATGCCATTCCGTTAACCGGCCATGAATTATTACGCTTTCCGGGTAGCTTCGCGCGAGCCACACAATATATCAAGCCCGTTTAACTTCGTTTCGCGGCAAACGCGCGGGCGAAAGACTCAGCTGGATATCTCTCTCTCACACCGGAGCGGGGCTTTCCTTCGATTTGCGAACAAGGCAGATTTACTTCCGCCAACCGAATCAGAAAAATGGCGGTGTGGAAATCGGTGCAACTGCACGCCCGCCTATGCAATTTTTATCGTTCCGACAAGCAGAAGGAGGGGGGGGGGGGCGAAGCAAGACTATTAGAACTTCTGGTGATCGGGATCCTTCAAAGTGTCTGATCATTTTCTGGAAGCATTTCTCTTTGGTCTTTTTACATTCGATCGCCCTCCTTGTCTTTGGTCGAAGAGAGAAATGACTTTTAATATTTGAAATCTGAGAGAAGCGCATAAATTTGCCTCTACGCGCGACGTGACGCGTATGTATGCACGTGCGATGTCCAAACAAAATACGAATTACCGTGAAATTCCCATTCGTTCAATCGTGTAATATACGAGCGGCACGATTCCGCTATTACGTGAACGTGGTTTGATTATATCTATCGCTCGCCATCGATCCTCCCCGATAATCTTCTCCGCTCGGAGATTGTGAGCTATAGGGAATACATATTGCAGGCACGCGTGAGATCTTCCTGTGGTCCACGGCGGAAACCTTTAAGTTCGATCGTTTTCTTCTCTCTTCTTTGATTTTACATCTCATTTTAGGATATATCCGCTCTTCGAAGGTATGTGCGGGAAACACCAATGAACATTATCAGCTTCGATACATTTCGCTAGTAATAGTATAAGGTTCTTACTTTAGCAAGAATTAAAATTCAGTAAATATTTACCCCTGCCATATCTGTAGAATTATTTACTTTCGCTAGAAAATGAAGATGTTTAAATCGAATCTATAGACTGAATTCGTGTAAATGTTGATAGATGTCGATAAATGTTAATAAAAAGGTTGATAAGCGTTAATAAAAATTGACAAAAAGGTTGATAAATGCCGAGAAGACAATCTTTTATGGAAATGGTTTAATATTAACTGAGAATTTTACAAACTACACATATATGTACATCCATATTTCTGTTTCAATTTGATCCTACAAGAAATGCGGATATTTGTGTTGTTTGATACGCTACAGTTTGTGAAATGCGTTTTTCGTTCTGTACGTTTCATTCTTTGCTTTATAAACGAGCTTGTATACCCAAAGGCATAATTAATTCTCGTGAACCGCTTTCACAATTCCCGATTCGAATCGACGTTGTCCTGCACGTGGTGCGTTTCATTTCAGGGGATACAGGTAGACGAAATGACGAATAACCAATTAACGAGAAATACTTCATAGGCCATTCTACGCAAAGCCGGGAGACACTACACGCTGGGGAAAATGCATCCCGGCATCGAACACATCGCCCTCTTGTATTTCTACAGCTTTAAGCCGAGGATACATAAGGCACAAATAATATTGCGTAATTTCCTTTATGTCAAACCCGTACAAATGCAACGGTAACAGTGCACCGGCTAACAATGGCAACGATGCAATAACAGTTGTACAAGCTTTTGTGATTTCAACTTTTAGAATCTGACGCTTGCCGTAACCATTATGCTTTAATAAAGCAGTTATTCCTGCATTTTCATGGCAGTATCGATTCATCTTGTTCGATCCATGAGTCATCATGAAGCAAATTAGCTGTTGGCCTTATTATTATATGGGAAATTAAATAGGGCTTTGTAACATAAAGAAATTTTATCATCTGTGATATTTATTTTTGTGAGGAATAATTCAGAAGGACTTAATTAGACTCCTGCAATTGTACCAATTGCTTGCAATCTTAGATTTGTAATATATGATTCGTTTGAGGACAAATATCTTGGAAATTTTTTTCCCGGCTTTGTAGATAAAAATGTACTGCATATTATTATGCGATCAAATTTACTTTTTCTCGGCTAAATGTCAAGGACGATGCTTGCATAATTTGAACATTTAGTAAAGCCGATGTATCCACTTTGTTTTTTATTATGACCTATGCTCCATGTAGCAACGGTAAACATATGTAGCATTGGTACAATGGAAAAGGTATCGTAAAATAGGTAAACTAAGATGCACTAAATAAGTAAATGTACCTTTTATGTATAAATGATTGGAGATGTTTAAATGGCGGCAGGTGTTGATTGTGCTCGCGGTGAAGGGACGCGGTTGCCGGTTCCGTGCAGTATTGTGCCCGCGAGGAAACGGTAATGATCCTTTAACCTGTAACCCCAAGTAATTACAGAGTTAACTAATGTAAATTACAATAATTTGCGCTAAAGAAGTGGCGGTTCCTTACCCTTGGATCAACCCTCGCTCCTGTCCCAACTCAACTTTTATTCACGCATTCGTTTCGGTACTAATCGTTAACTGCGAATCGCCTCCAGCATAGCTGAAACGTTATCTGAATGTTTTACGTGGCTTAAAACTTTATAATATCCCCACTCGACAGAAAAGTCTGGCGTAAGCAGTTTATTTGTATTGTTGATGAATTTATTCATTGATAAATGTTAATAATATTGATGATATTGATGATGTTGAGGTTGATAAATGTTACAAAGAGCATTCCCTTAACTATAGTTTACACTCCTGATACTTACGGGATGGACTGTATACTTTTAAACGCAGCAGAATTTTCACATATAAGGACATAAGTACTTCCATCGCACATACTCATAATCTGATAAATACACAGTAAAATCTGATAAATGAACGACTTCTGTACTTTTATATTAACCTTGCCAATGCAAGTCGCATCTGTTAAGTGTGTTTAGAAACGCAATAAGAAGGCTTTGGAAAAGTCCTAAAATGTTGAAGCGACTCTAAACAAAAATATCAAAGGAATTTGTCAACATTTCCAACATTTTCAACATTTCCAATATTTTCAACCCTTTCAACATTTTTAACGTTTTCAACATTTTCAACGTTTTCAACATTAAAGGTATTAACGCATGATACTCAGAATTGCAATATCCAGGGGCGTGTCTTCTGACTCGTTGAAATTGCACGAGTTCTAATAATCGGAGGTGAACCGAGGAACTGTCTGCATCAAGTCACGACGAGCCATCTTGCATAACTTCGGCTTGTTTCGTTGTTCCACCCTCCTGGCAAGCGTAGCGATCAGGGAACATAAGAGTCGTCACGTTCGAATGCATCGGTTAATCGGCCTCGATGATGTAGCACGGCACGATAACGACATGCGAACGGGATCGACAGGTAGCAACAAAAGGCCCCCCCTTACAATCTACCGTGCGAAAGTGTCGACGAGTCACGGCCTCGTTGTATTGATATTAAACTTGGCTTATGTTGAGTATGTATGAACGTACATGCCGCGAGACAGGAAGAAGATATCTAGTTACTACTAAATCTTCGTGGTAGCAATGAGCCTCGACAGACCTGTAATTTCCAGAAAGCTGCACGCGGGCCTCTCGCAATTACAAATTAATAAACGGTCTGCGGGACCTTACTACCCTCTCCCTCCGTGATTTATATCTACCGTACACCTTAATTACCCCCGTGGCTTGCCGGATCCTCCATATGAGGTGCAAAGTTCACTGGACAGATGAATTTCACTGCGCGACGCGATATTAGAATGGCATGCGACTTCCTGGAATGTCCCGCAACATATTTTCTGATGACGGAATTGCCAGGATTTAACGAGGAACGTATTTATCCGAACTTGGAGACAGAAAAATATAATATTTGCTGCAAGATACACGAATTTTAATCAAGCGAAATCTATTGAAACGATTATAATTAATAGTAACTACCATTCATTTGGTTTATTAAACAGTGCTTTATTTTAACTATTTAACAAGACTATAAATTGTTCAGAGATATGGTATCCACCTGAAATAACACCATTTGACTTTATTTCGACAATTGCAATACATTGATCTGAAATATCTTTCCTTTGAAATTGATCATTTGTTATTTTCTATCCACGAAATCGTCGGGATCTTCCTCTTCGACCCCTCACAATAAATTCTACCTGTGCGCGTAAGTGTACGAACGGCTGCTTGATGCCAAAGAGCATCGCGCTAAACGCAACGAATTATTTAACGAATATTTTTCACATGTCGATACACGCTCGAAGCAATCGTAAGGCGGCGCAGTGGCTATAAAAGGTAATTTATCGCAGTGCGGTCTGCGGTGCAGCGATATCGAGCATGCTAAGTACCCACCGGAAACGGAGAAAAGTGTTTACGCAAACGTAGCCAGATATATTAGGCTATTGTTCTTAAGACAGGCGTCGCGGTCGCGCTATTCGCGAGCCATCGAGTCAGAAGTTATCGCCAGCGAAACGCTTTATCGTGATAACATCCTTCCCATACGCGCGCATACCATTCGCGTAATTCATTGGTCAAACAGTAGGAAGTCTGACGTATCGAGGCTTTCTATCAAACGCGATCATTAATTTTAACAACCTAATTTAACGTTTCTGTACCAATTTTCCACCACAGGGCAAATTAAGTTCCTCTTTGATCTTACATCTCATTTTAGAATATATTCGCTCTTCGATGGTGTGTGCGGGAAACACCAATGAACATTATCAGCTTCGATACATTTCCCTATTAACAGTATTAGTTCCTAACTTTAGCAAGAAATAAAGTGTTGATAAATGTTGATAAATGTTGATAAGACAATCTTCCGCAAATGGTTTAATGTTAACTGGGAATTTTACAAAATATACATATGTACCTCCATATTTCTCTTTCAATTTGATTGTGCAAGAAATGCGGGTATTTGGTGAATTCATTTTAGGATTATCGGTCAAAGAGTAGGAAGTCTGACGTGTCGATGCTTCCTTTCAAGCGCAATCATTAATTTTAAGAACCTAATTTAGCGTTTCTGTATCAATTTGTAACCAAGGGACAAATTAAGTTGGGAACACGATGGGCGGATGAGGGTTCATTACTTTCTGAATAATATAAAGATATTATAAAATACCAAAGCATTACAGATTAATGTACGATGATTTCGTGATACTGCATCATACGATCCGCATATCAACTGCCCGATTGCGAGTCTAAAATAATAATACCGCGCGATTGTCAATACGGGGGACAGATAAATCTGTCCAGCGACGTTATTGCCAATAATACCCGCCAGCACGTTAATTGAAAAACGTCCGCGATTAAAATTCTCAATTATCGAGAAATTCTTTGTGACCAAGATATGTTCCACCATTCCGCGGAGTTGCCGGATCATTGTAGAAAAGGCTGTTTTCATTCGTGATACGCGTGTTCCCAAGGAACTGTCCTTTTAGTTCTACTTTACGCGCCGATCAACGAGAGAAATGACGTCGAACAGCGTACGAACATAGTTGGAACACCCAAGTGCTTGCACGCACTGAATTTTATATGATCATAGACCTTCTTCGCGAATTATTCATCGCGCTGTCGTACGCTCAGTGTCTACATGGCGAACACTGCCGCAAAGTTAGATCGGAGAACAAGTGTTTGCAAGAATATAACCACTTCTTCGTTTCAACAAAGAGTGCGAGGTCTATGAAATTTCCTAATATTCCGATTCCAAAATATTGATGATAACGAAGGTATTACTGAAATATTAATCCAAGCATTGGGATTTGCTGTAAAAACCTTATTTAATGCATAATTTTTATCTTGGTCTGAAATGCTTAACTGCAACGTAGTCGATAATTATCGGAGATGCTGATACGATTGTGAACGAAAATATCAAAAGAATTTATGAACATTTATCAACGGTTGTTAACATTTATCAATATAAAAGTCACGTTGTTAAACGTCGAAATCGACATTTTCCGCAATATATTTCACGCTTTATTGTATACATTATGATTGTTATATTTTAATATACTTAAGTGCAATGTAGCCGATAATAACCGGAGATGTTGATGCGACTATGAATAAAAATACCAAAAGGATTTGTCAACATTATTCATATTTAGCAGGACTTGTCAACACTTTCAACACTTTTAAAACTTTCAACATTTTCAACGTTTTCAACATTAAAATCACGTACTGAACGTCTGAATCGACACCTTCCGGAATGTATTTCAACCTTTATCGCACACATTGTGATCCTTACCAGTTTATCCTGGAATGAATTGGAGAAACTAGTCTGGGTGTTGGGCACTAGAGTTCAATATTGCATAGATTTTTCTTCTGAACGATCTCTAGTAGAAGGTCCATCGCGAAACGCAATGGATCACGTTTATTAACGCGAACTTTGTCCGACGCTTGTGGCAGTAAAAACAGGTGCCCGAGTACCGCAAGTGTGTACCTGATAACGCAATGAAATCGAGAAATTTAATTAAGGCAGCAGCGTAATTTCTCATCAGATTGGAGCGTTAGCATCGCTTCTCGCTGCGTTTTCGCCCTTTCATTATTCGTCGTCGTATTAACGACGCGACGCCTCGATGAAAATGTCACCGACCTCAACAGCCTCTCCGCTTACCATACATTTCTATTCCGTTCCTGTATTTTACTGCCTGACGCCGTTAATTTCTTTATGAGCACTTCTTTTCTCTAGTAATATCACAATAATTACCGGGTCACTCGCTTTAAGTACTCATAGGATCTGATTGTCCATTAGGGACGGTTTATTGAGTTATGTAAGTACTTTACTTGTTCCTAGCATGAAACCACAATGATTGTTTCCTTTTAAGTCTTGAAATTTAAGAATCTGCTTTCGCATCAGCAGCCGAAGAACGTTTATTAGTAAATGTTCGTCAGTTGCATAGTTAATAATTATTCATTTCACATTACGTTAGCGCGCGCTCACAGTGCATCCAAAGAATCATTTTACACTAGAAGGATGCCCTCTATTTCACGATAAAGAAACTTAGGGGTCTTGTATGTGGCAAGGCAGGTGCAAGAAAGCAGTCTGCTCGATTCATCGGTGCACCAGACAGATGTTACGGTTATGCAGCCGGCTCATCAAAGCATTATGTACTTTACTGTGCAAACGCTCTAAGAAAACTTGGCAGAATTCGGTATACGCAACTAAAAGAGTCGTCCTTTCTACCACGTTTTTTTGTTAAATACCATCTTGCCTCAATTGCGATCATGATGAAGTAGCAGAAAAACCACTGAATAATATGAAACGTTCAATTTCTTAACCGTAGTTCTTTATACAGAACTGTTCAAGAGAAAATTTCCTGTTACTTTTTATTTGACGCATAAATACGTGATAAACGAATTTTTTTATATTCAATCTGAATCATATTCTATGAATTCATATCTGCATACCGTGAATGTCGCACACGATTTTTCACGAATCGTACGCTATTGTATAACACATTTACAATAAAATGCTTACAGAGTGAAAATGGAGAGGGGCGACGGAAAGTGTAAGCCTTGCAGATTATCGTTAATTAAATTGAAAATCCACTATTACAATTAATTGCTTTCCGAATGTTATTAATCTTTCAAATGTTACCAAATTCTCCTCTGACATATATGTTCCAGCGATGGCCGAAAGCGATTGCAGCATAATTTCAACCACCTGACACAAATCTACTAATTTTAATTAATTTTTCCCCTTAAATGGATCAAAGCATCGAGTCTCCAATTTCAATATTTGTAATTAAATATTTTATTGGTAAAGATCTTTTTAATTCCGAGTCGAACAAAACGATATTTAATTCGATTTATTGTAACATCCGTGGTGAATATTGATATTAAATTTTGTTCCATTGTCCGCTTTATCCGACTTGAAATACTTTTAAGCAACGAACGGTCAAATATTTTCAGTAAAAAAATTATATAATACTAATTGTAACTGATAAAGTTAAATGTATCATTGTCTGCGTTCATAGTAAAGTGTCATAGTGTTAGAGATTATTCGGTAATTTATTCCCAGTATTTAACTCAATTTACTGCATGACTTTCAATCTTCCAAACAAGGTTGCGCTTTTTACCTTAGTTTTTATCCAACGGAGCACAAATTTCAGCTCCACGAGGAGTTTCAGCTTTCGCGTCGTCTCAAAGCTGCATCGGCACGATTAGTAAGTGCAGTAACCAGCTGACAAGCGGATACTTTATCGAGCAGGTGGAGGGCTGTTTCGGGGCCGCACGTGCGTAAACGTTCGGGACAAGCCGCATCTCATCGTGGACCTGTAAAACACCTGAGCCGTGAGCTCGGTGTCCGGGGACATTAGTTCCGCTTAAAAGGAACGCTCCGGGAGCGACTGGAATCAAGTAATCTGTGATCTTCCTTTGTCTCGGCACGCCCTTTGTTCTTAGCAAACTGACGTAATCAATGTCGCTGACCAGTGCAACGATAGAATTGCTCGCCCTTGATGCGCGCGAATTTCCTACGGGGTGGCCCGCGTCTTTGAAATCGCTTTGACAACTTCGTGAACAGCAATCCCCCGTAAGACTTGCCGAGTCAATACATTTAGTTCCTTGTACCTGCATTACTATTTTTTTTAAATAATGTCAGATTTGAATTAATGAGCTTAAAGCAAATATAAAATTTGCTTTTTTCAAATATTTTACTTAATCTTTTTATTATTGGAAAAGTTATATTGAGACGAGTTAGAAATTGTACTGTATTTTCAGCAACTCACAACTGTATGGTAGTTTAATAGTAACCAATGATATTGATGCGAGCTGAATAAAAATTAATCGACATTTATCAACACTCATCAACAATTGTAAACATTTGTCGACATGTGTCAACATTTGTCAACGTTTGTCAACATTTGTCAACGTTTACCGATGTTTGCATTTGATTTCGTGTACCTGCGTTAACATTTCTTTTAAGCACAGTGCCAATAATACATAGTAAATAATGTTAGATTTGATTTAATCAGCTTAAATCAAATTTAATTTGTTTTTTGTAAATACTTTACCTATTTCTTTCCATTATTGTGAAAGTTTCATTGAGGCACGTTAAAAATTGTATCGAATTTTCTGTAACCCACAGTTGTATGGTACTTTAAGACAGATAAATTCATGAATTGTTACAAAATGCTTAAGACATACTAAAAATATATACCGCAATTTGGGTGGTCCCTTCATTCGAAATTCTTTACCTGGCACATCACGAAGAACGTTCGCCCCGAATAACCAAGGGCAGTGACAAGCGTTCGTGCAGAAGAGAGTCTACGTATCGGGCGCATGTCAGAATGTTTCCTCGTACCGAAACGATTGTTTTTTTTTGTTCTTCATGAACCAGTTTTTCCAGCCAAAAGCAATGAAATAAGGTAGCGCGGCAATCTGTGTTACTCGCGGCAGTCTCCAATCGGTATTCAGACACGTAAGGATAAGTTCATTGAAAATGCAACGCCTAATGAAGTATTTGCATCCTGCGGAGTTCTTTCGCTTACACGCTGACCCGTTTCTTTCGCTCGAAACTTTACGAGTGGTTCTTTTTCTCTCTCTTTCTCCCTCGTCGTAGTATTTTCTCGCACTTGGAAAGGGGTAAAGTTTTTTCCAGTTCACCCCTAATTGCATTTGTGTTTGGTGGCGAACGCTACCGGAATTCCAAGAAAATGTCGGAAACTAAAGTACATAGACATCAAAATGTATGTACATAATTACAGGGTGTTCTGCTACTGCATGTCAATATTTCAAGGAGCGATTGCTGAGGAAATTTTGAACAACTTGTTCCTTTGCTAAAATGATGGTTTAAAGTTTCGTTTTTGAATGATTAACTAAAAACGCTGACCAATCAGAATGCGTGTAGAGCGCAAACTGAGCCGAGAAAAGGTCGTGATACGCTCAACTGCAGCCTTGAATGCTTTCTTGGCTAAGCGCGCGTTCTACACGCGTTCTGATTGGTCAGCGTTTTTCGTTAATCATTCAAAAACGAAGCTTTAAGCACCATTTTGGCAAAAGAAAAAGTTGTTCAGAATTGCCTCAACAATCACCCCTCAAAATATTGACATGCAGTAGCCGAACACTCTGTATATGTAACAATAGCTGTACTTTTGAATGAGAGAATTAGGGAGTTGCAGAATTGGACCTTCTTTCAACAGATAATTCATGCTATGTTTTAAGAGGATTAATTACAATTTAGCCAATAGTAGCCGGAGGTGTTGTACCTGAATAAAAATGTCAAGAAATGTTCATTTCTCAACGTTCATCGACATTCCTCAACATTTATCAATATTCATCGACTTACATCAACATTGCTCAACATTTATCAACATTCCTCAACATTCATCAACTGCATTTGTGTTTGGTGGTTATCGTTAGCAGAACTTGAGAGAAATGTCAAAAATTAAAATACATGGATATTAATATACATAATTATGTTTAATAATAAATGCAATTCTGAGAGGGAGAACACTGTTTTTTAATCAAATTTTGAGCCAATTCCCTTAAATTGGATCACACTTTACCAGTGTTTCCAACTTTGTCGTTCGTGTACAGAGTATAATTTACAGAGTAAAATCTCAGCCGCGTTTGATGCTCTGTACGACCGCATTAACGAGAATTTCTCTCGCGAAGAAAGAGCCTCGCGTTTACACACTATGTTGGCCTCGTATTATTTTTCAACGACGCGTACAGATCTTCTGGCTCGTTCTTTTTTTCGCTAACCCCTGATGCAAGAAGGATTGCGTGTCATAGGGATAGTTAGAGGCTGAAGTGGCTTTGCTCACGGAACTAGCGAATGAGGACGAACGAGAAAAGGGCGAAGATACGTGTACAAGAAGCATACAGACACGCGGATGGCCTCTTCTCGTACGGATGCCTCGGGGACCAGGTCGGATCGCACTAATTAAATCACAGTCGGTATTATCGTACTACCGAGCAACGTGCGCGCCAAGCCTTTTCACTATTTTTTTCTCTTGCTCGCATAACAATCTTATTTTCAACCTGTCTGTCGTGCTTGTACGATGATGTTACAGGCTCCACTGGATGAAAATTATTTACTTGTAATAATACCTGTGACAACACTATGCTTTCAGACTTCCATCTGACCTAACCTATACATCACCTGACATAACCTATTTTTCCGTTTGTACACTACAGATTGTTTTTATAAAATTTGTTCTTTGGCAAGGAAATATTGTAATGATACCGCTACTTTATTTATAACTCAAAATCGCGGATAGTTAATATAGTGTCATGCAATAAAATTATAGCCATGTTTGAAAACTTATTTTGGAGTGAATGAACATCGTTATTCTAATTACGGATCACCATTCGCGGCCCCGTTTAATTAATTTCTTCTACCCACCCGCAGTCGTTTATTCATTTATTTATTCATTTTTCGTCGATTCATTTTTCTCATTAGAAACTAGTTTCAAAGGAATATGGTGCGCATTTAATATCCTAGCGTTTGGCACTTTATAGAAAAAGGCTGTGGGAAAAAGTTTGGCGAGAATATATGTCAAAGGCAAGGCAAACAGTCGGACGAAACGGAAAAATTAAAATCCTCATTGGTGAGTTAGATCCGTGCGCCACCGTGTATATTCGTCCCGGTGACTTTTTCAATTAAAACATCGCTACAGCCGGCGGTTAAATAAGCCGAGTGGCTGCTCTCGTGTATCTAGCCACCTCCCTCTCCGCCGTCGTCGAGATTCTGCCGGAATCAACTAACCCAAATTAATTAGTTTTAATAATTCATGAATCGCGTTTAAATGATACTGTCTCCCTTCCTCGGTTCGTTTCTCTAACCTAAACGCAGCGCGCGAGTCGCGAAACTAGTACATCTTTTTCTCTTGATTGACTATTCATTTCCCTGGGCAGCTTTTACTTTTTTTTTTACTGCTCCATCCTTCCCACCTCAGTCGTCCGTTTCCGCTGTCTGAAGTGCACGCTGCGCGCGGATCCGACGCGAAACATTAATGGAAACACGAGGCGCAGGGGCCGCGCAACTCACGAAAAAATAATCCCCTGGAAATCCTGGCGTCGCCACGAAAATTACATGGCCAACGGACCGTGAAGAACGTGGCCCATACGGTGTGTATGTTCATTCAGTACCCCAGTTCTAATTACGGGTGCAATTGCCACGCGTTAGTTCCTACTGTCGAAAACAACATTACTTTTTTCTTTGACATCCGTATATCCGTAGTGATGATTGTCTATTTTTAGTATAGAATTAGGCCTGTGCGAGATCCCGAAATCTCGGCAATCCCGCACTTTGGGTCGAGTCGGGACAAGTCGGGCGAGATCGATCGGGATCCCGGAAGGGTTTGAGAGCCTGAAACGTTTCGAGATGGACTGCGACCTGCGACTGGCTGTGATTGGGTTGTAACCATCTGTGATTCAGCTGCGACCGGGAAAGTTTCTGCGAAGTCACAGCCTGGTCACAACGGGGTCGCAGCTGATCCGACCTAATCCCGAAATCCCGGGAGCTCGCACAGGCCTATATAGTATACTTCTTCAAAAATGAAAATCAGTTTTTGAATTTTTTTACCTTGAGGGGTGTCTCCATTTTAACATCACAGTTGGTTTTGCACAACCTCAAATGAACAAATGTTTATCTCAGATTTCTGACTTGTTTTTTTGACGCAGAATCACCCCGACCTCGATTGTGCCATTAATACTGAAACACCCTTCGTACATTTTAATATTATTTACAACGGACATTTCCTAGGCATGCAGAAACGTGTGTTTATATTGCAAACGATAACAATTAATTCTGGTGGTTTGGTATGATAGTAGTATGATAACAGTATGTTAACCCTTTGCACTCCGAACTATTTTTCAATTTTGTTGCCGATACCTCCCTAGTATTTTAAGTGTTTTATTTTGAAATTTACTTCAAAAGACAGTTCCTTGACTGGCACATATTTTAAATAAGTCATTTTATTAATTATATTAAACCCAGCTTCCAAACTTTGTTGCAATTTATATTTGTGAAACTTTTAAATGTATTACAAAATATAATACTTATTTAAATTGGCAATTTAAAAATGTCGAGTCACACTCGACACAGGAGTGCAAAGGATTAATAGTGTTAATACCAGTATGATAGTAGTATGATAATAGTATGATAATAGTTCATGTAGAATTATTTTAACTGCCTTTTCATTCTATACAGTCTGCGCGAACAATTTCATGAGGAAAAATATGCCGCATGGCTCCAACTAGGCAAAGTGGCAATATAAAGTACTAAAAGTTATTTAATTAGTATAAAGCACACACGGCAGGCTTCAAGCTCAAGAAACTTCCTTTGTATGTGCGACTCATTCTCATCCTAGGACCAAAGTTGATTTTCCTCATTCAGACCACCACCGATACCTACTGTGCGTTCATGACGTATTTTTAACTCCCGATATACGCCGAGCATTACGAAACAAAATCGAAGCGCCTCCCGTTGTTTCATGGCGTCGAAACGCTTTTTGTTAAAAAAAAAGCAAGCAGTGTGTTGCAAAATTTATAGTTTTCAGGGGTACGCAATATCTTTGTTCGAATTTCACTTTCACGTTATTTCTCCCCTCCGCTTTTGAGAACATTCTTATTCCGCTCTCGTCACGGTGATTCGTTAAAAATGGAAAAAACACGTGTTTCTGCCCGGGCCAGAAATACCTTGCTGCCTACATTCGAGTCTGCCGCGATATATCGTTCGACCGATGTGCACGTGCTTCACGTACACATGTGCACGGGGGAATATTGAGAGGCTGTGGTATGCGCTAGAGATTTGGTAGCTTGGTTAAACGTCCGCCATGGCCGGTGTACGCGTGGAATCTGCAACAGGGGAGAAAGAGGAGAGATGAGTTGGAGGAGAACTACTGAAAAACGGAGGAACGTGTTAAAAGACTAAATCTCTTTGTAACTTGTGAAAAGACTACACTACGAACCATACATACTATATGAAATTGCTTCGGATTGCTTTCATATATTCTGGAGATGGAAGAAGAATTCAGTTCGGTGAAAGTCTTGAGACTGTTTTTAAAGCAATGACATAAATTGTTTCGTTCTACTAATATTTGGATTACGCCATTGGACCAATTGGACCGGATGGGCCACCCTGTAACTGATATTTGCAAACCCGACGAAGTGATTCCAACAATCTGTTCAATATCATTATACAAAAAAGAAGAACTTCATATAGTAAGCAAGACTTCAAGTAGAAAGTAAAGGGAACAGGTCTTTGTCATTAATTGAACTCGCTCGAGACTTGCCCTTTTTTACATTTACTCATCCTCGGTTAAGTGCGCTGCAGTCCCGAAAACGTAATATTGTTTGTTCCTTTTAATCAACTTTCGAATGGTGGCAATCAGTTCGAGAGGGTCATTCGCTGGCGTCGATTTACCTTTGTCGTTCAGCGACGAAAATGTTCGTACCGGAGGTGGTATTCGGACCTGAGCCGCGTTTCGAATTCCACCTGCAGACAGAGCCGGCTTGAAGCACGTGGATCCAAGGGAGCCACGTTGATTCGCGGCGCACGTTGCGCCAACTTAATTGGTCACCAAGCTCTCGCTGCGCCTTGGAACGTTTCCTCGAGGAACTCGAACCTCGTTTCGGCGTAATCACTTCTTTTGCCCTGCCCTCGGGTTCTTTTATCTCGCCCCGCTGCTGCCTTTCGGCTTCGCGATTTTTCTTCCTGCTTCTTTACTGTAACCCTTGGGCTGGTATGCACCGGACGCGTGAGAACAGACGGACACCAAATATTGCAGTTCAATGTTCTAACTTTTTTTTTTTTGTAGAGGTCTAGTTTTTGGTGAAGTAATAATTGAGTCTGAGTACTAACCTAACCTAGAGCTGCGTCTTGACTGAGGCAATGACGAGGATTTGATCTGTTTCCGACAAACACCAATTAGTAGAAACATATTGATTTGTCTTAAATAAAAGAGTAGAATCACTTTTGCTTCTAGTTTGAGCACATACTATTGAGTACAAGCGCAACAAAAAGTGCTTTCAGTTTTTAGCTTAAGGGTAAACAAAATGTTTCTGCAAATTACGGAACCTAAAGAAGAGCTCTATGCCAAGACCATTATTCATAATACCTACCAAACAATAAATAAAACATGATCTATAGCTTAAGTTGATTGAGAAGTTAAAAAGTGGAACTATCTTTTGTTCACCCATAAGTTAAAGAGGGAAAGCACTTGTTGTTCACCCTTAAGTCAGAAATTGAAAGCACATTGTGTTCACGCTTAAATAAAAAAGCGCTTTCACTTTTTCAAGCTATGGGGAATGTTTTAATTACCTTTTGCTAGGTATTATGAGTAATGGTTTTGGTATGGGACTCTTCCTTAGGCATGACTACCTTATTTAAAATATCAACTTTAAATGATTGAGGTCCTCGGGACCTAATGTTGATCAGACATTTTTTACTCCACTCATTGTCGGTGAGGACTATAAACCCAGGAAGCAAAGGCCCGACTTTTTTCAACACCCTGTACAGCGTCACTTCATCAAAGACCGATTGGCCACGTACGACTATCAAGTTATATCGTTAGCCTGTCAAGGTTACCGTTTCCTTTGAATCCATAGTGGGCGAAAATGGAACGACAGTGGGCCGTGATAGATGACATCGCGCGAGGGGTGGCAAGCTCAATTCACCCAAGGCAATAGTCACGCACCACGCCGAGGTATCACGCCACGTTTTACTTTGAACTATGGTCTTGCTCCTTTCCTCCGCGGCGGATGAGTCGTTACCGCTATTCCTCCACCCCACCTTCCCACCCTCGTTTACGATCGGAGTCTCGGCTGCAGCCACGGGGAACCCTCGCTTCTCCAGTTGCCACTCCAGACTCTCTGCCTCGAATAAATCACTGGCCGCCTAAAGAATCGCGCTTACGATCTCGCGCTGCGATGCAAAGAATTGCTCTCCTTCGCTTCCCCTGCTCCGTGTTACTCGCACCCTTTATCGTTTTCCTTCTGGCTCCGGACGGGGTATTTTCGCCGGTTCGCCTGGCAAGATAGATAAGGTGCTAATGTCACGGCCTGTTCAACGTTCACGGTGCGCCGTGTCGCACGTCCAACCCCACTTTTCTCAATCTATTTAGGAAACGATCATTGTAAACTGGGAACTATGCGGTCGGTCAAGATTGGTCGTTGGTGAAATGGTGCTCGAAGGATGCTTTATTCCTCGGCATCACCATAAACCGAGATAGTTGGGTGCTTGTCGTACCTTCCACTTATTCCGAACATTTTATGTTCGCGGTGCTTTCACTATGAGCAATGTCTCGTTACTAGATGACATCCTCGGAAAATGGGAGGATGATCTCTTCGAGTTGTTGTGTCTTTGAAACCAATTGCGATGTCGATATGAAAATTGGGGGCATATCAGATGATGGATATGAAGCGAAATAAACAATAAAATGTTAAACAATTCAATTGTAAGCAATCACTATAGTGATTGTCCTCAGTAAAAGACAGCCTCGATTTGGGCTAGGGTCTTGTGAACTGATAACTTACGTCATTTAGCGACCCCAGCGAGTATCTTAAGATTTAGAAAAAATGTAAATTGTCTTACTTTAGCATTCGTGTGTCATGTGTCACCACTAACTTAACCTAATCTACCCTACTCAGCTATTTGAGAAAAGGAATTCCCCCTAGAACAACTCACATGATCCTAAACTGTGAGAAAATTGTTTCCTATTTCCCCTGTCCAATAAAGTAACTCACTCGCTCCTCAGATGCTATCGTATAACAAGTCTATCATAAATCACCCTACACCACACATGGCGAATGAAACACCCAGGGTGGTCGACGCAAACCAATCCACTCTACCAAGCCAACTTAATTTTTCCTCGACAAAAGTTGAGATGTAAAAGTGCTTCCAGGACACCAGAATCTTCGTGACAATCGGACCAGCTAGTCTTTTAGCGTTCATCGAATGTTCATTCAAAATCCCTCGCTGTTTGAGTTAGATTTGTTAAAACGATCCACTCTACCAAGCCAACTTAATTTTCCCTCGACAAAAGTTGAGATGTAAAAGTGCTTCCAGGACACCAGAATCTTGGTGACAATGGGATCAGCTAGTCTTCCAGCGTTCGTCGAATGTTCATTGGAAGTCCCTCGTCGTTTAGCATCTTCGGGCAACCAGGTTTGGACAGTATTCATTAGTATTTAGTACAAACAAGATCTCGCAGTCGCATTTGCATGACAATCGGAAGCGACGAAGACATAGTAGTGTCTATTCGGAGTTTCGAATTTTTAGTAGTTCATTGGTGTAGAGCGCACACGCCGGCAATGAGAGACACAAGGGAAGCTAATAGGAAGCTCTAAATCGGAGCAAGGTGGGTCGTAAATGCGCGTCTGCTCGCTGCCGTAAATGGGGAATGGCACGGCGTGGTTCGGCGGGCGAGTCAACGAGGATATCTGGTTTTGCGCGCCGGTGTACAACACAGCCGGAGAGGATCGTCGTCTTCATCCTCCTCCTCCTTGGTCCGTTGCTCGCTTCTTTCGCCTCCGCCGTTCCAGAGCGTTCTCCCCGGCTCGTTTCTCACGCTCGGCCGTAGGTAGGCTGATCGCAACATCGCTCGCTCCCGATTCGGCCTCTTTCTTCCAGTATACCTACTCGTGTTCCCGATCTACTTGGCCAACGAAAGGGGAGAGCCAGACTTAAGCCCGTTAAATGGAATTAATAAGCTTTACTATGCATGCACCGGCCCGTGAAATACGATACCGGCTGGTGTGCTCGTTAGGACGAGCAGGGGAAGGCTTTGTGCCTTCAAGGCTAACTCCATCTTGCGCAGAAACTGCAGTTTCGTGTGTGTCTCTGAAAAAATATCTATCCATAGACTTAAGGAAAACCCTGTATGCGCAGGACCGCGTTTAGAGATTTTAATAGATACCACTAAACATGACAATGGCGTTTTAATAAAAGTATTATTATTCTTCTATATTTTGAAATAAAATTTAGAAAGCAAATCCAGCGGATTTACTTACTCCATGCAGCAACGACGAATCCGTCTTTGCGTGCCCCTCCTTTTATGGGGCCTTAGACATGTGCCTATTTTGCCAAGTGGTAAACGCGGCCCTGTGTGCGCGCTGTTTAAAACATAATTACATTACTCAAAGTGCACGCCTCATCATCCAAAGGACCTGAAGGAATTCAGCCCAGGGAACAATCAGATCGCGATACAAGTCGCTCCGTGTCCGTTCCAGCACATTTGCGAAACTCTTTACGGGGACTTCTTTCCTGCATCCGACGAATAATGCGCGCCACATCTATCTTCTTGATGTTTCATTACTTTTTATACATGTAAAGGCTACCTTCCCGTATAATAATACCTCTGCGGTATCGCATTATTTAATGTTGTCCTTTCCAATTACGTTACCGCTTCAACAAGACAAAAATCTTTTGTGCCCACTAAATGTCCGTTACATGAGTCTAAAAACTGTTCCTTCCAACGTGGCTACTCGCCAGTAAAGCTCAGGCCTGTGTCACGCGACACGTTGTCACGCGCTTTCACGTGTCATCGGAGAACTGAGCCGGCATATTTCCATCGGTTTAAATCTGTTGGCGATGCGCTGCAGACACGTCACACATTCATGGCGTGCCTCCCATTGACACATGTACGGGTTGTCTTCAATTTCACAGCGTGCTACATTTCTAGTGTCACGTGCGTAGGACATGTCGCTTAATTTTACGCTGTTATCTCAAGAGCTAGGCGTCGCCTTTCGCAGGCGCATCTGGTTTTTGCCAAGACAGTGGTATATCCCTTTACGCTGTTAGGGTGTTTAGAATAAGAGCGTGACAAACACTATTCAGACTGTTGTCTTGTTACGAGCTATAACGTTTTTTCACATGACATTCCAAAAATGTGAGCCGGCATGTTTCCATTG
This sequence comes from Holcopasites calliopsidis, assembly GCA_023838395.1. Lineage (NCBI taxonomy): Eukaryota > Metazoa > Arthropoda > Insecta > Hymenoptera > Apidae > Holcopasites > Holcopasites calliopsidis. The sequence continues at coordinate 116,138 of JALHAQ010000024.1, forward strand.
TTTCAAATCTTGGCGACACACTGCAGTCACGTCACACGTTCACGGATTTCATGCATCGTCACGTGTCAAAGCCGTTTCACGATTTCATGGCCTGCCACAGTTTTCCGATGGTACGGTGTGTCAACAGGAAAAATCCATCCACTTGGAGAATTCGTGCTATGTTGCAGTCGAAATAATGCATTGGCTGCAGTGTGGCATTATTGTAGTAAAAATTTATTCGCATAACGTTTGGAATAAATTGTTGGAATACCATTTGATTCCGATAATATTTAGAATACGTTCTTGGAATTAAATTTTGTTCAAATGCAAGGTATATCGCTTATTGAGGTAGAATCATTTTAATCTTTCGGTCTGTGTAATAGAACATTTTTTTAATGTTAATGAACCTTTAGCACGAGATATTAATAATAATATCATGTTGTTTAATACATTTGTTTTAACAAATCAAACTTTTCACGATCATTTAATATACGTTTAATACTTTCCGAGATATTTAAACAAGTACGGTTTGTGCCCTCAACTTCGAGAATGATTTTTATCCCTTCAATATGTACGCTTGCACATAAAAGTTATGGGTTTTATATTCCTATCAGAACTATCTTTCTCCAAAATTGTATGAAAACCTGCAACTTTCCGTTCGGTACAAACTTTTAATAATTAAAGCGGTCGAGATGTATCTTCTGGTCAATCTTTAGATCGGTGAACATTTGTGAAAAAAAGTCCGTGCAAAATTGTCCTTGACCTCGAAAATTCAGGTCAACATTTTCTTAAAAAGTGTCAAAGGAACCATAGGTCGCAACTCAACTTTGACCTTTTTTACCCTCACGGTAAGTAAAATCCGATAGGGCAAAAGAGAAAGTTGACCTTAATTTACAAGGTCATGCACAATTTTGCACGGGCTTTTTTCCACAAATGTCCACCGATCCGAAGGTGTAGAATCACGCTGTGGTGGTCGTTACATATTATTTCATTACATCCTGTACATACTGCTGTTGCGGAACGCGATACAAAACGTGAACATCACACTCTCCGTGTCACGTGGAGTCATGCCTCGACACGTGACGTGACCACCATCTGAGCGTAGCTTAATGTTCATCTACCCGCGGTGACGTCTTGGTCTTTGTTGCCCTTCAACAAGAACAAAGTGGCTGTTCAACTTTTCTTAAAGAAATTATCCTCGCACCCAGTTCTCGAAATTGCAGTGACGACAGTTAGGGGTGGCTCGCGCGGAATGCTAACTGAGCACAATTGATTCAGGAAAGCGCGGGTTCCAAGAGCGAGGACAATTGGGTCACACTCGAACTACTCGCATTACCGAGGGATTACGGCCCGACCAGATGACTTTTAACCAGCTTAGCAACTTTTCTCATTCCGCAGAGGCCGCGGGAGCTGCAACCACCTGGCAGTTTCGTTCGCTATGCAGCCGACGTATTTCAGTTATCCAAGCTCGGCCTAGAGCCCGGCCCGTCGATCGGGCCCAAGAATTTTCGTCTTTTACTCGGCCGCGAACTTGGCTCCCGCGCGATGTGAAAAGTCGGGAAAGTCAGTTCACGATTCGAAGTCACGTCGCGATCCTATCTCGCCGAAAGATGAATCGTTTTCTGGGCTTTTTGCGTGTCTCCCCGTCTCGTCTTGTCCCGTCCCGTCTCGTCTCGTTTCTTGCCGCGGCTACCTTTCCCTTGCTTTTTAACCGCTTTACTCTATATCCTGCCATTCCGTTAGAACTCACTGAATTCGAGTTCTTCTGCGATCCGTGCATTGATTTGAGGTAAACTGGAAATACAGTAGCGATTCAATCATCTTAGTAACAATTCAATTTCCCTTGCTCTATCATAGGAAGTGAAATAAATTCATCAAGGACTGGAAACAGTTTGCTAACGGGATACGGAAAGGACGAAAGCAAATGCTTGCTTCCCAGCGCTGAATTCTTTTAGGTATCGCCGCGGCGAGGCTTACACAAACAACAGCGCAAATACCGCGAGATGTGCTCGCGTTGTGCAAATCTCTCCGCCCGCGTACACGGCCGAAAACATTTGTCTGTCCCGTGGCACGGAAAACCTTTAATCTGATAGATTAAAGTTTCTCGTCGTGGGCTGGAGGAAAGATGCGCAAAGTCACGCGGAGAGCAGCCGCGAGCGAAACACGGCGACGCGGCGGGGACGGTGGCGTTGCAAAAATATCACTGGCGACTCTCGCAGCCACCGCGGTCGTCGTTCCCGATACTATCGATTTCACACCCCCGCGCGCACTGGTCGCGCGTTTTACATATATCCATGCGCGAACCTCGTGTTTTCCACTGTCCCTTCGTGAGAATTATTTCTTTCACCTCGAGTGGTAAGACCGTCGTTTACAGTCCACGGCGCTGCCTGCAAAAAGCTTGGCTGCGGACGTTCCGAATTTACATACGTCCGGGTGACAGAGCTGGGCGAAACGTAATCCGATTAACGATTGAAAATTACGATGAATATAAAATCCAGTCATCGATCGTGACTCCTGATTACTAAATAATCAGCAATTATGGATTAATGAATAAGAAAGGAGTCAGAAGTTGTTGTAATCAATGTTCGCGATTGCTGTATTAATTATTAAACGTGAAATGATTATATTTTTCATTATGATTTAGTCTGTACTGTCGTTGTAATAACAGCACTGTGAACATTTCTTTTTAGAAATATACAATGTGTCCCGCATAACACTTTTCACGATTTTTCAAGTACTTACGATAATGTAATAAAAAATATTTTAATGAAAAGTTGTCCAGTTTTCGATTGGCTATTTTTTGTTATTATTGTCAAGGTCACCCTCATTTCTTTAAATGGCACTTTGTATTTTTAACTTAGTAGTATTATAGACTGTATCAAAATGAATTCAACGACCTAATATACCATGACCTCCGGATGATCTTGAAGGCAAAGGAAATGAAATTCTAGATGGTTTGCTTCTCTTTTTCTCTTGAAATTCTCCATAACTTCGTAAATTTTTGTCAATATTGTATAATGTTTGTGCAAATGGATGGTGCCTCTCTCAGTACTTTGCAGCATACATATTTACTGTTTCACGTGCATTTCTTTTACATTCGCCAAGTATTAGCGACATATGAACCTTTTCACTGTTAGAATATATTTTCTACGAGTTAATATTAAACTGCGATTTGCTCTCGTGACAAGTGAAGACTAAACAAATGAACTGTCTTGTTACTAATATTAAGCAAGGAAGGAAACATAAGGAAGGCTTGATATTAGTTCATCTTTTCAGAATCTTCACGTTGTACTATTCCCATCGATATTATAAAAAAATTTTCCCTCATTAATCATCTAATCACGGTTACTTCACCACTTATATCAACAATACAAGTTTTATGAATTGTCTGCACTCAAGCTCACGTGAAGGTCATGGTATCATAGATTCTTGAAGTCGCCTTGATCTTAGTCATCGAATCGCTGTATCAAAAATATGTAGTCCCGTTCAAAAAAACTTTGATGTTTCTGAAATCTCGAAAAAGATGACCTTGAGAAAGTTTGTCTGCCCACCATTACGTTCGCCCCTTCGAACCAAGTACTTTTTCCTTCAACGTTTTTCTTCATCGTAAAAAATAAGCGAAACTTTTCGGATGCTCAAATTAGATGGGACACCCTGTAAAGATCAATGAATTCTGCAACAGTAATTCATCTGGAAAAAGAAGTAAATAGGAAAAATGCAATCCATAACGTTCTCACGACGACATACTCGGGCAGAAATCTTAATATTCGATTAGATTAATAATCTGCCTGAAGCGGAGCCGTCGGGATGAAAATCTGTGCGTGCAGTTTGCATGTGCCAGACGCGTTACAGTCTTGTCGGCCACCTTAACGAGATGCAACGAGAAAAGTCAAAAGACGCGTTACATCGACGCCGAAATAACAATAATTCGAATCCCGCATCTGGTTATTTTGCATACTCGAATAATCGAATACCGGTTTCTGGTCGCAATGCTCTTCCCTCTCTCGTCTGCCCGGGGCCCGAACGCAGGGGCTGGCAACTTACCAGAAATTTATTTGCTTGCCGACCAACTCGTCTAAGCACATCGATTCCACTTTCAACGCTGAACCTTGGGGAACCGGTGAGATTTACGTAGCCAATTCGTAGTCGCTTTTGATGTTGCCACTATTGATCGACGTTTCGAGGTTCGCGCTAGGATGCAGAGAATGTAATGATTGCTGATTCCAATAACCTCTGTACAGGGTGTTTCGGGGACGAGGAGTAAAACCAAGCATAAGCAAAAAAAAAAAAAGGCTAATCAAAGAATAAATCGAAAATGTAGAATAACGGTATTTTTTTGTGGTTCCTTTTTTGGGATTAGTGAGATTGAGAATTCTAACTTAATTTATTACTAAATTGTTATTTTACAAATATTAAATAGATTAAAGAAGAAATCAATTTTATTTTCAATTCCTTCATCCAATTTGATTGAATTTGTTTAATTATCAACTGAATGGAATTACGTCGTTCAACTTTTCATCGAGTCCCTTCGTTATTTTTCCGAGATTGGAACATAGACGCCACGTTATTGGAAGTCGGCCTTATCGATAGGCACATGCAGGTGCGTAGAGGCAGGCGGTCGAACGTTTGACACTAATTACGCGGGTGAGAGCAATGGTACACGAATGTATACCGATCCTAATTAAAATTTCATTTCAACATAGCGAAGTGTAATAACCGTGGATACGTATCATCGTTTTTTAAGCTGGTGGCGGGTGCCGCCGCAGCTGCTGGCGAAAACTAATTAAGCTCTCGTTTAACTACAAACACGGTTCGCGCTTTGAGCGATCACTACCACCTCTCTTCCCTTTCACTTGGTAATTTCTCAAATTATCGAGCGGAGGACCCAGCCTCTTGCCACGTTCGATTCAATACTGTGTTCTTCGGTTGCCTATACGTTCGGTAAATGTACTTGATTTGAGGCGTACGTTGATTTTGCTAACAAAAAAAATTGTGTATTTTTTGGGATCTTTTTCAGTGATAGTAGCTGTGATTAAACAAGAAAAGGAAGAAGTATCTTTTCATTACTTAGCATACCTAATGCATTTTGATCTATGAAATGCAGAATTTTTATTTGAAAAAGTCAAACGCATGCAGTCGGGGACGAAGTTATGTGAAAGTACCTGGAGATGTTGAAAAATATCTGAAAATACCTGAAAATGTCCGAAAATGTCTGAAAATATGTCTCAAAAAGGTCTGAAGATATGTCTAAGAAGTATCCGAAAATATCTGAAAAATGTCTGAAAATGACTGAAAATGTTAAAAAAATGTCCGAAAATGTCTGAAGAAGCTTGAAAGTATGTGTAAAATGTTTGAAAATACCTGAAAATATTTGAAGATATGTCTGCAAATGTCCTAAAATGCCTGAAAACATCAGAAAATTGCCGAAAATACGAAAATACTCCAGAATACTTGGAAGTACCTGGAAGTACATGGAAATACTTGAAAAATATCCTAAGGTATATGAACATATTAATGAAATACTATACAAATTTTAGCCAGACAGTTTAGTCGACGTAAATTAAAATTGTATTTTTTTAACGTTGTCTAAATAATCGCATGTCTCGGCAAAATGTATAGTGGGTGAAACTAAAATTAACACCAATTTAATTTAATTAAGGTGAAATAATGACCAGTTTTTGTAAACTTAAACTCTTGAACGGGTAAACAATTCTACATTGTAAATAGCAATGATCATTCTTATAGCCCATTCATTTTGAATGCATATTTTTAAGTCCACAAAGCTCATATTCATCGCACTGAATAATTAAAATTTTACTGTCCTTTGAAAAATATTCCTTACTTTTTTATGGGAAACTTCATTTTGTGTGCTGATATTATTGGTGAATTTTATGGAACAAGAATTACCATATATGGTAATCTTTATAATGTAACAGCGACCCTACCCTAGGAGGCTTCCTTAGGGCAATTCTAATGACAAGGGGTTTGAGCACCCTCAGTTTCATGTTCCATTTTTCAACATTGATATTTCAATCCCAATTGCAGTTATAAGAATAAAAAAAAAAGAAATCATTACCAAAAATTAAAAAAGAAACAAAATTTTTAGTTTTAATTTTCGTATATTTATTTTTATTTTCCATTGTTTGATAGTTTTGTGTGTCAAGGGTTTGTCCTCGAAAACAAATTTATAAAGAAATAAATATAAATGAAAAGTAATTGTGTATAGAAAATATATAACAAGTTTTTATTTCTCAAAGAGATTGAAAATATGTATATCGAGCTTATTCTAGTGTAGACCAATGATTAAATAAATTTGTCATTTCGTTTAATTAGATTAAAGCTTTCTTCCTTAAGTGTCAAAACACAAACAATCGCTTTCGAATGAAGTGACGTCCGTTAATAAGATTAACGGCTCCACATTAGCAGGAACGGAGGGGGATGCTATTCGAGGGGTTGGACGCCGCTTTTGTCGAAGCTTTTTGACAGCGATAAATAATCGGATCAAGCGCGATCGGGGATTTTCTGAGTCATTCCGACCGCTCCCATTCGGGGCAATCAGAGCCCATACGTATCGCACCGTTCTGTCGTTATATCGTCATATCCTCGACCTGTTCCGCTCTTTTTTTTTGTCCAACACGTGGGCAAACAATAACGAATCCCTGCATATATTTGTTGCACGTGCCAAGATATTTCTACAACCGTTGCTGATCGCTGACAAAGTGCTATTCATCCAGTTTATTCGAACGATCATTTGCTTTTCTCTCTAAACTCGTACAAATGGAGCTTTGTTTCAGTGTAATTTCGAGAATTTGGAATCGCAGTGTAAACACTGTTGGCAAACAAAAAAGTGTTGCACTTTAGTTGAATGTCACTTGCAAATCTTGCGAGTAACACTCTCTTGTTAACAAGCACACAATATATAATAAAATTATAAATTCGTATAATATATGTGAGCAGGTGACAAGTAGTAATTTGCGCTCATCGCCATCCTTCTTTGCACACTCCATTCTTTCTCCATTCGCCCCAGATGTCACTGATTTATCCATAAGGCCCATTCATAATAAAAACAAACTCTGTCACACACACGCGCACGCGCGCGCGCGCTTTGAAGGCGTATTTTGATTCTCATTAGTAGTTCAGATATTATTGATTAAAATGACTAGATAATTTATTTTCAACTGTTTTCAATTTTCGACTTCCCTTTTTCTGTATAACAAAACATGGTCGTAACATCCGAACAGTGTCGCATTCCGTCAGGTATTTTACAATGATCACACCGTTTGAATAACTGAAGATCTGTTTAAAAAAGTGCGAAACGTTGATACCAACATTTTTAACATAGGATATGTTATACGGTTCGTTTAACTGCAAAATAATTGCGATTTCGACATCTTGAACAAACGTAATCGCAAGACAGTTCTAGCGTAACTAATCGCCTGACTAATTAGCTCCTTAATGTAGTCGCATCCCCACTGCTCTGAGCGCCACAACCCCCAAGCGCCATCTGCCGTTATTTTCATTAGTTTACTTTTCAGCGTTACACATTTTCGTCACATCTCTCGCGATACATTTTTTTTTTACAGCCAACCTATCCGTACAATATATTCCGTGTTAAAAATTCACCCAATGGTCCGTAGTCCTTTCAAGCCCTTGACCTACAAAAACTCAAGGTCAAACTTTTTTTAATTCTACGCTACTCTATTCGTCACGAGGATATAATGCGTGCAAAAGCAACTAAGGGTTGCAACTCAATCGTCAATTGCCTTTGATAACATTATCATTCCCCTTGCTATATTATTTTCTTCCCTTTCTATACTTGTATAATTATTATTTATATTTTAACGTTCCTTTCCTGAAATTCAACGGGTTAAAAGTTGACTCCACTATTATTTTGATAAAAATTAAATATACTTTGATACGACCAAAATTTATTCACCATTCACTTTAATTACTTTGATCAAATATCGACTCATTCGATATAATTATTTCAAATCCTTCTGGGAAACTAGCAGCAGAAAAATAATTAGGTACGCCTCTTCGTGAAAGAGCATTGCTGCGTATTGCTGGAGTGTATACAGCCGTGTGTCGATTAATCGGAACGATTGTATGTCGCGTTTCAGTTTTATCGTGTTCTAGATACATTCGCACTGCGGTCGACTGCGGTCGATATTTGTAAGGGATCGCCTTCTATTTCATGGACAATGGCTGGGTGGCAGGGGTGAATTAGACGGTCACGTCGTTATCGCCGCGTTTCTGCAGCACTTTGTGCGCTCGCTACCTGCGCACAGCTGTACCGGGATTAGGGGACTTTGAAAGAAGATGCGATTCAAGCAGAAGACGCGCTATTCGCATATGCAATCCATTTAAACGACGGATATTTCTTGTTCAATGTAAGATCAGCAAATCCATTGAACCAAAACAAAATATTCGTTTCTTTTTATTAAATGGACTTACATACTTTTTTTTTAATATCATGTTATTTGCTATTTTTACTGAGTCCATTAATTTGTATAATTTTTTACCATTTTCTTTTCAATATAATAAAAGAGTAAATAATAAATAAAGCGTTCCTGTATCTGTAAATTGTTTTTCCGGTGAGTATGTTATTTTCTGCGTAAGATCATCATTTTTTAATAAAAAAAAAAATATTCACTTCTTTTTGTTAAATGGAATTATTTAATTTCTTCTGAATATCGTGTTATTCGTTCACCCTAAAAATACTGAGTCTATTCGCGCAATTTTTCGCTACCCTCTTTCTTTTTTCCTTCATTTTAACTCGCGCGAACTGATTTCACTAATCGGAACTATACTCTTTTTACGTGGCGATACATTTTATTTATCTAGAGCTTAATGATTCATTAATAATGAATGAAACCACAAGACATTAATCACCCACCCGTACAAAAATTCGCAGATCGATAAATCCATGGAAATACCGGCGCGTTTAAGAAAGCAATAATTGCAACAGGGGCGACTCGTCCCGAAGAAGAACTGAGTAGGATCGGAAGCAGGATAAACGGAGTCGTACGGTATGTCGTCGAATCGTCGCGTCTCTGCTACGTGTTTTAATTTGACGCCACTCAGCACGTCAGTGCCATCTGGTGTTGCGAGGCTCTCGTCACCACTCGTCCCGTCTAGGCCGCGCCAGTCACCGGGATTTAATATCAAACCATCCCCCATTCCTGTCCCCGAGCTCTCTCGCACGCGCACCGTTCCTGTACGCCTCCCTTTCTACGTGCGACGGACCGTTGGATTTTCCGCTACTGTACACGGATGCTGCCACGATGTACCCCCCCGCCCCGCTGCTAGGCCGGATATGCATAATCGAACTATGGAAAGGAAAAGTGACGTTTATGAAAACTCGATGACGACACTTTCTCTCATGCCCTCTGCCACGCGACAAACTTTTTCCACAGTTCCCGCCACAAGCTTTTCCTTTCCTCTATCCTCGTGAGAGTCACTACCATCACAGGGTATGTGCTATTGCTATTGCTCAGCCAAACTGGGCAAGTCCACTTTTTGTAAATTTGTCTATTTCATCATCGCTTTTCTTTACTCGTGTATTCATGGACTCGGCTTTTAAGTGGCCCATATACAGGGTGGGGCATTTAAGACAAGTCCCGTGAATAAGTTTTGATGATAGAAAACAATGCTTCAGACCGAACTTGCTGGATTTCGAGCAGCACATTATTTGATTCAACTAATTTCTTTATAGGCGAAGGCGAAGAGGAAGCATGAAAAAACAAACCCGTATTTTTAAATGAAATGGTGTGGTTTTTTATCTACATTCCGATAGAGCGTTTCAAGACGAATACAACGACGTATATGAAAGTTACTCGAAGTTAACTACAATAGGAAGTAAATTATTTCAAAGTGTTCTATGAATACCTGCATGTTTTTCTGGTTTTTGGTGCATCGCTTGTCTAATCGCTAGTACAGGTCACAAACCATAAACAACTGAATATTTGTTTGTGTTCTGCGACCCATATTAGCGATTACAAGAGCGATGTACCAAAAAGCAGAAAAAAGCACGAGCATTTAGAGCACTTTCAGACAATTTATTTTCCATTGTAGTTGACTCCGAGTAACTTTCGTATAGGTCGTTGTGTTTGTCTTGAAACGCTCTATCAAAATATAAATGAAAAACCGTAACGCTTCATTTAAAAATACAGGTTTGTTTTTCAGATTTCCTCTTCGCTTTCGTTTATATAAATGTTTATAAAAAAAAACAAAGCGATTACAAGAAATGATCACTCAACCAATCTTATTACGAACGCATAAACTGCCAGTCTGTTAGCAACTGATTATTTTGTCAATAATATATTTAATCTTTCTTAGTATAGGGTACACTGCTTCTCAGAGTTCTTCTTTCATTTCTTTTTATAGAATGTATGTAAATTTTTAAGCGAGGATTGTTATTGAAAATGGTGAAAAATAGACAGGGTCCAATGTGAGACAGCTGCGGTCTGATTTAGAGAACTGGTTTCCTAGATTGGACCATTGATGCTATTCCGAAATCATCTTTTTACTACCAATTACATAGCATATCAGTCTTTTGTGTTGCATATTAGCATTAATTACAGTGCTGACATTACTCTGAAACTTTTTGGAAAAGTACTGTGAACCGGATTTCGATTTATGGAGGTACTTTCTTAAGTGGTAAAAATATAAGGAATATAGGGAATAGCCAATATAGGGAACTTTCCCCTATCTAAATTATTTACAATAATTACAAATTTGTCATTTTCATTCATTCGTCGGCGAAACAGATAAAATTTGTTGGACAATATGAATTTACATTTTGTTCGGGCCAAATTTGCTTTGGAATCGTAATGCTACTTCGATATAAGACTTTCCTAAGGTGCATTCATCAGGTAACGTGGTCGCATTGAACGACCCAAACTGCAAACCTACGTAAGTACATTCCCGCCCTTCTTGGAACGCGTTCGACATCCAGATTCGCGGTGAAAGAGTGATTCCGGCACGTGACTTCGATAAATCCCCCATTCTCGGCCAAGTGGCGTCGATATTCTTGTCAGTTGGACGAGTATATTTGTACGAATACCAAGTACTGCGGATTCTGCTCGCCGGAAATCCCTCGGGGTTACATATCCCGCTAAGCGATACGGTTTTCTCGGTGCGGACTCTTAATTCTCTCTTCTTTCTTCCTTCAACAGGCGTTCTAACTTCGGGTCGTGGTAAATATCCCAATTATAGAACGCTTGGACACTTTGATTTAAGGTTGCATATATCTTGGGATGTGCATGTAACATAGCTATTGCTCCTCTTAGTCAAGCAAGGTACTGTCGTAAATGTCCGCAAGACTCGAGTCAACGTGTCAGGCAATTAAACTCGACTACAGAAACAATGGCACTCTCTATTCATAGTTCGCCAATAAAGTTTAAACAATGTATGTGGGGGACTACTACAATCGTCTCTAAATACAGGGTGTTCCATTCTCTCCATTTACTAATTTATAGATATTATAAAGGCAATCGAGGTTGATTCTTTTTTTATAGAGGAAGAATATACAGTGTGTTTCGCTACCTCGCGCAAATATTTTATGGAGCATTTGCTGAGGCAATTTTAAAGAATATTTTTTTTTGCCAAAATGGTGGTTAAAGCTTCGTTTTTTAATTATTAACGAAAAATACTGACCAATCGGAGCGCGCGTAGAGCGCGCGCTCAGCCGCAAGAGCGTTCAAGGCCGCGGTTCATCGCATCACGATTCTCCTTCAGCAGAGTGCGCGCTCTACGCGCACTCTGATTGGTCAGTGTTTTTCGTTAATGATTCAAAAACGAAGCTTTAACCAACATCTTTGCAAAGGAAAAAGTTGTTTAGAATTGTCTCAGTAATCGTTCCATAAAATATTTGCATGAGGTAGCGAAACACCCTGCATATATAGCGGTTCATCGACGATACTTTCATAAAGATACAATAAGTTTGAACTTTTATGAGGGGTTAAGGAACTTCCTATCGTTCTTGGCTGCCGGCCGAGCACCTTGTTCTATTTCACTCGTCCTCTGTGTATTCCATCTCGTCATTGAATCGAAGCTGGCTCGAGCACGATATGATTTGGGTCAAGTACCTGAACAAAAGGACTGTTTTCATCAAACGTTCCGCCCAGTGTAAAGGAGAGATAGATTTCAAGTATTTTTCACTGATCCTATGAATTGTAATTAAGAATGATAAAACAAGGTCTTCATCCCGTTTACTAATTAACCTAATCGCAACTACACTTCATGGCCAATCAACAAATTGCAGGTAAAAATGCTTTATACACTTGTGTACCTTACATGTTAAGTTAAAAAAGAGAACATCTTACAAGCATATTTGTAGTGTCGTTCAATCAGTTTAACGACAAACTATTTTATGACAACAAAATCCACAGCTTAGAACGTAGTCAGAAATTAGTTAGCAACATTTCCTGCTTTCTAGAACACCAAAGATGTTAAAGACTCCAGAGGACCCTAATTAAACGGCCGAAGGCTGCGCTTTTCTTGCACGCCGATGGCGATTATACCTTTCCACGGATGAATTACGCTACACGCGTAATTACTCGGTACGTTTTATTAGCTGGTACACACATCCGGCCGGTTTATAATACACTTTAGTCTCCCGTGGGCGTTGGGCCATTGAAATTTCCGCTGGCCGGAATGTAAATGGAATCCGAATATTTTTCCGGCGGTTGCATCCTGGTGGAAAAACTGCGGCACGAGCATTCTCTTATGCGGCAACGAACCGTAAAACGTGGGTGGCAAACGGGCCGACCGTAACGAATGAAGTGCGCTGCTGTAAAAATGTAGTTTTATAGATGCAGCACGACCGTAACGCTCAAGTAACCGAGAGGATGGACCTTCGGTGTGGAAGACGATGCTGCAGGTTGCGGGCAAAAGATTAGATGATTTTTTGACTTGGAAAAAGGAGGAGTGTATAAAAAAGAGCATCCTGCTCGAGACTGAACGTTGCAATATCTGCCCTTTATCCTGTTTGGGGCAAGTAACGTGAACGTATGGTGGTTGATTAAATTTTAATATTAGAGTCACCTCTATAAATAAATAATTCTACGTTAAACCGAATAGCTTTTTAATGAAAGTCTAGCTACACTGATTTTTTATTACTTTTTTCAATGGAGTATGTTTTTAATGAAGATGTTTGCAAATTGAAAATCAAGGAAACTATACTATATTTGTAAAAAGCATTTTTCGTATCGTGGCTCTAATAACCGAGCTGTCCTCATTGGGCCAATATGACCCGTAATGAGGGTTACATCTTGATTATAACGTAAGATGTGTGAATACCTATAAACTGTACACATTTTAAGCACAATTAAAGTATCGTTATTCCATAATTTTGTAGGAATGCATTTAACTTTAACTTATTTACTGTATACAGGGTGTTCTGCTACAGCATGTCAATATTTTAAGGGGTGATTGCTAAGGCAATTCTGAACAACTTTTTCTCTTGCCAAAATGGTGATTAAAGCTTCAATATACGATACGCTCAACTGCAGCCTTGAACGGCTTCTCGCCTAAGCGCGCGCTCTGCACGCGCTGTGATCGGTCAGAATTTTTCGTTAATCATTCAAAAACGAAGCTTTAACAACCGTTTTGGCAAAGAAAAAAGTTGTTCAGAATTGCCTCAGCAATCAACCCTTAAAATATTGACATGCAGTAGCAGAACACCCTGTAATTAGGCGGCAAATAGGGTAGGTGCGTTATAATGAAAATTTAGTATGCCGGGTGTCTCACCTAACTTGAGCATTCAAAATATCTCGCTTGTTTTTTATGACAGGGAGAAATGTCAAAGGAACAAAATATTCGGTTTGAAGTTTTTTTAAATGGGACTACATATCTTTGATACAGCGATATGATAGCTAAGGTCAAGGCGAGTCTAGCGACCTATGATACTATGACCTTCACGTGACCCTGAGTAGGAAAAATTCATAAAACTAGGATTATTAGGTGATTAATAAGGGCAAATTTATTTTAAAATATCTCAAGACTGAGAGGATGAATTAATATCAAGCCTTCCTTACGTTTCCTTCCTTGCTTAACATTAGTAAACACGTTTCCTGTAGCCTGTGTCAACACTACTCATCGTGTTAAGTTGTAAGCATTGATATATTAGTTTCTTCCTTCATTCATTACAAACAATTCACAATTTCACTTTGATGCATTCCTGTTAACCAAGGGAGGAAACATAAAGAAGGCTTGATATTAGTTTATTCTTTCAAAGTCTTCATGTTGCACTGCTTTTATCAATATTTTAAAATACATTCTCTAGCATTAATAATCTAACGATGATTATTTCATCATTTACATCAACAATCCAAGTTTTATTAATATGTCCTACTCAAAGTCACGTGAAGGTCATAATATCATAGGTTGTCGCACTCGCCTTGATTTTTGCTACCATATCGCCGTATCAAAAATATGTGGCCCATTTGAAAAAGCTTCGATGGTTTCGATATCTCGAAAACAATGATCTTGAGAAAATTTGTTTGCCCACCATTACGTTCGCCCCTTAGAACCAAATATTTTTTTTTCCTTTGACATTTTTCCCTGTCATAAAAAATAAGCGAAATATTTGGGATGGCCAAGTTAGGTGTGACACCTCGTATTATGAAATGTGTATTTAATTATGCAAATATTTCGCGCACTGATTTTGATGGAAAGCAATTCACTATGATACATAATTCATAACAAATTCAGTTTAGTTACCGCGTCAGCGTATGACTAACTTTATTGTTTCACAGACGGGAAATAGCAAATTCTGTTGAATTTTCATTACCATGCATATTTCGGCTTGTTTATAATACGCGCTCACTCATAATACGAGTTTTGTTTGTAAATTGTTAAAAGGAAGAATAATGAGATAAACGTGACGGCTTGAATGTATAAATGGTGATAGATAAAATTTCAACGCGACACGGGCTTAACATTCACCAGCTTGAAGTAACCACTAGCTTGGTTAAAGAATACAAAATGTTCCTTGTATTTAGCGTATCCTTTGTTAAACCGCTTAATTAGCAGGCAAGCTTTAGGTAAGCTGCTTACAAGCAGGTGGAACAAATTCTTCTTAAACCTCAACTGCGACGATGGTGCAGGGTTAATTTATATTTAAATAGGTCTTACATGTATTTACTTGTTTATTGTGAAATTAGAATAATTATAAATATAATGAAATCCAACTTATAATTTTGATTATTCTCCTAAATAATAATGAATTAAAAATTGCCTGTTCCTTGCAAGCTGTTATTAATGTTGTTTTGCTCTTGATTCCTATATTTGATAATTAAAATACTCAAAAAATGGTAAACAGTGGTATATGTAAGATACAATTAAAAATTTTGTATATTAAATAATTCAATATAACTTGTATGTGCTTAATTATTAAATATGTGAACTTTTAAAAAGTTTATCATTGTAGCTGCCTTGCTAAAAAATATGCCAGATACGAGATTGGACCTCTTTTAAGTATCTTAAAATTTCATATCAAAATGTGTATAGTAAAAAATACAAGATTAATATCATTTGTAATAAAATAAAATTGTTAAAATTAAAACAAAGTGATATAATTATTAATGCGCCGAAAAAAGTGTGCAGACAAATTTTTTTTAACTCGAAATTATGGGCCATTTATACATACATCACCGTACCGTGTCCGGGTTTTCGGAGAGCGACGTACTATTATAACATAACAAAAAAAAACTATGCGATTTTTGTCGCGTTTGGTGTCATCTTAATTGCAAAAATCTCAGGAGTTCATTAAAACTAATTTCATAAAGATTAAACAAAAACTAAAAGATATGTATTCCTTGTATACAGAAGATGCTTCTTGTAACCTCTTCAAGGCAACCCTTACAAGTGGTTGTCCGTGCCCCGTTCGAGCCACAGCCACAGTTTCTAAGCCCCGATATTTAGCTGTGATTGACATGTACTATTTAAATTACACTAAAATTATATTAAGTTATATTAATTATATTTATATTTGCATTAAAAATTTATATAAGTGTTTAGTTTAAGATGTATTATAAATAAATTTACAAGAATAATTAACAAGTAATAGTTTTTAGTTTCTAAAACATTATTGTAGCATATGTAAATCTATGTTCTTATTATTATTGTAATTTTCATTAATTTTTAATTATAAGGTGTATTGTAAAGAAATTTATTAGAATAATCTATAAGAAGTAGTAGTTTAAGCGGAAATATTATCATTTTTGTAATTTGTACATTATTGCGATTTATCAATAAATTTCCACAAAAGGAATGCAACTTGTTTCATTTTTTTAACACTCGTCCACTTCTAATAATTTAAATTAGAGGTAAGTGGTAGAAAACAACGTCAAATATCAGCAATCTCCGATAATATTGAAGTTCGCGGAATTTTCTGGAAAATGACGTCAAATTCCAGAAATTAGTGAAAAAGCATACTCTTGCAACTTTATTGCGTCAAAAAATCAAGTTAAACTTCGTAAAGACACTTTTTGGCAAAAATTCCTAGAATTGTGACGTCATTTCCAAAAATTCCCCAGAATATGATTTTGCGGAGTGGCCTGTTTGCAACACAATTGCAAAAAGAGATTTTAGAAAATGTAACTCTTTTTTCGACCCAACAAAGCTGCACAGCGAAAATTTTGGGTACGCAATTAGCAACAATGTTGCCAAAAGGCGTTTCTATAAGTTATATGTCGATTTTTTTACCTAACAAAATTGTAAAGCGAAAGTTTAACTCGATTTTTTGACGCAACAAAGTTGCAAAAGTATGTTTTTTTACTAATTTATGGAATTTTACGTCATTTTCCAGAAAATTCCGCGAACTTCAATATTATCGGAGATTGCTGAAGTTTGACGTCGTTTTCTAGCACTTATCTCTAACATAAATTATTGGGATGGGCGGGTGTTAAAAAAATGAAACGAGTTGCACTCCTTTTGTGAAAATTTATTGGAAAATCGCAATAATGAACAAGTTACAAAAATGATAATATTTACGTTTCAACTACTACTTTTTATAGACTATTCTAATAAATTTCTTTACAATACATTGTATAATTAAATATTAAGGAAAATTACAGTAATAATAACAACATAAATTTACATATGCTACACAAATGTTTTAAAAACTAAAAACTATTACTTGTTCTAACTATTCTTATAAATTCATTTATGATACATCTTAAAGTTAGCACTTATATAAATTTTTAATGCAAATATAAATCTAATTAATATAACTGAACATCATTTTAGTGTAATTTAAGTAGTATATGTCAATCACAGCTAAATATCGGGGGCTGGAAACTATGGCTGTGGCTTGGACGGGGCACAGACAGCCTCTTGAAAAGTCGCCTTCAAGAGGTTAGAAGCAGCATCTTCTGTACACAAGGAATACAATTCTTTTCCTTTTTGTTTAATCTTTATGAAATTAATCTTAATGAACTCCAGAGGTTTTTGTAATTAAAATGACACCAAACACGGCAGAAATCGCATAGTTTATTCTTAAGTTATAATTGTACATCGCTCTCGAAAGACCCGGACCCGGCACGGTGATGTATAAATTCACTCTTATTACCTTCCCTTGCATCGCAAAAACATGTAATTCTTCATTAATATGTAGTTTTTATTATTATGTATTTGTATTTGTTAAATTATTAACTTGAACTCTATATGCATAACAAGTACTGAATATTACTTTGAACAAAAAAGATAATTATTGCATATGTATCATCTTGTTCCCTTACGTTCCTAGGAAATGTCAATTTTCAGCAATATCAAAATGTATGTAGTAAAATAAAATTGTTAAAATGAAAAAAATGATAAAATTGTTAATGCGTTGCAAGAAAGGTGTGCAAGAGAATTCAATAAAGTGTCCTAAAATCATGAAGCATACACATAAACATGTATAAAGCGTATTACAAAATATGAGAGAATAATGGGGAACGCGGGATTTTGTCCCAATTACAGATTTCGAGGATCTGAATTCAGTTACTGAATTGTGAGTCAGGCTGCTACGCCGGCGTGGCGACTCGAGGCAGGAATTGTTTCCGAGCGAAGCATCGCTCCGCGAATAATTGCGCGTTCTGCGGGAATACACGAGAGGAGACTGCGACCGGTGCTCTCATTGCAGCTAGATTTCACGTGTATATGGATCTAGCACGCTTGCTATCGTTGCGTCCAAAATCGGCCAGCAGACCGCATGGACGACTCTAATTTCGACGAATAATTCGCACCCCCGATCGCGCACAGCAAACGGCGCCCGATGTTAGACGTATGCACGTAATTCTCATCGTTCCCGTAACTTATAGTTACATACGACTGCGGCATACTGTCAACTTTAAGCCTCTGATTGCGCGCCGTGTACCACGTTTGTGGAAGATCATTTCGGCGGAAAACGGGCTACTATAATACTTTAACAGAAAGCGCAAAGCTGCTACTATAATATGTATTTCAACAGAAAGCTCAATGTAAGGTCTTTAGTGTGGCTAAACGGCAGGCCTGATTTTTTTTTGTTTAGTAACCTAGCGTAGTATTAGCGATATACATAGGCAATTATACAGGGTGGAGCATTTAAAACAGGTCACCTGAATAACTCGCTCAATTTTGATAATAGTAAAAAATGCTTCAGATCAAACTTGCTTGGTTTCGAGTGGCACATAATATGACGTAGCTAATTTTTTTTGTATATGCGAAGGCCAAGAGGAAATCTGAGAAACAAATCTGTATTTTTAAATAGAATGTTATGGTTTTTCATCTGTGCTCTGATAAAGCGCTTCAAGATGAATACACCGACCTATATGAAAGTTACTCGGGGTCAGTTACAATGGAAAGTAAATTGTCTCAAAGTGCTCTAAATGCTCGTGTTTTTCTGCTTGTCGATACATCGCTCCTGTAGTCGCTAATATAGGTCACAAATCATAAACAAATATCCAGTCGTTTATGTTCTGTGACATATATGTATTGCACTATTTACGTAACTATTTATACTTATAGAGCACTTTGAAACAATTTATTTTCCGCTGTAGTTGACTCCGAGTAACTTTCATATAGATCGTTGTATTCATCTGGAAACGCTCTATAAGAATATAAATAAAAAAAAACACCGTTCAATTTAAAAATGCAGGTTTGTCTTTTATATTTCCTCTTCGTCTTTACCTATAAAATATTTAGTTGCATCGCATTATGTGCCCCCCGAGACTAAGCAAGTTTAATCTGAAGCATTTTTTTTATCATCAAAACTAATAAAGTTATTCAGGTGATCTGTTTTAAATACCCCAGCAGAACAGCTAAGTATCTCGAAAAATATTTTAGATTCGAAGAAATGATTTACACGAAAGTTATAGCATATCAGGGGACGCATAGGGCGCATATAATGCTGGTATCTCCTTGACCTTAAGATGACTTCGAAACGTCCCGTAAACACCACGTTCAATTTTTTAAATGGAACCTTATATTTTTTATTACATATTCTTGTAACTAACGCCAAGTCGTTTTTAAAATACTACATACATGTCCATTTTGATCAAACCAATGTCAAGATATGAGAACTCAAAGTGGACCTGTCACCGGTATTAACAATACCCGATTTACGCCGCGGGGGTACATCAACTTTGAGCTCGCATATCTCAAAATGATTCTGAGCGAAATTCACATATAAGCAGAGCTCTGAAAATGGTTTTACGTCAGCTACAAGAATATGTACAAGGAAATATAGGGTCCCATTTAAAAAATTGGAGGTGGCGTTTATAGGACGTTTTAGAGTAATCTCAATGTCAAACAAATATCTGCGCGGTATGTGCCCCTTTATATGTTACAACTTTCGTCTAAATCACTTTCCCGTATCTTTGATGTTTTTCAACGTATTTAGCTGTTCTCACTTAAATCGGATACACTGTACATACTAGTAGGAATATTTATTGCATCCCTAATGTTGCAATCACTTCCAAATACTTAATTCGGTGCCAGTATCAGGAAAATGTTGTTACACATTCTTCCGTTTATTTTGAGAGTGGTGTAACGTCTCTATGTGTTTAAGTATATGTCAATTTATTTTGTAAGTAGTCTTTCTGACAATTAACTAGACCAACACCTTTTTTTTCAGAATCATGGATGGACGTACACCATTTTCAGAATAGACGATCCAATTATCGGATTATAAAAATTGTGCATTGTAAATTAATTTTAAAGTGAACCTTCAAAATCCAGTATTACCACAAATATTTTGATCGCAGTTATGAACATGTCAGGGATACTTGACATGAATTTTTCATCATTTGTACAACTGAAAAATGGCAAACTGACTGCGAGAAACGTTCAGTCGTTTTACATGCTTCGTAGCACGTGTTCGCACCGTGGCACGTACGCTTGCAGCTCGCAGCTACGGATCTAACAGGGCCGGTCGAGTAATCGCGCGTATAATTACGCGTTCGAGAGGAATGCGAATAACCTGTAACTAGTCGACCGTGGGGCAATCGTAAATTTTCGCGTGTTCCCGCGTATAACTCGTTATACAAATCTGCAGATTAATTGTTATCCGTTTCGTTTATTTGCAACGCGTGCGTAGAATGAGTTTTCTACGGCGCGCGTGAAAGTGTACGATTTCCCAATTACCGGAAGAATATATCGTTTAATAAGCGAAAGCAAATTTATTTTTGCGTTACTGAAACGAATGATGTAAAAATCTTTCCATTCTCCTCTTCTTCGTTATTAATGCAGTATATTCTGTAGAATACAGTAGGGTGATGCGAAGAATTTTTGAATTTTTACTTCGTTTCTCGAGTACAATAGAAACTAATATCTTTTGTTTTTTACTAAACAAATATAGACTAGTATCTTTTGTTTTTTATTAAGTAAATGGCCACTAGTATCTTTTGTTTTTTTTACTAAACAAATATAAACTAGCATCTTTTGTTTCAAACTAGTACCTCCTGTTTTTTAAACATGTTTAATTTGTAATTATGTCAAATAATCACCACAGCTAATTATAAAAATAAAGTCGCAATCAGCGATAAATGTTTCCGTCCAGTTAATTACGCTGATGCCGGCGATACCTGGGCATTTGAATTTTATTGACACCAAGGCCTTTCGACGAATCAATTAACGATAATGGCAGCACAGTTCACCCCTTCGATGTTTTATTCTGCAAAAGAAAGAGCGGTCATTATCTCGCTGTCCAACCGCACTTTCACTGTACACGTTTAACCAACGCCGCGCCTGTTCTCCATTTTTGTTTCAACAGGAAGTTCGTTACCGTGCGATTTAATAGTGCACCGATTCCCACATCTCGAATGTTAACTAAATGATTGTAAATCAGAAGTGCAGTAATGAGCAATTATTATTTAAAACCGGAACTTGTACTAAACTGTTGCTGTCATTAACGCGGCAATTTAGTCGTATTTCGGTTCATAGAACTCGTTACGGGAGATATTGTTATATCACTGTTGTGCGTACGTTTTGTTTTCTACGCGTGTTCGTTGTAGGTAACTAATTGACATGTCCCGCAGCGTGCCTGGCAAGTTAATATTTCACAGTGGTAAATTATCAAAGTCTGATTATTAAATTACCGAAACAGCTTGGTTTCAGTCGTGCGATTAGCTTAATGACCTAATTTCGATTATTAAATTATTTTACGCCAGTTGAATGTATTATGAAGCTACTAATCGAACCCATAACTTGACGTATCGAAGTGACGTTCCTCGATTTTGATGAAATCGAAGTGTAATGTAGTTCTCATAAAAATATTTGACACATATCTTTTTATCGGCAATCGCGCATGCTACAGGGGTGAAAAATGCCACCAACGTGGAGGTTGCGAAATCGACTTCGACGAATCTCTCAGAAGCTATTAGGGATAGAACAATTGTGTAAATAGATGAAATTAGTAGTTTTTAATGACGAATTTAACGGTGCAAACTATTCCATTGGAATCCCATTTGTTTAGATAATATATTGAAAAATGACATACTTTTGATAGTTACTTCAGTTAAATATGAAGAAATCTCCTTAAATATTTATAGAAGCTATGCATCCAGGCAGAAACTACGGATAAATTGGAATTTTGACTTTTGCATTAAAAAATAGTTACTATATTTGAAATTTTCTTGTTTGGTGTGCACAGTAGAGTACCCGAATTGTTCCTCGTTTCTTAAATATGTGGTAGCTCTGTGGATATCAAACAAGAAAATTTCAAATATAGTAACTTTTATATAATGCAAAAATAAAAATCCCAATTTATCCGCAGTTTGTGCCTGGGTGCATAGCATCTATAAAGAAATATTCAAGAAAATTTAGTCACATTTTACTGGAAGAAACTATCAAAAATATGCCATTTATAAACAGATTGCACATATGTCTTTATATCTACAATATTGATGGACTTTTCGCAATAACAAAAATTGTTTTATTTAGCATAATTATAAAATAAAGTATCCTCTAAGTTTAAAAGAAATTGGTTTAATATTTTCTTCACAATAAATTCCTAGACATTCCTTTGTTTTTAGCTGTCCACACCAGGCTCCCCCCTTAAACTTTTTCAAATTTGTACACCAATTTCATTCGTCGTACTTGTATCACTCCTATTGATTTTTGCTGTAAAAAATGTATAGTATGTTCATAATGGAATCAAATCAAATTAAGTACACTATGCAACAAAATCAAAGGATCACAAAACCTCGTGCGAAAAATTGTCGATATTTGATTTGGTTTAATATCGCGAATGAAAATTGTACATCAATGTGCCAGTGCTCATTTTAAATAAGAAGACTTCCCTCTGTAAAATCATCTAAGCACTAATCCCCTAAAAAATTCCTGAGCTTTGCACAGTCGTTTCAATTCGTAAAGTTTGTGAACTGAAAAGCAACTTTAATTTTTCACTTTATTCTGTAACCAAAAACAATCTGCGAAAATCGGACGCATGACTGCTAAAGTAGAGACCTCACGCTTGAAGATGAGCTCAGGTAGATTGCTGAACGATTTTTGTTTACGAAGTTACGGCAGTTCAAATTCCTATCAACAACTTTGCGATCTAAATTTTGTGATTCTTGAGTTTTGTTGTATAATGTATTTGCAGAATTTACCCGTGTTGGACCACAAATTAGCTGCAAACGCTTTCATACTGTATGATGTTTGCCAAAGTTTATTTTACTGTTTGTTTAACGTTATTGAGTCTGATATTTCTTAAATTTAAGACTCCCAAGGTGGAAGTGCGAGAACTATATTGTCTTTTTAAATTTACTTAACTACAATAGTTGTATAATTTCTGAATAATTTCCTTCGAAATTATTTTAACATTTACTACAAGATTTCGTAAGCCACTAATAAAAATTCTAATTTGTTTCAGGTAAGTTTCACCAACTTTCACTGACCACTCATCTGGCCAATATTAAAAAACCGCTGTAAGTACATAAATAATTATCTTCGAAACTAACAATATAACTTCGATTGTTTATTAAATAATAAATTCAGTACTTTTAACATTGATACTTAATTCGCGTCCAAGGTATTAGTCTTCCTCGGGTACAAAAATATTTTAAAACTGTTTCCTTGAGGAGACAACTGTGTGTTTGAATTCGAATTCAATAGCAATACAGGACATGTTCCACAGTTTGTTAAGTTACGTGACCCTGCGCCTGCGTCCTGGTACACCTTCCTTAACAACCGAAGCCTTATCGTCCATGGATCAGTCTGGCAAGGTCTAATTAATATTCATGACTCACTCGCGAAGGACACTGTGGTTAATGTACTTTTGATTGCGGCAGCCAAGGCTTTTCCTTGGAAGAAGTTTAACATTTGACCACTTGATTTTCGTTTTATCCTTGCTTTTAACATATTACGCCTATATTGAATGCTTTTATCATGTGTTTGTAAAATTGGGCGCCAAAAACACATTGTTCCAGAAAGATTTTAATTATGATGTAGTAGTATCCAGACTAAACAATGATATTTAAATGATATCAATTATTTGTTTAAGCAATCGTTTACTAACTTGAAATTTCATGCCTTCTCGTCTTGATGTTGAGGAAGGTAGTTTAAATACTAACAACACTGACCATAAGTTCGTTAATGGTTAACAAGAAATTATGGAATCAATTAAAGACGATTATTACAAATCTTATTAATATTGCAATAGACCGTTCGAGTAACTTATTTAATACAGTCATTACATTGTTCGACATAACCTAACCTAACGAGAAGCTTGAACATGAAAATCATTCAAGGAGGCATGAAGCTATTCCATTATGATCGTTGCAAAGGACAGCATTCTCGATATCACTGTATTTAAGATTATTTAACCTAACTTAACCATAACAATAAGCTTGAACGTGAAAATCGTTCAAGGAAGCGTGAAGCTATTCCATAATGATCGTTGCAAAGGACAACGTTCCCGATATTACTCTTTTTAACGGGCCCGTGTAAGTACGTAGCGGATTATCCTCCCTCGATGCTTTTAATTTGCGGGGGCGTTTACGAGGCGCGACCACCTTCGAGGAGCGCAGTAACCTGCTAAGCGAAATCTCTTACGACCCGTCATTCGATACGCTCGATTTCAAACGTTCCAGGATGGAACGCAAGCTGAACCTTAGACGGTCATATCCGTTATATGCAACGATTATTGCGCGTCGTTCGAGTACTTTCACCTCGCCATTATAACCTCGTATTAAGTGAGCAATGGTGATAACTGAATAAACCCGTCTTTGTATTTACGCTTGTAATCCGGAATGGCTTGTACCATTCAAAGCTGTTGGCGTTTGTCTATAAATGTGCAAATAAAACCTTGCTTAGACTGGTCGATTCAGTAATGATAGGTACTCTCGAAGCATTTTCCAAGGGTGTTCATTTTCATCTCTGATGATTTTAAGTACAGAGAACGGAACATGAAATTTTAAGGATTTTTTCAAATGAAATGTACTCACAAGGGAACATACTGAAGTGACAGTCACTGACTTTGATGAAATTGAAGTATAATGTAGTTCTCATAAAAATATTTGACACGTATTTTTTATTATCGGCAGTCGCGCGTATTAAAGGGGTGAAAACCGCCCCAAAGTTGGGGCTGCGAAATCGATTTCGACGAATATCTCGGAAATTACTAGAGATGGAGCAATTGCGTAAATAGATGAAACTGGTATTTTTTAACTGTGTAAACTATTTTGTTGAACATAAATTTGTTTCAATAATATATCGAAAAATGACATATTTTTGATAGTCTTTTCCAGGTAAATGCGAATAAATTTTCTTGAACATTTGTTTATAGAAGCTATGTATTCAGGCACAAACTACGGATAAATCGGAATTTCGATTTTTGCTAGTGATCTTTGAAAAATTTACATTTGAATAACGTAATATCAACAAATTAGAATTGTATTACAGATCATGCAAGTCAGTACGACAGAACGGTCAATAATTGATTGTTGATTGCTTCTGCATTGTGACTCGAAGTGGTTCAATGAAAAATAGAAGTAATTGATCACCCATAGCAAATGACTGCAGCAATTGGCACTGTGGTATGCAACATACTGTACCTGCTTCATACAGAGGATATTAGCAACGTTCGACGAGCAATATTTCTTCTTATTACTTCCATTACTTATTATTATGGGACAAGTACTTATACAGACTGGGTCCGGTTACATGTACATACTAATACTAATGATTACACGTATTAATACATTCACAGTGGTTTTTTAAGATTTTCAGATTCATTTGAAGGCCATGCTGCTCTCTTTTAAACGGAAGCCGTACTTTTTATTTACAGATTTTTATTGTAAGGAAAATGTAAAGGAACTTTCGTAAGAAACATTTTTTTTTATCAGACTTCATCTTAAATTATTTAAATAGAAATTTACATCAGTTTCGGTTATTTCCAAAGTAGCGATAGATATATTGAATCACATTAGAGGAGCTTTCTTTCGTGTCATTTAATATTTCTATCACTACCTTGGAAATAACCAAAACTGATGTAAATTTGTATTTAAACAATTTAAGGTAAAGACTGATAAAAAGAGGTTCCTTATGAAAGTTTCTTATTTTTTCGTACAATACGAATCTGTGAAGAAAAACTATGGTTTCTACAAAGAAACATGTTGACCTCCAAATGACCTTGAGTAACACAGACGAATTTCCTCCACGAAATCGTGAAACTTTTGCTTCAAACATCTTTTTTCTACAGTGCGTGGTATTCAAGATACTTGTTATATTACTTGTAGCACTTATTAATATTATAATATGTTGGTAGAAAGTTAAATTAAATGTAAATCTGGTAGTATACGAAATCGTGGCTGAAAATTCGCGAGGAGAAAACTATGTTTATACGCAGTTCTGAGACAGTGATTAATGCGAGCATAGTCCAACAATAGGAATATAATTGGCAAATGTGACCGCAAGAATACCCAATGATGACTGGTATCTGATCTCACGTTGATTCACTTTGGATATGGCCAGAGCCTATTGAAATCAGGGGTGTGTGTGCTCCTTGTGTGCCCGAAAATTCAATAAAAATTGTGGTGGGGAGCATAACTGTTCGAAGCGGGGGCTTCACCAAAATTCCCGCACATATTCGTGCCATCTGTACCCATTACCAGCTCGGGAGCATGTCCTTGTCCCTACACCATTTTTTGGTAAACTTTAATTCTGCTTACAATTTTTGTCGGCATTGAGATTTTATTGTCCATTTCTTTCTTTTTTTTTAATACTTAGTTTCTATAAAATTAGTGAAAACTGAAACCATGCTGTTCTTGCATTCGACCCTTGAATTATTACTATTTTATCATTATTGCAAACTTTTATAAATCGGAGAATATTGACATTAATATAATATTGTTCGTAACAATCATTTGAACAATTAAAAAAAGCAGTTCTATAATCCCTCGAAATTGTATAATAAATAACTCCAAAGTAGATTCGAATTGTTTATTTGAGTGCAAATGGTTTGCACATTGTAACCCCGGTTCATTGGTACCCTTCAAATATTGCTCTACCATTTCGCTAGAGTAGAGGAAGATGCGCATCCCCATATTGCTTTTCTATTCCTCAAACGTAATTACGCTTTTTGTGCCACTTCAGTGGCGTACAATGACACGGCCGTTTCAATCGAATGAACGTCTCGAGTAGTAGTCATCAAGCCAGTGACAATGAGTATTCCATGTGAAAAGGTCCTGAGGGTGAGCGGCAGTCGGCACCCGAAAACGATAAGACACGCGCCAAGATGAGTCATCCCTTAATTAAACGTGAAGTCTTTATCTTTACGAGACCGCCCCTAATACATATATTGCTGTAATTTTCATCGTCACGACGAAAGTAAACGAAACGTGACATTACTGCTGATTTTAATTAAAAATCAGTTCAAGTGTCATGTTGACTGGAATAAAGAAAAAAATTTGCCATTTGAAACTCTTGTATTTTTTAATATATTTTATTAAACAAGCAGATGGCTCATAACGAACTTTTTATTCCAAATGAATGTATCCAAATGAGCTTTATCCTTCATGACTATAATCAAGGTTGAAATAAGCTTCTTTCTCTGAAGTAAAATGTATATGCATCGAGAGTACACAAAGGGTTGATGAGATACTTACAATTAGAGGAAACTCATGTACAAATACATAGAATAAAATTAAATCCTGCAGTTTGTACTCATTAAATCATTGAAACTTTGAGTCATAGTCATTCAATCGTTGAATCCGTGAATTCTTATATGGTTGAAGCATTGAATTACTGAATCACTGAATTATTGAATCATTGAATCGTTGGATCGTTGAATCGTTGAACCGTTGGATCGTTGAATCGTTGAATAGTTAAATCGTTGAATCGTTGAATCGTTGAATCATCGAATCATTGAATCATTGAATTTTTTAAAAACATTATTTAGAATCTTTCAGGGACTTGTGCTCTCCCATTTCATTAACATGTAAATTAATGAATTGATTCTTCGGATAAAAGATGTCTACGTTACTCACATTACTTTCCGTAATGGATTTTCTGCTGTAGTAACAAAAATAACACATGTACCGCAGTTAATTTTTTCCATGAATCTCAGCCGAACAATTCCCACACATTGTACGATTTCTCGCAAAATCGTTTTTTAATGCCAAGCACGTGCTCTTGCATTATTAAAAATGGATCAATGAAAACGTAATAAGCGACTGAATAAAAGAAGCGGCATCGAGAAGAAGGAGCACGAGAGGGGCCGGCCGTTATTCCGCGAAAGTACAGAGCTCGATGAAGCTTTCACGTTTCCTAAAGAGCAAAGATCCGTCGAAACAATATGACTGACTGGTTACAAGAGTTATTTGATGGGTGTGTCTTGTAACGAGGCCGGTTCTCGCCTTTGTAGACATCGCCGCTTATAGCGTACATACGACTGTCTATTCCGTTCTGCTCTTTTAATTTGTACGTCATGCATCAACGTCAAGTTCTTAACTATCTGTCCCAGCTGCCGCCGCCTTTGCAGCGATGGCAGTTGAAGCCCTTAGCAGTTTCGGCGGGCCCAGCCAGCCTGTCTGCATGCCATCCTAATAACGGGATTCATCCGCCGGGGCTAACGACACGTTTCTCGATCCATCAATGGCTGTCGCGTTCGCCTTTGAGTCGATACTCTTGACGATCGTCCGACCGGCTGTAATTAAGATCGTATCTTGCTATGATTTTGGAATTACAAATACGTTATTACGCCCGGTGCTCGTACTAATAAGGAGACATAACCGTTCGGGGACGAGAATTTTTTTTCGCAGATCGGAACGCTGATTACTTTTAGCAGCGAAATACAGTGGTGCCGGCACTTTTATCTTCTAGGAATCCTCTGCGTATTTTCTGTGTGGAATAACTTTAGTGATGTACATGTTTCGCAAATAAATCCAACATGGTGCCGTTTACATTTTTCCGAAAATTAAAATCTATTCAGTTTTGGAGTATGTAATCCTATTTTATTCTAACACTTGAATTAAAATCAACTATTTCCTTTTGATGTGATTATGTTTATGGTGTTACCTTTGTACCTCTTTATGCTCTTCATATTTTTCTTTATTTTTCTTTATTTTTTATGATCAGCCTCTATAACATATGTCACTAGCCTAACCGCATCTTTAATTAAAAAGTCAGAAGTAACTGTACACCATTTTTGAAGAAATTTAAACAGTTGCATAAGTAAATGACTGGCTGGCAAACTGTTGTTCTTTGTTTAAAGCAAATGCGGTCCTGATTCATACTGACATCTGTTTCGAGCATCGTTATTCAAGTGTTAACAATTCACATGACTATAAAGTTACATTTGTTTGTGCCGTTTTGTCAAATTTCTATAAGCGAGAAAACTATTAGCTTTTATAAGTTTTTTAGTATAGCGCGCATTTGTTGTTCCGGAAACATCACTTATACATTCATAATAGCAATCCAACGTTTACAGAGGTGTAGGGCGTTAAATTGCTTAATCGCTGACACAAGGAACCCCAATTCCTGATCCATAATTACTGGCTTGCTTGATCGAGAATACACGTTGAGTCACGTTATTACATACGACAATGGGGTGTTCCGGTATAACCCAAGAAGCATGATTGCTAGGGCTAGATAATTAGTCAATTAGTACAATCGATTTAGGAGGTCTGTCATTTTGGCGCTATCGTGTATTGGCACAGGGCATATTTGGATTACGCTGATTATACTTTGTAAATTATTTGAAAACGCTAAATAGCGTTTTGTCTTCTAATATTAGAATACAGTGGAATATGCAAGCAAGTAAACCCAACGGCAGAACCAAACAGAGGAATGAAAAGTATGTCCTTATCGCAAAATGCTTTTTTCGCTTAACTCAAGTATTAATGCAGTGTGTTCCTTTTATCTAAAAAATCAATGAAAAAATATGGAAAAATATCTCTAAAGCTATTAGTCGTACAAGAAAATGTTTCAGACGCATATTGCACGACGTCTAGACACTAGGCGGACATCGGTTAAGGAATACTGTCAAAGATTATTCACAATCCGCAACTGGAAATTATAAAAAATTCGTCCCACCCAAGACTTCTGGCTTTAATTCGAGCCCCTAGTTGCTAAAAAATTTAGCTCAGAAGCTGAGAAAATTGTATTTGTTTGAAATGCTACGATTAGTTCCATAGTTCCACCACTAGATGGTTATAGCGTTTCATACGTATCTGCATGGCCATTTTAAAGAAGGTGCAAAGGATGCATGGCAGTCCATTTTTTAAATGCAATTTTCTCGACCCCCGTGCCAAGTTTTTTTCTATAAATAAGGTTTCGAATTAAATCCTGGAGTCTGAGAATCCGCGAGCTAAATTTTTCAATGGGAGTTGTGAAAAGATATTTATTGAATTGCGTATAAGGCACTAAGACTATTATTCTACTAAGTGCTCGTAGATACTATTTTACCCACTTAAGACCTACATGGAAGAAAGTAAAATGAAATATGAAATTCCAACGATCTATGTGAAAGAGGCATAATTGATTATTCAAAAGTAAAGAAATTCATGTCATGCATGTACACGTCCACGATAGCAGTAGCTGCGAAGGAGAGTAAGATCAGTACTTATCAGAATAATGCATCTTCATGAGTCTAATTATGGCGTGACTAGAACTACAGTCACCAATTTAATCTCTGATGAATCCCTCCATTTTTCCCTTAATTCTTCACTCTCTCTTGCTTGGTGCGAGCAACATTGTAACGCGTCTTGTCCGCTCTATACCCTAATCACTAACCCCCTTTGCTGGCGATCTAAGAACGCACAGAATGCACTAATTACGCAAAAGGATTAATCGAAACATTATTAATTACAATCCCATCGTCAGCATGAATAACCTATTGCTTTTTGGATCGAGCTCGATTATCCCTTTCCCGACCATCGCCTTTACAAAATCGTCGCGATAAATTCCAATAATCACAAGTAAAAAGGTAGCTACGCCACGGTAATAACGACAGGAATGGCAACGAGTCAAGGGAATCATCAGGCTCATGATGCTCCGCAGTCGTTGAAGTTAATACCAGCTACTGCGGCAAGTTTTTGTTAACTGGCTTAAGTGCTTAAATAATGGAGGATGAAACGACAATGTGGCTTGGGAGAATCCGTCGAACCATCCGATGCACAGTAACAATTTCTTTCTGCCCCTCCTCGCGTCTTCGTCATTCTTGTCTTCGAGCATCTTAGTCATTTTATTTCCCTCATTCTCGCCGAGAAGCTAAAGCCGTTCGTCCACGACGGTGGTAGTATGGTTTCCATGACGGCAGAACCGCGAGCCACATGGCATTGTTTTATTCCGGTAACTCATAGTGTAGGAGTTGCTTATATCCGCTAGAAAAATTGATTAGGCGAAACCGAAGAAATACACGCGGGTACATGCATCATTGAAGTCCGTTATTAATTTTCCTTGACAAGGAATAAAAGGGTCCGTTGCGTTTCTGAAAATGTAGCTTTCAGTTTTATTTATTGTGCTTTATAGCGAAAGGTGCGTGAAGATAATTTATAGTCAATTTTGCATGCAATTTGTGACGACTACTGCGCGTATAGACTGTTAATAGCATTCTTAATAGGATTGTAAATGTGCTGGAGAAAATGCACAAGAGTTGCTTTTTATTATGTTCTATGATATATCGCATGGAATTATTGAGTCATTGAATCATTGCACTATTGAACCGTTGAACCGTTGAACCGTTGAACCATTGAACCATTGAGGCATTGAGACATTGAGCCATTGAGCCATTGAGGCATTGTATCTTTGAATCTTTGAATCTTTGAATCTTTGAATCTTTGAATCTTTGAATCTTTGGATCTTTGAATTGTTGAATATTTGAATCATTGAATCGTTAAACCATCGAACCATAGAGTCATTAAGTCATTGAATCACTAAAGAAAAGCCTGTAATGTTTCTTATTCTATTTGTTCTAACCAACATACGATTTAGCACTAGAACTACCATAGTCGACAAAATGACTGTTTTGTGATTTCTTCTATTTCTTCCATTTATCTTTTTACTTTCTCACAATCAATAGAAAGCATTTTATGCTGAATTTATCTTCTGATGATATTATACTTCTGTTGACTTTGATATATAAAAGATTTTAATGAACACACTTTTTCCCTGCACCACTACCTTTTCCCTAAACCGGTACTCCAGTGTTAAAATATTACTAAATACAGTATTATTGAGAAAGTAATTACTTCTCGCTGTTTAGAAATAATATTACAAATGGTATAATAATAATAAAATGGTCCGTAACGAATAAAGAAGCATCGTGTGTCACGAGAGCAAGCAAAGTTCTGAGTAAATCGAGGGGCGACGCCGTGCCGGACCATTATGACGTTACAATCACGCGGAAGAAAATGTTCGTGTATCGAGTGGAGAAGAATGGGAAAGAAAAGGGGGGCTAGATTGGAATCGGGGGAGAGGATTAAGCCGACGATGAGAGCTAGAGGCTTCGAAAATGGATTCGGAGAAAATTCAGGAAACGATAGGACGCGCGGCACAGTCCACAGATCGCCAGTCGTTTAGATTCGCATTTCACGCAGCAGCGGGCCGCTAGATGGCTTGCCATTGTGCGCCGGATATTTTATACTGTATGAAGATGAAAGGCAATAAAGATTGTGGCCTATTGTGTTGCCTCGGTTCAAATTTATGCGGCTGCCCGTTGTTTTATTTTACAGAGAAACGCTTTGACACTGATGCTGCCAGTTTAAACAAGTTATTGTAAATAATCACACCTAGTTCGTCCGTATATTTCCGAGGATTTTTTAGTGAAACTCTGAGCGTGACAATGGCACTGCAAAAAATATTTTAAAAAGGTATGGAAAAGACGTGAAATGCAATATAAAAAATAATGGGATTATGGTTCGTACGATTATAATAAACAGTGCGCTAAATAAATGTCTTTGGTAATCAAAATATACGTTTGTATGTGGAAAGATTATTAAATACACATATTTCGAAAAAATTCAGTCATTTAATGACTGATTCAATGATTCAATGATTCAATTACTCAATAACTGAATGATTCAATCAGTCAAGATAAATGAAAGAAATATAAAAAATCATAAAAGGGTCATTTTATTTAGAACAAGTAGTATGAGAGACATCACACGCTTGCCTTCCAGTTTCACGATGTTAGTTCCTAATAAAATAAAATGAGCTTGTAATTATGATTGATCATAGACACGGGACAGTTCATGTCAATGGCACCCACACGTAGAAATCTGTGCGGCGGGGCTTTTATATTGATACGTTTTTTTATGTTGTGGAGCCCATATAACTATGCTGACTTCTAGATGTGGGCGCATTAATAAGCAGTAGAGCAGACTAATGTGTCCACATTTCGGAAGAATTTAGAAACCCTTATAACAAGACTGACAGCTTATGTAAAGAAACATCCAAAGCCTGTTTAAAACATTCCAGTAGATTTTTGAAAGCTTCTACCTTCGTTTTGCACTGTTTAAACAACTGTGCGAATTACCCTTTTGGCTGAACTTGATCCTAAACCATAGAACATAAAGGAACGAAGTTGTATCATAAATTATTTGCATTATAATTATATATTTTTTCATGTTGAATTTGCTTCGGCTTTGTTCGTTCGTAAAGTTTTCCTTTTTATGTACTATCTCGCTTTGGAATAAAATATACAAAATAACCTACCAACTACAGACCTATAGTATACTAAAGTAAAACTTCTGTAAAATCAGGATACTCAAATTTTTATGCCCTGTTTACTACTTCCATTCAATGAGCAGTGAATATTTACTAAAATAAAATACTGTGATTAATTGAATAGCCACGGATTGCAATTTGGGAACCGGTTAAGCACAGTTTCGCGCTGTTCATTCTGCTATAACATCTGTTAGGTTCTAATGACTGTTGTTAGCGAACGCTAAATCCGTAGTCTGTATCATTAATCACTTAGTACAGGGTGTTCAGCTACTATTGTCAATATTTTAAGGGATTATTGTTGAAGTGATTCTGAACAACGTTTTTCTGGACGAAAATGCTGGTTACGGCTTAGTTTTTGAATTATTAACGAAAAACCCTGACCAATCAGAGCGCGCGTAGAACGAGAAGGCGTTCAAGGCCGCGGTTGAGCGTACCACGATCGTCTCTCGGCTGAGCGCGCGCTCTGATTGGTCAGTGTTTCTCGTTAATAATTGAAGAACGGAGCCTCAACCAGCATTTTCGTACAGGAAAACATTGTACAGAATCACTTCAGCAACCTTAAAATATTGGTATGCAGTAGCCGAACACCCTCTATGTTGCACGTCATTGGCAATATCCCTTCTATCCCTTAACTACGCACCTGTATGATATTCCCAAGTACTTCGATATACAATGTGTCATGTTCATTATCGAACAGCGAAATATAAAATATCAAAAAGTAAAAAGGCGAAACAAAATTTTTTATTAATCTTTTATATGTATTGTACCAATTATAGGTATTGTATGAAAGTAATCAGTAATTATACGCGTAACTAAAGGTTTATAAATTTTCATGGAAATGTAAGATCGATACACCTGAGCATTAAGTAAATGCGCGCTGCTTTCGTTTTCGTCGTAATGAAATGTTTTGCACAACGGTGAAATCTTTAATGGGTGGACCACCGCAATGAAACGTTTAATCGATTCAGTACCTCGCGTTATTTCATGCAGTTTGCAATGGCGACTAATTTCGGACGGTAATTCGGATTACCAGCCATATTGCTTACATGCAATTACGTGTTATACGAAATATACCAATGGGAAAATTGAAATTCGACGGTTCTCAGTAAATTCAGTGGTGAAATTTTGTTTATTTTGCAGTTAAACTTTAAAATATAAAGATAAAAGCGAAGATGCTTATGAAATTGGTTGAATTACTGTAAATAAAAAGCAGTAACTAGTTAATTTTTCATAACTGGTCAAGTGTTGTAATTACATTATCTGATATTACATTTCGAATACTTTTAAATTAAATATTTAAATTGCGTCCTTTTTTGTGTCATTTTAATTTATGTCAAAAGCACAGTATAGCTATTATATGTATATAATGTCTTTTCTTTCTCTTTTCCTTTTCAAAATCTTTAAAGTGCAATCTAGTTTTTTAATAAAATGCAGTCGACTCATCGAAGTAGAAGAAAAAATCTATTGTTTCCTTTATTAAGAATGTTCAGCATGATTTATATCATGAAATATTGTACCATAATAATTTTTTATCTTTCCATCTCCTAGTTTTTTATTAATATTTTTCTTTCGCTTTTTTTTGCTTTAAACACGTAATAACTTTTCGCTCGTATAATTGCTCTAGGAGGTCGATAGAGCAGACGTTCTTCCAATCACAATGGCCTGTTGCAAAGAATTGAAACTCGGCTGGAGACTCTTTCATTAAGAAACGAGCGGATTTTCCGGCCGAACTGCTATTCCGGCCACGTAGGAAACGAAAGTTCCGTCACCTTTTATCCTTTACTTTCTTCCCGCAAAAGAAATTAAGTAGTTTACACTGACGGCGGTAATTGTAGGTCAGTAGAAATATTAGACACTTGGGACACGATTAATAAGGTGAATAAGGTTATCAATTAACAATGCAATCCCTTGCATTTTTAGATAAATGCCAGGTATAAGAATGTTTTTGATAATAATTTATTACATGCCTTTGATCGCATCTAAGTTAATTATTTCATTCTTTTAATTCTCTGATCCGGATTCTATAAATGACATAATATATTATGATGAAAGATGTTCATATAATATATTATTGTTGACTGATATCTTATTAGCAAACCGATGCAACGGAAATTTGAAAAGTTAGAAGGATGAATAATAATCGACAGCTCTAGAACTTCGATGAACAAAAAAAATTGGTTTCATTGGAAGTTCGTTATCTTAATTCAATTGTGAAGACTTAATTAATTTAAACTAGGTAGATATAATTAAAAGATAAATCGACTCCTTTGTAAGTGGAGACGTGCCTGGGAAATTTAAAAATATAATATTGATTGCTTTAGAATCGTTATTGTTTAATGAACGCAATACGAAAATACTAAATACTAAAATACTATTTTATGTAAACATATACTTAAAATGTTTTATTAATGAATGAGATGAGGATATTATTATCTCGAGTTTGAAATAGGTTCTTGTACAAAGGTTAATAAAAACAAGTAGCAATAAGATCTACCATTAAAAGTAAAATTTCAAAAGCGGGGTTTGTAAACAAAAATCCCTCTTTCAATTTACGTCACAAAGGTCTCGAATTCTGCGTGTACCAATTTAGTAGAAATATTTCGGCAAAAAAGCGGTCCTTACGTACTAACAATGTTCACCCAGGGAAACACGAAGCTCGTATAAAAATATACCGGCGCCAGTTTAGGGCGAACGTACTACGAGCACGCTTTACACGCATCATATAATACTTGTATACATATACGTATACACAAAAGCTGGAGGCGTTACCGGACCACCTGCCGCCAGAGTTGAGCATCATTTCAGCAGAGTTTACCTGCCTATTATGTACAGCGGGGATACTTCCAATCTTTCTTTAGACCGCTGCTCTGTCGTCTACCTGTCTGCCAGGCCCGACCTACCTAGCATCTACTGCTTTATACCCGGACAACGCACACACCTCTGTATAGGACACCACGTTTGCCCATATTGTGTGCGACGTCAGTGTTCCAATGTAAGTACTATTTGCCTTTATGCGAAGGGAGAAAAAGTTCAGTGATAGGGGTTCTGTGTCGCCCATGAAAACGTGATCAAGATCTTCCTGTAGTCTCTTATGCTGCACTTCCGTTTCCTGTTTTTTGTGTCGAGGACTACCGCTGTGCGCGTTTACGATTTTCCGAGCTATTCTCTTTTACTTTCGAATTATTTGTATTACGGAGGATCGGTAGGTATTTAGCGATCGAATGGAAATTAACGGTACTTTTGCAGAGATGAATATCCAAATTACTGTAAAACATTGTTAAGCATCGTCAAACATTGTCAAGCACCGTTGAACCAATTAGAAGCACAGATACCAAAAATAACTTACATTAACAAGACAACAATTGCGATGAAAAATTACTTAGCTTTGAACAGAAAGAGCTGACAATTTGAGGCGGGATGACACATTCTTAACCGCTGGTTTCTGAAAATATTTTACTCCTTCCAAACAGTATGCAAATTCTTATGATCTGTATTCGACGCGGATAAGCCTCACGAACGAGCACGGAATTATCCCGGGAATTGAAATTGCAAGCTCGCACAAAAGAGAAGGGAAATGCCGCACGATTGCTTTCACCGAGGAGAGAGAGAGAGAGAGAGAGAGAGAGAGAGAGAGAGATATCCGAATTAGTCATTTGCGAACCGAGCTGCATTTTCTGCTGGATTACCTTTTGTGAGAATTCGATACGGCGCCGAGCCGGTGGCGTGAAACTTGTAAAAGATGCATGGTTGCCTCTTGCCAGTGTTATATCGCACATTGCGTCACGGCTAGCAAGTCGATTAGAGGGAAGAATTCGACGTTTCTTTGTTCGAAACAGCTGATTCGTCCGGCTCGATTTTGCTGCCGGAATTCCAGCCGTACCATCACAATCCATACTCTCCCTATCGTGACGCGTGCTGTACTGGTAGTAGTTTCTTTCTACCCTCTGACGGTCCTAACCCCCCTCATCCACCTTGAAATAGAATGATTCGCACCAACAGAGGAACCCCGACCGACCTTCCGGAAATCAATAGTTACGCGAAGGACGAGTTCGCTAGGGGCACGCTCCCTTTCGCTCTGTCAAGTTCTCAGGAAAGATGCTCGTACAATTGCATGTAGCGTGAAAGAATTCGGAGCTGGAAGATTGACATAAATTTTATTTCCTGATCAATTTATTGTTGCAATCATCATTAATATTGCAATCGATTACTTTGGTTAGTAACTGAACCAGTATTTGGTCAGGTTAGTAACTTAATCAGTATTTGGTCAGGTTAGTAACTTTAATAGTATTTGGTCAGGTTAATAACTGAATCAGTATTTGGCCACATTGGTTACTGACCCTAACTAATATTTGGTTAAGTTACTGAAAGGCTATACTAAAAGACAAAGGCAATAATGTAGGTTACTAATTTGACCAAATTACTGGTTAGGTTAGCTTACTAACCCACATTGTTGCCTTTGCCTTTTATTATTGCTTTTTACCTAATCTAACTAAAGCAAATAAAAATACATAGTGGTAAACATGTTTTTGCGAATATCTCGAAAACTGAAAGGGTCAGCCTATTCTATGCATAGCACAAAGTTGCTTAGAATGATGAACTTGACAACATATTTCAAGGACATTGAATCCGAACTTGGCCCTGTTATTATGTGTAATTACCAATTAGTAATTAATTACCATTTTTATACTTGCCCATACAACTTATTATTAGTCCATGACTCTAATCATAATAATTCTATCGTCTTCATAGGTACAAAACCAAACGATTAAAGATTCTCGGAAACGGTTCAACTTTTCATAGAATTTCAAAAGAGTCATGTCCGTCATCTTTCAGTGGGCAATTCGAAGCTCCAAGGAGGCTCACTTCGTTAAGAGATTAGTAGAGTCTCGCGTCCACGCTTCGATCTCTTTCACTACGGAACAATTAATGATGTTCAAACTTTTCTAACTGCCGTCGGTACTTCATGTTAGAGGAATTGTTCGAGGGGGGGGGGGGCTTTAATTAAACTTTCTCGGAGGTACGGAATACCGTGAATTAAAATGTGATAGCGCGTAAAAACTCGGTTAAGTAATTAAACGTCCGGACAAATTTGCGAAAGGATTGCCGTCCGCTCTGTCGATAACCTTAATAACGACTAAGTGTCCGGAATTACCTGCTCCGAATGAATAATTTACAAGAATTTTCGTTTCACTTTACCCTCGAGTAAAGGAACCGAATGGAGTAATACTGTTTCCGTTACAAAGAACCTACCCCCATTCGCCCGAAGTATTACGAAGTTAAACGTCAAGAAAGGACTGCAGTTAATATCCGGTATAATGAATAAATCCATTTTTACTGCTAAGTATGTCTGTCGCGATTATTAATCCATATCATCGTTCATTTTTATTTTTTTTTCGGGAGTCATGAAAATAAAAATGAGGGGTAATTGTCAAGATTGGCTGGAAAGTAAAATAAAAGTGTAATCCCGTCTAAATTAGGAGCTTCTGGAGCAGATCCCTGTGTACCTCGAGTAGTAAATTTTGTTGGAAACGTATGAAAAATTCAAGATCCCAAGCCAAAATTCATCAGAGGCGTTCTCATCCCTGACACTCGTTTATAACTCTCCAAGGATATAAAGGAAAAAGTGTACATACATATATCAGCATCCTTATACTATGTAATATTGTTGTACAAATTTTTTACAACTTCATTGCGCGGCTTTATATAATAATAAAAACCATTCAATTTTCATTGTAACAATGTTTTTACACATCTATTTCAGCGTTCAAGACATAAACAAAATGGAATAACATACATTAACTCTGTAGGGTATTTTCATCCTGGAGAACAAAAAATTGAGCTTTCCCGCAAAACTAAAGTCTCATTAAATGTTCACCGTAAAATTATTGATTTTCGAACTGTTCTAACTTTGTGAAGAAACATCGTACAACAATGTACCCCTGCTCATTTTACAGCGTGAAGCCTCTACTTTCACACTCGTAAACTAAATTTTTTCGAAGATCCTTTTACATTAGGAAACGGAGTTGAAAACAAAAGTTGGTTTTCGTTGTAAAAACTTTTACCTCGACTGGTTCTAAGTTTGAAATAAAGAGTTGAGAAAACT
This sequence comes from Holcopasites calliopsidis, assembly GCA_023838395.1. NCBI lineage: Eukaryota > Metazoa > Arthropoda > Insecta > Hymenoptera > Apidae > Holcopasites > Holcopasites calliopsidis. The sequence goes on from JALHAQ010000024.1 coordinate 155,853, forward strand.
TGTTTCATGATTCCTTTTAAAATAACTTTGCGGTGGGAAGGTCCGCCTTTATAACATCTCCTTCAAAACTGATGTACGATTTTTTGGTGCTATTTTATCGCACGTTGAATGAAAAGTGCTATCGTTGGTATTAAAATAATGCAAAGTGCTCCATTGGTGATTCCATGCATCTGACTTGTACTTGCGTGCTGTGTACTTACAATTAGTGTATGACTCGTGCAGGAACGAATTTATAAATATAAATTGTAACACGATGCTGGACAAATACTTATGCAGGGTGTTCGGCTACTGCATGTCAATATTTTAAGGTGTGATTGCTGAGGCGATTTTGAACAACTATTTCCTTTGCTAAAATGTTGGTTAAGGCTTCGTTTTTGAATTATTAACGAAAAACACTGACCAATCATAGCGCGCGTAGAGCGCGCGTTCTGCCGAGAGGGCGCTCAAGACCGCCGATCAGCGTACCACAATCGCCTCTCGGCTGTGCGCGCGCTTTACGCGCTCTCTGATTGGCCAGTGTTCTTCGTTAATAATTAAAAAACGAACCCTTAACCAGCATTTTCGTCCAGGAAAACGTTGTTCAGAATCATCTCATCAATCACCCCTTAAAATATTGACATGCAGTTGCAGAACACCCTGTATAAATAAAATGCGTCCTAAAACAAGAAAATGACAGATTAGATTGGACACGCACATGCACGTATGCATATAAACATCGAGATAAGGTTCTTAGAACAAGGGTAACGAGTTCTTGATACGAGACATTAAAAATACATTTTGCGCCGTTAGTAAAAACTTTTAGGGCGAGCTGCTTGCATACACATTGCGATTTCTTACATGAAATATTTTACATGCAAAACATTCGACGCCCTACAGGCTATCAGATAACGTTCCTCATCTGCTATTCAGAGCATTTTTAAATTATTCGTGTCATGGGGAAAAGGGCAAGATAAAAGCCAGTATTTATTTTCCTGTTTCGACAAATCTCGCAGATTCTCGGTTCTTGTCTTAAACTCATCTTGATTTCGTCATTGTTTTTTCCTTTGTCTTTTTTCATTTTTCGAACTTGGCCGTGTCGCGCAATTCTTTTAAGAGCAAAATTTCAAGCAACTTTATTATAGTAAGTTTTCGGAAACTTATTATTAATACACGAAGTTTCATCTTGAAACGGATATTTTGTAGAAGGCAGCGTTAAGTGGAAAAACTACGAGTTCCGTGGAAAACGCTGCTTCGAATTAAAAAAGCTTTCTGAAGGGTATTGCAAAAAAAGCGTCATGAAAAGTTAGTAAAATGTTGTATATCATACAGGAAGTTAACAAGATTGCGATACAACCCAATGGGGGCGATTCCGTGTGTAAATATAAGTGGAAAATAAAGAATAAAATTTATTTATACGACACTTAACTTAAGTACTCAAATATTTAATTGCTCAAGTGCGTAAGAACTCAAGTACCCAAGTACTCAGATACTCAAGTACATAACCACTCAGTACTCAAGCGCCCAAGTATTCAAGCACTCAAATACTCAAGTACGCAACCACTCAAGTGCTTAAGCGCTCAAGTGTTCAACCACTCAAATACTCAAGTGTTCAAATGCTCAAACATTTAAGTACTCAAGTATTGAAGCACTTAAGTACTCAAGTACTCAAGTAACCGCAATTTGCTTAGTTCACTCAAGGACTAGTTTCCACCAAACTCAATTTTCTTGGGAATGAAGCGAAGAATGGAAAGATGTTACTTTTCATTTTCGGTTTATTTTTACATGAGGAATCGTCTTTATTCAAATTATATCATGGTTTCTGGTTGTACAAGGTCATGGCTACTTGAATACTCATGCACTTCACGCAAATTCCAACTCGATTTTTATGAATACGGAGCATTGTATGAAAAGATGTAATGCTTTATTTTATACTTATTTTTGTACGAGGAAACACCAACCTTCAGGCTGTTCCATAATTTTGGAAATTACCTATACATATAAGAACACATATCTGTACTCAGCTGTTCAACTGATATCATTGTAATCGAAAATGCTTTTTATATAATATTTAGTACAGCTTTAGATACAGCTCCTCCTGCATATAATTGTTCCTAAGTACTTAATAATGTTACCAATGCCTAGCATCGTCAGCTACTCTATTACATTTGTTTCTTAGCTATTTGCATATCTCGTTTTACTTTTTTACCATTTTTAAAGTAAAGAGAAAGTGAGAAAAAGACATCAGGGCAACTTACCGTCCACATTGTACTTTTATTTTTATTCATAACAACATTTGTAATTAATGAAAATGTTGACCATTTTAAATATTACCCATAAATTCGATACATCTCCAGGCTATCTCTTTAAAATCTCGAACAGCGTTGAATAAATTCGGCTCCCCTCATTTTCCTTGGTCCAATAAAATCTACAGCGTGACCCACGTTATAAAAGCTTATCCACGCATGTTTCTCCTTGATTTTGATCAAATCAATGCGAATCCGGTCACGCGAAAAATATCTTGTTTCTCCTGGAGCGCCGCTTAATTCGCCGTAAAACAACAACGAACTCATGGTGGGTGGCCGAGGGGGTAGCGTCCCCATGCGCAAGGGAGTTCCCTGTGTAAGCATGCTTCGCGAATATAGGACCGTTCTTAGGATTTCAATAACCATTCCACAAATAGAGCAGAGGATTTCGAGATCCTTCGTAAAAACGTCCAACGATTTATCCTCCTTCCGCGCTTTTGCACGTTTCCACACATTTCACTTTGGCATCGCGCCCATGTAAATGAAAACAAATAATTTCAACGCGCGTGCTGCTTTTATTGCCGCCTTGATGCACGCCTTTATGAGCGAAACGAATGGTTATTACTCGGCCAACTACATTTATACATAGTTGATGAACATTTTTTTGTTTAATCAGCACCCTGCGTGCCACGGAGCTTTGTCTAATTGTTTTATTTTTATTAGAAAGTGGGGTTAATGATGACCAATCTCACATTATTTTATTTAAAATGAATAAAATAATAACCTTTTTCTATTGGTGCCTCATTTTTATTGTGCAGTTTATGAAATAATGATGAATTATCAATTAGGAAATAAGTTAAATTAGATTACATTGATTAACATGTGCACGATTTTCTCTCCTTTTTTAAAATAAGTGTTGAACATACTTGATACGAAATTGAGTCGAATATAAAATACCCCAGATTTTGATAATATTTCAATGAAATATAGAGGTAAATCCTCTTTTTCATTGATTTACCAATTCCGTATCGAATTCATGTTTTAAATTATACTTAGTTATAAGCAACCGTTGGGAAGTGAATCACCGGTAAGAAAAATAATTTGGATATATGCACAGTCCCCTTTGTATACACTATTCTGCTACAATACGACAGGGGTTAAGCCGGATATATATTCCAGATATATTCCGATTTCAAGCGTGCCGTGCGTCACCCTTGCCCCGTTACTACAGCAGGAAGTATGCGGGGAGAGTTAATGTTTGACGAGCCAAGAAAATTTTATTGGAAAGCTCGCCAAGCGTTTCGAACTACGAAGATTCATCCCTTTCGGTAAATTCTCTTGCGTTTCTGGCTTCTTTTCGGAACATTTGTTTTGATCCTACTTTGCTCACACTCTTATACCATTCTGTTCTGTTTTGAAGCGCGGTTATTTAAAATCATAGATAGCTTGGAATTTTAATAAAATTTATTTGATCGTGTTAGATAAAGAGTATTCCAAAATGATCGCAAATCGACTTTTTATTTTTATGTATGCTATAGTACAAGTATTCTATGTAATCGAATTTACATAAAATTGTTTGTAAAAAACAATTTTCACCGTAGTCTAGAATTATTTTAGGTTCTCTATTCTATCTTACTTAAAAATTTACTAGCAATTTTCAATGTTACATGAAAAGTTTATATTTTAAATAAAAAGGGGCAGGATTAGCTGCATATAAGCATGCACATGCATTAACAAAAGTGTTCACCGAATACCCAATGCGTCTCAAAGGTAACATTCTTCGGAACAACTATCCAAAAGCAGTACAACTTTTCTTCCAACTCTCTTGCAAATTCAGTTCTGTCTCTCGCTGGAGTTCTCTTAGTTTTTATCTTATTCGATGCATCTGCTTCTCCTCTCTACGCAATTGAAACAGCACTGTAGGTACAGACAATACGAAAACGAACTCAATCACGACGACTGGAACGCTTTTGCAACCACAAGAAATTACGCAAGAATAAATATACTATAAGTTCCATTCTTCTTTATGTCTTCTTACTGTAATGCTTATTCGTTATACGTAAATTTACTACCGTGGAATGTGAGAATGTGAGATAAAACCGGGTGCCTGATGTGTTTTAACCTGCTAGTAAGAATTAAAATGGCAAAAATAAATCTGGACAGAGATCTTTATTGGACCTTACAGAGCCAGAAAATGAAAGTCGTTTCTTGATCAAATTGATTAGCTGATAGATACATAAGACTTCCCGGAAGTATGCCAATACGCGGTTTTACCTTAAATGTATGGGTATTATTAAAAGTGTTTAAATCAATACAAAATATTAAACATTAAATACGTGTATTTAAAAAATTTTTTAATAAATTAAATGTATTTATTAAAAGTGCCTAAATACAGGGTGTTCAGCTGCTACATGTCAATATTTTAAGGGGTGATTGTTGAAGCGACTCTGAACAACGTTTTCCTGTACGAAAATTCTGGTTAAGGCTTTGTTTTTTAATTATTAACGAAAAACACTGACCAATCAGAACGCGCGTAGAGCGCGTCCTCTGTCGCGAGACTGTTCAAGACCGCGGTTGAACGTGCTGCGATCGCCTGTCGGCTGAGTGCACGCTCTGATTGGTCAGTGTTTTTCGTTAATAATTCAAAAACGAAGCCTTAACCATCATTTTCGTACAGGAAAACGTTGTTCAGAATCGCGTCAGCAATCACACCTTAAAATATTGACGTAGCCGAACAATCTGTATAATGACAAAACCTTTGTTTCTATTACCTCGAAATTAGTAAGGAGAATTATTTGAAATGATACTCATAAATACCAAATTATTTTAAATTATACCAACTTAGTTTAACTTACTTTGATTATACAAAAACAGTATCATAAACAGTTTTAGCTCATTTAGTTTATAATTGTACGTTCTTTACTAGAGAAAAATTGCAAGTAAATCACAATTAGAGTAAGTCACAAATTTATTATATTAAGATAATTTATTATATTAAGCGGAAATTTTGTACAGGGCAAGGTTAAGTGGAAAAACTACGAGAAAAGCTACGTGCGAAAAAGACGTTATGAAAAGTAATATTGTATATTCTACAGGGTCTTAACAAAATCGTGGTACAACCCAAAGGAGGCGATTCCTTGTGGAAATATAAATAGAAAATAAAGAATAAAGTTTTTTTATATGACACTTCCAAACTTAAGTACTCAAATATTTAAGTACTGAGGTACTCAGATATTCAAGTACTCATGTGTTCAAGTACAGAATAATTCAAGTACCCAACTACTCAAATACTCGAGTACTCGAGTATTCAAGCACTCAGCTACTTAAGCGCTCAAATATTCAACCACTCAAACACTCAAGTACTTAAGCATTGAAGCACTTAAGTACAGAAGAAGACTTATTTTAAATGATACTCACAAATACTACATTATTTTTAATTATGCCAATTGAGTTTAACTTACTTTAATTATACAAAAACAGTTTCATAAGCAGCTTCAGCTCGTTTAGTTTATAATTTTACTTTCTTTACTAGGGAAAAAAGTAAGCAAATGCCTCGTTGCCCTCCCCAGCACATGTGCCAATTTCCTACACCCAATTTTGCCACAAATGAGGTAATTTATTAAGTTTCAAATATTTCCAATTCAACGTGCAATAAAAAATCGACCAGAAATTCCAAAATACTGCGCAAAAACTGAAGAATACATCTCAGTAATGATCGTAATAGGTTCTTTAAGTTCAAGTCGCAAAAGGAAGCGAGGTCACCGACACAACGCTGAAATTTTTCAATTCGAAATTTTTCAACTCCTCTGAACGAAAAATCACGACATTCTCTGTTCTGAAATTGATCTAATGTCGTTGTGAGATCTATATGAATTTAACACTACACGTGTACTGCATAGTGCAGGTCTCATTTTAGAAAAACAATGGTACCCGATTTTACCCCACATTCTCCTATCTATCATACACTGCGATTAATTATCCGATATAAACGATATTACACTTCATAGATTTAATTCAGCTTTAAGTAATGCATAATCGAGTGCCCGATTGATATACAATGGCTGCCGTAAATATTCGAGCACCATTCAAAACAGAATAACTTTTTGTAATTGGACCAAACGACTCGAGCTTTTGGAAAAAAGATAGGACTAGCTTACTAGATATCTTGTTTTCGTCGTTGTGAAAAAAAAAATCGGAATTTTCGAAGTTATGAAGCTCATAGTGAAAGTCATCTTACTAAACTTTTTTATCTGAGCTTACAATGAAAATTTGTAAAATGCCTTTTATAGATCTAAGAAAGCTTCATGCACTCTGAAAATTTGAAAAGTCTCTGATTTCGGTAGATTATTACGATTTTCGACCTTCTCCTGCGATCTTTAAACATTTATAGCACCGAGAAACGTTAACCGATTTGGATGAAATTTTCAGGCTGCATAAATCTTGCCTAAACCAATAAAAGGCGTTTTATAAATTTGCATTATAAGCTCAGATAACAAACATTGAAAAACATGACTTTCACTGTTCATTTTATAACTTCGAAAATTCCAATCTCTTCAGAACGATGATGACAAGATCTAGCAAACTAGTCCTTCTATTTCTTTGCAAAAGCTCGAGTCGTTTGGTCCAATCACGAAAATGTTATTCCGTTTTGAAGAGTGCTGAATATTTTCGGGAGTCGTCGTATTAATAACGTAATAAGTTAGTTACAAAATTAATGCCTGTTTAGCTTTCGTACACCTTTCTCTAGTAAGATCTCTAATTCGCATGAATCCTGGCATATGTATTGTCCGCAGTTCATTGTCTATTGTCAGTGCCATGTTAACACCACTTTAGTCTCTAAAGCCTCTAAAGTGAAACAATACTCCCAGATACTTGTTCCCCTCGGTTATACCTCGTCCTCTGTTGACAGCCACTTCAATCTGCACTTCGAATCCTGGCATTCCCAATTTTAGTTAAACGGTTTAACACTGGAATGTCGATAACTTCTTGCTATATATGTATACGTATATATAACTAATACTGTTAATTGCTCGAGAAGCAGTGACGCAGAGCGATTCTATCAATTATACCTACGTCAATTATTGAAATCAATTTTCATCAAAGTTATAATAAGTTGATCGTTAGAAAGTTATATATTGTTTGAGGAAATAGAAAGAAATTCATGGCACTTTAATGCGATTAAAGAAATTAAATGAAATATTCGTGCGGTGACAATTACATAGTTTAGTAAATGTTATAATTTTATAAAAGTTGGGCCTTTTCTTATGAATTGACGTTCAATTGCATTTCAAGAATTCAATAATTCTGCTATTTATTGCATGTATTTGCGACGCTTTCGAACGGCCAAAAATCTACGTAATAGCATAATCTCTACTATTTCATAGATGCAGCTCTTTGAAAATATCGGAAATCTTCTCGGAATGAAGAAAAATTGTTCTACACACATATGTTTTTATCAGTTTCAGTAGTGAGAGTAACTAATGTTCCGTTTACGCCTTCCCGAACTTGTGCTCGAAATGTAACCAGTTTTTCACCGAGCAAACTGCTTTTATTTCTCCAAAGTAAAAACATATCATTCGCGGTTCACGTAAGTTGAAAAACGACAACCATAAAGCGTCATTACTGTTCTCTAAAATAGCCGTTGGAGGAAGGCATTCGCGGAATCGGTTTCTCCCATAAATACGAGAACGTAGCAAGAACAGGGACGGCGAAGAAATACGGTTCAGCCTGCATTTGTATCCCGCGAAGTACATTGCCGGAGCAGCCAAACGTATTTAGCGTATCTCACTATTTCCTGCAGCAGCAGCAGCTTCTTTCATAACGCGATGCATGCGAAAGAGAAATATAAAATTTTCCTCATCCGTTGCTAACACATTTATAAAGAATGATGACGATGGAACTTAGAGATCAAGGTGAACGAAACAGCGTATAAGCAGCTTTTGAAATTTTTTGAACTGAATTACATGCTTTGAATAAACTTTTATAAAAGATGGTGCAAAAAAGGAAATTGTTAATGGACGACTTAATGTTATGCTCTTTGTTTTTACTTCAGTCTACGTCTTCTTCTCTTGTTTCAATAAGTTATAAAGTACAAACAATGTGTAGGGAAAAGTGTTGAACCTTGAGTCAATCTAACATTAATATTTACCCTGGCTGATCTTTTATTATCGAAATTGGCGTGATGACATATTATTGTTTTCCTCATAAATAGTAGTAAAAGTAATACATTACAAGACGAACATGCGCAACATAAGAGCATTCTTTCGTTTCAGCGTTTGTTAAAGTAAGCATAGTGATGCACGGATGTAAGGCGTGCCGAGGTCCCAAATGCCCGCCTTCGGTGCATTACTATGTTAGTCACAATAATAATCCTGTATTATTGCTTCAATGTAACTAGTAACTGATTTTACTTCTAACATCGTGATTTTTATCACTCCTTCATGTTTCTGAAAATGTATAATGTACGAAATTCTATACTTGTTGTCGAGAGACACGTGGTACAACTATAAGTGGACGAAAATATATTACTGGTCTGTACTCTGGGTCATGTTTTAATATTTTTTCAGATTACAATTTTTTTTTATCACAACGATACATGTTTTCATTAAATGCATATATAATACAATATTTTTCTTACTTATTATCATCCACAATTTTGTTTTTATACATCACATGAAAAAGTTAGGAAACGAGACACGAAAATTGGACCGAGGTACAACACCTTCCCCTATATTTGTGTTAATAGAGTAGAAGATGAAATGGATAAGTTGCAAACACGTATTGCATATATCTGTGACGCTTTCAAACAGCAAGTGCCCGCAGGCAAACTTTGGGTAAAGTCATCGCGTACCATAGTTGTTATCATACACGCTGTAGGCAACTGCGGTTTAACAGTTAAAGGATAGCAATCGTAGTATTGCGGCTAGACTCTGCTTGTATTCAAAATTCTGGCATCCTCGTCGTTATCCGCGAACGAAAGTTGCTGCACAAACAGAACAACAGATACGTGGCGCATCATTCAGTTATCAATATTCTTGATTTAGGAAACATTTCGCATTACAAATAAGGATTTGTTGATTGCATATCAATTGTATCGCGTTCCAGAAACTTGTTCGATGCACCTGTGTACACTAAACAATTCTCATCGAAGCAAACATAAATGGTTAAACAATATACAAATAAAGGTAATTCAGTAGTTGGAAGAATAGATGGCATGTGTTAATTGCAATGCATATATTCCATATAATTATCTCTGAATCGCTATAATGTTTCAGAATCTTTAAACCTACTTTCCAACGTATATTATTAAAAGCAAAAACGGTGTATAATCTTTCGCACGCTGAACCGACTCGTCCATTACCCCCTTAACCGTGAAAAATCTGAGATTATGAGAAAATTTCTATAATGCTATTTTATATTACGTTGGAATACCTTTTTTTATGAAATGGAGTTAAGGGGATCTGTACAATTTTTTATATTTCCGTAATACTGATATATCCTGACTTGCCTTATATTAGCAGATAAAACGATTATCCCTTAATGTAATAATTTCCTTTATGCCTCTATAATATTATTTATCTACATTATATTTATCTATGCATTTCGTGCGCATTCCTATGCTGGAAACAATTACTAAATTGGGGACACATTGAAAGAAAGCAATTGATATAACTGTTATTTTTCATATCTAACATTAGGAAAAATCTTCGTAAGCATGTGATAAATAATAAGGTCGTCCCAATTTTAATTTCGCGTCGCCGAATTTTCCTTTTATTCGCTTCTTAATATCAATGATGCACCGACGCAAGGGATTCAGTTTGACCTCTGCTTGTCGCGCCCAAGCCTCCAGCTGGCTCCTCCAATCTGCTCGCTTTTCTTTTTTCATTATTTTTCCTTGAACTCGTTTTTAATATTGCCCCTCGCCAGTTCCATTTATACATATGTATGAAGGGATTTTAATGTTCTTCCAGCGTATGGGGCATCAGCACGGGGCAAGCCTACCCTTATTGCATCGCGTTTCGGTCCCCCGCACATGGCGCCGCGTTGTTTTCTCGGAGGCGCCGCACGAATTTTTATACAGATGTATCAATCTGGACTGAGGAGCATGCGCTTCCATTTCAAAATGTATATTGCTGTAAAATAGAAAATACACCCGGAAGCCTCAAGCAACAACCAAATAGGAATTAGTTCTGTTTCGCCTTCTATTTTGAAGAAATACGAAATTGCTATTAAAAAATTATTAATTATAACATAAAAGTGGAATTCAATGCAGACATAAAACATGAAAAATGAAAGCTTAAACATATTTATCCTTCCATTCTTATTCTGGGACAGATCAAACGCATTAAGGGTAAGATCAATACGAGACGCCGCAGCCTGCTGAAAAACAATGAATCCCGGTGAGGAAGATTGGGAGAACTAACAGCACGTGGCGAACTGAATGGCGAAAGGGACAGCAAACTTATTGTTAGCCACGGAAAAGGCATTCGAATGGTGCCGGTATGCAGATGGTTAAACGCAGTCGCGGCCTAGTCGTGATTTATATGGCGGTGTAAGTCGTTGAGCATTATGTAATTAGCAGTAAATCTGATAATGCACCGTACGCTACTCGCTACTGCAGTGGATGCTCTAATTCCTATGCTGCGAACCAATAGCATTTGCACCACGTAGATGTGGCTACGTGTGTTCGCCGTTTTGCCCCGTCCTTTTTCGTGGAACATTTGTTCACTTACCGAAGGCATTTCATTGGCTAAATAAGTGCTTTTCAGTGTTTTGCTTTTAGCACTTTCTTGCTCTTTGGAAGTTTTCCGACATAGAATAGCAGATTCCAACCTAACTTAATCGTTAACTTGTTATTAACACGTTATTGCGTACACACACAATATCTAACCGAGGTTGCTTCATACCTAACGCAATACTTAAACTAACTTAATCTTTAGCTACTATAGACGCTGTAACTTACACAACTATAGCAGGTTTCACAGGCAGCTAATGTTTATCGCTAATATATATATAACCACCATTTTGGCAAAGGAAAAAGTTGTTCAAAATTGCCTCACCAATCGCTACTTAAAATATTGACATGCAGTAGCAGAACACCCTGTATATATAACCTAACCTGTCCTGATAACCAAGCTGTTCGGACAAGATTTTCCTGTACTTAACCTAACTTTACTCCTAGATACTGTAAGCGCTGTAACTTACACAACTATAAGAAGTTTCATAGATAGTTAGTGTTTATCGTGTTATTGCGTGCATACGCAATACCTGACCGAACTTACCTAATACGTAACACTAAAACTTTCGCAACTACCACCATAGCATGTTCCGTAAACAGCTAACGTTTGTCGTGTTATTTCTGGCGTACGCGATACTTAGCCTAACCTACCCTGATAAACAAGCTGTTCGAATAACTCTTTGCTGTACTTAACCTAACTTAACCCTTAGCTACTCTAGACGTTGAAACTTGCGCAACTATAGCAGGTCTCACAGATAGCTAATGTTTATCGTGTTATTACGTACATACGCAATACCTAACCTAATCTACCTAATACCTAACACTAAAACTTGCGCCGTTACCATAGTAGGTCCCGTAAACAGCTAATGTTTATCGTGTTATAGCGGGTATACGCAATACTCAACCCAACTTACCCTGATAGCCAAGCTGTTTGGACAAGATTTTGCCAAAGTTTGCCACAAAGTTTTGTTGACAAATGGCTACAAATTCGATACGGTATTTGATGAGGTATATTCGATGATGTTAATAAATGGACAACAAAAATATAGCGGAGTCTGTTGATATCAGTTGCCAACAAATTGGTGGTTGGTTTATATTACAACTGTTACTGTCAAATGGCTGTCGATTGGCGCGCAACTGGTTCGACCTGGCTATCTGGATACCTAATACCTAACGCGATACCTAATCTAATTATATTCGTTAAAAACTTATGCAACATCTGGCACCGAATTCGCAGCCAGATGGTAGCCAAATATTCGCAGCGTACATTGATGCCAACACGACGGCTAACAAGCGGCAAGCGGTTGACGACTTTAGTGCTTTAAATCAGGGGTATCGAACTGATAGCTCCGAAAAGAAACTCGGAATTTCTCCCCGGTATTCTTCATTTAAATGGTTAAAGTTACCACCGCCTGGCCGTTTATTGGCTGCTGTATTGGCATTAGCGTACGCTGCGAGCAGTTGGTTGCCTTCTGGGCGCGAATTCGGCACCGCATATCGACTACCCAACGTTGTTCGACTTTTGCGAGTGTTGCTGTCAACTGTCTGCTGAGTGTCACCCAACTGGCTATTAGATGCAGCGAAGTGAGGCTGAATAATTTGGTAGTGGTCTCTCAGATGTTCTATAGCAGCTACGAATTAACCCTCCGTTAGCCAATAACTTCCCAAACATTTCAAGTAATGAAAACTACTCAGAATACTTAAACACTGAAATAGGATATTTTTAGTCATCTGTTCCACATACAATACTTTCTCTCACTTTTGATATCGTGCCATTTCTCCTGCTTCTCCTTTCGTTCCCTTATTTCTACGATATGGAGATATTCTCATATCTCCATTATTTTTATTAAGGTCAGATACTCAGAGCTGATAAAATTTCTCCTGTTATTAAAAATTAATTCTCTTGTAGAAATTCCACGACCCAGTAGACAGACGGCATCTTTATTCACTCTATTCAAGTGATCGATTCGACAAACGTTGTAGAATCCGGAACAACGTTATTCGAATACGTCGCATTCTTGAATAGCCGTGCGCGTAGCTGGTCAACCATGCAAAAAAGAATAGGAATCCATTCTACTGGCAATTTATCGTTATCCGCCGGCTCTTTCTGCTGCCCCGTGTTTCCCGGTCCAGCGTTCCCTCCCCGAACCACCTGGTCCGGCGCGCGCTCATTTCTCGCGCACAGCCGATTTATTGGATTCTCATTCGACGAGCGTGCCTCCGTTCCGCGAGAAACGCTGTCTAATTCGAATCGTTTCCGACGCACGAACGGCTGCCACGATTAATCGCTTTCGTGAACAGGTGGATGCGGTCTCCGAGGCTACCGGCAGCATCCCCGAGCCATTGTTTTCCTCTTTCGCTCTCTTCCTTTGCCGCGTTAAACCTGGCGACGGGTTTAATGGACGTGCTGGGACAATTCGATCGCGGCGCTATCGGAAAGTAAGTCGCACGCCTCTGTAGAGCGATGTGCTTTAATCTTTTACAGACTAACTTTTTATCTCTTTGGACAACGCTTTGCGGCGTATAATTAATATCATTGGAGGAGAACAAGGAGTAAGAGTTTGCAATATACAATATTATGAGAAATATTTTGCAACTTTTTAGCATAATTTTCCAAGAGAACGATTGAGTTGCGACCTGTGGCTTCTTTGATACCTTTTATACATATGATCAGCACAATGTGATCAAGTGAAAAAAATTTCGATCTTAATTTTTAAGGTCGAAAGCCATTTTGTAAAAAAACGGGTGAGCTGTGACCCATAGCGCCATTGACACTTTCCATTCATCTGACGAATTGAATAGGATAAAATAAAAAAATGTCGTCCTTAATTGTTAAGGTCGGGAACTATTTTGTAAGAAACGGTGAGTTGCGACCCATAGTTTATTTGACACTTATCATTCTCGTAACGAATAGAAAAGGACAAAATAAAAAAATATCGACCTTAATTTTTAAGGTCAAGGGACACTTTGCTGCGATTTTTTCCCGAATGTTTACCAATTCAAAAATATAGAATCAAGCTATGGTGGCACTAAAATATAATTTCTACTATACATAGACTATACACTATACATGTATAAAATTGCAAAAGATGTTGACCTTAATTTTGAAGGTCAAGGTCAATTTTATGAGGACTTTCTTTAAGAAATTTGCACCCATCCAAATATGCAGAGTACGCTTACCATGACGTGACGCTAATTGCATGTAATAAATAAGCAAATAAATAATTTTAATTACTACACATGCTTCTAGCAAGCTTTTATCTTTCTAGTAATTACATACGCATTTATCACGCGATTTCCACATACTGGTTATATTTACAACTCTAAATGTAATTGTGAACAAACAATTCTAAAACACGAAGCATAGAGTTAGCAGTTCTGTATAATAATGGGCAACACGTTCCTGCAACCGTATCGCCAGCACGTTAGGAACACCGAAAAGACACCAAATAATCGCGATTGCGAGCCGAAATACTGTAGGATACCAAGTAAGCGTTCAACGAACATAAGTGGAAACATCCGTGCGTTTTAATAGCGAAACAAAGGTTAATTAGTCTCAGGGTTTTCATAAACCACGAACACGTACGCCGTACAATTCGTAATTACCATGCGCGTGATATTCAAAACTGCGGGAGACCCGCTTTGATAAGTATTAATGCGAGATAAAACGGATGATGCCTCCTTCAAACTACCGTGCACGTCAGGGTTTCCTCACTCTCGGAAAATAGACTGGCGCAGGAAGCCGCTTGTTCGGGGAATACGGCGGCAATCGTACGCCTGAACATGGGTTTCTGTCTTTACCGTGAAGATTGAAAGCGCAACTGGAAACACTAACACTCCGACACGCCGCGGCGTGTTCGCTTCTCCTTTTCCTTACTAATGATATAGGACTTAATTGGTGCGGCACTCAACACCGTCGAATTAACGTAGAACCAACCCCGCGTCGGCGTCATTAATATGATGCATTACCAGGGCCCGGGTCTCGTTCCTCCACAGACTTCCTGCATTTCACTTGACACGGCTCAGCCCTGCTTGACTTCTCCACTTGATTCTGTACTTCGCGCGGGCGGCGCGCTCCGCATCAGTATTCACCGCGTTCTTTCTTCAATCCGCACGAAACTCCGTTGCCAAAAGCTGTCCCCGATCTCCACGAATCTCTGCTGATGGAGATCGCTCCTCGTTGCGTTAGTTCGTCTCCATCGTTGATCGGCGCCACTGTCGCGTGATTTTTCACTTCGCCCCCGCGTGCCTTGTGCAATGGTACGCGCTGCTCTGATTTGCTCCTTTACTCTGTGTGTTCAAATAAAATGCCAGGGGCGCGTAACGTTATTTAAGTCTGGCCGGTCCAAATGTTATGGGTTGTCATATTTGTTGAAGCAATGCATGAAACGCCTCCAATTATTGGTAGCATTACGGTAACAAGTTGAACAGAAACTTAACAGTGTGTGAGGACTATATGGAGCAATAATTTTGTTAAGAATATATCATGAAGATGTATCTTTTGAAAACTGTCTTTTGTGCAATTAAATTAATTGTAGATAATTTGTTTTATATTTGTTCACAAATGTCAACAATTAGTCTACAATTCTATACAAATGTCCATAAATACCCACAAACGTCTACACTTATCCACAATTAGTCCACGAATGCCAGCTATTAATCTATAATTGTTTACGAATGTCCACACTTGTCCACAAACGTCCATAAATATGCACAAATGTCCACTACGAATCTATAATTGCTCATGCATGACACACTTGTTCACAAATGTTCACAAGTACAGAATTAGTCCATAAATATCGATAATTAATCTACAATTAACATACAGTTGTCCAAAAACGTCCACATATGCCTACAATTGTCTACAATTAGTTTACAATTGTTCACAGTTAACCCACAAATGTTTACTATTAATCTCTAATTGTTCACGAATGTCCACACTTGTTCACAAATGTCCAGAATTAATTCACAATTAGGCCACAAATGGCGACAGTTAGTCTACAATTAATCTACAATTGTCCACAATTGTACACAATTAGTCCATAAATGCCCATTATTAATCTATAACTTATTATATATTATTTACGCATGTCCACACTTATTCACAAATGTTCACAATTGTCCACAATTACTCCACAATTAGCCCATAATTAGTATACAATTAGTCCACAAACATCCATAAATATCCACAATTACTCACTGTTAATCTATAATTGTTCACAAGTGTACACAATTGTCCACAAATGTCCATAATTGGTCCACAAGCATCTATGAATATCCACAGTTATTCACTGTTAATCTATAATTGTTCACGAGTGTCTGCACTTGCTCAAAAATGTTCACAAATGTCCACAATTGTCCAAAAAAGCTGTCCTCGATCTCTACGAATCTCTTCGTCCATTGATCGACCCCAGTGATTTTTCACCTTGCTCCGTGTCCCTCGCACGATGCTCCGTGCTGCTTTGATTCGTTAATGCCTCGAACATTCTTTCAATGGAACGTTTCCTAATGCGAATACTTTTTAATTGAACGAAGTGCACAAACAGGTAATTGAATTACTGGAATAAAAATCATTTTTTAACTTCGTTCTTTCTTCTAAAGCACGCTTTCTATTATAGCTTAAATAATGATAACAAATGGTAGATAATATTTGCCTGGATTTATCTGAATAATAGTAGTGGCCAAGAACCTGTGGAAAATTTCAACTGAATTCCTCTTTATAGTCTTATTAAATTAAAGCACTTACATGACACAAACCAAAGAGTGCAATATTGTTTACCTGATAATTTAGAGACAACCGTATTTAACTTGATTCGTGCCAGCTTATTCGGCGGCAAGCGTTTCCCCTGCAAATTCACTCTTTATCGATTCGACGAAGATCGTCGAGGTGCATACCGTAGCCAGATTTGCGGTCTACCACGGGAACCGCAGTTCCATCACGATTTTTTCATGACCTCCGCCACACTTCGTGGCATTTAATTACACCTTCAAGCAGATCTGCACGTGAGTGTTATCTAAATACTGTCGTTTCGTTTTCTACAAGAATGTCAAATTCCTATTTAGTTAATTTCATAAAAGCATACTTTTTGAGTGCCATACGATCGCCACCTGGTTTATGCCTTTTAAGGCTCAAAGAGAAATGTATTACGAGATTAATGAATAAAAGTATTAATTACCGAGCGATCTTAAGCACCCCGTTTCGAATATTCGACGCGAAGCAACCGCGATGCAGAATGGCTCCGTGGAATTTAATTTAGATAAGTTACGGATGCACGTTACACCTTTGATAATTACCTTGTGTGTAACACGGGGAATCAGATTAAATTGAAATGGATATATGCGCCGCGGAACTTCACAACAGAAATTCGCTTTTCTCGTTTGGGCGTCCGGTTGTAAATTGAAACCGAACGTCCTTCCATCCGTGGATTCGAAGGCTGCTATAATCGGGCATCGCGAATTAAATTAAACGGACGGTAAAATTACTCTGTGGCCGAAATATCCGTGAGGCGTTTAAATTTCGCGGATATTAAAGCCCACGAAACTTTTAAATGGAGCATTCAGTGTACGTGGTAAATGATAATCAGCTGAAATACGATAATATTCATAATGAACTTAAACATGCAGTGTGCGCATACAATTTCATATTACTTCCTTTATTTTACCAATATCGAATATCTTACTTGTTCATTGGAAGTTAATATTGTAATGCTAATGAATTGTTACATTCATTCAATGTATTTTAATCGTGAACGTATTTTTCGAATTCTAACCTTGTAACGAGTGGCGCGAGGGCGAGCCAGTCGAGCGCCAAACGCAAAGCCTGAGATCGGCGCCCCCAGAGGGCCACAAGCCGTGAGCGTTTCTCACACTGACAAGGCCGCGCGCGCCTTAAAATTCGAGTCACCCGGCCGGCTCGGCAGAGAAGATACAACCGCCGTTAACGCCGTGCGTACCTCGGAAATATTTCTTATAATGTAATATATCTTATAAATCTACGGTAGAAGATAATTTTCTTTATTCCTGAGATTCTTGAAATACGTAGCATTCCCAAATCTGCAGTGAAATGTGCACTTGCATTATTTGACATTATTTTAAGATTTTTTTACCAGAAGAGGTTCGTCCCACCGTAAATCTGAATGCACTCCCGGAACCAAAAGATTCTTGAAATAGCATTCATTGGGATGCGCTTCCTTTATTTGTGATATCAGGTTGGCGCGCGGGCGCCGTCTATCGGCGCCCAAGCCTGAAGGCTAGCGACATTCGTTCTCGACTCGGGGAACCCTTGCAACATTCGCGAAGCCCGCCCTTGTCAGGATGAAGTCGACCCTCGATACGTCCGATGAATTTATACGAGTGCTCGCCGACTCTCTCCCGTGTCCCTTATTCACTTTCCTACATACTTGTTCCCTCAGCCATCCCACCCTTGTTCACCCTACCATTTTCTTCGTTTCTACATCTCGGTGGCCCGAGCGATCCAAAGTATTTTGGAATTCCTCCTTCGTCCCAACACCGAGGCTTGTTTGTCCTCTTGTCAGGAGAAATGGCTGGACCCTGTCGCTACTCGGCTTTCACGGAATTTCTGACGCTCCAGTCGATCGGTAGCTGCTGTAGAAACGTAACTCGTTGAAATCTCTCCTACGTCCAGAATAGCCGGAAACAGGAAAAAGGTGGTGTCAAAGTAGATCTGTAGACAGTAATCGACTGTTGCAGACTATGCGACTGGTCATGGTACTAATCCGTGTTACTGTTTATTAATTATTAGTTGTTGTAAGGAGAATAATTCAAGTCGGCTAATCGAAACTCCTTTTTCGTGCCAGACCCATTAATTTGGATCGCGGCAAGATTTATAGACCAACCAGCATTCGGCATACAGTCGAGTGGAAATTGGCGAAAGTTCACGACACGTTTAAATGAAACTCGAATTCGAGGGGAGGCAACCTTTCCAGCTAGGAGTTACGCCTGCCCCAAAGCCACACCATGCACGCTTGGTTAGATATCAGATCGAAAGTTCGTGTCTCTCCCATTTTCCGCGAGAATTTTCGGCGCGGATCACGGCTGCGAAATCCTCGGAGATTTCCGCGAGGTTACGGAACCGGTCCCCTCGAGCGGAAAATTCGACACGGTTGCTCGATCAAGCAGACCATCCGTAGACGATTAGGGAAAGCTCTGCAAGATAAACTGAGGGCAATTAAGCTTCCTCCTTCCGTCCTCTCTTCTACCTCTACTCCTTTAGTCTGCATGTTTAAATAAAATACCAGGAGCGCAAAACGTTGTTTAACTCCGGCAGCTTTAAATTTTATGGACTGTCACACTTAATGTAACAAGAAATGAAAGGCCTCTGATCATTGGTAGCATAACGGTAACAAGATGAAAAAAAAACTTCACAATATGGGAAGACTATATAGAGTAATAATTTTATTAAGAAGGTATGAAGGTACATGAAAGTACCTTTAAAAAAACTGTAATTTTTCAAAGAAGTGCACAATTTTTTCATAATGACTAGACTGCGAATTTTTTTGCAAATTCATATTTTTCAGAATATAGTGAAAACAGTAGAACTTCAGTAGAAAGTTGTTTCACCTATCACGTATTTTAAAAGGGGCTATAATTTTGATGTTTTGTATACTTTTTCATATAATGTGCATTTTGTATAATTTAGCATCCCCAAGTCCCTACAAATGCATAAAAATCCGGAATTTAATAATGACAAATAGTCTAACTGTAGATAGTTAGTTCCACAAATGTCTACAATTGTCTACAGTTATCCACAACTGTTCACAAATGTCCACAGCTGTCCCCCATTGTCCACAGTTAGTCCAAAATTGCCTAAACTTTGTCCACAATTAGACCACAACTGTCCACAATTATTCCTATTGGTCAATAAATGTTTACAATTAGTCTACAAACGTCCACAATTAGCCCACAACTGGTTTACTAATATCCACAATTGTCCACAGTTGCCCACAAATGTTGACAAATGGTCCACAAATGTCCATAATTAGACCCCAGACCGCGGATTTGTACACGAATGTTCACAATTGCCCTCGAATATCGCAGATTATAATATAAGTTATTCCAAAATGTGTGTTGTGTTGTAACATAGGGTTTAGCAAATAAAATTCAACAAGGACATTTTCCGCACTTTAACTGAACCTCACAATGAATAGAATCAATCGATTTCGTATATGGGTATTGGGGGAGTGCTTGACCAATCGTCCAAACGCAGCGCAAGTATCGAATGGTGACGATGGTTTGCAAATAGCAGCGAAGAGGTAGCCAAACAGGAGATACCGGGCGCAGAGCAAACGAAGTGAGAATCAACGAAGTAAGAAATGACCCTGCTAGAGGCACTCGAGTTGATGTTGCGGTCAGGAATTAGGCGAGTTTATTACCAGGAAGGGAAGTTGCTTCGAGATAGCAGTAGCGGGTTTCGTTATCGCGGATTTGTGCAACGAGGCGACACGTTCTCTCTCTCTCTCTCTCTCTCTCCCTCTCTCGCTCTCTCGCTCCTCTGTTACTGTCGCCTTTTCTACTGGTTCTCGTTTGGTCGACTTCTCGCTGAAAGGGAAGAGATATCGAAGGAAGAATGGACGCAAACGAGCAGCGGAATCCGTGCAAAGAAAACACCCGGAAGGAAAGGAGTACGAAGTGGATAGAGAGAAACGAGCTGGGGATAACATTACGAGCGACACGAGCCATAAAACTATTCAAGACTCATTGCCATCGCGCCGATGTCCCCAAACTCTGAGAACTTCCCCTTTTCGAAGAAACAGTTAGAGGTTAGATTTGTCAGGGACGCCTCTGGTCTACCCCGCCTGCCTTCGCTGTAACAGTGTTCAGATTATCCGGGAAATTCTCTTATGTATAATGAATTGCGTCTTGCGTACCCCAAAGTGTTTCGATATATAAAGTTTACAATTGTTCATAAATGTCCATTAATGTTCACAATTAGTCCACAAATATCCAGTATTATTCTATAAATTAGTCTATAATCGTTTAGGAATCTCTACAATTACTCCACAATTAGTCCATAAATTTCGACAATTAGCCAAAAAATGTACACAAATATACACAATTAGTCCACAATGTCGACAATTAGTCTACAATTAGTCTACAATTGTCCACAAACGTCCATTTTACAGCTTAGAATTATCTACAAATGTCTACAAACGTCCAAAAATGTCCAGAAATGTTTATAAATGTCCACAATCGCCGCCTGGCTTCGCCGTAATGACGTTAAAATTATCCAAGAAATTCTCTTATGCATAGTGAATTGTATTTTGTGTAACCACAAAGTGCTCCGATATACAAGGTCTACACTTGTCCACAAATGACCATTAATATCCACAATTAGCCCACAATTGTCCACAAACGTCGACTATTAGTCTATAATTGTCCACGAATGTCAACAATTAGTTTACAATTAGGTACAAACGTGTACAACCGTGTACAAACGTCCAAAAATGTCCAGAAATGTCTACAAATGTTCACAATCCCAGCCTGGCTTCGTCGTAATAGCGTTCAAATTATCCAGGGAATTCTCTTATGTATAGTGAATTGTATTTTCTGTAACAATTGTTCACAAATGTCCACAATTAGTCCACAAATGTGTAGTATTAGTTTATAATTATCCACAAATGTCTACAAATGTACACGAATGTCCAAAAATGTCTACAAATCTCCACAATCCCCGCATGGTCTCATCATAATAGCGTGCAAATTATTCTACAATTTCCCTTATTTAATGTTTAATGAACTGTATTTTATGTAATCCTGAAGTATTCCAATATACGAATCATAAAAATTAACGTAAGTTATGTAGACTTATGTAGCCTTCTTCTCAACAACGCATAATAGCTTGTTCTGTACAACGAAGCCAAATAATCTCGCCACTTTAATGATCGCATTATAACGATTTACATTTCCTTTGTTGCAGGTAAGTGAACCGAACTGCCGCCCATGAGCTCCCATGAATGAAACTCCGAAGGCTGATGTCACGAAGAAGTAACGTGAAAAATTATCAGATTTTAACTAATCCCGGTGCATATAAGAGCGGGAGTCGAAGGCTGTAAATCATGGTACTGTTAAACGTGCTTTGGCGCGTTCTTTTGGAGTGGTAGGCAATATCGGCGATGGAATTCTTTGTTGAAGAAGTTTGGTCGGAATACATGCACCGAAACGAATATCCCCGCAGCGGATGTAAAGTATTCATCAGTCTGATAGGATTTTTATTGAGTTTTGGAACCACTTACGTGAGTGAAAGCTTTCGATTTTTGCGTTAGAACGCACGATACCTGAAAAGGGTGAAACTTTTTATACGGGCCACAATGCTCTTCCCTGTTCTTCTTTTCCACAATTTTCAAAATCTCAGTTTTTGTTATAAAACAATTAGTGAATTACTGCTCATAATTGGCAGCGTATAATTTTAAATTGTTATAATCTAATTAGAAGTTTGGTACTGTGTATAATGAAACAAGCCTTGAATCTTACATGTCCTACGTTTTTTGTTTACACCATGTCACGTGACTTCCAGGGAATATAAATTAAGGGAAGTGAACATTTCGTGACATTTTTGCATTATAGTACGATTCTCAATATCAACACACATTAATGAAACATTTGGGGGGAAAACAAGGAATTTTGAGCTAAATCAATTATTCATACACTTTCTGCGAATAATGCAGCCTTCTGGCCACGCTGGGTAAAAACGGAGCGAAATGGAAGCATCAATTAATTATAATAGTAAACAGAGCAGTTCGCAATGGCCAGCAGTTTGCTCGAAGCAACATCTCGAAATGTGATAACCACCTGTTGTCGATGCAATAACGATAATAGTTGAATTTCGGACTGGGAGCAGAAATCACACGTTGTTAACCGGTGAACGTGTGCGAATGATTTCAATCGAAATTTCACGACGGTTCGGTTATTATCGAAATTGTGCCAAGTGCAAACATTATCTCTTGACCCTCGAACGTTTCGTGCTAATTGGCAACATCCTGGGATGAACGCTCCCACCCCCTCCCCCATCCCCATTGATACGACCCGCTTCCTCTGCTAGGGTTTTCGAGGATAATGATCGAGAGGTGCACAAACTGCACCGGACAGCTCGCCCTTTTCACTACAAGTTTCTATGTTTGCTGCAGCCACGTATTTCCCATGTGACCCGGGTGCGCGTTTCGCGTATGGGTCACCCTTACAGATTGTCGATCCTGCGGCTCATAAATAAAGCCAGATGAACCGATACGGTCGCAGCAAACTCTTTTTATATCACTTTCAAGCGGAATAGATAGAGTATTAAAAAAAACCCCTTTCGCTATCCTCGGAGTTTTAATAAAAATTTAACGTGTTATTGAAAAACAAACAGTTTTAAGTAGGAAATAATAAAGAAATGTTTTTTTTTTTAAGAAACGATGAAAAAACACTATTGCAAAGTCAATGAAATTATTTGCACACTGTGATACACAATGTATTCAACACTGTGCATAAAATATAAACACACGAAAGTCTTGTATCTTTTCATAAATCTGCGTACAATTTCATCCTGATTACGTTAGCTTTGCCGGATAAAAATTAACTTGCCGCGAGCCATTCTACCGTGAGCACCTGTAAACATTAATAAAGCGCTTCAGAAAAGATTGAAAGTCTTGTAAGACCAAAGGCATTGTTACACCAACTACAAGGAACATACCCCTCCCTGAAGTATCATCTGAAACTTCCTCTTCGAGAAAGTTTATTGTTTTCCTTCCGTAAGCATTGCTACGCGCCTTTTTTCTTTTGCTACACACCGGGTCGGTACGATTCCCATTGTTTGCCCTTTCCGCGCTTAAATGTACCGCTCTCTGCTTGGCGGAGTGATCATTTTCATATCTTCCAAAAGTACGTTTTTATAGATAAAGTGCTTCATTTCTGATTAGGACGACGCGGTATTGATTTAAGAAATGTGTTGTTTACTATTGAAATTAATCAATCGTTACATATTTTGTATGTAAAGGCAATGGTAGTTAGTTATGATTGACATGTATTATCTAAGAAAAATTGTAACGTCATTGATATTGAACGACGGAGATAAATCAGGTTTGCGCTATGTTAGAAGGAATATAAAATAATAATAATAATAATTCAACGTGATACAGTAATTCAAACAAATAGTAACAATGACATTTAAAAATTGTTTATCAACCAATACGTACTTCATGAATATGTGATATTGCTTTCAGGATTTAATGGAAAATTCTTTATCAACAATCACGGTGAAGGAGATCACAATATTTATCCACAATTAGTCCACAAATGAGTGTCTGGAAGAAAGGCGCATGTTACAAATCTTTCGCAACCTGATTTCTATGAAACAAGGAAAGAATGTAATGTAAAAAAAAACGCTTTGACAAAGTTTTTGATACTGAAAAGTATTTCTAGATTACAGGGTCTATACAGAAAAAATGTGATCAATGACTTCCCCAATCGCTGTAGTGAGCAGCAATGTCCACAATTATTTACGAATATTCATAGTTGTCCACGAATGTCCACAATTAGTTCATCATTGTACATAAATGTCCACAGATGTTCACAATTAGCTCATAATTATCCACAAATGTCTAGAATTAGTCTACAAGTGTCCATGATTAGTCTAAAATTGTCCACAATTGTTTACCAATATCCACAGTTGTCCACGAATGTTCACAAAGATCCTCAAGTGTTCACAATTATTTCATAATTGTACACAAATGTCTACATATGTGCACAATGTCCACAAATATCCACAATTGTCCAAAATTACTTTATAATTGTTCACAAACGTTCATAATTGTTCACAAATGTTCATAATTGTTGACGAATATCCACAATTGTTCACGAATGTCCACAATTGTTCACAAATATCCACAATTGTCATAATAATATCTTCGAAAGAAAATTCACTACAGAAGTCTGAATAGGTTATTCGAATTACACATCTTTACTACTTTTGTAGAATTAAGATGCCACTTATTTAACATTTGGGTGCTTGTGCATATAATAAGTCGTTTATGCATGGTTGGAGACTGATTAATATCTCAATAAAAATTAAAGAGAAAAAAAAACATGAATACAGATACTACCTTGAAATACAGCGACAGGGTGTTCCCAAAACAATCACAGTGAAGGAGAATTAATTTTACTTTCGAGAACGCAATTTGAATACGTAACGAAGAAACAATCTAATGCAAATGAAAGTAAACTGGGCAAAAGCGTTGCATTCACCGCAAAGGCTGTTTTCATCGGACTTTATTGTCAGAGAAATTAGTTCCGGGTGTAATGAATATGTATTCTCGACAGATTGGCACTTCGAGTAGTAGAGAGATTGCCGAATTCCAGTAGGTGATATTATTCGTGATGGATAATAATTATACGAAGTATTTGTCACAGCAGGCTTATCGTGTATGCATACATATGTAATCTTCCGTTCTTTCTATGTCGTTCCCAATGCTATTTTACCGACGGGTAGCGGTATAACGATCAAAGGCGATGAAAGGGAATTTTCGCTCCCCATTTTCGTCGAGGGTAAACTAGGTTAATTTTGTACGTAACAAGACCGCGTCATGTAGAGCTCGTATGGCGAAAAGTAATTGAAAAGTGGGAAAACCTGGGTACTCATCTATCATAATAGGAACAATTGTTTTTATCCCCTTCATTCGGTTCTTTTTTTTTTTATATTAGATAAAATAAGATGATTCGGAACTTATTATCGGATATCTCATTAGTAATATTTATTAAATTATAATAATTATTACAATTTGGTATTGAGTTGTTCGTGAAATACTTATTATAAATTTATAATAATCCGTATTTTTCTACAATTGTGTTAATCATGGGAATCCAATGACATGTATAATCGAGTAAATAACTGCGATGAATATAAACGAATAAATAATATAAAATCAGAAACTGCGGTAAGTCCGAAACACTTATTAATCAAATTATAATAAATTGCACGAGATTCGGTAACAAAAATTTATTCAATAATAACGATAAAATTCTTCCTCGGTATATTAAATATCGTTGGCAACCGCTCCATCAGAAGCGCGAAGTAAATAGCAGCCATGTTCGGTGTGCAATCGAATAAGAGCCCGGTACGTGGATATAATCGCATTTCCCAATTCCCATCCGGAGCGGCGCTGACAAATGACTCGTCGACCTGATTACTGTTGGGATTTTAACGCGAGCTTAATTAGACGCTGCACGCTTCCATGACTGATCGAACCTAGTAGGAAACCGTGCCGCCTGATGCTCTTTCTCTGTTTCATCCCTTTAACACAGCAGCAATTGCAGCCTCACTTCTACATACACCAGTGTACCATGTATAGTATCTGCCAAATATTTGGGATCACTTGATCAGTTTTATAAGTATTGATTTTTTTAAATATTTTTCCGTTCAGTTGGAATCTCCAATCTTCAGTTGGAACCCAATTTATGTTGTAAATGTGTTTTTAGTACATTTCAAAACCTTTTAATTTATAATCAGTGTCTAATAGTATTACAAAAATTCTTAAAAATGTATATTTGCAATATTTCTATGAACATTTAAATTAATATTATACATCGTGTTCGGCTACTAAACGTCAAACTTTAAGGGGTAATTGCTGAGGTGATTTTGAACAACTTTTTAAGGCTTAGTTTTTGAATTATTAACGAAAAACTGATCAATTAGAGCGCGCGCTTAGCCGACAGCCGATCGTGGTACCGCCCAACCGCGGTCTGTAGCGATCTTTCGGCTGAGCGCGCTCTGATTGGTCAATGTTTTTCGTTAATAATTCGATAACGAAGCCTTAAAAAGTTGTTCAGAATCGCTTCAGCAATCACCCCTTCAAATATTGACATGCAGCAGCCGAAAACTTTGCACGTATTTATCCTGATATTAATAATACCATTGATGTCCACTTTTTCAACGAACAGAAACGGCACAAATTAAAATAGGTTTTTTTCCATATAGCATTGTCCACCAAAAATGGTTTCTGTGCAATTTTCAACCACCAGAATTTCTTCTCGAGTATTCATTTTGTTTTTACGCTTATGAGACGCGTTGCACCTGCATTTTCATCGTTATTAACGTTTATCCTGTATTATACCGTGCGGACGATGAAATCCAGGAAAATCCATTTTGAAACAAATTGTATGCATATACTTGGTTTGAATAGGGATTTGTGCGAAACCGGGGAATAATTTATTTCGCACTGTGATTCGTTGCGAGGTGAGTTCTTCCGAACGAAGTAGTATCGTGTCTTGTATATTTTATACATAGATAATTCTATGAAGTGTCACGTTTTAATTATTTGCCAGGGTTAGCGGTAAAACCCTGCGCTAGCCTAGTGGTAAAGTGTGCATTGCCAGTCTAGGGAGAATATGAAGCAGTTAATGAAGTTTTCAGTAATTAATAAATCTGGCAAGTATATAGAATTATTTAAAAATTTATATTGCAAATATTGTAGCTATCTGCTACTTGTATTTTTAGAATTTTTAAGGAACTTGTTACATGCTTGCAATTGTAGTTGTTTCTTCTTTGGTTCGTCGTTCGCATTCATTATTATCCAGTGTATTAAAAGCAGTCGCAGTTTTATATTTGGATGTATAAAATGTTCACAATTAGTCCACAAATGTACACAATTAGTCTACAATTGTTCACAAGTGTCCACAAATGTCCACAATTGTCGTAACAATATCTAGGGAAACAAATTAAATACTGAAATCTGAATACGTTATTCCAATTAAATTCAAATAGTTCATTGTCGCAATGAAAAGAATTCACTTACCGTATTAATGAAGTTTTTACTAATTAATGAATTTGGCAAGTCTATGAAATTACTTAAAAATGTATGTTCAGTATTGTGACTATTTGCTAGCCTTATTTTTAGAATTTTACAAAGAATTTGTTAAGTAATTGTTTCTTTTTTGTGTTTCATTGTTTGCGTTCTTTATTACTCAACGTACTCAAAATACTTGCCGTTTTATGTTTGGATGCTTGATTTATTAATAAACTTGTATTTTGTATTTTTGAAGCTTTTACTGAAATTGCAAGTAAAATTGAAATTTTTGAAAATCTCTAAAGTTTTATAGTTTTCAAATGGCTTTTAACCATGCTTTTTTACAGAGTGTTACAAAATAAGGGTCCGTAAAAAATCTCTCACTACATCAGAACGTAACAGCGTTATCCCTTCGTAGATACAGAGATCCAGAATTCATTATGAGAAATCTGATTGTGAGTACAACTCCCAAGGGTGAAAGTATTGGAATAAAGTTAGAAGGCGATGAAATGCATTCCATCCTCCTTCCATAGCCATGAATAAATAATACACAGAAGTAACGCAGTCAGGTAAAGGTTTTACCTCCGCGCATACCTTCCGACACGCTAGATTGGCCATTAATTACCCATTAACAATGTTTGGCTTGTAACAGGCTCGCGATCTCTTGCCTTGCGAATCCTTATTAATCGCATCAAACTAATTAAAAGTTTCATTGAGCGTTTAAAGAGCTTTTAGCATTGTTGTTAGAACGTTCTTACGATAGTTTGCAAGTTCGGTTGGAAAGGCTCGCTGTTATCGAAATTCCATACGGTCTCGTCCGAGACTAAACTTTAAAAATATCATTTCCACTTTTACTTTATCTTAACTTCAATTGGACACAGTTATAATTCATTGAAAGTAAAAAAGTACAGGAGCATATTTACCCATTTTCAATAAATGAAGATGTGTAGCATGTACTGAGGTTTATTTTACTTTCTACAATTATTTTTTATAATGTTATTTTTTTTAATGCATCTAGCATCATCGGATTCTATCAGCAAAGTCCACAATTAGTCTACAGTCGTCTACGAATGTATACACTTGTACACAAATGTCCACACTTAGTCTACAGTTATCTACGAATGTACACGATTGTCCATAAGCGTCCACAAATGTCCACAATTATAATAACAACATCTTCGAAAGCAAATTCAATACAGAATTAAATACAGAATAAAATCCTTGACTCATTCTCATACGTTAGCCATTGTTACGAAAACATAATAAAAATGAAAGTCCAAATTTCGACAGCCAGTTTATCACGAGTTGCTTCCACGAAACGGACGTCGGATGCATTTACTATTTATTCGACAACCCCGGCGCAGCCTGACGGAGTCGGTTGAATTCGTCGGAAAAAATAAAGAAAAGTTAGGCGGGCCATTTCGAATTTAGCCAAACTTTTTCTATTCCAAAAAGCCAAGGGGGCTCGGCTCGGCAGGGAAGTTGACCGAAAGTTTCCAGCTCACGCGCGAGGAGACTTCGAGTGGAAAGGACGAGTCGTTAATTTCGTCATTCGTCGCATCCCGCGGGCTCCGGCACGTTGTTCCTTCAGGTTTACAGGTCCTAACTTTTCGTCCTTAACTCGTTAATTAAGGGCGAAAGCTTGGCGGGGGACACCGAGCCGAAGAAGCGAAGTTTTAATAACATTACCGTAATAATACCGTCCGCCCCCTGCTATTCCTTCTTGCAACGTGCCCTAAATTATCAAAGGATCCACCTCTTGTACACTCGTACCTCAGCCCATTTCATTCACTCTCGCTTTCCACGAATGCGAGTATCTACACGGTTTCGCTCGTTCGTAATTCAGATCAGCTTTGATTTTACGAAACAGTAAGTAGATGGCCCGGAAGGGTAGACTCCGGCAAGCTGAACAGGGAAACTCGCGTGTATTGCTGGAGGCTTGCAAATTCATCTCTTTGAGCTGGAAAGTTGTTTCGGGACAGGCATAATGAGGATTTACATACATTGTTCTTCCTTTGCACGAAACTTGTTGGTTAATAAATACTTGTTCTGATATTTCCAATGCGCCGGGCAGGATTTGACACCTGATTTGACCCTATCTTGATTATTGTACAGAGTTTACTTGGTCGGAATATTGGAGTAAAAAATGCACTGTGCGTTTATACAAATCTGTGTTGTACTCTAATTTTGTAGCCAATCAATTTTTATCGTTCGCATCTTTGGATTCACCGGTTTGTATCTATTTCGCCGAACAGTTATCTGAGATCCAATTGGGTCTAACAAAAGTCATTTTTGGCGTAGGATGTGCGGACAGCTCAATGTATCAATAGTTTCGCGTTTACGAAACCCGCAAGCTAGAAAAAAAGTGATTGAACCCGAGGATTGAAGTGGAGGCATTTAAAAGACTGGATCAGTTTGGCACTTGAGTGACTCAAATACCTTTAACTCCACAGATATTAGGTCATTTCTATCTGCAATCTCTGCAAAGACAGCAATAAAGCTTGTCTACTTGTCCCCTTAACCAAATCAGCCCAATTCTAAATTCAGGTCTGAGAACACCGAGCGGAGCACGGTGCTATCGATTACACAGTCGATCCGACGAGACAAAAGAGTCCCGTGGCTCAAATAACTTTGACATCGAAAGTCACGGCAATATAAGCCAGCGGTATAAAAGAATGCCGGCCATTATTTCATACCCCTATTGAATCCGACCCTTTCAGAGAGAAAACGAGGTAGAAATGGCGATAGGGGTAGAGGGGAAAGGAGGCAGAGCATTCGGCACCGTGAAGATCCGATGTAGATGGCGTTGCCTATCGAGCACCATCGCCGATAATCGTAAACGCCGTTTCGGGATTGTCGTGTCCGGCAGCTGTGACGCGGGCCGCAGCTGCGAAACTGCATCTGGGCCAGGTGATGTTGCACGAGGCCCTAGGCACTAGGCAGTTTCAGCCTTATCGTCCCACTTTCGTAATTAGCCACGGGAAAAAGGAAAGCCGGCTCGTATCAACAGGTTACTTCCTGGTCTCGCGCTCCCCGCAGGCCTATCTCCCCGATACACACGGCACAAAACGATGCAGCTTCGAAAAATGTGTTAGTGTAACTACGCCATTCGCGAACGAAACGATCGTTACTTTGTCACCCGGCCCCCGCCTACCTTCTTTCTAATTGAAATTCCTGGTATTGGTGGAATTCGACAGGGTATTGCTGCAACATAGAGCTTGGTCGCCTATACCGAAAATCGATACTGATAACTTTTGTACTTGACATTCTTGTTACCGTATTTTAATTAACTGAAACGTTACGATCAGGTCTAACTACGCACATAACCTAAAAATACGAATACACAGACCACTGATCACATAACGCGAAAAGAATTAAATAGAGTTTAATAGTAGGCAACAAAGTCCCCTGGGATCCCTCGTATTTATTATGGAAACAATATTCTGTACTTTGGCCATTGTTTCTGTCGAAATTTCTAAAGAATGAGGCACGTGGCAGAATGACTGGATCCACCCTCCTATTTCCCCGGCGAAATTACTTTAGCGGCGTAATAAAGAATTCCTCACTCGTCAGAGATCCAGACGGCTATATTCTTTCCCTTTGTGGAACGATAATGAAGGCTTTCCGAGATTCTACGTGACAAGACGGAGGTTAAAACGTGTGGGCGCGCTCGTTTCACCTCCGGTGTACCTTAGAACCCAGGACTGGAATTGAATTCAAATTCTCGAGTGCCCCGTGTTTGCACTGTAAACATTGTTCCGACGGTGTAACGGGCGTTGTTGTGTGCACGTGTAGCGCAAACTCGCGAGAAAGGGAGTTGATAATTGCGCCGAAGGTGCGCGGAGGTTGCCGCCGACGCGACCCTGAAGACGAGCCCGCCAGCAGGCGCTGAGTAATAAAGATAAACAGGATCGCGGGAACCGACTAATGGATAAGTGATAGAGAGGATGCGCCAAACAAGGAGGTAAACTCGGAGGCCACGGACTTTGGCTGGAGAAGGTACCAGTTGCTAACTGCTGGAATGGCTCAGCGAGTTTCGAGAAGAAATTTTCAAAGTTATTGATTAATGGTTTTAAGTATTTTACACCCGTCCCTTAATTTATGAGGCTGGAATTCCTGTGAATGAAATCTGTCCGTAAAAAAAAGAAATACCTAAGAATATTATTTGTTAGTCGTTAAAGTTTTTGGACAGTTTGCTATTACCTAAAAAGGCGACAGTAAGCTGTTACTGTTTCTTCGTATCAGTATTTTCCATCATCATACAGGGTGTCTCGTCTTACTTGAGCATCCTAAGTATCTCGCTTACTTTTTATTTCACTATTTGCACCATTATCAAATTTTTATAAATTTTTTGTACTCAAGGTCACATGAAGGTCGTAGTATTGTATGTCATTGGACTCAGCTTGGCTTTAGCTATCATATCGCGATGACAAACTATGTAGGCTCATAAAAAAAATTCCACTCACTTTGCAATCTCGAAAAAATGGCCTTGAGAACATTCTTTGCCTTCGAACCAAATATTTTTCCTTTGACATTTTCTCTTACAGGACAGCCTGTATATGATAGAATATTCGATAAACTAAAAGTTAATACTTGAAATACAATTCAGTGGCACGATATCGGGTGCCAATTGTAACAAATTCAAGCCAACTCGTCAATCTATACCCGTTACAATGATAATTTTATATATCTGTTCTTTAAAAATGCATCTAGATATGGAATTTCGTCAATCAGATCACCGAGAATGTGACAGCAATTAATATAATCTGATTGAGATAGAGAATGTACGCGAGATGGAAAGAATAATGTGAAATGTGATCATCTTATACAGGGTGTCTCGTAAGTTATAGAAAAGTCGGATATGGGTCATTCCTTAGGCGACACTAAATTTTGTTATAGTGCAAATCTCTGCTCTGCTGTAAAATTAAAAAAGCTCGACTCTGGAGTCCAGGTATTATTTTTTTAGCTGTTGTGATTATACAGGGTGTTCCGTAATTCCTACAAGAGCCAAATATAGGAGATTCCCGAGGCGATACTGAACAACTTTTTCCTTTGGCAAAATGTTGTTCGAGGCTTTGTTTTTGAATTATTAGCAAAAACACTGATCACTCAGAGCGCGCGTAGAGACCGCGCTCAGGGACGAAATGTCGCGGAGCGCTGGATGGAGACATTCGGCTGTTTTTATTCGTTATTCACGAATAACGTATAATTTGGCATTATACTTTCTCACATTGATGCGATATTCGATACAATTTTTGCTTCCTGCTATACCAACGCGTTTGGATCGGGGCACGGGCCGAACGTCGTCTTACAACATGACGCGACATTCCGTCCCTGAGCGCGGGCTCTACGCGCGCTCTGTGTGGTTAGTGTTTTTCATTAATAATTAAAAAACAAAGCCTCGAACGACATTTTGCCAAAGGAAAAAGTTGTTCAGTATCGCCTCGGGAAATCTACTGTGTTCTTTTATGAGTTAACAGACACCCTGTATATCCAACATCACATGATATAAGTATTATCAAGCAATAACTTCCACTGAGCTGTGACTGCTGTTTCACGGTTTATTAACGCTGACCAAGTATGCTAACTAAAATTGAATACTATCATCGCTCTTGGCAACGAACTTGTTCGAATGCCTGGACTTGATTTATTAGGAAAATCCATGGGTGCCGAGGATGAACGGAAGGAAGCGTCAGTTTGGTTTATCTTGCCGCGATAAAATTGATTAACGTCGACACGACGGTAAATTAAAGTTGATACACGGCTCGCTATTATTAGTGATAAATCGCCGATGGCCCTTGCCGTTTAACGAGACCCTGTGTGGCCACTTAAGTGGTGTCACGACGTCGCTGTTGTCGCATAAACTTTTCACTTTTTGTCCTCTCATTTCTTGCTTCTTGCCCGTTGCAGCTCGAACGTGAAACAAATGAGCTAGAGCTCGCGACAAGACAACTTGCATACCTCTTTAGGGTTATAAAACACTTTGCCGTGCGTTAACACCTAACCCCGTGCCATTAATCCTGTTATTTGCGCAGTGGGCTTGCCTCTTCCATTTAATGGGAATACCACACACTGGAAAATTATTTCGGATTGTTGAATGATTTAAATATGGCATTGTATCAGTTTTCGCTTTTTTGTTTAAAAATTGAGCCAAATATATTAAATACTTTTTGAATTATTCTATATCGTTGAAATAGCATTGTGTTATTACTTTACTTACTTTATTGGAATATACATGTATATCAATATGATACTGGTGATACCCACATAAATGATACTTATACAAGACTGTTCCACTGTGCATACATGTAAAAAAAGTTCTACACATATTGATTATTAGAGAACTATGATTCTAATTGTTTGTTAAGTACAACTTTGAGATTCATAAATTTTTTAGCTTTGAGCTCGGCGCTTAGGCAAGCGATAACCGTCGATCAAATTTGAAGTTGTGCTTGTGAAATGCGCGATAAAGGATTTTTCTAGAGCGACGCATTCGATCTGAAGTCGATGGAAAATTTACGACGGTTCAGCTGGAATCTTTTTGTGAAAACCTTCACCACGCTAGCAAAGGTGAGAGATGTTTTTTACGAGAATTATAATATTCTAATTTTACGAGGACTCTCTTCTTTACGGCGAACTCTCCTTCCGCACGTTTATGCCGAAAAGTAAGCATTTATTTTCCATAAACCTTAGCTCGCGACGTAGATGCAAGATCGTAAAGGCGAGGTATTATGCGTTTTAGAGAAGAAGTCCGCTAGAACTAACGCGTATCCACCTCCACTGACGTTATTGTAGGAGTAGCTCAGGCAATACAGTTCAAGGCTCAGACACTGCTCAGAAAATACAGTCGCGGGCGCTTCACGCGAGAGTAGAGGGTTCGGTATCGTCGCGCAAGAGTGGGGGGTTCGGTATCGTCGCGCGAGAGTGGGGGTTTCGGTATCGTCGCGCGCAAAAGTGCGGGACTCGGTAACGGCACGCTTGATTGGTGGGTTTGAAGCGTCACGCGAGAGTGGGAGTTTCGAAAGCGGCGCGCAAGAGTGGGGGCTTCGGTTACGGCGCGCTTGATTGGTGGGTTTGAAGCGTCACGCGAGAGTGGGAGTTTTGAAAGCGACGCGCGAGAGTGGAAGGTTCCTAAGCATCGCGAGCAGGAGACATCTTAGCAACGGATAATATACCCAGCCGGAATATTAAACTTTTCTTCCTCGCGCGTGCTTAGGCCTCGATAAGACTCCGAACTAATTCCCAGGTAAATTTCTAAAAAAATCTCTTAAACTGCTGAAAATCTCAGTCCAAGCTGTATCTGCATCTGCCCATTTATTTATGCATCCAACTAGCGCGTTCGCGAAAACGTAGCTTTGAAATAAAAAGAATTCTAAGTGTACTCTTGACCGGCACAACCCAAGCAATTCTCCTAAACGCCTTTCGTACAATGACGTTGTTAAATCCTACTCACAGGATCTTACGAAGGCTACAGTATATTAAAAATTTTATGCTCGTGCTGTATGTCCCTGAATGCTTCCCTAATTTCAAGCTTTCATTAGCATAGTCCTTAACGCTGCTCATCAACAACGTGAGAACCAGTAGCACTGCATTGATATTACGAAAACTCGGCACTGCGAAATGTAGCTAAACTAACGTTTCTGTTCCTTTCTTTTCTATTTGTTACAAGACGTTATGCGTACAATGTATAATATACAATAATAAATTATGCAATAATACCTTATAACATAGTGCTCAGCTTTTTTTATTATTAATGAACTAGCAATAGGACAATCAGCAAAGCACTAAAATACAATTATTACAATGCACGCAGTCAAATATATTACGCATTAATAATGCGCTCCTTCGCCAATATAATTTATTATTCAGAGTGTTTATTACAAAACTTCACATCTAATTATCTCGAAAAGTACGCATTGTAGAAAAGATGCTTGAAATGAAAGTTTCATGGTTTTGGAGGGGAAGTCCAACTATGGCACTCGTTATTTTTTCGTAGCTAGTTTCAAGTTCATTTGAAAATTAACTTGATTTTTTTAATGGGAACCATTGTTTTTCTTTATAGACTCTTATTGGCCGAAAAAATAAGAAACTTTTGTAGGAAACATTTTTTTATCGAACTTCATCTCGAATTATTTAAATAGGTATTTATTGTATTTTTTTCTATATTATCATAGACCTGTGCATTTTTACTTATACGATCAAATATGCATACAACAACGTTCAGTTCCCCACGAAAGGCATGGGTTTCCAAGGCGTTGAGGTACACCTACATATCTGTTAAAGCACGTGGGAACGGCGAATGGTCGGAAGCAAGAGAAGCGAGGACAGTCGATTATGCGCATAAATTAGCGGGCACTCTCATCGAATGGCGACATGCAGTGTAATCCGGCATCAGAAATGCATTAACAAATGTCAAGTCAATGGTTGGGAGAAACTACGAATAATCCTCGCTGCTTCGGCGTGTTTCAGATCCCACAAATCAAGCTTCAGTCTCGTATCTGGCCACACAGATTTCTCCCGTTCGATCACCTCCTTCCCGCCTTTCCTTTCCCCTTTGGGCTTTTGTAATGAACATCAGAAGTGGTTTGTTTCTGTATCGTCTAGGGGACAGCACTTTGCGAATGCACTGGTTTGGCCAGGAAGTCCTCTCGTTTTTATTTGTAGCTGACGTTTAATGTCGATTTGCATGTAAACGTGTTTTTTTAGTTTAACAAATGCACATTTAACGTAAAACGTTACATTTCCATCGCAATGTTGATGGTTATTCTGTCTAATACTGATCAGGACTTTTTATGCAACAGGCAGTCGAGTAGAAAATTCTTGTTAAAGAAACAAATCAATAATCCAGTCAATAACGTTCCACTCGTGATTAAAAATCGCTAAATTTTGACTAAAAAAATTGTCAACTTTGAGTCTCGGCCATGAAAGAGAATTGCAAAAAACTACATTACCCTGACGTGTTTTAAAGAGAAAAGCCTCTACCTTCACGCGCGTGAATTGAATTTTTTCAAAGAGTCTTTTACATTAGGCAACGGAGCGGAAAACTGAAGTTAGCTTTTGTTCTACAAAACTTTATAAATCCAAACGCCTCTCCAGAGTTTAACAAATTTTTTCGCGTCCCGTTTTAAAATGACATTGTAGAGGAGGCCTCCCCTTTACAACGTCCTCTGAAAAAATTGATATACGGTTTTTTTTTGGAGTTTTGTCGCACTTTGTATGAAACTTGTGACACTGACATTGGAATAAAACGAATGTAATGTGCAGCACGAAGGGTTGCATACATGGAATTGTAATGAAAATTACTATAATTATAGTAAATTTTATAACATAATGAATATTGTAATTATTATGTGGAAGATCGGAAAATTACTATGTAAATATATACAGTATGTGCGGTTGAAGTGTATACACGCGATTATTTCCGTGACTATTTAAAGTACAAAAAAAATATTATAGACAAACCTTATATGGTATTAAGGGGAACATATCATGACGGTAATTATTTGACATTGTGATGACCTTGGAAAGCCCCGTGAAAGTCAACGCTATATTTTTTAATGGAACCTGCATTTCTTATTACATATACCTGTAGCTGACATCGGATTATTTCCAGAACATTGCCTACGCATGTACTTAGTGTAAGTCGTTTCTAAGTTATTGAGTTTCAAATTTGGCGTGCCGCTGAACAACTGATTGGTGCTATCATTCTGGTTGCAGTCTACTTTATGAAGCAGAATCACCGCCCTTTTTTTTATCGTGACCTAGAATTGTATTAATTTAGTGACAATAGCCCGGATACTTTAGTTAAACAATGCTATTTGCCGGCGGCATGCCGAATTTAACAATAATTCAAAAACGGTTTACGCAAAATATATTTGTAGGTGTTTTGGAAACGGATCCGATGTCAGTTACAAGAATATATAATAAAAAAGTATATGACTACTTAAAAATATAGTAATGACTTTCACGGGGATTTCCAAGGTCATCACAATGTCAAACGTAAATATTGACAATAAGGAACCTAGCATCAATCACTTTGGCCTAGAAATATATTGTTAGTGTCATGAATAAGTTGTTCAAAATGATGTCCTTGACAAAATATTTCAAGGTCAAAGTGATTGAAGCTGGGTCCCATATTGCCACTATTTATCATGTCAAATAATTATCGTTACCACATACCCCCTTAACGCCGTATAACGTTTGTTTAAAATATTTTTTCGTATTTTATGTAACAGAAATAATCATTAATTAACAGAAATAATCGCGTGCGTATCTTGAAATCGCACTGGGCGTACTGGTAAACATTGAGAGAATGAGATGTGTGATTAAAACAGCTGACGGATCGGAACCCTGGAACATTGTAAATACAATCATTCATAAATTGGTTTAATCCACCTGCTGGAAAGTTTTACTATTCACGGACGCAATGGTTCCTGGGTACGTGTAAGAAAAGTATAGAAAGCCGTCATAAAATGTAAACGGACGTGTTAAAAGAAACGTTTACATCTTAAATTGGCAGGCAATAAAGTTGTAGACATTATCCTTAAAATTTTAAAGTATGTAAAAGAAGCTGAATCATTTTATATGGTGCAATTCTACGCAAACACAGTTGTACCAGCCTCCGGGGTTGTACTAAAAAGCGGAGGGCAATTTAAAAAGTTACTTACGGCGACTGGTAAGGTAATACATGAAGGTATATATCGCAGTTAAACTTTTTAAAGTTAAACTTTACTTTTATTATACTGCTATTTTAAGA
The DNA here is from genome assembly GCA_023838395.1 of Holcopasites calliopsidis. Lineage (NCBI taxonomy): Eukaryota > Metazoa > Arthropoda > Insecta > Hymenoptera > Apidae > Holcopasites > Holcopasites calliopsidis. The sequence continues at coordinate 194,343 of JALHAQ010000024.1, forward strand.
ATATAGCCTTGAAATAGTAAGGGAACGTAGTAATGTTCGTAACAATGTAGTGATGCGATAGGTCTTATTTCACAATTGAAAAAAGTTAAGTAATTAAGAGATTTTATTGGAGAAATACGCGTTTCAGTTGTTGATTGGACTTTAATTGCATAATTGCAGGCGAAGTACATTTAAAATGCGATTTTTAAGGGTTTGACTCCTTTGTGTAGAATGTACGACAGGAATTTTCAAATTTCCAATAACTTGTACAATTATGTTGCAAAAATAGTTGAATTTAAAGCGTTTACCTCAGTAGCTTGTATAATAATGTATTATAACTAATATTGAAGTATTATCTTCAATGGAAATCCTTCATACTTAAATTGACCTGAATGTGGTCAATACACATTTTAAAAATCAGATATATTGCAGTATTGTTTGACCAATTTGAAGGTTGCGCAATCCAGGTAACAAGATTGAAAGCAAAAAATATTAACATCTCCAATAATCTTCTGTACCTCTACCTTCTAAGAAGAGTTACCACAATTTCAAGACAATTTTGCTGGAACAAATTGTTTAAAACATTGAATACCGTGTTTAATGAAGGGATATATTCAATTAACTTATATATTTTAAATTAATTGAATCATCGTACTGCAGATTCAGTCTTTCAAAATATACAACTTTCCACAAAATTTCAACTTAACTCGGATCTTATCTAATAGAAAATAAAATTGGGATCATAGAAACTTAAGTACTTAAGTGGCCCAATCAATGAGCCCAAAAGTGCAATTCGAGCTATAAGGCAACGGCGAATATTGTACTATGCAGCGAGCCCTGGCTTTACTTTATACGTGTAAGCTTCTGGGTACTCAATGTAAAACTTACAACGAAGGCTGAAGTACATGTTAAGCTCCAAAAGTGCACAGAATCAAAATGCGGGTGAATTTAGTGCCTTAACGAAATGTACCAGAACTCACTGGATGAAATGAACGGGCATAAGCGGATTTCTACGTAAATTGAAATACGCGAAGTTATGAGAATAAACACCGCGTTCGTCCGCACGGAAAAATATGATTTTTCAATAAATGTAAATATTGGTCGGCGACGTTTCTGGTAATATCGCAAACTAAACACGCCAATGGATGGTTGAAATCGCCAAATATAGAACATATTTTCATCGCGGGTAGTAACGAGCCGGTTTCGTATCTTCACGCTGACATTTAATCTGACTCTGATGTATGGATCAAATTTTATTACACCAATTCCCCTCCATCGAACGCAACCGATTGCTCATACCGAGCGTATTTCTCGCGCGTGTCAGCCCTCCGCGGTTCTATCGAGCAGTGAACCTGGCGATTTCATAGATTTAGTGGTCTGAGCTTAACGCATTGTTTGTACTACAAATGTAGCAGTTACTCGTTACTCGTAAAATATTCAGGAACCGCAGCTTATACGGGGGAAAGCCGGGCCAAAGATGTGTATTGTGCGTTGTAGAGAAGTAGTCTTCTGGAACGAACGCGAATCCGCTTCTTCTGATGTAATTGTAGAGGTTAGGCGCAATCGGTGCTCTAGTTGGAGAAGAAAGCTATTGCCGTTACTCCAGTAATGTAGCTGCGGGAGCGTCGAGCGAAAGTGCGGTGTTTGAGATTGGCGCGCGAGAAGGGGTGAGTGGGGGCTTCGGTGCGTCACGCGAGAGTGGGAGATACGACAGCGTCGCGCGAGACTGACAGGTTCGAAAACCGCGCGCGACGGTGGAGGGTTCGGTGCGTCACGCCAGAGTGGGAGGTTCGGTAGCGTCGCGCGAGAATGGGGGGTTAAAATGCCTCACGCCAGGCGGCGCTAGTGAAGGACATCTTCCCTGCAACGCACGGTACCCGTACGAATGTTAACCCCCGGCCGATTTCCTGTCAAAATCGCATTAATAATACACCGATTAATTATCCGTTTACATCCGCGAGCATGCACGAGCGTTCGCGTCTAATGATTCCGCAAACGTGATCAATTTTCATCGATGCTCTACGCGCTCGTCTAGTGGAAACCGCAATTCATATCGACGATACGCACCTTCGTTGAATTATTAATGGGGCATCTCTTATAAATTTACTTTATGCCCGAGCGCTGGCGTGGAATAAAGCCAGAGGCGTGAACGTAAATCTAAGTGGCCGAGAGCGATCAGTTTTTCTCCGAGCTTTTGTGAACACCTGCAAATGTTATGAAAGGTGGCGAGGCTATTGGAATTATAATGCTTTCTATAAATATGCTGTGTGGTAAATGTGAATCACTGTTTCAGCGGAAATCTGAAGGTTTCTAACTAAATTTCCCTTTAAAGTCCAGTTGCAAATTCATAAAAACTGATAAACAATATGACACTTTATAATTTGTTCGTGTTTTAATTTCAAACTTAAAATTTGTGATTATAAAAATGTTTCAGGGTATTCCCTTTAACTTCGCAAGAAAATATTTTCGCAGTCAAATACACATTCCGATAATTCCGAAAGTCGTAGCGTTCTCTTAATTGCAACGTCAGACAGAAGTAACGAATACGACACAATAGTAGTTTGAGACAAAGCAAGGTGTTTGTTGCCGACAGCCCTCAAGCCTTTACTAGCCGCTTTGACCGTACCTAAAAACTTCTCGCAACGACAGATTAAATCTGCTGTCAAAACCGAAGACAGATGTTAAAAAAATCGTCTGGGTATCAACTTCACCCGTCAGAATCCTACAAAATCTCAATATTTTTTTATTTACGACTGCAACCATTCTATTCCTGCAGCATAAATGTTATGCTTGTAAATCAATTCACATCGACATCTACAGGAAATTTTAATTCTGTATCTTTCGAGTGATTCATTACATGGAATATCTCTGTTTATTGTTACTGTTTATTTACTTAATCTTACATCGATTGTCTAGCCATTAGTGACCACGGACAATGCACAATAAAATAATACACAAATATATACACTATACATTCATTGAATTCCATTAAACGAAACGTATTTTTTAAAAATATTTAACATGTTGTTTGCCAGTTTGGCGGTCTTTTGTGGTTGAATGTACGTAGTTTTTCTTATTTACGAATCTACATTCATGTTGCTACGATTGGTGGAAAGTAACGATGTAATTGTTTCTCATGCAACAAGCAAAATAACTCAGATATTCGAAGAAGGAATAAAGTTCCTGCGGTTTCCACTTCTTATTATTCGACAGGACGTTGCAGGAAAATGTTTCGTTAATTGCGACGTCTTAGCTGCAGCAACGCCTTCTTTCTTCTAACGAAGTCAATTTACACTGTAGCTACTGGAAGGCGATAAATCGAATTATTCGTACCAGCTTGTTGCACTCTGAATTGCACGGAGTCTCGCCGATTCCTTTAATTCATATTCTTTGTTAAAACCGGTGGAATAAATTCTCGATTGATAAGAGCAGACCACTTAGTTTTGCGTTAAGTGAAAATAAAATCAGCACTTCATTCTCGCCCAATTTATTAGATATGCAATTATAAATGAAGTGTGTTAAAAACCGTGTGTTAATGTAGTTTTAGAATTATGTAGTTGCATTTCACTGTTAATCTTGAACTAAGTAACTATTTTAGTTACTCAGTTCAGCAGCAATAGAACTGCTGCTGCCTTAAGAATGAAACAATACAAAGGAGAATAAATTAAGAAAAGTCTTTTGCATTTTATTTATGAATTGATATTGTGGATACAGATAATGTTATACAAAAGCAAATGGTGTATGAAACTTTCTTTGCTAAAAAAACTAAAAGGTAATTTCGGCCACACTGGTAGTTTTATTGTCAACTGTATTGCTTTCTATGATTGCAAGTTTCTAATTTATTAATATATTTCGTTTATTTCTTTCTTATTTACTATTTTACTTGCATCATTATTCTTTGCACTTATAAAATGTGATACACTTACATATTTCTAAACGAAAATAAGTACTTTCCGTATTGATTTCAGGACTGTAAAAAGTAGTACACTGAAGCGCAATTTCCTTTGCGTGCTACCTTGCAATCTTTGTTCCAGCGATTGCAAAAGGGACGGTACAGTCTTTCACGGTATTAAGACATTATACTTTCAAAACTATGCCCTTTAAGCTTAGATTTAGATCTTTCACCAAACTATTATAATACACTTTAAGATCTAACGAAATGGATTTAAATTCGTCAATTATTCGTTTATTGTTAAATTATTCGGACACATTTAAAGTCCGGTGAAAATTCTAGTTTCCGGGGATAAAGAATTAAGAAAGGTACACATAGAGTGTTCAAGACATTTGATAGTCCAAATTCACGCAGGTAACACGCAGTAGGTGTTACTCGAATATAGGTGCGTGGCCCGTGTATGTATGTACGTACATACGTATCGGACGAAGAGAAATGACCAGCTAGGCTAAAACCATAAACCCATGCGCACCGGATTAACCGCGGTGCGGATGTGTTGGCGAAACTCATCGCAAACTGAACCAAACTAATTTAAACTCGTTCAAAACTGCAACCTAGACTAACTGTGGGCCTAAGGTGACGCGCATTTCGAGAAGCTACGCTTCAAGATATGAGCGTACTCATAAGTACTTATATGTATCGATACGACATCTTGCCATTAAAAATGCTTTGAATCAAACATGTAAAATACATCCAGAATAGTCCCAAATAAGCAATAATCAAAAAATTAGAAGTTGAATATTGTTTTAAACATAATTATTGAAAAAACCACCATTTTATTCATTTGGCTACATGAATAAAATGATAAATTATCTTGGGATATTCATTATTGTAGGAGATTCCTGAGGTGACATTGAACAACTTTTTCTTTTGGCAAAATGTCGTTTGAGGCTTTGCTTTTGAGTTATTAACGAAAAACACTGGCCAATCAGAGCTCGCGTAGAGCCCGCGCTCAGGAACGGAATGTCGCGTCACCCTGGATGGTGACGTTCGACCGGTGCCCCGATACAAACGCGTCGATATAGTGTTTTTATTCGTTATTTACGAATAACGAATAATTCGACATTATTCTTCATTGCGTTGTTTCGGTAGTCGATACAATTTTTACTCCTTGCTATACCGACTCGAGAGTATGGAAAATGGGATTGCAAGGGCATGAACGAAAGTAAATAACTGGGAATGCATCATTCTTGTGCTTTCAACAGTTTCATTGCCCTGTCTGATTTAGAGATCTGAAAGTACTCTGGATATTTGAACATTTAAATCCTTTAACCTTAAAGGATAAAAGAAGTATGATTTTATAAACCTACGATTGTCATGTACCACTATGGACTAAAAAGACATAAGAGTACAGTAGATTCTTCTTAGGTGACGGTATTCCGATTTACACGTAAGTGACGAAAAGTAATCCCCCCTACACTTCGTCGAAACAATAACAAATGTCGGAACCTTGGCTACGCCTCGTAAATTCTATCAATCAAATTTCGATCCTTCTACACGGTAAGTGGCGGCCTCAAGGTCCCGAAATAAATGTAACGAGGTGGAAAGTTTAAGTGATCTTTTTTTGGACCAGGATGCTACGTGATAGCGTTTAAAAATATTTAATCGTCTGCGTGCCATTGTAGGTACAGTGCATTCTCAATAAGTGACGGTATTTTGACCTAAGCGTAAGTGACGGCATGTTTTCCTTACTCCTCGCTTTCTCTTTGGCCACAGTCACCGAAAAAGTAACAAATGTCGGCACCTTGGCCCCGCCTCGTATATCAAATTTCGTTTCTTCTACACAATAAGTGACGGTCTTGGGGTCCCGATTTACCGTCACTTATAGACAATCTACTGTAGTAGTTCATTCCTAAAAATGTTTGGAAAAGTCGAATTTCACGAATTAATTTCTCTTCTTATTCAATCTTCTCGTATCAGCATCAGAATAGAAAGGAAAAGTCGACGGAACAAACAGTACGATCCTCCAAGGGCGGATATAATATTATCGAATTCCTGACAAAAGGAGTTCCAGGCAGCTAGGAACGAATGAAAAACGAGGTTCAATTCATTCATCATAAAACGCATCGTCATACTGGCGTTTTCCCTGAGTGGATCAGCTACGATATATTATACGTGAAATAAAGTGATAACAGAAGATCGAAAATGACTGCGGTATGTATTTTTAATGGTGATATATACGGGAGAGAAAAAGGGAGACGTAATAGTCTCGACGACGTGGAGGCGTAATAATTCAATAGCGCAGAAAAGTCATCCCTCGACCATCCTAATACGGGAAACGGTGCGTTCTCCCATGGGACTTTATTACACCTCCCTCATGTGAAGAATACTTTTTCCATGCTAATATGGTAGTCCCTGGGAAGACGCGTGGAACATCCATGGTTACTTTATACAGTGAATTACCGTGGAACTCGATTGTCCATAAGTACATATATGCATACATACGTATTTCTTAACGCAAATGCCACGCGGTCATATAAATATTTGAAACCAAACATTATTATCACAGATTATTTTCGCACACATGTTTATCTAATTTTTGATTTACGATATTTGTTGTTAATTTACTGTCACGCACGATCACTTATGAATCTTACATTTTGATAATATATTTCTCTTCAAATTTAAATGTATTTAAGCCCATCGTTACTATTATATTTAATATTATTTTAGTATCCGAATATTATTATAGTACACAACTTGGTCCTTATAATTCACTTAATCTCTAACTCACGAGATAGCAGCACAATTCTCTCAAAATATTTGAAGTTACGGTTCCAATACACTTCATAGCATCAAGGAAATAGTTTTTATGGTTTCATATACCTCTGGCTAGAGGGTAGGAAATGGGTACCGCCAATATACCAATCGTTTACCAAAAAAAAAGAAAATGCTCCGGGTGATGTTTCGTAGAAAGCTTTCAGCCATTACAACTGTAGCCCACATGATAAGTACAAGAGGAGAGGAGATTCAGGCTCGATAAACTTCAGAAAGCCCAGAACAGCGGTTAATACGAAAACATGCTTATTACTTCCAACGGAAACTTCGATATTTTCAGAAGACACGCTTTCGTCAGGAAATTGGAATGACAATACACATTTGTACGACTGGCACAAACATTTTTCCAAAGTCAAAAATCGCAACGGGAAGGCAAAGACAGGGTTTGAAAAAACCTTTCACGTACACAATGTAATTTTAATGGTAATGGAAGCGACACATTTTGACCAATTGCTCCAATTCAAAGTACCTTGAAATATGTTATCAAGGACATCATTCCAAATCTTACTCTATATGTAAGGTACAAGTTAGGTTTGTCAGTACTTTTATACACACCAAAAAGCCTTAACCTTAAACCTTACCCCATAGTGGTAACGATAGTTTTTTGCAGATATCTTGAAGACTAAGGTTTCACCGTTATATGTACAGAAAAAAGCTAGTTTAAAAAAAGTTATAAAATAGGCGATCGCTTACACCAAATGAAGTTTACTCGTGATCTAAGGTTAACAAAATTTTTTTGCATTATCTCGCAAACTAAAGTCGAGCGACGAACATGTACAGGATAAAGTTGTTCAAAATGATCCCTAAAAGTCAGATCGAACCTGTGCGTGCCAATTGACAGCCAAAAGTTGTAATATAACCTGCCAATTTGTGCGCAACTTATTTCAACGAACTCCGCTATATTTTTGTTATCAATTTCTTATCATCGAATAAATAAATTAACATCATCGAATATACTTCATCAAATACTGTATCGATTTTGTAGCCACTTTGTGAACAAAACTTTGTAGCAAGCATTCGTAAAATCTTGTTTGAACAGCTTAGCTATCAGAGATGTCCTTAACCTCACACTTCTAGGTCAAATCGATAGGAGATGGGTTCCTTATTGATAATATTTACCATTTTAATTGTGGATATAACAAATGCAAGCGTTCTTTTTAACAGTGTATCTACTAGGGAGGCTTTTTGTGTGAATATTTTGAAAAGAAAATGAAGATATGGTAAAGTATTTACTTTATTATCAATTTACTCCCCAAGAAAATTATTAAAGATGATTGGAGAAAAAAGGATTATGGGATGCTTGCATTGTAACCTAACCGAAACCATTTAACTATAAAAAATCGATATACATTCATTCTTTCCACGTTGATCACAACTTCTGGTGCTAAAAATAAGTTTGTTTTAAATGTCATTTTAACCGAATTGGTGAAAGATTCTGCATAAATCCAAGAATTCGCAATGTGTAAAATAACTCGCATGCCTTTCAGCAAACTCAACTATCCATGCATTAAAAGCTTTTTGATGGAGTTACCGAGGCATAAGGGACTCCTGGCAACTTCTCTAGCACAGAGTTTCGAGCGTTTTGAGCAAACGGATTTCGTAGAATCAAGTTGTTTCCTCTTTTAATTTCGCAGGCTTCGACACCTTCAAAGGGTGCCTAATCAATCCTTAAATCACAGGATAAAGCGCCTCGTGTCGTGTTCCCTTCATGGTTCCTCTCATTCCACACTATTTGCAACCCCCTTCGTTATACTAACTTATACAAGATTCTTAAGTACGCCATTTGAACCACTTCTTTTCAATTCTATTGTTGTAAAGATGTTTTGAAAGTAATTTCACAATCTTTTCCATGTTTGGTGTTTGATAATAAGACAGTTTGGTAGCGTATCTAATTTAATATTCCTTGCCTCGTTTCTTTTATACACATTTAATATAATGACATAGTCACTGTTGACTGAGTGCTATCCGATATCAGTCTAAAAATTATTTCTACAACTTGTATACGTTTACTTGTAAGCCTTTGATTTTGAGTAATTATTTTTATGTTACAGGTAAGACGCGGCACTTATTTCCCTGTGCGTGACAAATAGCAGTAAGTAGTTATCTCTGAATTGAGCCATAAAAGACGTGTCCCAAAGTTGCGTCCGTACCAGGCAGCTTCCAACAAAGTTCAACGTCCGAGTATGCGTTCCAATGCATTCCAATTTATCCATTGCGAATGGTGACGTTCAGGTAAGAGCTTATCCGTAAGTCTGCCGGGGACAGAAGTCTTTAGGCGTAAGCTCCAGTATCGCAGAAGCGTTTTAATCGTTTCATGACCGCCGAACCAACCAACCCGGGGAACAGCCGCGGCGTTTCTTATCCGTGGTTTCTGTGGCGTCGTCGGACAGTTAAGCGGCGAATAACTGTCGCCTGTGAACGTTCAAAGCAGCATAGCGGCTGGTGGCCCAACTCGCCTATAAGGATCCCGAGATCGGATACCCAGTGAAAATGGCTCGGTTGAGCCCCGTTGCAGCAAGTAAACGGCTCCCCGCCGCTAACTTTATTCCCAACACGTGAGATTAACTCGACTCCCCGGACCTGTGCCTCGCGCTTACACCCCGCCCGCCGACCCCTTCTACCAACCCCTTAACCTTATTAAGCCCGAAGCCGAGCTGGTATCCTTTCGAGACCGTTCGAGAAATTGGGACGGCGTGGTGAGTCCGCTTCCGGAGGTTCGTTAAGCTGAAACCACTGCGAAACCATCTACAACCACCGCCGAGCTATAATCCCCCCTCCATTCCCCTGATTTCTTCGACCTTTTTCCTTCCGCTTCCATCGCGCTCTTTTTACTCGCTTTACTGCCAATACCGTTCCGCTCCACGCCGGCTGAGAAACGATTCGACCGAATGGGACCAGGACGACCTTTCTAGTAGCAAGGCAAACAGCGATGTCTCTGCTTCGCCGTGAAACGATCAGGTAAATTAGGTTATCGGAATGTAGAACAGAGAAAAAGCGGAAGATGAGATGAGTCGCTACGTAGAATGGAAGTTTTCTTATGGACTATGAATGATAAATTGCAACGTTTGGAATTGTAGTAGCTCTCTCGAACTATTACATGCTTTACGAACATGCCCATCACAGGTACCAAACGAGTGGGTCGTATATTAATTGAACATTGTCGTTTGAGCGTGGCCTTACTGTTTGAAACACTAACATAACTTGGAACACCAACCATTTACAACACTAGCATGACTTTGAACGCCAATCGTAGCATTTGGTACCTAACCTTACTATTTAGAACACTAACCTAACTTGAAACACCAACGTGATCATTAGGAACTTAACCTAACCTTGCCAAATGAGTACGTTATATATAAATTGACCACAATCTTTTCTACGTGAATTTAGCATTTGGTGCACGATTCATCACGGTCCCCTTTCACTCGAGCCTCGAACTGGTGTATCCCTACAGCAGCCTCGACATAGAAATCGATCAGTTATCACGAAGGAATCGCGATAACGCAATTAAGTTGCCGACCGAAGGCGCCTTTCTGCTTCCATACTTGGCATTTAAATAAAATCAATTTGCGCGAGCGTAGGCAAATGTTGACTCAAGGCATTTCAATGTGGCTAACTGCACGAGCGGTGGGGCGAGTGCTCTCCTGCCGCAAAATGGAGGGAAATTGTAGGTAGGAACGGCTCGGCCGCGGTGTTTCGAGCCATTTGCAAACCAAATTGCCATTATTGATGGTAATAACCATACAGTCGAGACCATCTCCCCCTGCTGGCCTGGCTCCTTCCCTCTGCGATCCCCTCGCGCTCGTCAGATCTATCGTCGGTCGAAATGTTAACAATATTCTTTTCTGTCAATATCCCTAATAATTCATTTGTCCATACGTTATGCCCGCTTTCAATTTCGGCTGGATTTTCAGTTTTCATGCACCCCATTTACAATTCATGGTGTTCCCTATAACGAAGACGCGTTGTATATCTGGGGAAAGTTCAGCAGACAGTGTTCGCATAACACAACTCGTCAGCGCAGGCTAAAATTTTGGATTCAAGGCTATTCCAAATCGATGTTTCTTGATTAGTTAGCGTTGTAAACGTTATAGATGTGTTTTTCCTAAAACACAAAAAAAGCATTCAGTTGCAAACATTTTCACGCTGAGCTAGGGGAATGAAAAAAATTAGCCTAATCATCACTAACGAGCATCATATAACGTCATTGTACGCTTCGACAAAACATTAATCGTTTCCATCCTCCCCTTGGTCGTAGGTTATTAATTAAGGATTTATTATTAACGACGGATTTATTTCCTAGTAGCTTTACGTATTAATGCTAATTATTCGTAATTGATGGACGCAGCTGCATTAGTTTTGTACACTGTTCAGCCTGGGGAAATTCGGACGAAAATGCTGTTTGCTGTGCAATCAATATATACGATCCTATGATCAAAACAGAGCAACGAGAATTTGTTGAGCACGTGTTGTTCAGCACGTTCACTGTTTCGAGCATGCATCGTTACACGATGGGATGAAGCAGAATAAATCAAAGTTGAATATCCGTCTATTATCCATTTAGCCAGCAATTGTTTGGAAATTCGGGTACAACATGTAATAGATATGACGACCACTATTTCAATGTGTTGTTACAGGGTATTGGAAGAATTGTTACATTGGAAGTTTGAAACTCAACAATTCCGAGAAATTTCTTATGAAAGGAATGGTTCTATGGGTTAAAATAAAACGAAAATCAAGAGTGACAAATTTGCGTTCAAAGCTTCGTTAACGTATTATTACTGGTTAAAGATCGGCCCAAAGGCCCCTGAATGCAGGCAATTCCCTACTCAAGTATATGTATATGTTTGCAGTCGCCCAAGCGTCGGTGCACGGCAGGTTGCCTATATCTAGGGGGCTTTGGGCAGATTTTTATTTGTCAATAATTTATTAACGAAGCCTTAAACGCAAATTTGTGAATCTTCATTTTCGTCTTACCTTAGCCCATAGAATGGCTTCTTTCATTTGTTACACAGCGGCCGGCGAGGGTTATGACCACATTGTTTCTTTTCTTGATTTGCTACCTTTCTGACAGTCGAACGACGCATGTAAAAATCGAATAGCCTATGGAGTGTGTATGTACATACCTTTAAACGGCGATCTAAAATGTGTCATATAAAATGATTGCAAACCTGAGAAACAGATATAGCATTCGAATGGGAAAAATACTGTCGTTAATAAAAGGCACTTTATTGGTCTGGTGGGATCAGTTTTAAAGTATTTTCTTCGACAGATAGGCGAACAGACAAGGATTCGTTTCACACCGGCAGATCCGGTTATCGAGTAAAGGAAGGTAGACACGCAAGCACAAAGAAAACAGTTTAAAAGGGGGAGACGAACGAAGAGAGAGAGAGAGAGAGAGAGAGAGAGAGAGAGAGGGAGAGAGAGTTGTCTCTCGTATTCGTATATCGGCACGATTTCCAAGCGCAAAAAGCTGAAATGGAGTTTGTGTGAAAAGGGTGGAAGGGCTGCCGACGATCCATATTTTACGAGAGCAAATAGGAAACGCTTGAGCGAGAGACGTCGAGCACGGGAGGGAAAAAAGGGGGCGGCTCTCTCTTTCTCTTGATCTCGCGGCAATATGCCGCGATTTCTCGCTTCGCCCCTCTCTGTATTCTCTCGCCCCCATCCCCTCGTATCAATATCTTTTCACGGCTCTCGGAACCCGATTCCTTTCTGATCCTCGCCACTCTCGTGCCTCTACGACTTTGCTATCGCAAAGTAAGCTCGCCGCAAACTCGTATCCTGTTGACTCGAAGATTGAATACAGAAAAGAGCCACCGCAACACGCTCCACTGTGCTGCATTTTCTATAAGAACGGGGAATGTGATCTACCGTTCCGAGATGTGTTTTCGTGACTTTCCGTAATGCGATTGCTTGCCACACATATAGCCCTGTGCGTATGCCGATGGCGAGATTAAGCCCCGTACAAACTTGCGGTTTTGAGCTGATTGTCGTGTATCTATATTTGACAAGTAGCTTTTGCAGTTACATATATGATTGGTCGATGCTAATTGTGCATCTGATGTTTATTTTTTTTATTGATGAAACGAAGGATAATACAACGGTGGACAAGTTTTGGTAGTTTACAGGATTTTAATAAATAGCTATTTTTGTTAAAATAATTAGATAATTTGTTAATTTAGTTAAACTCTTGAAATAATTTAGAATTCAAAATCATTCTTAGCCCGTTTGGATCAGACCTTTCTTTGCAACAGAAAAAATTGTATTAATATATTGTTATTCAACTGTATATCATCGTCAATCAGCATTATTATAATTGGCATATGGATAGAAAACACGTAACTTTTGAAAAAGTAGTTCAGTCGAAAGATGAAATTATGTGCAGTAATTCTGGTTTGAAAAATATTAACTGCAAAGTTAGTCTAGGAGTTAAATTAATGGCACGTTGTCAAACCTGCATCTCCTTTCTGCCATTCCGCATTTCATCACAAAACTGTGTAGCACAGTATATAGGAGCAATTTGTCTGCAAGTACCGATATACCTACGAGCAACACAAACGTCTTCGTAATAGAAAACATTGGACCGTATCCTAACTAATAACAACAGCACGATGCACCGTTAGGAACCACCTACTTGCGTCGAAACGCGACCATAAAATGCAGCCCTTGAGGCGCAATATCAACTTCCGAGACAGTTGACAACTAACGGACAGCGTTGACCGTGTTAATTGAAAAATGAGCTGCTTCGCCTTGAGCGACTACCTTTCACCTTCAGTAAGTATAAGGTTCACGAGACATCTCCTCCTCAGGAAACTATCAATTATATTGGAAGAGTGACGTGTCTAAAAAGTGGTAGTGATGGGTGCAATGTGAACAAGTTGGACAGCAGATTGTCAGTGTGGCCAATGTCTTCGGCAAACCATTAGTGTCATAAACTGACGATAGAGATCCGCCAAATATGTCGTGTAAAGCTGATGTGTTGGTGCTTGGGGCTGCGCAAGGACATAAAGGGTCGTTTGTCTTTTTATATAAGCGGGAGTTGGAGTTGTTTCATTCACTCTTCCTGTTACACATGTGAGAAGAGGTCAGCCCCTTGGATTGTGACCAATCAGAGCTCCATACCTTTCAATTTTAAGTGCCAACATTTCAACCTTACACAAATTGTGATTTTCTTAGTAAGGACAATTGAAATAAAGCAGAAAACAGATCGGAACATCTATCATTCAATGGTAAGACATTTATTCACATATTTGTTTTGCTTTGCTTGTCAATTAAGTTAACAAAACTGACCCACATGCTTTGCATCCCGATCAGTTGCTCAGTTTTAATTTGATAGGAAAAATATCGTGTTCGTTTGTACTTACTGCAATCTTACATGGTAGGGCTTTATAGTCTACGACTTACCGTAAAGCGCACGAGCTTAACGCATGCTCATTCAACAGGTGAATACCTACATGATCAACAGAAATGGATGGGTTGGAACCGCAACATGCATTTGAAGACAGCTAGTCAATGTAACTTAATTAACTATTATTTAATTAATTATAATAATCCAGTCAAACAAACTATTAAAGCAGGTAGAGCAGCTGTTAGACGATGGTATTGCTGTTAGGTGATGGATTGGGTTAAAAGGAACGGAAGATGTATTTGTGATTGGTGTTCATAGTTGTTACAAGAAATAGGTGGGAGATGAATAAGGTCCCAGGGGAAAGCAGTACGTGACACCTCATGATGGAGTTGCTCAGGTTATTATTGCACTATTAAGTATACTGCTACTGGGTTTGTGATATTTGAAAATTGATCACTATACGTACAGGGTGTTTCGCTACTTCGTGCAAATATTTTAAGGAACGATTGCTGAGGCAATTCTAAACAAGTTTTTCCTTTACCAGAATGGTGGATAAAGCTTAGTTTTTGAATTATTGACGAAAAACACTGACCAATTGGGGCGCACGCTCGGCCACGAGAGTGATCAAGGCCGCGGTTGAGCGTATCGCGATCTTCCCTCGGCTGAGCGCGTGCTCTACGTCCGCTCTGATTGGTCAGCGTTTTTCACTAATAATTCAAACACGAAGCATCAAACAACATTTTGGCAAAGGAAAAAGTTGTTTAGAATCGCCTCAGCAATCGTCCTTTCAAATACTTGTATCTGGTAGCGACACACCCTGTTATTTTATTTTGATCATAATTTTATTGAATCTAAACATTTTTTCAAATTAAAAATCTAATGTGTACTCGAGCAACTTTATCTTTGACTTTGATTTTTTCAATTTCTTTGTACCTTTTAATTTCTGCTATTGCCGGTTTTAAATTTCCGGAGCACATTCAACCATTGCAAGATATTTGCATATCCCAGTTTAAATTATTAATTCTGCATTAAAAATGGATTACAAAGTAGCTAACTGAAATGTAATCTTGGGTTTACGAGGCTCCGAGCACGACTACTTAGCAGCGGAAACTGTTTGAGATTTCTGGGCGTAGACCCTGCCCGTGTGGAATTAGCCTTTTGACCTTTCGCCAAGATTGCAGCCAGTTTCATCAGGGATTTGGTATATTGATCAACCCATCCAGCGTCGTTATCAGCCCTGGCAAAACATCGAAACGCAAATTCCGAAAGATGATAGATTGCATCCGTACCGTACAAACATCATGAAAAATGCAGGTCGCATGATTTTCGAGTCTCTGAATTGTTAATAAAGTTTCTGATCGAAACATTTGATTCGATTTTATTGTCTTTTGATTTTTGTATCGATATACAGATTTTTTAATCGTAATTTCATTTGTATTTCTATCATTAGTACATATCGACTTCATCTATTTAGATATTACTGCTAATCTAATTGCTCGGTGTTACGCTTGTGTACTGCTTTTACTTACGTTAGAAGAGCAACTATTTTCGAAAGTAAGAAGTAGTAAATGATGCAGCCCACTAATCAAATAGAATCGTATTTAGTATCCTAACGAAAAGGCTACTTTTGTGGTCGCGTGCTAGCCAACAACTTCACCAACGCTCGCGAGTTAATTGCTAATAAGAGAGCAGCTGCCGAGCAATAAAATGAAATTAGAAATATCCACGAAGCAGATAAAATGTTGAAACTAAAACCAAATTAGTAAAACCGCACGCTTGGAGTTTATCGTTAATCCTTCCTGGCAAATTGCGAAAGCAAAAGTTGATAGATTTCTTAGATATTTTAATACTGTTTATATTATTTCAATTAATATTAATATTATTTTTAAAACAAGTTCAATAAACTTAGTTCTTCATTAAAAAATTATTACTTGTTGTTTCATAATTATTAAAAGGAAAATCGTAGTGGTCACTTATCCTAATACTTCAAGCAAAAAGTTATTTAATAGTTAGACTGAGGATTTCTATGCATTTATAGGAAATTTAAAGGTGCAAAATTACATGCATTCTCATATTTTTTTACTATAATCTCAGAAATATGAATTTGCATAAAAGTCCGCAGTCTATTAATAATTAATTTTAACAAGATTTATGAATAAACTGCAGTTAAGTAACATTCGGGCTCATCCGAGGTACCTGCACAGTTCAAAGCCAGCCCAGAATTATTCATGAAAATGGTACCATTCATAAGATTACGTTTAAAACTGTGTCAAGTTTCTATATCCGGGTCTCGTACATTTAAGAAGCATTATCAATTTTCACAGCACGCGAATAGGGGCTCTGTTAATCTGGTCTTACAATGGCGTTCAAAAGAAGCTTATTTTCTAAATGTCCTTTCATCCGATTGTGCCGCGAGTTCGATCTGATTCTGTGCTTTTCAAGAATCCTCCGTTAAAAGATTAGAAAAAGAGGAACGAGAGGCAAAAATTGCTAGATGAAATAAGTCGAATCCTATTACGATTGTGAACAGATATATCTAGGTGAAGGTAAATTAAGCCGGTACGTTGTCAATTTTGTGCGATAGTGTAACGATGATCGCGAATAATCGATCGGGTCTAGTATTCGTAAAGCGAGAGGGGATATCAGAGAAGAATTAACAGTCAGAATGCGAAACCACCTGTACCCGACGCTAATCTAGATCCGAGGTCTAAATTGCCGGCCACCGAATATATGTATATACATATATATCCCTGGCCACGCAATCGTCCAGCTCGAGGGAAGAGTATTGCGTCCTGGGCCATCTAAACGTAATCTAAACCCCGGTATTCGAGTACAGCCGTTAAATCCGCGGTAATCAAACGCGCCTCTGGTCTCTGTCTGCTAGCCATGGCCGAAGCGAATCAGCGACTTGAGTTCCTGGCACCAATACTATCATCGACGATTCGAATATAACCCGGCTGATCGTCCTGGTAAAAGGGGAAAGAGCCAGACCGGACTGTGGAAATCGAATCGACAAACCTACCCCCCCCCCGTTCTGTTCGCTCTCTTCGTTTCATCCTGTACCCCCTGATGGCTTTAGTCAGTGCAGGATTTTAGATTTAGCTGAATTTGATATGATTCCAATTCCGAAACGATTGCAAATTAACAGTAGATAGAAACGATCAGATTGTTGGGATAGTTGGCTTTGGTCCTTGGATGTTGCATATTATATAGCAAATTTTGTACAAGTGCCGGTTTCCTACTTGCGTTCGTGGGTAAAATTATAACGAAGCCAAGCTTTCTACTACAGACGAGCTTACAATCAAACGAGACCAACTAACCCTGTGATGAATTAGATAATAAAGGTCAATGTAATTTAGCATCTGAAAGTGCGTTTGCTATTTACCGTCACTTATTTTATTATAACTTAGGTATTAACTTAACTACAACATACAGGCTTTTAGTGTTTTCATAGCGTACTAAAGAGACAGGATATGTACAGGGATCCTATGCTAATCACAGACAACAATTAACTAACACCAGATTTTACCGACACCAAACACCGTCAACACCGCCGACTTCAACAACAATAGCTTTGACTGCCAACTGCAATGATCGACGCAGTGTTGAACCAAATGTTTATACAGCAAGTTCGAGTTGAGTAGGCAGAGTCCTGATGTAGCGATTGGGAATAGGGGAGGGACGGAGCGGAAAAAAGTGGAGCGGCTGTTAGGAGAACGTTTCGTCCCAGGCCTGCTGATGGACTCGTCAGTAAGGCTACCTATCAGGCCCTTGCCTTGGGTGCAGGGATAGTGTGGGACGGTCGCAGAATCTTTATATAGGACCTGATGTAGGAGCGAGCACTTTCGAGAAAGCGGCTGCTAGCGCCTAATCCCTCTAGTGGCAGGAGTTGGAGGTCGCTACACTGATAACTAAGCAAACACCTAAGTAAATTGTTAGCGCAATTCTGTGTCAATCATTGTAGTTGTCGGTCAAAGATGTTGTCGGTGATCCTCATGGCGCCCATACGCAGTGTTGCATGGCCAATCTCTGAACCATCGATGAAACAGGGACAGGCGGATCCACCCTCAGCTATACCAAACATTAGTCATAAAGAATACGCCCAATAACGTGGATGGTTCACAAAAATACACCAGAACGCCACTGATGTGAAAATTAGCAAGTTCTCCTTTTACATTCATGAAAGCAGAATCTGCTGTCCTAAGGGTCAAGTTGGGCACTTGCCTAGCATGGTTGGTGATAGGATGTTTGGTGTCTTCGTGCCTGAATTTACATGGTGCCCTAGAATTATTGTTATCATGCGCTCAATGACAGAGATAGTTCACAAAGAAGACACCAGAATGCCACTGATGGGAAAATTAACAAGCTTTCCTTTCACATCAGAGATTGTCACCCTTGACATCAGGGGACCCTATGCTTACCATAGTCTGTTCAGTGGGCTCCAAAATTAACTGGGTCCACGCATAGTTTAGTACGGTCTGTGGTCATTAACAGCCTCCCCCGTTAAAATATGCGCTATATACAGAGTAATCCCCCCGCTAGCGGATACAGTTGAAGTGTCACTTGAAGACACCTTGAAGACGCTCAACACCTAGCGGTACATGTCACTGTCGAACAAGTGGTCCCACGAAAGGCTAACTGTGGGCCGGTGTTGGATCACATGCACGCGACTGCCTAGCCATTAGTGAACTCTGGCCCAACTACAATTATTTCACTGCTTTACCACCTCGTACGTTTTCAAGAACATTGTACACATTGTCCACATTAATGAGGGAATAAACTTTACTCTGCACTTCCAGTAGGTGCTACCCACATGGGATAGTTCAATATATCATAACCAATGTTGCCAGTTTAAATAGCCTTGCATAGCAAAGCAGATGTACCAGGAAGGGCCAATGAAAAATGCATACTCAATTGACAATCGTGCCTGATCAACCATATCGTATATCACAGACTGTCTTCAGAGATCGGCCATCCTCTTCGTCATGCCGACTATAATTCGTCCCTTCTTGGAGGCCCCCGTCCGAGTATAGCAACGTTGCCAACGATAACCATGAATAATCTGCGCTTCGTAGGCGACAGAGATATCACGTTTCGCTTCGATCCATCTCCTGTTCCTGTTTGAACTCTAGAGGGATCAGTCGAGTGACACTGAAGAACTGTTTCACTCTCCACTGCGCTCCGGCCAACGTGCTTCGACGATTGCCTGGAAAATTACCTACCAGCTTCTCCGCGCTCTTTTTCTTCTTGTTCTTTTTACCCGAACTTGCTTTTTCTTTTATCCTCTATCGGAGGATAGAAAACTTTGGCACGGCCACTGATTGATGAGGAACGGAGGGAAACGCGATTTCCGTTTTTCTTACCATACGGAACTGAAATTATAGGTAATGATGAACTGCTGGAGGAACGCTTTAGCTGCCGTTAATTACTCCAAGTTTCTCGCTTTTAAGGAATTGAACTTCCTATTGATTAGTTGCTCTACAGTATTTTATAGATTATGTTATTGCTTGTTATATATGAAGTGCTTGGATGCTATTGACTAGGGGGTAGCTGGCGCTTTGCTAGCATAGCAGGTGCTAGACTATTCACCTTTATTACTTGAAATTAACGTTTCTGAGTGCCTTAATCAAGATGCTGATTGGATATTAGTTTCTCCCACATTTTTACTAAAACGTTGAGTGATTGACCTGAGCTTTTGGATACATACGATCTCGTATTGATGGCTGCCCTATACTTGTTAAATTATATCTCGTGCATGGCAATCGTGGCTTGTATTACTTGAAATAAATTTCTCTATCTTAATCAATGCTCTATAAAAAGCCAATTCTACCCAAATTTTCCTTTAGCCATTGAATAACTAACTTGAACTGTTAGCTGACGTATTACCCTGGACACGAAATTACTCAAGAAATAGGTTCCTGTAACTGCGTATACGCTACGAGCATTTAAACGTAGATAAACGATGGTACGATCTTTAGTCACGGATGATAAGTTACGAGATATATTCTCGTCAGCCATTATACACCATTGACAAGAACGGCGACGCTTTCACAGTCTCTGCAAAAGCGCAGCGCGGTTGGCTATTTCGACGATTTAGTTCTCTGATTGCAAAATCGGAACCGACCACTGAATTCTCCTCGATTGGCCCCTTCGTTGTAACGTACGATGGAAATCGCTCTGAAATTGCCGCTTGCCAATCTTCGTCCCTCCTGCAGCCGAAACGGAGCGGAGAAATTGAATGTGTTCGCGTTGACGAATGACTTCTCCCCTTTTCGAAAATAAGCTGCTGCTCCCCCATCTGCGATCGCGTTACCGAACTTCTTGTGAAAGTTGTTTCGAAATTGCAACGAAGTTAATAAATCATTTTACACGAACATATACTTCGCTTACTTTAGTGTAAATAAAAACATGAGAATATTTTATAAAATGCAGAGTAATAAAAAAAGTATGTCGTTTTGCGCGAGCTAAAGGTATTTTACAACAGAGCTTTATGTAATTTTAGAAACAGACTTTTGAATAACTTTAACGAATCACCTTAATAACTCGATTTATTAGAATTTAATGAAATTTTATTACAAATGAATTTAGTAAAATTTAAAGCTTG
The DNA here is from genome assembly GCA_023838395.1 of Holcopasites calliopsidis. Lineage (NCBI taxonomy): Eukaryota > Metazoa > Arthropoda > Insecta > Hymenoptera > Apidae > Holcopasites > Holcopasites calliopsidis. The sequence continues at coordinate 215,007 of JALHAQ010000024.1, forward strand.
TGCAACGAACAACAAATATTTCGTTACTCTCTTTCCGAGATGTTAACAGCAAAGGACGAAGCACGAGAAAATTCCCTCATTCAGCGAAAAATTTCGTCGACGTATTATATTCTTGGGAATTCTGTGTCAGCCGGAGTAGGGTAAACTAAATTTTCGATTTCTTTCACCACCTGCTACTCAAACGTTCCGTTTCCTCGTTCACTGTCGGTCATTCGTAATGGAATTTTCAGCTTCAAGTTTTATTACATTCCCATCCTTAGAGTCAGTCACGTCGAACGACAGCACTATAGTATCCTAATACAAGTTGGAGAACTAGTAATATTTATTTAGAGTCAGTTATTTAATAACAGCACATCGGACTTGGTTGATTGAAAATGAAGAATTTTGAAGTTGAAAGTGTTTACAAATATTGTGTCTAGCCCTATTATTATGCGTTTCATCCTTTGTTAATTTTTTAGTTTATTTTAGAATCTTTGGAATTTGTATCATCTATTTCGTTAAAATTATCCTCATAATTATCCTCATATTCTCATACATACGTTGATACATTTTTCAAACGTTGAATGATTTGAATTCTATTTAATGCGAGACATTTAGAGCCTGTTTGTGAATAGGTCCACGATTTGAGTAAGCCGACAATGTACAGCCTCCACGAGATGCGGTAACACGAGCGCAGTCGTTACAGGCGAGCGCATGGTTGTATCGAACCAGAGGAACAAAACTTGGTGACAATCATGAATGACCCAGTGAATTCGTACACTTATCCAATCTGACCGCTTATGTCCGCTGTGCTTGTTCGGTGTACCATTATCGTATATTCCGAAGCGTATCGAACTTCCTCGGTAACTGACCGTGCGCAATATCTACGATATTCAGGCTATTGTTCCTGTGAGATCATCATACCGCTGCACTTTCAACGTCTTCTAACAATAGAAATACGGACGTTAACGTGGCTAATCTTACATTAACAATATTTCTGTTACTATCTGAAAGCGAGAACTAATTATGTATATTGGAAAAAGTACTGTATTAAAGGTAATTAGTAAATTTATTGGGAACACTGCGATCTTCTCTTATGAGGTAATAATAGTATTTTCATAGTCAGCACTTTGATAGGAATACTCTGATACATAGTACTCGGATAGGTAGTACTCTGATAGATATTACTTTGATAGATAGTATTCCGATAGATAACACTTTGATGGGTAATACTCTAATAGGTAGCACTTAGGTAGTATTCTGATAGATAATACATTGATAGCTAGTACTCTGATAGATCGTACTCTGATAAATAGTGCTCTGACAAATACTACTCTGATAGATAACATTTTGATAAATAGCACTTTGATAGATCACACTCTGATAGGTAGTATTCTAATAGATAATGCTTTCATAAATAGTGCTTTGACAAATAGTACTCTAATAGGTACTATTCTGATACATAGTACTTTCATGGACATTATTGATAGAGCACAGCCTTTCCTTTCTACATGCTTATTAGCTTTAATTTAATAACGCTAGTTTAAAAATTTGAAAGGACAAAAAATCCTTATTATCTCTTCACTCCGAACTTTTCCCCTCATCTTTTGTGCAAGTGCTCTTCCGATAATGATACCACGAAGAACCGGCAAGGAAAGGGGTTGGAATTATTTTTGGAGAACCGTCGACATGTACAAGCAAAGCGCGGGTCGAATGTTAAACGTTTGGCGAATCGAAAGCGACAAACCGATAGAAAACGGTGTGGTGGCAAAACAGAAGTCTATATACCGAAGTCGATCGGAACCATGAGTTTCCACACGTTTACGTATGTAGACATCGTACGTATCTTCGCCGGCAGTCTTGTGTTATCGTAACCGCACAGCTTGCTCTGTTCCACGGTTACAAATACCCAGTATCTGGTATGCAAATTTATCGCAGAGCCCGCATAAGGTTACCATACATTTCTCGCTTTCGGGCAAAAGACAAAGAAATACGGTAGAAATAAATGCCGTTAGAAGGGAAAAGAATCACGACAAAAGGACTGTAGGGACCACAAGGACTTGGGATTACTTATTTTTCGGGTTGCAAGATTTCGATAATGCATTACATAAACTTATTACGATAATTCCTACAGATATATTTAAATAGAGCATGAGACAGTCCAAAATATACTGATTTGCGTACACTACCTAAATTATGTTTGACCACGTAATTGACCTATATTACTTAAAAAAGACTTGGCTGGTCGTATCGTTGACTCATACTGCTTAACCCTTTCACTACGGCGCGACGGTTCTCTCCGCCAAAGCGCCACCACTGAACGAGACTCCGCGCCAAAAATGCATCAGTATACAAATACTTTGGACTTTTTTCGTCTAAAGTTTGTAATATCTTTCCTAACTAACTATTGCTCGGTGATAATAAAAACAAATTCAAAAAGCGGAGAATGAACAAATATGACTCCGATTGTGCGGGTTATACCTTCTGTCAAGTATTTGGCGCGGAACTTACAAGTGGCGCCGCTATGCATAAATTGGTTCGCGACGCCGCCGACTGTAACCGGCGTTAAGAGCGAAAGAGTTAACCATCCACATCACAAGATCCTATGCTTATAGTACCTGCGTTCTACACGTATCCCCGCATTGTTCGTTCATTCATTAAGAAAACGGCGATGAACAGTGAATGACGTATAGTCCACGCAAAAGAGGAAGCTCTGAAGATCAAATAAATGTCAACCGCACTTTGGATTACATTACTTTTTCCAATGAAGGTTTCCTTCGGACACAAAATACTGCCGATAAAACATATTCTGTTGCCCGTCACTAGAATTTTTCCATGCAGCGTCAGACAACCAGTAAAAGCGCACGCTTTAGGTTGCTTCCCCAAACAAAGGTCTGATATTTTATCCCTGTATTCGGATAAGCTACATGCTCGAGGACTGTCAAAAATTTATAAAAGCCAGGTATTACGTTCAGCTAAAAAATCGATGTTGGTTTTTATAAAAGGACAACGGTGTGAAACATCGAAATAGCCTTTTCACCGGATGAAAAGAAGAGTAGACAAATAATTAGAGATATGTGACTGGCAATGTTTAAAAAAAAAATAAAGACTGTTTAGCAAACTGGCACTTGAAAAAAAAGAGTATATTAAATACAGTTTTTTCAAATTTTAGTTATGGCAAACAAATCTTCAATCATAAAAGTAACTTAAGTCGTTTGATTATTATAACACGAGCTTCGGTGCTTCCTTCAGTAAAAGACAGTTTGTCACTTGTTCGTCCACCGTTTCCCGCAAGTGATGAAGCGTTATCTTGTCGGCGCCATTGAAACTGGTGCACTTAATTTGCGTGGAAACAGGGAGGGAAGAACAAACATGCGTTGCTTCAAATGGTACACGTATCCTCGAGCTTTTTCTCCTTTTCGCTTCCGCGGATCTACCCATCACTCGTTCGCAAGAGAGGACGAGGAAACGCGCACGGCGGGAAGAAAAAAAAAGGGTCGAGTCCAGAGTCTCGTTTGCAGTTTTGTTTATTATGCGGTCTTCGCGAGAGTGGTTTGTAACGGGTCAACGATGCGTTCAAACACAAAGTCCGGAGAAGTCGAGCTTGCCGAATGGAAAATACAAACTCGCCCCTCTGTGTCTCCACCATTTTCACGGACCTTTGTTCCCGGATAATTTTGACAGTGGACATTTGAAAAGAACATACACGGGGCCGGCTATTTGCCGGGAATGTTTATTCTACATACATATTTGCGTCATTCTAAAAAATACCGCGCAACGAAAAAATTTGAATACTGAAATATAGTAAGTCAACGATATTCCCCCTTTGCTTGTTTAATTTTTAACCGGAATGAGAATAATGTCGCTGAAAATGTCATAGATTATACATTTTTTAATGAAAAAAAACGAAAAAGCTTCGAATGTTTGCTCACAGAATTGAATAAGTGGCGTTTAATTTTATGTTCATCAAAATATTTTGGATTTGAGGAAATGTTAAGAAAATGTCTTGCATTTTTCAGCATGCAAAATTTAGTAACAATGTATTTTATTGTTTTTTTAATTTTTATAGGCTTTACGTGGAAGCTTCGAGATTCTAATATTTTCCTATTTGTACACATTTATCGTGCATGCAAAATACTGGCAAGCTGTATGTTATATATACACGTACGTCGTTTTTTAATGCTGTTTACTTCTATCAGCATATTTTTTAGAGCGCTGCGAACGTCTATTTGAAAACTGTACGAGATCACTCCTAGCAGACTTTTTCAATCTCTGCGTATTTGCAGACCGGTATAGGAGCTATCGATTTCCGGTGCCAATTTTTCTGCTAACCCTGAGGCGAGGTATGGTGGGCATTAAATTATATATTTTGCAAAATACACGGTGACTGTATCATTCGATCAAAACAAGATATCAGAATCAAATTCTTCCAAAATGTTATGAGAAGTTTACTCTTTTGTCAATGTATGATTTAAATATTTTGAATCTTTTGACGTTGTTTGCAAGCGTTTTTTGCTATTCTTGGTTTGAGGAAAGGCAGGGTAATTGCGATTCTCAAGAAGTAATTGCCAAATATAATAATAAAAAAAGAAAGAATGTGGAGAAAACCACATACAGTAATGCACGGATGTAAGGCGCATATTTTGGGTCGAAACGCGCTTACATCTGTGCAAATAAACGAATCAGGATCGAGTTTCGATTCCTAATGCAATGATGAAACCTTTTTATTGTTGACTCTTTTAAGTGAAGCTTTTACTAACTAGCCTGTCCGATTTTTCTTATTAAAATGAGGCTAAGCATGATATAGCTTAGAATATGTATGTATGTACGTACATTAGTGTTCTCTCACCGACGCGAGGCAACTTTTTATATTTTATATTTTCCACGATTAACCGTTTGAGTCCCAAGCAGCGCGATCGCGCTCTTCAGATTTTCTGTCGAAAAGTCCCAGTACATTCCGAGCGCTACGGACAACTGACGGTGCAGTCACCGATTGTCGAAGTCGCGCACTCGACTTTGCTGACGCAGGTAAATACTGGACAACCATAGCTTTCCTGGGACGGCCAAAAAAACCAAGATTAATTTTTTACTTTTACCATCGTTTCGTGTAGTCATTTTGAATCACACAATTATTAGAAATAAAAAGCACTTATAGAACAACGCGTCTGATCGCTTATTCGACATAAGATTAAACAAGCGCTATCGCGCCGTGTGGGATTCTTCGGCATAAAATTAAACAAGCGCTACCGCGTCGCTTGGGCTTCTTCGCAATCGATTAAGACAAGCACTATTGCGCTCTACGGGCTTTTTCGATCGTGTTTTTCTAAAAGCCTCTGGGACTCAAACAGTTAATTAAAAATTGTTTGAATATAATGGTATTTTGTATCATTTTCATCGCGCGTATCTCAGTAGTTAGATTATGACAATCCCATAATTATAAAATAAAAAGCATAGGACATTAATTTTCATATTTCGATGATTTATCGAGCTTCGCGAGCTCGGAGCTTGAAGACACTTTGGAGGGGAGATGGTGGGGATAACGTCGCGCCTTCCAAGCGTGCAAAAATCGCGCCTGACATCCGTGCATCACTGTATTCTTGGTTGTCGTCCTTTTATTGTTAGAAAATTATATCAAATATATTCAAGTGGTTGAAAAGCTGCTGTTTAAACTAAATTGCAACGATGACGCGTAAGCAGAAGTGCCATAGTGTATGTACGTTTAAATAGCGTGACGACAATTAACAGTATTCGGTATATATCATCCGCAGAAAATGACAAAAAATAATGGTGAAGAATTAACTGGTAAGTAAATAAGTGCAATTTTTGCAGAAGTGGAATATTTAATTGATTAACATCTGAAGTGAAACGGCTGTGTGCTTTATTAATTTTATTGCGTTTATTGTGTCATTAGTGTTCCGATGAATTCCATAAATATTGTCAGGATTGTTATTATTTCTTCTTTGGATATAGTAATACCTTATCATTTTTCAGTATGACTTCCGTTGTACTTTGCGCGATTTACAACGATTCGGAAGCAACGAAAAGACATTGTGGCCATTTCTCTGTAGATGGCGTACCATATTTCCCAACTGCACTTAGTTCTCGAATCGCGTCTTACATCCTTGCATCACTGTATTTTTGGTTATTGTTGTTTTATTGATTGAAAATAATATCAAGTTTGTTTAAGTGATTCAAAAGCTGCTATTTAAGTTAAATTGCAACGATGACGTGTAAACAGAAGCTCCACACTGTATATATGTGTAAATAGCGTGACGACAATCAACAGAATTCGGTATATATCATCCGCAGAAAGTACAAAGTTCTGAACTGGCGAAGGAGAAGTGCAGAAATTATTCAGCATTATAACATAGATCTCACAGATAATACGAGAATTGTTTCTCCGACCGCTAGGAATATGAAACAGTATTGCGTGGTGAACGTCGCGTGCGAATACCATGAATTCTTACTATTTTACATAAGTACGAACATTACATTCTGAGGAACGATTAAATTCTTGCTGCTAGTATTTTAACTGATTGCACGTGGAAAATGAACTGTACGAAGACATGTAATTGCTTTTATATTAGTTACTTTACTTTCATCAAATTACTTTTATTCGATATAAAGTGATTATTAAAAAATAGGTTACAACTTCCTTGCGTGATTCTATTGTTTAATAGTTATAATTACCTGCTTTCTGATAACATTCGAACAGAAAATTAAAATTATACATGTTGCAGTTCGAATAAATGTTTAAAAAGAAAGACCGAACTTTAATGGTTCAAATAATAGCGTGAATACATTTAAATAATAATATACCATAAATTATTATTACTAATTGTTTATTACCTCGTTAATGTTATAACTATCTCAGTCAAAAAATTGGCGGAGAACAAATTAAAAACGAAGGACGAGCATACTGCGGCGTAAACTTCATTGAAAAACCAAGCATAGGCAAGATATACTCGTGGAAAACACGCGCGTTTGCTATCGTTCGATCGTGAATCCTCGCATGACGGCCACTCATAAATCAGTCCAGTGATTAAAGCGCGCTTGTACATACACACCTACTGATAATCGACCGGTCGAAGTACCAGGAAGGATTTTCTCAGTAAATAAACGGAATCATGGTGATGCTTTTTGTCATGCACGTGTCTTTTAATTTTGCATATTGAATCGAAATCTCTTGAAAAGCAAAGACCACGGGGGGAAATTACATAGGAACAGAAACGTCGGAGAGGTCGTTTCATTGTTGATTTTTAGTGTAATTTGGAACTGTGTGAGATAAGTTAAATGATATGTACGTTTGTCCAAGGCATTGTGGTGAACAGATAAACTGTGTAATTTTGATCTTTCAAAAAGGATGCTCGTGTTAGAATATTTATTTTTACGACGTTGATTGGTTGTACAATTTACAAAATTTACCAACATAAAAAGGACATATGGTCGATAAGCCTACTGAACACTTTAATACTCACACAAAATAAGAGAAAAATGAAGAATGTGTATTAATGAATGAGTGAATTTACTATTATTACTATTATTAAACAATAAATGAGAATGCAGTATGATGGGATGTAGTATGTACAGTATAAATCAAAGAATGATCGTATATTTATTAAAAACAGTAATTAAAAATTGTACAAAGAATTGTTGCTGTGGAGCAAGAGAGTTACAAGAAATTTTCCCGTGAAAAAGGCAAAAGTAGAAAAAAAAAGCACGGCTCAACGACATAGTTTCAAGTGAATGCACCAGACGTATAACACGATGCGTCGATGACACTTGGTCTAGGTGCGATGCGCATCTCTGACGCGTGGAGTGCGCGTACTGTGCAGCGTGAAAGCGCACTCACGTCTGAGATTTTAATTCGCGAAAGGACCAGAGTCTCTACCTTCGTACTGGTGCACTGGGAAAACTTTTATGTCACTGTCGTGTACTGTCCTTGCATCAAGATTTAATACCGTGCAACTATAGTGGACATTTCTACGCCTTTTGCACGGGAAAAAATATACTTGTGACACAATCAAAATCAAAAGGAAACACAAACAATGGTTTTTCTAGACTCATCATTATTTATGCTTTCATTTTTTGTGTGATCCATTCATTATCTGTAAGACAAATTAACTCTATATTTATATGTTCTACTATAATTGACTAGAGTTCATTTTCATGTTGAATTAGACTGCCAATGGAATTAATAATTATTAGAAAAAAGGAATTTATAATACTTGATAAATACTTGATAAATACTTGATACTTGATACTTGGTACTCGATAAGAGTAGTACAGTGCACTATTTCCAAAACTTCGTAATTGCAGTAGAATATTTAACCGCTGTTCCAACATAGAAGCAAGTTTCCGATAATTGATATTTAATAATCACACCAATGTTCATAAATAAATGTATAAAAAATGCTTCATGCGCGCTAATACAAATGACTATTGATGAACAAATACGTTCCATCATGCATACAGACGAAGTGAAATATTTCATTGGATAGAGCAGCAGCTAATTAAAGGGGTGTTGTCCGATTGTGAGAAGCAACGAGCAAATCGGATTCGGCTCTTTTGCTCCTTTGAATCGAAATACCACGACGACCGTTCTGTTTACTGCTGGCTTCGTTTCGCTCGCTATATTTCTCTTTTTACTTCTGACTTCCCTTCCCCTCCCACCTTCCCTCGCGAATCTTCTCCTCTTACTACCAACTCCGTCTGTAAATCTAGGAACGAATGCGTTTCTGTCCGGATTACAAATCGAAAGCGGTTTAGCTACTCGCCTTTCATAAAGAGCAGCCAACACGTACATACGCACCGGGACGCACTTTCGGCCCAATCTTCGTATTCCTGGCTTTCCCCCTTTCCACTTTGTTTTCTTTCCACCTGTACTTTCATCCTTCGCCCTTCGCCTTCTTCCTAAGAACGCCGTGCTTTTACGTGCCGGCGGCAATCCCACCACGATTATATGAGAGAAATAAATCGAGTTCTACGTGAAGCGAATCGACGATTCTCACAGGAATGCCTCTACATACACACGGTAACCGCGGCTCGTAAAACCAACCCGCAGGAATGTTAAGCGGATCATTGCTAGTGACAAATAGTTACCCTTTATTTATATTCTTGCATCCGTTTTTGTTGGACGATCGAGGTTGCCAGAAGTGGAGGCAAGATAACGTCAAAGTATGTAGATCTGTAGACACTAATCGACTGTTAATGTACTGTTATTATGTATTAATTAGGTGTATCTAAAAAATCTTAAAAACTTCATTTTCATGTTAAATTAAACATCCAAAGGAACTAATAATTATTAGGTAAAAAGTATTATGATATTTGGTACTCTATACTTGATACTTGATACTTTATACTTGACACTTGACACTTGACATCTGACACTTGTTACTTGTCAATTGTTATTTGTCACTTGTTACTTGATACTTGTTTTTAATAAAATTAACTGATATATATGTACATGTATATGTAACGTTAACTAAATGTAAAGGAAAACACAAAATTATGCACTATGATGCATTATGATAGAAATATGAAATGTGGCATCGTGATTCCATAAGTCTTAATTGTTCAGAAAACTTTTATACAAACCGAAATGCCTGACAATTCCAAATATGTTTTGCATGCAGTGTACATTTATTATTCTTTCCTATAATAGTACTTCCATTGGGTTGTGCATTAAATGATTCACGAAATGATATATACGGTGCCTCAATAAACAATATTATTCGCTTTAATTTGCTGACTTACTAACATACTAACATACTAACTTGTTAATTCACTATTCCCTCAATTTGCTAACGCTTTAAAAAGCTGATTCCTATCCTTCAAATGCAACAATTTCGCAAATTGAAATAATTGGTATTTTACAATGCAACTGCGAGAAATTACCTACAGGCCGCAACTGTAACAGAAAATAGCGTGTGAATTGTGGTGGAAAGTAGTTACATTTTGATCTTTTTTTTATTTTTGAAAAAAAAAATGAAATGGATCATTAAAATAAGTTGTTGAAAGTGTAACCCAACAGCGAACAGTGAAACAGAGTGCTCTGCGTTTCTCGAAGTACCGCGTAACGTGACTCCGGTGATTCAACGAGCTCATAACATTATTCAACGCTCATCGTCTTCCCGTTTTGAAAAAGCGAACGTTGCTGGATAATAATCCTTGTACGGAACGAAATGTGCGCCTGTGTACGAACGTAACGAAGAGCTGGCTTTCGCGAGATAAGTGGAAAGATAAGCGAACAAATTGCGGTATAGAATAGCCGAGGACGCAAACCGTATGGTGCAACTCATATTATTTCGTTAGAGACTTATTAAGCTCGGCACGGATTAATGCGATCTGTTAGAACCTCCAGTTTTTTATAAATACAACAACTTCTTTATGAAAACTTCTTCTTGGCTAATGTAAAATTCATTTCACGTTAATGAATGCGTTGCATTTACTGCGAGGGGTTGATTTTATGTGAGCATTTAGCGTAAGCTTTAAATTCAACAGGACGAACGTAGAAAAGTTGCTTTAATAACAGTTTATAATATGTATAAGCTCCTGTCAAATTTTTCTCCTTATTAGAATGACGAGTATTTTGTATAATTTACTTAACCGCGTTGTTGTTTCAGATATTAAAACTTAACTTAGAGTCGTGCGTGTTTATATTTAAAGATTATTTAAAATTTAGCGTAGATGTCAATATCTTAAGGAATGATTGCTGAAGTGATTCTGAACAACATTTTCCTGTACGAAAATGCTGGTTAGGGCTTCGTTTTTTAATTCTTAACGAAAAACGCTGACCAATCAGAGCGTGCCCTCAGTCGAGAAACGATCGTGGTACGCTTGACCGCGGTCTTGAACGCGGTCTTGAACGCGCTCTAGGCTAAACGCGCCCCCTGCGCACGCTCTGATTGTTCAGTGTTTTTCGTTAATAATTAAAAAACGAAGCCTTATCCAGCATTTTCGTAAGTAAAATGTTGTTCAGAATCACTTCAGCAATCGGCCCTTGAAATATTGACACGTAGTATTTGAGCTCCCTGTACACACGTTAGAAGGCAATACTGTATTTTCGTTTCATCAGAAAAAATTAGTTTCTTCCTCTTTCTAGGATCTCAAATTGCACAAAATAAATATAACTGTATAAATTTATCAGAAGGAGGTTGAAATTAATTTTTCGTATTGAAATGAACATACTGTATTTTCATTTTCTCCTACGGTGTATGTGTGACATTGATAATAATACTACTTCTTTTAACATTTTCAATAGTCCGTAAGTTTCGGTGCAACTAATGTTTAGGATTTGAAGGAACAATGCAGCTGATGCCACGAAAGTGACTTATGTGGGTCAAACACACACTCCAGAACGAGTCTGAGTCTGAATCGAGAGGGATAAATCCTTGAAGGTGCAATCTGGCCAACAGCCGGAACAAAGCTCCGCTGCATCTGCAGTCCAGGAAACGGAAGTAAATCTGACGCGGATGAAGTATTATCCGATACTGGTGTTGACTATCAAGAAAGGACGATCCGCAATTCGGGTTTTGAAGAAATATCGCTGTCTGAACTCTACCAAAGACTTACTGCAGAGTACGACAGCAGTTTTACTGTCTACGAACGATGTTTAAGGATTAATTAATAAATAAATAAGTGCAATTTTTGCAGAAATAGAATATATAATTGATTAACATCTGAAGTAAAAGGGATGCATGCTTTATTAATATTATTGCGTTTATTGTGTCATTAGTGTCCCAATGAATTCCATAAATTTAGTCAGGATGATTATTACCTCTTCCTTGGAAACAGCAATAACTTATCATTTTTCAATATGACTTCCGTTGCACTTTGCGCGATTTACTACGATTTGGAAGCAGCCAAAAGACATTGTGACCAATTCTCTGCAGGCGGCGTATCATTTTTCCCAACTGTACTTATTGTCAGCAGTTAGCGGAAACATAATTGTACTTTTAACTAACTTTTGATTTGTGGTAGTGAACAGAAGTCAGGAAAACCCGGGGTAAGGTCTTAGCCACTCGAAGAGTTCTCGAATCACGGTTAGGTATAATAACATTAGACAGATTGAGACATTTTTATTGAAAGAAAAGATAGGAATTTGTGAAATTGAGCCCAACTTTTGCTGGAGTTAGATGATTTTTCTCTCAGAAATGGTTACTTTTGCTGGTCTGCAACCTCTGATTTCTTACAATTGAAGGGTTGGATGCAAGACCAGCATGGCATTATTTTTTATTAATTTTACAGGAAGTACAAAAATGTGTAGTATATTTAAAATAACAAACATACAATAAAACCTCAGTTTCGACAAATGTTAGAGCTGCCTGGTTCTTGTATTCAAGATATACACAAGTATCTAATTGCTTTACGTCCTCCCAAGGGGAATCATACTTCTATACTTCTTAAAATAGTGTGGGACATTAAAAACATGTCATCTGAATAACTCGCTTAGTTTTAGTGATAGAAAAAAATACTTCAGATCAAACTTGCTTTGTTTCGAGGGGCACATAATACATTGCACCTAATATTTTTAATAGGTGGAGGCAAAGAGGAAATATAAAAAACAAACCCGTGTCTTTTAATAGAATGGTATAGTTTTTTTATTTACATTCTGATAGAGCGTCTCAAGCCGAATACAACAACCTATATGAAAGTTATTCTAAATTAAGTACAATGGAAAATAAATTGGTTCAAAATGCTCTATAAATAGAGCGATTTTATGAATAGAGCTAATAGAGCGTTTCGAGGCAAATATGACGGCCTATATGGAAGTTACTCTAAGTTAACTACGCTGGAAAATAAATTTTCTCAAAGTGCACTATCAATACGTGTGTGTTTTTCTGGTTGTTGGTACACTGCCCTTGTAATGGCTAATATAGGTCACAGAACATAAACAACTAAATATTTCTGAAGGTAATATATAATGTAAACATGAATGTTTGTTTATGTTCTGTGACCTGTATTAGCGATTACAAGAGCGACAACCAAGAAATTGAAAAACACGCGAGAATTCTTAAAGCACGTTGAGAAAATTTATTTTCCATTCTAGTTGACTTTGAGTAGCTTTCATATAAGTCGTTGTGTTCGTCTTGAAAAGTTCTATCAAAATGCAAATGAAAAACCATACCATTCCACTTAAAAGTACAGGCTTGTTTTTTATATTTCCTCTTCGTCTTCACGTATGAAAAAATTAGTTACTTTCCTTTATGTGCCTCCGAAAACCAAGCAAGTTTTTTCTGAAGCATTTTTTCCTATGAACAAAACTAAACAAGTTATTCAGGTGATCTGTTTTAAATACCTCACCCTGTATATCTACATAGGTAGGTATCTACAATAAACATATTAACTAGATTCCAGCGTGAACTTCCACAGCTTAATTGTGTTCTTGCTTCAGCTTCTTGTCTAATGCCACGTTGCATCAATAACACTTGGAGCAAATAATTCTCCCGAGTAAAATCTGGTCAGACTGTGATAGGAGCTAGTAGTCCAAACTCGCATTTATCATACTCGCGATGTCTAGTCCCTAGCTTTGTTTAATCTGTACAGGTGAAATGTCACATGTTTGATAAATGTGCGTTCTAAACACACCGCCAGGTATGTACTGTACTTCCGTGGCCCTGAAATCACTTGATAAAGTCGATGTAACGTTTCATGAAGCTCGAATTTCTTCTTTAAGCATGACCTTTAAGACAATTCTTTTGGGAGAAGTGATAAATAAGAAAAAAAAATAATAAATGCATTGTTGACATTTACTTTCTGTAATTATTTCATTTTTATTTAATAATTAACGTAATTAAATTTAATATTTAGCGTAACACTTCACCATTGTGTTATTTTGCTGTATTTAATTTGCTTATTGTACCACACTGGTCATTATCAATACAGAGTTCCAACTTTTGTTACATCAAGCTATTTGCAATCTTTTTAACGACCAGCATAGAGGGTTAATACAGACAAAAGTGAATAACTTCTCTGGCTCTGACATTGATATTGAAAGCGCTCATCACCTGCAGCAACAGTTCCCTAACAAAGGAAGGATTCCACCTATGGAATCTGTATAGAACAAGAAAGCTCATATGGATTTCAAGACGAAGGATTTTGAAGCTACGTGTAGCACGGGGTATCAGGTAGCGGTGGCATTTGAAATAAAGATCCCTGCGAGTGCGATCCAGACAAATGCAGCAACAATGTAACCGTGCGATCCGCTGGTAGCGTAACGTGACTCAGGTGCTCCAATGAAACTATAATATTATCTCACGCTCTTCATCTTCACGCTCGCGGCGAGCATTGGTTGCGTGGGAGCATGCTTCTGTCCAATGAACTATGCCTGCATCGTATGCACATGCATACATACCGGGTGTTCGGCAACATGTGGGTAAGAATTAAAGGGGCTATTTTATGGGCTAAAATAAGACGAAACCGTAGAACAAGCTTTTTTCGTTTGAGGTTTCGTTTTTGAGAAAATTCAGTTTGAAAATGCATCAATTGCAGATGTACTGAAGAACCTACAATCGGAAATTGTGGCAAAACCGAAAAGAGGGTGATTCTTCATGTCTAAATGTGTTAAAAATAAGGAATAATAATAAAATTCGTCGAGTGTACGTGTAATTAAGGAACTGCAACCTGGTGCAAACGGAAACCGTGGTGAAATAAATAATAAAAGTGTTTTCATGCGACGCTTCGTTCTCAAGAAAAGTAAGTCTGAAGGAAGTCAGTTTTAGCAGATTGCCGCTGTTTGACTACACATACTTAACGTATTTTGAAATTCGATTTTCTTGAAAACGAAGCGCGATATGAGAGAATGTTATTGTTCGTCTTCGACACATTTTGACATGAAGAATCATCTTCTTTCAGATTTTACCAAAATATCCGGTTGTACCAGGTTGTAACTTCGTTAGAACACACGCACTCAATGAATTTTCAAATTCGATTTTCTTGAAAACGAAACACCAAACGAAAAAAAAGCGGTATTCTATCTTTTCGTCTTATTTTATCCCGTAGTATCAGCCCTTTCATTTTAGCCAACATGTAGTCGAACACCCTGTATATAGGGTGTATTCATGTCAATATTTTAAGAGGTGACTGCTAAAGTGATTATAAACAACGTTTCTCTGCACGAAAATACTGGCTAAGGCTTCGTTTTTTTCGACCGAGGTCTTGAGCGCCCTCTAGGCTGAGCGCCCCCTCTACGCACGCTCTGATTGGTCAGTGTTTTTCGTTAATAACTCAAAAACGAAGCCTCAGCCAACATTTTCGTAAGGAAAATTTTGTTCAAAATCACGTCAGCAACCGACCCCTTAGAATATTGATATGCAGTTTTCGAACACCCTGTATGTATGCAGCCAGGAAGGAGAGATCTGCAACGCATCGCGCGGTACATTAGACGCCACCGATCTAAGGAGCGGGATGATTGCTGCTCGGAGCTCCTGAGCAACCAGCAATATTTCCGCCGACTTAAGCCTTAGAAAATTGGCTCGTTTATCTCGCTTATGGAGGGACACCCAGCGGGCCGGGATCACGTTGCGAAAAACATTCTCGAAAGGATGATGTTACCTCCCTTATCTTCGCAGAACGCTTTGCATTTCGCAAGACAACTGTGACAATTAGATTACCTGCTAAATTGTGGATCCCTTTAACCTTTGCCTTTGGTTGCATTTATCAGACGTTGAAATATGGGAAATGTAGTTTTGAACGTAACAGAATCGAATACAGAAAGTGGCGGTAATATGCCCCCCGCCCTCTACCGTCGCCAGGTTAATTATGTTAGGTTAGTTAGTTACCTTATTTATTCAGGTTAGATTAGGTTAATAACCTGTTTATTATTTTATTTCATCCTAAAATCCGATACGTCGCCTAAAGTGGTTTAAATCTTTGGTCAAAATACTGCTAAACTAGTAAGGTTGCCTGTTACAAAAGGTGGAACTGAAAAAAATATAACTTAACTTCCTTGGCAACATATTTCAAAGTCATTGAAATCGGTGGAGTGTACCCTTTTGTTTATTTAGACCAGGTAATTCCCCCTTCGATACTAAATAACTTTTCTAAGAATGCTATTTTTCATAGCTCCAAATCTCTGTGAGATGTTCCAGTGTTTCCATTTAAACGAGACACCCTGTATATTAACATACAATAATTCGACCCCCTTAGTTTTCATGAAATACTTCTCTTTCCTGGAGGCAGTAAAATTTTTGATTTGTAACTTGTGACAGGAATTTTTATTATTGACGAGTAGTATGCGATGTTTAGGATAGACATGTTTTTCGTTGCTTTTGAGTGGTAGGTGCTTTAGATCATAGCGAAGATCCCTGGATATCATTGTTATAATATGAAAATCAGCAGAGGGCCATCAGTACCACTCATTCCTCTATAAAATTTGCACCTAAGATCATTGCTATAAGATGGGATCTTTAGAATGTTGATTCTCTTTCAATTTCGCAATTGCTATTAAGCTAAACAAACCTAGGCCTTCGTTAATTTAATGTCACTGCTCTTAATTCAACCAGCATCGTACGACTCGTTTTTTTTTCTCCTCCCGAGCAGCGTTCCTTTTCCGACCACAAATTCCAGAAACGGTATTAAACGAAGGCCGGTATAGCCAGTGGAAAAATTTTCTACAAGGGGATGGAAAGATTCCAGTCAAGTACGTAACGCGACGAAATATCGGATTCGAGAGTTCGCGAGCTCATTCTCGAGTTCGAGAATGCGTGGGGAGTGCGACGAAGCGAAAGGGATGGTTAAGGACAACCGAGCGAACGGAAGCTGGATGAGTTACCTCCCTTTCGGCTTTCATCTCCGCACTCCTTCTTCTCCATCCCTCATCGCCGTGCAATTTTCGTCCCGCGATGTAAAAGTTTTTACAAGGTTCCCATCTCGGTCCTTTTCTTGAAGTTACCTACAAATCGTGTTTTTCTTTTCTTTCCAAGGAGTCGCGTAGGCATTTGCCAGACTATGTCGCATTTTCGATTTTCCTATGTCTGATGCGTTGTATCGGAACGGATGGTGATTTTTCCTTCTTTCCGCTGGAATGGAAAAATAACATCTCAGGGGGGACGATTCTGTCATATGCAGTGTGCTAAAAAATAAGGGTCTAAATGTAAGGAGCTTATAATACAGTAATGCTCCGGAAGAAGGAATCCGCTCGAGACCGGCCAGTTTTTTATTACAGAACAAGCATACTATTCGGCTTGATTTTGTTTTCGAACGGGCTGAAAGCGAACATGGTCAACGAGCAAGAGACTTGAAATAGCGACAAACTATAAAGGCTTCCGTCGAGGCGAAATGTTTTCTTTAGAGAAGAATAGAATATGGCATCCCTTCTTATTCTATGAATGAAGCACGCCCTTGTTCACTAATTCCGTGTCACACTCGCTCTTATTTCTTGACAATTTTTAATAGGGAAATCGGCTTTCAATTGCGTTTATTAAGCGTAAACTGTGTCTTAATCCGAAATAAGCAACTCACTCGGGGCCGGCCAGTTGCTTACTACGGATCAGGTATGCTGTTCGGTGAACGATCTAGGGTTCCGCGATAGCGGTACACCATAAAGTTTTCCCTCTCATTCTATGAACGAAGAACGCTCCTATTCGGCAACTTCAAACAAAGGAGTGAGGATCGCGATTTGCTTAATTCGAGCCAGAAGCTAGTTTCTTATTACGGATCAGTACTGTGCTCACCAAGAGGAGTAAAAAACGTCTCAATATGGCCCTAAAGCCAATCCTTTCATTGTCAAATCAATTTGTACATCTTATGCCAGCTTTGCACTAAACTGGAGGCAGGACATATCAAAAGTTCACAAAGATGAAAATTTGTACTACCATTGCGTCTATAAAAAGATCTGTCTTGATATTAACAATAATCCTCTGTTAACACTGGGTTTACGGAACGTGTCAATTTCACGCGTTTTAGATTTCATGTTTAAAGTTGCAGAAGTCATAAACATTATCTTCAAGCAGCTTATATCAACATTAATTGATGTAATGGTATCTACACACATCCTAGTTCATTTCTCCCCAGTACTTTATAATTTTAAACACTGCTTTTTTAAAAATTCCCATGAATAGGTACACAAAAAGATCCGTAAACCTAGTGTTAACAATCTTGAACTAATCCGGTACTAAACAAATCCCTTTGTACACGATCAACGGATCATAAGATATAAAAATGGATTTAACAACGAAAGCATCGATTGTAGGACGTATGTTGATTAGGCATTTTTTGTTACTCCTCTTAGTACTATTGGTTCCTTACGGGTCCTTTTTTAATCACGCTGTATCATACTTCAGTCAGTGTGTAATAGGATTATGCAAATGTTACTTATACACGTGGACATGTTTAACAATTTGAATGCTGCATTCTGCCAATTATTAGACGCGTTTTAAAAGTGTATTCAGACATAAGTAATAACGATTGCTTTTCTTCCAGCGGATCCATCAATAAGTAAAACTACTAATGCTTCCATTGTGACCTGGTTCTGCAAATAGTTCGAAAGATTATACCACTCCTACATGCACACAAACACGCAAGGATAAATGATTAAGCACTTCGTGCTTTCTTATCTGAAATAGGTTCGAAAACCTGCAAACCTCCGAACGATCTATTTTAATTGAATTCTCATGAAGAATGGATAATTTAAGTCCGCCAGCGAAATCGATGGCGCATCTATTAGCTTCCTAGTTCATCTATTCGTTCTAGATTCTCTTACCCGAAACCACCAATAAGACTAGTCCGATTGCGAGGCAACAGTATTAAAAGCGTTCTTCCTGCTGTTTTTTTTTGTGCAAGTTTCAGTAAATTAAACTTGGGGTCTAGATAGTCTGGACCTTAAATAAGGGATGCAGGTATTCAAAGAGTTTGGCTTGTTTTTGGATACTATTGCTAGATAATAGGGTAAAACTGATTAGAGATCAATAAATGGGTAATGTATTTCTGGAGAGCTACCAACCGTCTGCTATCAAAACATCATGCTTAAGGCAGAAATCGAGACATGGATCGGGGTGAACGCCATTAATTTTGATCATTTTCCTGGATATTAGACTCAAAACATAGTCGTACGTCGTTATCAGAGCCTAATTATTAAAGCCGGCGTTTGGAACTAACCTAACCCAATCTGGAGTGGGTCCTACATATTCTGATGAACCCTGTATAGAATCTGCGGAGTCTGTGAGATTCTACATCAGTATTAAAGGATTAACATTATGGTATTTCGTAACTCGAGGCTAATGGTGGCTAAGTATCCAAAAATACTTTTGCCCAATTCAAACATTTGAAATCTTCTTCGTAAATGCATCCTTCTTTGCATCCTTCTTACTGTGATACGTTAGCCGCATTTGAACATCCCGGATGATAAGTCGAGTCCTTCTTATAGACAAAAAGGGGGGACTATTTTTTGTTCGTTAACCAAGGAGTTGATAGAAGTCTTGAAGGACTAAAACTGGAGGCCCGCTTTGGCAGCTTGAGAGCGGAGGCTTATCGGCGGGCCATTAAAGCTGCAAGAGTAGCTCCGCAGATACTTGGTTCCGATAACTTTGTGCCGCAACCCACGCGGACACAGTGTACGCCGCTGCGAGCGTAAAATTTTAATTAACAGAAATGCCTTAATTAACAGATAAGGAGCTATAGCCACGGTCGAATGACTTCGTGCCGCAGCTGTGCCTGCGAAACGGTCGGAAGTATTTTAAGACTGTCCTCCGCGCTCGTGAATTGGGTATCGCCGCTCTTTGATGCCGAAACTTGCGCGCTCAATTAAAACTGAACGCTGTATAAACACGAAAGTGTTTAGCATAAATAGGTCGACGAATGCCTGTAAAAGTTACATCTGTTTGCAATTTTGTTCTTATTCATCGAAATAAAGACGTTTCAGTACTCGTGGCACTATTGGGGCGAAGTTAATGGTTCATGGAAGGCTACTATGAATTGTAAAAATATTACGTACTGATGTCAAATAACCACCTCCTGTTATAACCAAAGCAATTTCATTTTCGCAAGAAAACGGTTGGATTACGACCATGGTTCCTTTGACACTTTTTATTGTCATGATGAATAGAATAGGGTTAAGTAAAAAAGAATGTCGACCTTATTTTTTACGGTCAAGGTCAATATTCCAAGATCAACTTTTCAATAAAGCGATTGAATTTCGACCTACGGTTTCTACAGTACCTTTTGTCCCCATGATTAGTATAATAGGACAAAATTAAGAAAATTTCGACCTTAATCTTTAAGGTCAAGGACAATTTTGCGGGGCCTTATTTACACAAATGTCTACCGATCAATAGGTGTAGTATCCTACAGTGGAAGTCGTTACATACAGTCTTCACACATCAAGAACTAAATTGCATAAATTCATCATGAAATCGAAATTGCACGGCTTGCCGAGGCCAAGGACGCAATACCCTCGGGAATTTCATTGATCGACCGGTTGTGAAAATCCTGGCACAGCGCATTAGGGTAAAGAAGAAGATCGAGAAACACGGCTAAAAAGGAATGTCATAATCTTGAACGAGGACGAAGAATGTAATATAAGGAGAGGAATGAGTGGGCGGACGAAAAAAGTACCACGACCTCATTGCCGTGGGCATCAATTAACGTCGATTGCGATCGGTTATAAATGCGTTTATAATATGCATCTCACGCCCGATACCGTGTGGGGTATTTTACGTGGAACGCAGGAAATTATACAGGTGGTCGTCTCGTTTCCTCTCCCTCCTTCTACATCGCCTTTTTTGCTTTCCACTTCTTCTTCGTCTTTCTCTGTCGCCCGTAATTCGCAATGTCTCGTATGTGTCACAACGGGCCGATAGAACAAGGAGGTGCAAAAAAAAAATAATGAAGAAAATGAACGAATAAGTGAGAGAGTGAGAGTGGTCTACTAGAGGGTTGAATTGATATGATATTTTACATAATCTCGCGTGAGCGTATATGTAATGAAACAGCAAAACGGCCATTCCGAGTACCGTGCTGTGATAATATATCATTGGTTTGTTGAGATCGTCCTTTTTCCATTCATGGTCTAGTGACGAGACTTCAAAAGTCAAGCCATATATACAGGGTGTCTCGGCAGTGATGGTATAATTTAGGTGGGGGTGTATCAGCATGAAAAAACAAGTGGAAAATATTCAAAACCAATTTCCTCGAAAAAGCCTGAAATTATAAAAATTTATTCGACGTTTTGCATTTTTTAATTGACGTCAATCTATTTTAGGTTGTCGCCATTATTTGATGTCAATTAATTTATCTGATTTTTAATATTGGCGAACAATTATTTTTATTAATTCGTGCAAGAGTAATTCGCTACAAAGTTGCTTAAGATAACCAAGGTCTAATTATTCAAAATCCAAACAACATGTACAATTTTTTTCCAACTTTTCACGAAACTCCTTCCATTCGTCATTAATCAATTCGTCCATTCTCGTATATCTCTACACCCTGCCATCCGTTTATCCGCTCACTCTCTCTACCAGCATTTTCTCTTTTCCACCCCTGCGTACATTTCCCGGGCACGGAAAGTCTTCCGTCACCGAGATTAATTCTTTGCTGGCTGTCCTCAGCGTTGATGCGTTGCATTGGACAACAATACACATCGCGTTTTTTTTCGAATCTATACCAGATTGTCCAGGTACGCCAACTGAAAACTGTCGGTCGATATGCATGCATACATATCATGCGTTGTTGAAAAGATGCCCGCTGAAACGAACGCGATTCCACCGCCTTCGGCTTATACAGGGTAGGACATTTAAAAACAGGTCACCTGAACAACTCGCTGAGTTTTGATGATGGAAAAAAGTGTTTCAAATCAAACTTGTTTCGTCTCGAGGAAATATAAAAAAACAAACCAGTATTTTTAAGTGGAATGGTATGTTTTTCATGTACACCCTGATAGATCGTTTCGACACGAAGACAATGATCTACATGAAAGTTACTTTAAGTTAGCTACAATAGAAAATAAATTGGCTCAAAATGCTCTATGAGTACCCGCGCGTTTTTATAGATAGACCTGATGGAGCGTTTCGAGATGAATACAACGACCTATATGAAAGTTACTTGGAGTTAACTAAAATAGAAAATAAAATGTCTCGAAGTGCTCTATTAATGATTTTGTGTTTTTATGGTTGATAGCACATCGCTCTTGTAATCAGTGACATAGGTCACAGAACATAAACAACTGAATATTTGTGAATGTAAGATACAATATAAACACGAATGTTTGTTTATGTTCTGTGACCTATATTTCATTATTTACATTACTATTTACATTTATACATAGAGCACTTTGAGACAATTTATTTTCCATTTTACTTGACTCCAAGTAACTTTCATACAGGTCATTTTATTTGTCTCGAAACGCTCTATTAGTTTTATCTGTAAAGTCGCTCCATCTATAGAAATACGCTGGCATTCATAGAGCATTTTGAATCAATTTATGTTCCATTGTAGTTAACTTAGAGTAACTTTTATATAGGTCGTTATATTTGTCTCGAAACGCTCTACCAGAATGTAAATAAAAAAAAAACATGCCATTCCAATTAAACATACAAATTTGATTTTCACATTTTCTCTTCGCCTCCACCTATAAGAAAATTAGTTACATCGCATTATGTACTCCTCGAAACCAAGCAAATTTGATCTGAGACATTTGTTTCTAACATCAAAACTAAGCAAGTTATTCAGAGTGACTCGTATTAAATATCCCACCTTGTATAATTGTAGAAGTGGGGCACACACGTTTTCCTAATTGGAGGAAACAGTCACCCCACTACTCCAGTACTGTAGCGTCACGCGACAGTAAGGGAATCGACAGTGTAACGATCGTCACGAGACGGGGCATCTTTCTATCAACGTACAATACACGTGCCTTTCCTTTTATATTTTATTGTCCAGCGCGCGAACACGCTTTCGTTTCGCAGACGATATTGCTTTCTTCTGGCTGCAATGAAACCGCAACGGCCCGGCGTTAGATCGATTCTAATGCGAAACAACAAACGCGTGTAGCGAGCATTCGGGCGTAAATATCTAACATTTGCACAGTTGTGTTGCTATTGGGAAATTTACTTAACGATTCGCGCGGTGTTTTTTTCGGCCCCGTTGCCCCGAACAATGGAGATTACCGGAATGTACAATTAACAGCTAACGGGAATACACCGTTAGCTATTAATGTTTCTTGGTTAATCGATAGCCTATTCGCGATTCATGGCTCACCGAAGGCATAGTGAGCATGCAGCATGCACGCCACGCTGTTTTCACTTTAAACGCGCGACACGCTCCACATTGAATTTTTCATTCCGAGATCACGAATAAATAAAAAACTGCATAGGGTGAAACGATTCCATGTTTCCATTAGTGGTTCCCTCCCAATTGTAATTCCGTGTTTACGACTCTGGTTTTCCAGGATTTCGTGAAACTAGACTGGCGTGCAAATTATAAAAGATCACTTTATTGACCATTAAAAATTGTCGATATTTGAACCGTTTTAACTTCGTGAATAAAAATCGCCCGACAATCTTCAATTGGATTCATTTTAAAGCGCGAAGTCTAAAGGGGAGGCTACCAGTGTGAAATTCATAGTGATTTGAGTCATGAAAGAAATTCAATGAAACATATAAATTTTTAAAATATTCAAAGAGAAAAGGTGTCTTCATTTTCGCATCCCTTTTATGGCGTAAAAGCATTCCTGATAAAAGGTGTTTCAGGATTGGGAAAGTAGAAGCTTCGCACTTTTAAATGAGCTCAAGAAAATTGTTCGGTGATTTTTATTCACGAAGTTATAGTAGTTTAAATATCGACGACTCCACATTGAAAATTTGGTGGTCCTTTATTTTTGCACGTCAGTGTGGTTTGTGTGCACACTTGACATGTATTCTTTTTTATTAATTCATTCATTCTTTTTTTCTGCTTAAATAGTGATCAAATAGAAAATAGCTTAAATGGTGCATACACTTGAAATGCAATATTTAAAAACGAGCCTGATGATTGAAATGTTTCGCAAGGCACGTTACAAAGAATTTGCTCACCAGCACAATACGCACCCCGGATACTTCTTTTTAGCTGCCTCCGCGTTTTGCTATTGTAAAATGTTGCCCCCGTGTTTCATTCGACATTCATTAATTTATGTTCAGCAGACTGTAACGTAACGGGTCTGTGCGTAAAATATTATGCAATTTCGCCCTGGAATTAATTGTGCAGGCTTGTAACGTGTATAGTCAGCATCTGTCGAGTTTGAGACGAAAAGGCAATGGCAGACGAAAAGAAGCGGGGATGGAGGGAGTTGTTGAGTAGCAAAAGAGACACCAGAAGAAAATGCGGGAACGGCCGGGCTTTTACGTTCCCGGAAATTCTTTTGATTTTAAGGAAGAACATATTCAGCTGGAAAAATGTTTCATAAAATGAAAATTCCCTTTCGTCAGTTATTTTTGTTACAATCATTGTAAAATATGTGCTTAAGAATATTTTACGAAATACAGTCTGGGGCCTGGGACATTTGATAACGATGTACATATGTCATTAAGTGTTTTAAATATATAGAAAATAATATTTCTAGAAAATAACAATATTTTTTAGAATGAAAAACAACAATTAATTTACAAAAAAGACCTAATACATTACTTAATACATGTCATTATCAATATCTAACAACGTTCAAAATTGGTAACTTGGATGAAATTTCATCCGAAATAAAGTAAATAACAACTACAATTATCGAAAATAACGAAATTGATAAAGATAATTTAATATCAAGTATAAATTACATCAACTGCATATTGTAACAATATTCAACGTTAAATAGCTATAATTTCAACCAATTATTAGCATAAACGTGTTAGCAGAACAGGGCTACAACAGAAACGTATTAAAATGCGAAAATACAGAAGTATGTTGTATCCTGTTAATATTTAAAAACATGCTATAAATAACTAATGATTTTATTGTCAAGCAGTCGATTTATCATTGATTCAATCGAAATCGACCTCAACACAGACTTACGTGTACCTGTAGCAATTTACAATTTAATCGACGCATTTCTCATCGATTTTTTTTAACGAATACAAATTCCCTCTGTGGCACGATAAAACTACTTGTTATTCAAATTTTCCCAAAGGCTACTGGCATCGGCAAAAGCCGATTGAATTCCAGATTGAGGTCAAGGTACATAATGAAAATTGACAATGATTCATGCTTGTTAGAAATATCATACAGTATCATACAATATCATACCCTATCATGCAGTATCATACAGTGTCATACAATATCATACAGTATTGTACAATGTCATACAGTATTATACAATAGCATAAAATATCATATAGTGGCATACAATAGCATACAGTACCATACAATTACACAATTACGCAAATGATTTCATTAGCAAGCAACCGATTTATCATAGGTTCAATCGAAATCGTCCTCAACACAGACTTACGTGTACCTGCAGCAATTTGCAATTTAAACCAGGCATTTCTCATCGATTTTTTTTAAACGAAAACGAATTCCCTCTGTGGCACGGTAAATCTGCTCGTTATTCAAATTTTCCCGAACGTTACTGGCATCGACAAAAGCCGATTTAATTCCAGATGGAGGTCAAGGTACATAATAAAAATTGACAACGATTCATGCTCGTTACAAATTCCCAGTCCGTGAATATAAATGAAAACGCCGCACTAGGCCACGCCACATTTTTTCCCACCGTCTCTGGACAAAATTACATCGCGTTCCCCATTATCGGAATAGTTTTGCGTAATTCTGTAAATTAGCTTTGGGGAAGGAGCGCTAGTTCGCTCGTTTAATCCCGTTCCGCATTGGTAAAAAAATTGTCGGGTGAATATTTTCGCTGATTGGTGGACCGATTCGAAGCAATCGAACCAAAGTATTTAGCACCCCGGCGGAGCAGTTAAACGAGGAGAGAAACCCATGCGTGTTTCGCGCCCATTAGCGCCCGCGCCGCTCTTCTCGCCTTCGTGTATCGATACACGAACACACTGGACGGGATCAGCCCGCGAGCGATGGTAATTCTAGGATAATTCCAATTTCGAGTGGTGATTTTGTTGCGCAATTCGTGTCGAGGAAGGAATACGATATCGCGGGCTGCAATGGTGGATCGTCATGCGAACAGCTCGCAGTCCTTCCGCCTCGTTAACGACGCCACTGAATTTTTACCCAACACATTTCGCCCCGAATTTATGTTTATCGCTCGCGCGAGACACAATATGAACGTGATGTCATAAAACCGCGCCTTGTCGTAATAAAAAAAAAATATGTTCACGAACGTAGTTCATCGAACAGTAGGTTCTGAAATTGTATTTTTTCTTTGGAACCGGATGTTTATTAATACAGCGAAATGGTTTATAAGAGGCATAGGATTTATGCGGGGTGTCCTGTAATTTAAAGAAGAGCCGGATATAGAAGATTCCTGAGGCGATGACACTTGACGTCGCGCTGGATCGGGGGCACCGACGGGATTTCGTCCCTGAGTCCGGGCTCTACGCGCGCTCTGATTGGTCAGTGTTTTTCGTTAATAATTTAAAAAACAGAGCATAAAAAAAAAGTTGATCAGCATCGCCTCGAGTTATAAATGTGGGTTTTATGTTATTGCTATTTGCTTTGCATCGAAGTTGCTTTTTAACTTAAAGCAATGTAATGTAACACCTTTAACACAATTCAAGGAATAGTATTCCGTAATAATGGGTCATTCAGCGAGACACATAGAATTTAAAAATGGGTCAGAATCAGAAAAATATCAGTTTGAAAGGATATCAAAGAATGTCCAATATTCGTCGCGCTGCTTATTTGTAAGGAAGCAAGACGGATTCGACAACTTCCTGTCCTCCGGGAAAAAGAGCTGCTTCCTATTCTGAGATATCCTGACAGTTTTATAGTCGACACTTTCCACGTACGAAATAGCGTTTTGTACGAAGGACGTGCTTGGAACTCAGCATCCTGATATCGAACGGAACTCAGTGTCCAATGGAGGACCTGTGTCCCCTGCAATTGTAACCCATTTTAGCCCAGCACTACGGTTCCCCTTTCTATGTACGTCGAGAATTTGGAATAGTCATTTACCCTACACAGTCTCCCGTCCAAGTGTCTCTTGTACCTGGGAGATTCATAGCAGTTTGACGAAAGAAATCTACTTGTTTGTGCTGTCCGAGAAACGCTTTTTAAAAAAAATGTATTATAATTTTGATTATTTATTTTCTATAAAGAGTTAAAGTAATGTTCCTTTTACCAGGATTTAATTTTAAAGTTTTGTGTGCTTTAGTTATTAATATTTCATCAGTGAACATATATCCATAATTAATAGACTGCGGATTTTTATGCAAATTCATATTTTTGAGAACATAATAAAAAAATGTGAGAATGTCGTAGAAAATTATTTCACCGACCAATATTATAAAAAGCACTATAATTTGCATACTTTGTACACTTTTTCATATTACGTACTTTCTGTGCAATTTTGCACCTTTAAATTTCCTGTAAATGCATAAAAATCCACAGTCTGATAATTAAAAATCATAATTCCATTAGTTATATATATTTAAAAATTAATTTCGAACACTTCTTTATAATTGAAATGTTTGCCGCAGTAAAATGTGTGTGCCATTCACGGACCGCGAAATGTTTCATACACATACATAGTCAGATGTGCCGAGCAATTGTCAATACGATATATCTATGGAAGATATATGTACAGCAAGAACCCTCGATGCACCACGATATTAGACCATATTTCCTCGTGCCTGGTGGTGGTTGCCCAAAGTCAATTTAATCGAGAAACCGTGTACAGGTATGCGCATCAACGGACCATGCCCTGAATAAGCCACTTTGCAATGGTGTATTCACTCTGCACGATCCGCTTTGCAGTAGAAAAAACATTATGTCGGAAGTTGGGAATGAAACTGTTCTTACGCTACATCGTTCGCACAACTCACCATAATTAAAAAATGTATCACAATATTTAATTAGTGTTTCGAGAGAAAAGTTTTAAACGAGCAAATATGGAAAAAGATATTTAACATAAAGTTACTTGAAGCACTAATTTGTATAACTTTATTGCTGTGTATATCAGCAGAATATACACAGAGTGCTCGATTACATTTTGGCACAAATGAAAGGGGTCATTCTATGCGCTAAAATAAGGCGAAAGTCAAGGGTGACAAAATTACGTTCAAGACTTCATTAGTAAGTTATTAACAATTAAAGATCGGTCGAATGTCTCCTGAATGCAGGCAATTCGGCTATTGCTCACGTTTCCTTGTCTGCAATCGCCCAAGCAGTGGTGCACGTCGCGTTGCCTGCATTCAGGGGCCACTGGGCCGATCTTTAATTGATTTCCGTCATGCTTTAGCCCATAGAATCACCTCTTTACAATTACATACCAACCAATTAGTACCATGAGATAAAATTCAATATCCTTTGCACTTCTGCTTATCTATGGCAATTTGAAACAGAATAAAAAACAAAGACTTTGTTCCCGATATTAATTTGTTACGAGTCAGCGTCTCTTCTGTACATTAATATCACAACTTCAAGAGGTAAAAAGGGGAAAGTTTCAACTGTCTTTGATTCAATGCCGGAACGATAGAAAGTGTAATCGCGAAGAAAAAAATCACTCTGGTACTCTAGACTGCCTTGCGGACTTCCTTAATTACGAAAGAAAGCGAATAAAAAGGTCGATAAAGTTTATGGGAGAGGAGGGGAGTGTAAAACTTTTGTCCAAACGGCAGAGAAGTGTCGATACTTGTCGCGTAAAAAAGAATCCGAGAACTTTTCTTTTCCATTTTCATTGTCCTGATACAGCTTATTGCTCCACTTTAATTATTGCTCTCATTCCATCCACCTTGTTGATTTACTGTTGGCGATTGCTTGGGGAGCAAGACAATATCGGTAAAGTGAATTTTATTTACGGTTGGTAGCACGTCTTTACTTAAACCAAAACGAAACTTCAATCTTCCGCGTTTCGTTAAGTGTCTTATGTCCTAATTAATATTCGATTATCACATTGTCTTCGTTAAATTTTTGTTTCTTAACAGTCGATGTTTAGTTTCAATTAATCATAGAACATTACACGATATTACGCAATAATGTACAATATCATACAATATCGCACAATATCTAAAATATCATGCAATATCATACAGTATCATACAGTATCATACAATATCACACCATATCATGCAGTATCATACCACGTCTTTGTACCAGAAGCATGAATGTGCAAATTGTCAATTTTTGAGTGTTAGCGTGTACTGAGTGAATTCTTTTGCTCTAACTTACTCCCACTTTTGTGTTAACATTTCATACATATACATATGTTGCATAATAACGATTATTTACTCTGAGCCAGATTCACAAATATTAAGAACTATTTCATTACTTTGAATATACATTCGCGAATGTCTGCAACTGCGTGAATTGCACATTCGTACCCTTGTCATGGAGGGGGGGGGGGGGGGGGCGATACAATATCACACAGTCTCATACAACCATACAATCGTACAATCACACATTCACATAATACTTTCATATAATATGAAAAACAGTTAGATGGTGACCAAACTTTTTTGTTCCAAAAAACGACCTTCTGCATTTGACTAAAAATTGTTGCACAAATTATAATTAATGTATACAGTCTGTAGTTCCATGTAATAATGTGAACAATGATATTCTCACAGTTTTCTTTTTGAAAATTTTTCTCTGGATCGACTTCGTAATATAAAATGTTCATTACCCTCTTTTTCTGCCAAAAGTGGTGTTTGTGGGATATTTACATATTCGTAGGAATCTAAAAATGACGAAAACTACAGACCATGGTAAATATTGAGAATAAGGGGCCAAGCTTCAATGACTTTGACCTTGAAATGTGTTGCTAAGGACATAGTTTTGAACAACATATTTCAAGGTCAAAGTGATTGAAGCTGGGTCCTTTATGGTCAATGCATACCGAATACTGTTTATTTAAAATTATAGACACGTATACGTTACAATAGTGCATCCACAGCATTAATATAATTTAATACAATTTCTCCCAAAAACCGCGAGTAACGTGTACCGTAAAAAGTTGGTCAAAATGATGTCCTTGACAACATATTTCAAGGTCAAATTTTCCCGAAGGTGGGTCCCTTATTGACAATATTTACCCAGACCATTGCTTATCATGTCATTGACATGAGCATAATTGTTTAGAACGCTGTAAATACCATTGTAGACGAATGTATGGAAGTCTACGTAGTTCCGTCAATGAAAAAAAGAAGACTGTCAAACTTGGTTGTCCTTGTAAACTATAGACCTCCTCGACGAATGCCACAGAGATGTATAAGCGAAGAGGGGCCTCGGGTGGAAGCATGATACACTGCATGCCCTATGCCGTGGCAGATAATCGCGTCTCATTAGGCTGGGTATTAGCTCATTAAGCAATAAACCTACCTAGCCGGCTAATTGGCGACAGCCCCACTCTCTTCCGGTTCGGTCGCCAGCGATCAGAGAGGAGCCCGACCGCCGTCGATCTTGCCAATCCCCGAACTGTATCGTCTGTTGTAAACGGGTTCCTCATTAACTTCTCCCGCCGGTGTGCTCCCCTTTTTCTCCTTTTCCTCGCTCTCTCGCTCCTGTTCGACACCACTCTATCATCTTTCTTGTTTCCATTCTATTAATTCGTCGACGCATTTGCTGTTCATGCATGTTACACAAATACATTACGAAAGCGCAAAGTAAAATAAAGGACGAGGGTCTGGTCAGCGTTTCCACAGCAATACAAGCACCGAAATAAGTACCAATAATAATAAATTTACAGCTTCGCGTCGTGCGGTTCCGAGCTACTCTGTAAGCCGTATATCCCGGTGAGGGGCAACCAAGGGAACGGATTCAGGGAAAATAGAAAGTCAAATATGCATTGGTGATGCAATTGTTTTTCCAATATCGCGTGAAAGGAAAGACAAATGTCTGGTTCCTTTTCCTTTTCGTGTGTATACGCCGCGGGCAGGAATATTCCGCTGCATATCCTAAAATGGACTTGTTTCTTTCACTCGATGGCGCATGCATTGGTGAACAACGTGCCGGAAGAATGCAAGAAGAGCAGACGAACGTGAACGAATGAAGTACACACGGTAGGAGAAAACCTTTAGCGTCATCATTTGAATAATAAAAGTAAATTGAAAAAAACAAAAATGTTTTGGCCAAAAAGTGATGTTAAATAGAATTCATCATTGTATTCACTCTGCTCGATCCTCTTTGCAGTAGAAAAAACGTTATGTCGGAAGTTGGAAATGAAACTGTTCTTACGCTGCATCCTTCGTACGATTCACCATAATCGAAAAATGTATCACAATATTTAATTAGTATTTTGGGAGAAAAGTTTTAAATCAGTAAATTCGGAAAAAGACATTTAACATGAAGTAGCTCAAAGTACTAATTTGTATAACTTTATTACCAGCAGAAAGTACACAGGGCGCTCGATTACATTTTAGCAAAAACGGAAGGGGTCATCGTTCTATGAGATAAAATAAGATGAAAGTCGAGAGTGACAATATTACGTTCAAGGCTTCGTTAGTAAGTTATTAACAATTAGAAATCGGTCCAATGGCCCTTGAATGCAGGCAATTCGACTACTGCTCACGTGTACTTGTCTGTAATTGCCCAAGCAATAGTGCACGTTGTGTTGCCTACATTCAGGGGCCATTAGACGTTGCGAACTGCATATCCTAAGATGGACTTGTTTCTTTCACTCGATGGCGCATGCATTACTGAACAGCGTGCAGGAGGAATGCAAGAAGAGTAGACGAACACGAATTGAATGAAGTACACACGGTCGGAAGAAACCTTTAGCATCATCATTTGAATAATGAAAGTAAATTAAGAAAAAAGAATGTTTTAGCCAAAGAGTAATGTTAAATAGAATTGATCATTGAAAGATACGATTTTGGAAAGGAGAACTTTCCATTGTGGCCGATGCAAATGAAGGGGAAAAGCAGTCCACCGATTACTTCTGGTACACGACGATACATGAGAGCACTGCAGTGCAGCTGTCTCTAGCAGCCTTGCATTTTATTTATACTTCCTGCAATATGCTCCTGTCCTCGTTTTTCGCTTCCCGAAACTTGCTGCGATGGCGCAGATGCGCTATTTGCGTAGCGAGAAACGTTCGGTAAAATCCTGATTAATTATACATAGACATATATATATAAACGTGATGTAGTTAAAATTGTATTAATATAATAAATTACTAATGTTCGTTGCTTTTGTTCAGAAATATTTTATACAATCGACTTTATGCGCACATCAAAATTTCCCAATTTTATATTTATTCTACAAATTAATTTTATATTTATTATATTTATTTATTATTTATTTATGTTTCTAAAAAATAGAGTATTGATTTCACCAGCGTCATTTTTTAAACAACATATAATTTCCGACGATCATTTTTTACATTTATAGAATTTGTACAACTTTTAAGTACTTTCAGTTATCGAGGACATGTAGCAATCTTATATGCGATCTCTACAAAAAGAAGTTATAAATAAGGAAGTACAAAGACATAATCGAAAAAGTAAGAAAATCTGAAACGATCCCAAATTAACCAACTTCTTATATTAAATCATTAAACTAGTATGCAATTACACTGCTTTAAGTAAGTCACTAAAGAATTATAATTATGCAGGATATTTCATAACAGTAAGAAAATTCCATGAAAAAAATGTTCATTCATTAGTACAAAAAAATATATATCAAAAGTTTAATAATATACATTTAATGACTTACCTAGGTTGCTCTCCCTGTTTGGAAGTTAAAGAGAATTAATGGCCGTATCCATCTGTTGATTCCAAAGGAATCCCCGTGACGGATAAAGTGCAGCCAAAGAAGGAGCAGTCAAGTTCGCCATGAAAAGAACTGGATTAATCAACGTGGAAGTTCGTACTCTCTGTTCTTTGTTGGCTTACCTAGCAGAACTCTTATCTCGTTCTTCGTCCGACTTTCCTGCTGTGATGTTCACACTGACAACCGCTTTTTACAAAGAATTCTATCTTCGGAGGGATAATTTCGATTCGTACTACTGAGGAATGCCTCACCTCGTTTTTATTGGGCACTGACATTCTTACGTAATTCATTACCTAATTGTTATCGTTCCAATTCATCCAGGTTTTTTCAACAAGATATTAGGCAAAAGTAATTAGTTGTTTTACTTTCTTAAACCTTATTTTCACTTCACTTTTTAATAACATTGACGTCTTGCATGCAATATCTATTTTTGCTGCATGTGCTGTTACGAATAACGTTTATGCAAAAAGATGCAAATAGATATGAGGAGAGTTTACTTATTGACTAGGATCGCGTGTATGTGTGTATAATTATTATGTTTTATTCAAACTAAGTCAAACGTAGCACTTAGCGTAGGGTTATTTCAAGACCGTTTTACTTCTTTTATGTCTACTCTTTTTCTGATTCCTCAGTGACGGTTCGATCAAGACTCTTCAAAATTCTTGTCGAGTCCCCGGCTGGCTACTTTTTGCTCGGCTAATTGACAAGGGTAGCTGCCAATCAGGTTCCCGCATTTTTCTAATCACCGCCTACTCTTTGCGCCCTTAGCGTGCTATTTTTCAGAGTGGCGGGGTGATCAGGCCGAGGAAAGTCAGCCGGGGGTAGGTTTGGCAACGCAGCGGAATTTCCTCAGGGACCGTTACTTTCCACCGCGTGGTCACCGGCTGCTAGCCTTGGGACCACGGGCCCTTTGAAAATCCTCGGTTTATGATACTGCAGATTGCTATTGAGGTCGTACCAGGAAACTACTAATAAACATGCCGTGTGCAAATTATAAAAACGACTTTCTCAAAAATAGCTTGACGACCTGCAAACCATCTGTCCGTTTATTGCTACGGTCAGCCGCTACAGATATAATAAAAATAAGCTTCCAAAACTTTCACTAACGTTATTTTGTCTCTAAGCATATTGTAAACATGTTCTGGAACGACTTTACGCGGTAAAATGCTCTATGGAATCCTCACAAATAAAAACATTAAAAACCGTTACGTACATCTATTGTTGAAGACCCGAAAAACGTACGAATAGTACTGATCGAAAGTACAAATCAGCTCAACTTTCCGTCTAGTGTTCTCGAGTGGAGCTTCGATAAAAAGAAAACTTCGTCAGCCAAAGTAAGTCTATTTCGGAAACCGCTCGACACTATAGCACCCGAAGAGGATGAAGCGAGAAAAAAATACTATAGAACGGGACGAAACGACTTTCTAGTGGGAATACAAATTGCACTTTTACGAGAGTTAATCCCAGAACGCGGCGCCGAGACGAAATCAAAAAGTTTGCTGATATCTCTTCAGGCTGAATATACGTTTCGCGAGGTATGGAAATACTTTCACCGCGACGGCGAGCAACACTGGCGCCGGCGATGTTGGAAGACCTCTCGAGAGGTCGTGAGGTCGAGTGCTGCCGGAGACGCCGTCTTCCGGAGTTTTTCCCCGCGGCTGTAAACGTCGCTGACAGAATCCTCGTTTGTTTCCGCTTCCCATTTGCCAAACGCGTCGTCCTTTCGTAAAATCGCCTCGATACACTGCGCTTCCGATCATATACTAGTTTAATATTATTAAAAAGCCTCCATTTTTGGGATTACGGTCATAACGTACTTTTTTATAATTCGTTTATCTTTCGCCTCTTAAGATATTATCAATATTTTACTGATTCTAATCTTGGTGGATGAACATATGGGGCTATCAATTTTCAGGACCCACTGAATATTGACATCTCGATTTAAGCCACTGTTATTGACCGTATCAAAAAACGTTTTAGATTAACAATTGAATGGCTTAATGGGAGTCATGTCTTGTTTTTCTTGCGTATGAACGCGTAAGTGTCATGAAGGTCAACTTTGTTTTTTTTTTAATGGGATCATATATTTTTAATCAGACAGATCGATACAGCTTGTCGTTTTTCATAAAAAAGTATTAAAGTAATATGGTTGAAAACTGATCAGCTTAAAATGTATTTCAACTTTAATAGAACTTACCATGTGCAAAATAAAGAATGTATGATAGAAGGGTACTGAGTTATGACTTTCTTTGTCTTACACATGGTAAGCTTTTACTAGGTTAAAGTTAAAGTATATTTTAAACCAATCAGTTTTCGACCATATTACCCTTAATACTTTTTTATTGATAATGGCGAGATGAGTCTATCTATCTGATTAAAAATATATTATTTCATTTAAAAAAACAAAGTTGACCTTCACGTATCTACGCGTACACCTACGGAAAGAACAATAACATGAAATGAAACCAATCAACTTTTATCTGAAATAGTTTTCGATACGGATGATAATAGCGATGTAAATCAGGATGTCAATATTCAGTAGACCACCGTCTATTTTAGGAAACTCAGTTTCTTTTAATTTGAAGTGGAAATGTAGGAGTTAAGTATAATCGTCTTTCTTAGAGTACTTAAAGTATTTCCTCAATACTTTACGAAACATGAAAATAGGCTAGGTCTGTGCGGGATTCCGAAATTTCGGGATCGGGTCGGGTCGGGAAAAGTCGGGCGAGATCAGTCGGGATTCCCATACAGTTCGGTTCCTAAAAGGGTCCGAAAGCCCGCAACGTTTCAGGATCTCGAAACATTTCGGGACCGGTAAAGTATATGACTGCATACGCGCGTCTCTACATACGAAAGTACGATGCTTATTGTTGCTATTTATAACGGACTTGAGCATATTTCGTTTGCAACAGAAAGAAACAGAGAGAAAATAAGAGGAACCATGGTATATCAAAGAATAAATGTAATGAAAAGAGAAAGAGGCTGCGACCGCGATGCGACTGGGCTGTGACCGATCTGTGACGTCGTGGAAACCGGCCCTGTCACAGCTTGGACACAGTCGGTCACAGCTTGGCCGCAGCCTAGTCGCAGTCCGGTCACAGCAGGTCGCATCCCGGGCACGGCCCAGTCTCAGCCGGTTGCGACCTATCTCGAAACGGTTCGGACTCTCGAAATCTTTCGCGACCTGAACTCTTTTGAGATCTCAACTGATCTTGCCCGACATGTTCCAACTCGTCACGACCCGACCCGAAGTTCGGGATTCCCGAAATTTCGGAATCTCGCACAGGCCTGAAATAGGCACAAATTACGATTTTCTGTATATTCATGAATAAAAATTGGTTGAAACCAAAACCATCACGTTTACTCATTTTTTGAATTAAACAATAATGGTATAAATTCTCTTCATGCTTAAATCGTATTCCAAATGATCGTCTATAGGAAATAGGCGTGAAATGGTTCGCATTAAGTGGCACAAATTGAAAAATCCGCTTTAACGGACGAAATCGGAAAAGGCGGGAAAAGTTCGGTGGCACTTTAAAGTCGGTCGTTTCTCAGAACCGAATGTTGGATTTCGTTCGCAGTCGAGTGTCGCGAAATAAACGGATACGAAGCGCTTAAAGCCTGATTGATCGGGCAGTTGCGAGCATTTCCGTATTTGTTATCGAGCGCATATGTTCTCCGCCGCGTCGAGACCGGCTGTTAGTAGAGCATTCGAACTGAACGAGGAAACGAGCGAATCAGAGGAACGAGTGGGTACGAGGCGAACGAAAAAGTGGGAGTGTTACGTGTGTGCACCTGTGTACATTTTTCAACACCACCTATGGCAATTAATTAGCCCTTTCCTATTTTCCACCAGCATTTTCACGCTTCCCTTCTCCGTTTTCTCTCCCCTTTCTTTCTCGGTTCTTTCCACTCCACTCGACGCTAGGCCTGACCTATAAATCAGCACGTGTTTGCACGAACCACGCTTGTCGCGTAGACGACTGACCCGAAATTCCAGTTTAACCCGTTCGCACGGCCTCTTCGTTCCTTTTATTCACAGTTCAATCGTATACGTACATTGTTTGCCCTACCCCAGTCGATTTTCCTCTTTCCTACTCAACTTCGATTTCTTCTTTCTTTTTTTAACAAGTTGTTCGCCGCTCTGCTGGAAGGCAACGATCGGAAATGGCTTTTCTGTGCGGGCTGCCTTGTTCCAAGGTTGTTCTACTGTGGCTCTCGCGCAAATTAGACTCTATAAATGGTTAGCAATTTACTTTCTCGCGCTGAATGGGTGCAGTGGAACGGGAAAACGATTGATTTACATCAAATTAATTTGCTACACTTTCATTTAATTCTATTGATTAATTTATTTACTTACTACTGATTACTATTAGTTGATTATTGCTATTACTTGATTATTTAAACTTATTACTGATTTTATTCAATCGTAAATTGATCACATTCTGCGATCGGAAAATTTCTCTGCAACCAATATTACATTAATCTATTAATCTTTGGATTAGAAAAAAGCAGCCCCTGCTTCTTACAGGATAATTACACTTTGTAGATATTCCCTCGTTCTACCGCGAAAATTGTTTAGCATTTATTTATTCATGCATCGTTCCTCGTATCAGCATGCGAAATAAATATTTTTGGACAATGTCTTGTCTATCGAAGCAACCACGGCAGAATTACCATACATGCAATTCT
The DNA here is from genome assembly GCA_023838395.1 of Holcopasites calliopsidis. Lineage (NCBI taxonomy): Eukaryota > Metazoa > Arthropoda > Insecta > Hymenoptera > Apidae > Holcopasites > Holcopasites calliopsidis. The sequence goes on from JALHAQ010000024.1 coordinate 252,480, forward strand.
ATAGCCTCGTTCTCATAATTTTACATTCCAAAGGCGGTACTCCGTAATTTTCGGCGTAACGAATATTTCGTGTCTCGGTTGCACCGATCAGAATCAGTACGTGCAGTGTTTCCTTGGCGACACTGCAACACCACATAGATAAAATTGCGTTCAGATTACAGGACAACTATAGCTGGAGGCTACCTCGTAGAGACTTTTCCTTCCTAATCGAGAAACAGTCGGTGGGACAGGTTCCTTCACTGACTAAACTCATAATTAGATTGCATGGACGGTCGAATAAAATATAGGAATTGGCATGCGCAAACTGTTAGAAAAATAATAAAAGATTTTTTCTTTATTGGATACGTTTTTGTACTTTTTCATTTGATGTACTATTTTTTTTTAATTTCATTGCACCGTTTTATTGAAATTGTGCCCAAAGTCAGAACAAATTCACTGATTGCTTGGTAATTATGCAAAATAATAGCTCTGTCAGCTCTGATGTCAACAACCTTGAAATATGTGGTCAAGCTTTCCCTTCTTTTACCCTTTTATTTTTCGAGATATTCGCAAAAGTATGTGTATCACTACGTATTTTAGCGTATCTTGGTTGGGTTAGATTAGTAACCTACATTATTTAATTTGTCTTTTAAATCTTTTAGTATAGTCTTTTAGTGACCTAACTAAATACTGGTCCAGTTAGGTTACTAACATAACCAAATACTGCAGAGCAAACCAAAATACACAGCGGCCAACATATATTTGCGAATATCTAGGAAACTAAAAGAGTCCGCCTCCTACGCTCCTCCACAAAATTAAAGGAACACTAAATCTCGACAGGAAAGTTGACGAACTATGTATTGCTTGTAACTTTGTAAAAACGAACCGTATGACACTCCACCTGGGTTCATTTTAAAGCGTAAAGCATTCGCTTTAACAACCCTTTTTGATGTCGAAACGAGTGAAAAGCTAATGTTGCTTTTTTTCTGTTGAATTTTCACAAATACCATCGATCCTGCGGAGAACACAGGATTCTTTGGGGAATTCGCTTTAAGATCGCTTCGTAGGGGGAAGTCTTACCTTTAAAATGACCACTGTAACATTGATGTACTATGTTTTTCCACCGTTTTACCGCGCTCTAAATAAAAAACGGACAAATCACGCTATGGAAAAACGTTGCTCAGAGTGATGACCTTGACAACAAATTTCAAGCTCATTGAAAAAGGAAGTGAAATCTCTGTTATTCTGCAGGCTTGCTGATTATTTAAAAAAGATAATACGCTTTAAAGTAAGCCTTTAATGTTCGACATTGAAATAACAGTTGGGAGAAGATTTATCATCTTATGTAGATGGAGTACGAATTAAAATAAAGAATTTTAGGACTGTTACAATTGCGCGCGGGAGTGGTAAGGCTTGATAAAAGTACGTATGTATAGAGGCGACAGTGCGAAGTTCGCATGCCTACAAATCTTTCGCGTGAGGCTCATTTGCATTGCACCTAGGCTGCTGGTATCTATCATCTGAAATTAACACTGTCAACCATACTTTCCCAGATTGGCTCGCTTTTATGTACACACACGGAGTTACAATTAAGTCACCAATAGCGAAGTGTGCGTAGTCGCATGTACACCACCCAACTCTTGTGCAAGAACTTGTGAGCTGTAGACTGAATAAAGCAACTTCTGTAATCAGGGAACACGAGTTCTATAATAATTTTGTTGAATCGCACATGAAACGTCAGCTTAGAAACATTTTTATTTGTATTCAAGTACAGTAAGAGTGATGTAAGTCTGAAATGAGCATTTCTATAGCATTCAATTTTTTCTTCAGTTCAGTTTCTTCAAGCGACAGTCTATAATTAAGTGAAGCTCCTCCGTCACCGTGATTAAGATTAATAAAGTAGTTTGTCCAGCAGTTAAACATCTTCACAAGCAAGTATTAATTACAGGGAATGCAATGTCTGTCGCACACGTAGAAAAGAAAAATCCACCAGTCGTTTAACGCGAATGGGAGAACGAAGTGTCACCAAATGCTGTACAAGGAAAGGCATTTAGGATGCAGCCTTTTCAGGATCTGTAATTACTGATCTTTATGAAGCTTTGAAGAGTACCGTGTGTTTATTGCGCACACAGTGAAATATATGAATGGATCCTTTATATTACCGAATCGCTGCAAATGGTCGAGAGCCCGTTTGATATGATTATGGTATTCGACATTTAGATATAACGCGCTGCACTTGACAATTTTCACTTATTACTCTCACTGGGTAAAAGAAATCATTGTTTGTTGTAAAGAAGGGAATGATTGAAGGCGTCCAGACAGGTAAATAATGAGCGAATCCAAAGCATAATGTAGGTAATTACTAAAAATAAGAAACCCAGGTTCTTTGAACCAGCTTCAATCATTTTGACCTTGAAATATATTGTCAAGGACAGCATTTAGAACAAGTTTCTCCTATAATAAGAAAGGAGAATACTTTTACGATTCGTCGTTTTAGTGACAAAATGAAGCTATTAAAAAAACTATGGTAAATATTAACAATAAGGGACTCAGCTTGAATCACTTTGACCTTGAAATATGTTGTCAAGGGCATCATTTAGAACAACTTTCTCGTATAAATGTTTCCGTTGCTCGGCTTTAGTTTTCAATACAAATCAACGTTGTGTAAACTGCAAAACTGTGAAACAATATTTACCATAATGTGTACTAGTCTTAGGAGATTTCAGGTACGAACTTCTAATAAATACCAATTGTTGCTGTTATTATTTGTATTAGGAAATGAGGAAGCTTTTTCCAAACTGCACTATATTTTCATTTTGATTATTCGTAATAAAACAGAGATATTGTATTGAAATATAATTTAACAATAATTGAAGTATAGTATTATAGTAAATTATAATCTATATTTCGATGCCCATGAAAATATTTTAATCAGATTTGTCCCCAACCGTAACTTGTTTCTCAAAAACAACATTATAATGTCTGCACTGTCTTATTCCTTCGATTTCTTTGAACAATACTGCCTCCAAGATTACCGATACTTTAATCACAATAGTGTTTACAGTCAATCAAATCAGTTGCTCAATAAGGATCGAAGTAAGTGGCCATACGGTGTTACGTATACCTAGAAAAATTAACCTCGAACGACTACACGGGTCGTATTAACAAGGGCTACTTACGTTTCTCCAAAAGATTTAATTCCGCAAAGTAATAACGTCACGTCCGCCGCGCCGTGCGAAAACTTGTTACTTACTTCGCGCCGCGTTTCATATAAGGTCGTTAGGCGTGCGGTATTGCAAGTGTACGTGTGTCATACCACGAGCTAACAGCTCTGTTGGGGCGATCATAAAGCAAAGTGAGCAGCACACGATCCTAAGTAAATGAAACGGATTTCATGTTTCGGAATGCCGCGGTGTCGTAAAATTTTCACGTTCGTCTTTATTAATCCTAGAAAATAAAATTACCGCCACAACGAGTCTAGTGGAACAGCTGTCGTCACGATTTCCACTGAGTTCCTTTTTTCCTTTTTTTTTTTTTAATCGGTCGGTAGAAACGCGAGGAAATTTGGAGGGTTCGCTGTAAATCCTACAACCTGCGCACCGCTAAAACGATTCCATGCATCCCAACATATTCCATTTCGAATCATGTTACTGGAACAACTTTAGCAATTTTGTGGAACGAGTTCGTTTAAGAGTATTGATTTTAACGTGATGAAGCTATTTCGTGTACAGGGTGCCTCAAAGTGTCCCAGATAGGGTAGTACAACTGCGCAGGAGCTGATTTTATGAGAAAAAAAAGAGCAAATAAAAGAATTTGTTTCTTTTCGGGAAAATGTGGTCCGAATATTAATTAAGTATTTTCCTGGAATATACCGAGACGGGACTGATCTTGTATAGACTCGCGCTGCCATCTTCCGTTATGGAAATGCGTGATGTCGGGTCATGTGGCCATGTAATATGTACAGTTATAGCCTTTTTGTTTAGTTCAGTGGCATCGTCCGTAAAACGATTATATCGAACTCAATTTTCTCGGAAATGGAGTGCGGTATGAAAAAGTGTTATTCTTTATGTTCGACGTGTTTTTACATGAGGAATCGAACTCTTGCTTATTGAACCACGATATTTTGTTGTTCCAGACTGTGGCTACTTGAATACTTACTTAAAATTCAAACTTAATTTTCTTGGAAACGAAGAGTAGTATGAAAAAATTCTATTCCTTACTGTCCACATATTTCTATTTGAGAAATCACCTTCTTACCGGTTAAGCGATCATTTCTCGTTCTTCCAAGTTGTGGCTACTTGAGTACTTAATCAATATTGAAGCGCAATTGTCACGTAAACGAAACCCCAATCAAAAAAAATGTATTCTACTTTTTCGTCTTACTTTTGCTCATCGAATAACCTTCTGCTCTCGGATCTGGTACATCCTATACATTTGTCCGCAACGTGTATATAGGTTAGGTTTTCTCGTGAATAAACTTTGCAAAGAACATCGAAGTTAATGAACCTTGATTAATCCACGAGGCGAATTGCCGCGTGATCTGCATAAATGCGAATATCCATAAACGCGTAACACTTGATACGTAATTACAAAATTTCGAGTTGTTCCGCGTTGGATACGTTCTCCTCCAATTACCGGAGCCGCGGAATCTCAGTAATTATATTTACCTTTAACGAACGATATTCGATGTAACGCATCTCTATAAATCGGCGAGCTGCAGCATTAAATTATGCCGCGAATCCGCGGCTCTGTTCGTCGCCGCTCGATATATCCATGTCGAGCGAAATGATCTTCCACCTCTGGCGATGTTGCGGACGCACGCGTTGCAGCTGGTTTCTTCTATTTGCCGATTACACGGGCGGAAATATGAATGCGTTAAACCGCATCGCCGGTACCATAACGCCTATGCACGATCAATTCTCCGTGGCGATCAACGTATTACGGATAATCGACGCTCGTTTCCCAACTGTCGGAAACAATGAACGACGAATTAGGAAACATTAATGCTGGATTAGGTATTGGCTAGGTTAGGTCCAGTTGACCAGTACACCTGCTACTGCGAGGAGTTTCAAGGGAAGCTCCGATTCCATGAAATGTAAAATTACATTCAAATAAGGGAACGAAAAGTAGCAATGAAAAATATTACAAAATTACAATAAAACATATTTTTATTTCGAAATTATTATTTTGTACTTTGATGCTATATTTTATTAAGCAGTTTAATATTTGTTCTTTTAAAAAACAACGTTGCTCGATATACTTTGACATTGATATTGTAATAATTAACAATATAAAAGAACAAATAATCGAAAGCTCTCTGACCATGGACATGATGAAAATATCTGGTTTGTTATGCACTTTAATCAAAAGCTTTTTAAACAAACGCCCTTTAGCTCTTCGTTCCCGAAACATCATTTTAACGGTTAGTCACACATGGCTGGTATTGGGTTAATTATTCCTTAGGTAATCTTCACACTGTTAAGTATTTAGCATGGTTAATACTTGATGCTAACAGGTCGCTAAACAGTAAAAGGTTTTGCTTGCATAACGTTTCGGGACAGTCAAGAATTTTGAACAGAATGACAGTTCAAAGGGACTGGTATATTCAATGCACACAAACGCGAAAAGCCAAATTGCTGAAAATTGTCGTATTATTTACCTACAACCTGCGACAACTCTTTCTTTTCCTGGGAAGGTCGTTTTGTGACAGGGCAGGCTTTGTCACAGTTTATCAATTATAATTCGATTAATAACGTCCTCAATTTTTGAATTTTCGATAATAGAAAAATTAATGCGAGACATTTCTTAATAATTGATAACTCTAGAACTCCATCATTCTATAACAATAGAATTCTACTGTACAATGCAGGACTCATAAAGTTTTGAGTCATATTATAACACCCTTAATACAATCCACGATTAAAAAATATATAAAGAAATAAAAGTGATACAGTTTAGTCTTACTTTTAATTATTCCTTGCAACAAATAACTGTTTTCGTTTCTATTACAATATGTAACAAAAATCTATATAAACACACGAAGGGATTACCGTAACTGTCACAATGGTGTTTTACATAAAATCTTGATCGTTCGTTTTAATTTTTCTCATTGGAACAATCACAGTAGAGATAAAGGATATAGCTGCGATACACTGGATGATTGAAATATCTCTTAGAAACCTATGGAACAGGTGTATCGAATAGAAGGAAGCTAGGGCTTCTACGGAGAAGGTTGCGTCGGTAGATTGGAATCTAAGCTCGTAATCGCACCAATTTTACGGATATTTGCTCGATCAAATTCTGAATCGTGAGAGAGCTACATTTATCGTATCTTGGGATTCTTGTAACTTGATAGAATCAAGGTCTAAAGAACATTATTCAGAAACCAAGCTACGTTACTTACTTTGCTGTGTCTATTAGTTATATTGCTTTCTTAAATCTTGCTTTAAACATTATTTAGGATTAAATGTGCAATCAGTATATCATATATTGCATTTTTTGTATAAGTTTATAATTTGTCCATAATTTGAAATTGTCATACTGTAGTTCCATTTATAAATCAGAAGAATCTCAATATCCATGTTTGCAGGAAAAAGAAACAATGGGATAGGTATTAAATACCAAAGGAAATTATTAAAATTGTACGACTTATCTATTAAATTTGCACGAATTTCATCAATAATAAAATAATTAGTAATTGTCAGAAATTAAAAGAAGCCAAACAAAACTACCCTTGCTAACAAAGCTATATGTTGCCTGCAACATTATATTGGTCTAAATGTAAAGTCGAATGTATTCTATTTTTCATTTGGATTTATAATTTGTTTATAATTTAGAATTGCCACGCTGTAATTTCATGTGTAGATATATTTAACATTCAATATTCAATATTCACGTTTGCAAGAAAAAGAAACAGTTGGATAGTTATTAAATACCAGAGGAAAGTCATAAAATTGTACGATTTATGAATTAAATCTGCACCGTATTAATCAATAGTAAAATAATTAATAACCGTCCAAAATGAAAAGAAACCAGGGAAAGCTATGGTAAGGGTATCTTTGGTAAGTTCTTTTATCATTAGATTCATGCTAAATAAATGGCCGACTCAAATGCAATCAACTGGTTTGTATGAAAGCAGTTATATTTCTAAATGTATGGAGAATTTTGAGAATCATGCAAATTCTCTTTCGAAAACTACAATGCAACGATGGTGACATTTAAAACACTCAGAAGCGCTAGAATTATTTGGCCAGAGAATAAGAAGGGACCAATGGTGTTTCTTATACAAAAAAAAAAATCACGTAGAATATGATATGCAGGGTACAGCTTCTAAAACAGGTCATTTGAATAAGTCGCTTACTTTAGAAGAAAAGAAAAAAATGCCTCAGCTCAGAGTTGCTTGGTTTCGAGGGGCACGTAATGTGACGTGACCAATTTTTTTATAAGTGGAGGCAACGAGGAAATACACGGTTTCTTATTTACATTCTGATAGAGCGTTTCGAGACGAATACAACGACCTATATGAAAGTTAGTCGGAGTCAACTACAATGGAAGATAAATTGTCTCAAAGTCCTCTATGAATACCTGCGTGTTTTTCTAGTTGTTTCTGCTCCTTACTATAATTCAGTATAACCGAATATTTGCAAATGCAATGTACAATGTAAACATAACTGTTTGATTATGTTCTGTGACCTGTATTAGCGATTCCAGAAGCGATAACCAAAGACAGGAAAACACACTAGTATTTATAGAGCCCTTTGAGTTAATTTATTGTCCATTGTAGTTGACTCTGAGTAACTTTCATATAGATCGTTATATTTGTCTCGAAACGCTATATTAGCTCTATCTAAAAAATCGCCCTATCTATAAAATCACGCGGGTATTCATAGAGCATTTTGAACCAACTCATTTTTTATTGCAGTTAACTTAGAGTAACTTTCATATAGATCGTTATATTTGTCTCGAAACGCTCTATCAGCTCTATCTATAAAATCGCTATATCTATAAAAATACCCGCATATTCTTAGAGCATTTTAAATCAACTTATTTTCCATTGTAGTTAACTTAGAGTAACTTTCATATAGGTCGTTATATTTATCTCGAAACATTATATCAGCTCTATCTATAAAATCCCTGTACCTATAAAAACACGCGGACATTCTTAGAGCATTTTCAACCGATTGATTTTCCATTCTAGTTAACTTACAGTAACTTTCATATAGGTCGTTGTATTCGCTTGAAACGCTCTATCAGCATGCAAATAAAAAACCATATCATTCCATTTCAAGATACAGGTTTGTGTTTTCTCTTCGTCCCCACCTATAAAAAATTAGCTACGTCACATGATGTGCCTCTCGAAACCAAGCAATTTTGATCTGAAGCATTTTCTTCTGCCATCACAACTAAACGAGTTATTTAGGCGGCCTGTTTTAAATACACCACCCTGGATACATACTATAAAAATTTAGAAACACTAATACCGATCGGTCATTTATTTCCCAACCTCAGTAAGACGATTAGGGTGCTCATGAAAAATATTTTCGCAGTAGCCGTCCCAGACGGGGGGTGTAGAATTGAAGCAATTTCACGGATACTTCTCCGTAGCCAAGTTGAGTCCCTTTTCCAAAGATAATGGCTAAGCCTAGTCTGGGTAATCGATCTCCGTCAGCCAGTCTATACTGTCCCGTCGCTCACCAGTGTGCGTGAAACCGCTTCCCAAGGTACATAAAAGCAGCTGCGTTGATTTTCTGTTTCCCGTCCACGGTCAAGCTAAGTGTCTTTAAATGGCAAATGCTCTGCATTTTCTTTACGAAGAAGCAATTAGTACTGTTCAAGGTGGATCCGTAAATGAAATGGGTGCGGCAGATTAATGTATTCTAAAAGGACATTTGTGGTAAGATTTTTACGTCATCAATTTGATTCTGCTAAAATCGTTTGCGAGACCTCGAACCTTTTCAACTATATCGTTTGTTAAATAACAAGGACACTCTGATTTATGCAAAAATATATTTTTGCTAATAGATTAAAACCTTTTTTTGGTATGCTAATAGAAACTAATGTTTTGTTTCAGGTAAGTTGTGAGGCTTCTTCTTCGTTGCTGAGTGTAGCAGTAAGTAGACACTGATTATTTATCGTATTCGTGATATACTAATGCCACTACGGGGAAATAACAATTCGCATTAAATCAGATATCAGCGACTAGACACTTGCCAAAAGATCGCAACGGATTTCGAGAGAAATCCAATATCAGCTTTCACAATGAACCATGCAAGCGTTATTGTCTTTCATCCGGAAGCAAGAAGGATGCTCGACATTAGGCAGGCGGATCCCTCGAGTTCATGCCAATACTTCGACTCCGGAAAGAAGTCATATTATTTCTGCCAACGATATCGGCATTTTCATAAGACGTAAGCGTGAACGCGTCTGCCAAGAGGAAGGCATATAAGCCAAACGCTGCGCCAAACTCGATGAATCCCGACAATACGCGATATTGCAGAAAGAACAAGGGAAACGTCTTCTCGGGCTAAGAAGATAGCATTAATCCATTTACAGTAGCATCAGTGCTGTGCCGGCTGTTTCTAAGCACTGAAATAATCCAACCTCGGTATTTCCGTTTGTAACGATGCCATTGACGATGCTCTTTTTCTAGACCTTCAATGCGTACGATTGTCCGTTCATGGAGAATGCAATCTTACATGTTTGCTCGCACGATTCATGACACTAGTTTGGTACTGGGACTAGGAGCAACTTTAAATGAATGGCATACTTACAGGGAACGGAGTACTTAATAGGTACTCACAATTCCATAACACTTATGCTTTGCATATATTATTATAGTGCCGAAACTGGGGACGTAAGTTTCAAATTATTAGCATATCTTGCTTATTGGATGCCTAATTCTTTTTACTTCAACCCATCCATTAACATGAACGGCACGAAGCACCGAATTCGCTAAATGAAATTTCGGCATTACATTATTTAGAAGATTTTTCAAGCAGTCGCAGAAATGTATTTCGCCCGTCATTCTGATAAAAGGTTTCGGCCTGCACAACAGCGTCTGGCATTTGAAGAAGCGCGGGTCCATTCCATTCTATCTTCTTCAACACCAGACTAATTGTAGTCTTAGCATTATCCCGAAGATGCTCGACTGGTACATGTCCAAAAAATCTTTTCACCGCCTATATACTTGCCAGCGTACATAGGACAGTGATACGTATATACGTATTCGTATATGTATAGATAGTCCCCGTCTCGAGCAGCCACTCCGCCTTTTTCTCTTTCCCGAGAAGCAGCTTCGGCACCGGCAGAGGCGACGTCGGCGGCATCTCTCGAGGAAGAGCATTGTTTTATTCCGGCCGCGTAGCAGACGCTCTTCACCCCCCGCGCCCTACCTTCTTCCCTGGCTGCCACTCTCGACAATTTACCCCCGTCTCAATCCCCTCTTCGGTTTTCCACTCTCCACCAATTCCATCGCCCCCCCCCCCCCCCCCCCGCCCGCCTTGGCCGCCCCCCTCCGATAACGCCATGGCTTAATGACGCGGTGCGCACCTCAATATCGCATTGCGTATATCCGAGGACCTAGCAAACGTTGCTTCCGATGCGCTTTCTTCTCCTTCTTGCCGTACTATTTCTCTCCCTTTCCCTCCTGCATCGCCGCCAATAGTCCTACACCGCCCCGTCGCGCCGGCCCGCCTTTTTTTTGCACTGGCCGGAAAATATTTCGGCGAAGCCAGGTTTAATATGTGGAAAAGCTAGACCGGATATAGCAACGGCTTATTGCCAGTTGTTATTTTCGGGCCGGGTTATATGACAGGGCGACCGATCGCTGAAAGGATAGACGCGACATGGGGATAGGTGAATAGGGGCCGGAGAGTACTGATTGCGATACACTGGACTCCTCATAATCCGAGGTAAATAGATTCGAGTGAAATTCTGCAGAGATCTGGTGAATGAATATAAGATTTGCAAGGTTTTTGTAGGTTAGGCTTCTGTAAAGAAACAGATGAGCTTAATTAACGCCAGATTTGCGGAACCCGTCAATTTGATAGGTTTCAGATTTCACGTTTAAAGTTGCAGAAGTCATAAACATCACTTTTAATCACTTGTATGAACTTTCATTGATGTAATAATATCTACATACAGCCTAGTTCATTTTCCGCAGAACTCTATAGCTTGAGATACTTGTACATTGTATAACTGCTTTTCTAAAAAAATTCACGAATAGGTACACAATTAGCAATAAGTATTAATCTAGTGTTAAACGCTTAATAAGTTGCATCCTATTTTCCTTCTCATAATAATATGAGGAGACCAGTCTAAATTGGTCCTTTTAAGGATGCTTCAGTCCTAGGATGCCAACCTTGCCAAATACAACAAATCGAGATCAGATACTAAAAAACACAAATTGGTCCATCAACGCGAGGCAAACTGCACCTTGTCAGTCGATTTCATCATCATTCGTCCTGCGGCCGGATCTGCTCGCATCCATTTCGAAAACCGCCTACCAACCCCTGTCGCCATCATCGCCACCTGCTCACTGGGGAATAACCATTTTACGGGCGTATCCACGCGGAACTCGTGTATACGCGCCGGCGGAAAAAAAGCGGTAAACCGCTTTCGCTGCTTGCGGATTGAAATGTCGTGTCCGCCGCTGAGCCGACTACGCCCAGATGCTACTGGATCGGCGATAACACGAATTAGCGTACCGTTCGCCTTCCGTCAATTTTTTTCCCTGGGAACGAGCGGCTCATCCCCGGTATAGAAGGGCAAATTTGTCACGCAACGACAAATTGAGAGGTCTTCGTGATGGGGACGAGGCTCTTCAAGTTTTGCCAAACTGACATCGATGTGGGTAGAAACGGTACATCTTCTTTCACTTGCTGTGATAATGGAAAAACTAGTTTCTCTTGTATAGATCAGCGGAAGTTATACGTCACGGCTATCGCGGAGTGATTCTGCGCCTCTAGATCGGTGGACATTTGGGGGAAAAAGGCACCGCAAAACTGTCATTGACCTTAAAATTTAAGGTCCACATTTTTTTCTTTTCGTCTTATTCTACTCATCACGAGGATAAAAAATGTCAAAGGAACCGGGTCGCAACCCAACCGCTTGCAAAATTGTCCTTGACCTTAAAATTAAGGTCGACATCTTTTTTGTTTTGTTTTATTCTACTCATAATGAGGATAAAAAGCGCCAAAAGAACTATGGGTCGCAACTAAGCAGCTTACTCGCAAGATTGTCTTTGGGTTTAAAAATTAAAGTCGACATTTTTTTCGTTTTGTCCTATTCTACTCATAATGAAGATAAGAAGCGCCGAGAGAACCATGAGTTGCAACGCAACCATTTTTTAGCAAAACGACATTGAAATTTCAGGAACCTAAAAAACAAAATGGCCATTTCGTATGACAAGTTGTGACTGTGCCTAACACGCGCAATATTAACAAAAAAATGTTAATTCATTTGTAAAAAAATTCATCGTTAGACAAAAACTTGAGAAGGATTTTGTTTTTATTTATTTTAAAAACCACTTCTCACGAACCAGTATATCATCAAGAGTAGTATTTTACATGCGTATTCGTTCATCACATCAGTACTCGTTTAATTCGTGTGCAAGAGAATATTCCTGTGCTTTGATGTGCGTCTATTTATCGACTCTAGTCTGAACATCATTTGCCATTCAGCACGAGTTCCGAATATTCGCCCACGAACACGGATATTGCGAGCGCATTTGCGACTTAATGTGAATGGGCAATATTACGTGTGCGTATCAATGTCGAATGTGCGCATCTTACGAAAGGGTTTCATTAATGGTACCATGTGTAAGCTTGCAATGAAGATTTTACTGTGAAAATTAATATATTCAACGGGCTGGAATATGTGCCGGTTAACCGTTATTTATTTCTGCCGATTGTGTCTTTCTAAACTGTTTTTTTTTAAATTGCAATTAAATTTCAAGTGCTTAAGGCATGATTCACTTTGCATATCGGTGGTATTATTTTCTCACGTATTGGAGCGTTTTCGGAAAAGGGACATACATCCGCGTCTATACATAAAAATCGGTATAACATACATGCATATGTATTGGCAGTACATTCCATTGGGACTGGCCAAGCACAATACAACACTTGTAGAAAAACTTGTAACTATTTGCACAGCATCCATAAAATTAAAAAAATGTAAAATTAACTTGTAAAAGAGTTTGTGGTTAGACGAAGACTTGAAGCAGATTATATGCTTTTACATATTTTTTTTGTTTATTTGCTACTAAATATTATTTTCTACAACGGCATTTTGGTTGCTTTTACTATGTTCCAAATTCACATCATATGGAATAAAATTTCACTCAAGTGTAAAAGGGGAAAGTTTATTTGGCGTAAATGATCTTTGCAGACGCAGCTGACAGAACTTAATGAGCAGCCATTCTCTGTGAGTGTTTTCCGTCTAATTAATTCACTCCCTTTGTCGGTTGATCGATGTAAGGAGTAAGACCGAAGTTGGGCAACGATTAAATCAACGAGAGAATGGATGCATTGATGTTTCTTTTCTGTGTAAATCATTCCTGGGGCGAAGACTCGCAAACCTCGCCGCGAGTGTCGCGGGTAATGCTTATAATTGCATCGAGGGCTAACGCTTCACAAGTTGAGTACGTTTCTGATTACGTCAACGGTGACAGAAAGGCGAGGAAGCACAATGTATGTAACACGTAAACTCGGTTATTATACTGGGTTGGGCTTCTGAAACACGCCATTTGAATAACTCGCTTGGTTTAGAGGATAGAAAAGAATGCTGCGGATCAAAGTTGCTTGGTTTTCGAGGGGCACGTAATGTGATGGAACTAATTTTTTTATGGGTGGAAGCGAAGAGGAAATATAAAAAACAAGCCTGTATTTTTAGATGGAATGGTATGTTTTTTCAATTGCATCTTGATAGAGCTTTTCAAGACGAACACAACGACCTACCTGAAAGTTACTCACAGTCAACTACAACGGAAAATAAATTGACTCAAAGTGCTCTATGAATACTTAGGTGTTCTTGTGGTTGTTGATACGTCGTTCTTGTAAGGGCTAATATAGGTCACAGAACATAAGCAACTGAATATTTGTGAATGGACAATGTAAACATGACTGTTTGTGTACCGTAAACGACCTGTAATAGTGATTTCAAGAGCGATAACGGATAAACAGAAAAACACGCAAGTATATATTCATAGAGCACTTTGAGAAAATTTATTTTCCCTTGCACTTAACTTCGAGTAACTTTCATATAGGTCGTTGTATTCGTCTTGAAGCGCTCTATCAGATTCTAAATAGAAAACCGTATCATCCCATTTAAAAATACAGTGTCGCTTTTACAAATGCCCCATCCTGTACACATAGGTTGTCTTTATACTGGGTGTCTCAGAACTACCTCGGTAGCTGAAAAAGGGTGTATAATAACATGTATGACTCACTTTTAGGTTAAGTTAAGTTCTAATACAGACTTTAGTAATTAGGCCCTAATAACTATGCAGGACGTCCCAGAACTACCTCGAGCCGCGAGAGGATCGTGATACTCACGCTATGATTGGTCAACGTTTTTCGTTAACCATTCAACAACGAAGCTTCAAACATTTTCGTAAAGGAAAAAGGTGTTCAGAATCACCTCAGCAATTACCCTTTTTCGACTCCCGAGGTAGTTCTGGGACACCTTGTATAGTTTTGTAGTTAGTATGAATAGAAATTACTGCGTGCTTTAATTAATAATTGTTTGCTAATTAATGTATTTTGTTTGTTTTCGAACCTGATCAATACATATAAATATTATGGAATCTGCAGTTCATACACCATTGCTTTTTGTATACGTATGAACAAAAATGTGTTGGGTTTCAACGAGTTCCGACGAGCAAAAAGCATTTATTACTGCGAAACAGTTTCTTTCCCAATGTATCGGAAAGCTTTTATCAACAATTGTATTACATCTCCTGCATAAATATTAACATTCGTATACACTTCGGTATGCGCATTTAATTTCGGTGACTATTAACGACAGAAGGATATTAATTACGTTTTCTCATAAACCAAATTCTGATATGATCTTTACTAATGAAATGTTCTGTGGAATTTATACATATCTAACTGTTCCCAGGCATTCAATGCATTTTAATAACACGAAAGTGCAATCAACAGCGAAATCAAATCTCGATCAGCAATTCTCCAAATTACACATTCAGCGTTTTCTTTTTAATCCATTTGAACACTTGTCCTTTCGTTCATTATTTACTTTTATAATATTTTCGAGGGCAATGCGATGTTGGAAAAACTAGTTCTGCTTTAAATGATTGTCCATGATTTGAATGAAGATGTATATTTCTGAATAAATGTACTTACACAAAAATATTACATACCATAAATCGATTCCTTGAGAACTGTATTTCGTTTCCTAGGTATAAGAATAAGCAGGTCCTATACTTTTAAGCATATTGTTTTTATTGTAATCATACACAAATTCAAAATTGTCAAAACAATGGAACACACAACAATTGCACAAAAAAAAATACGAAATTATAAATAAGCAGCACATTACTTGTTTGCGCAAACAGTACAGTATGGGCAGGAACAAAATTTTTTACTGTATCACAACTCCAAATCGAAGATGCTGTTCTTGTTGGATTAACGCACCTAGAGAAGGAACCGGGGAATTAGCCGAACACTAAACCTCATTTCGAACATACATAACGACTAGGATCCACGATATTTTATACCACAACAGAATCTGCATGAAAAGGCCGTAATTATGAACCTCCTTTTCCTCTTGCTAAAACGCAGCCCTCTATGAGGATGATGATGGAAAGGAATGTCGAGGAAGAAAGGGCGGGGAATAATTGCGTTCGTCCATGGTATTAAACATCCTCTCCTGACATTTCTGCTATAATTAATCTCCTAATTAAAGGGAAGTGTATGCGGAAATCGGTGAAAATACGTAAGAGTGGAAGCCTCTGCTTCCACTCTTTCCACCGATACGTTGATGCTCTTGATAATTCTTCATTTCGTTACAGAATCGCGCTTTATAAACTATTGTTAGCGAAAATTGCGAGCGCAGGTTTACACCTTCGACGTTAAGGTTGGGCAAATAAATCGTATAGCTTATATTTCTTAAAAAATATGTTTGAGAACAACATTGGAAATTTTTGGAACGATAAATTTAATTGTTCCGATAAATAAAGTGTCTGCTTTTCTAGTGTCACGGTGGAATATTAATTTATCTAAATAATAATTTATGCAATCCACATAGCAAGTAAGGAAAATTTATTAATAGTACTATATAACTCATTATTAAAGAAAAAGAATATTGCAGGTGCGGTACGTTTTTCTAATATATCGAAGATCGATTGAAAACGCAATATAGGATGACCTAACACCATCACGCTTATGGTTGTATCACGAATCTACGACCCGATAAGGCATAGGAATTTGAAACAGACTTTACGTAACACACTACAAAATGTAGTCAGATCTGTATTTCCACAGATCAAGTTTTCTGAAATTTCCGCGCAGATATTACTTTTCCGTTTTACAGGTTTAAATTGACCTGTACAATAATCGTTGGCAAAGCTGGAAATCAGAGTAGAACTTCGACCCACTTCTTTGCTCCAGAAATGAAAACTCGTTCATGATTTTGAAATAAGGAGCTAGTTGCGACATTACGTGGTTATGTTCAATTTACTTATAGCAGAACGCCGTTAAATTGGCGAACGGCTTTTCCATCTCCCTACTTCATGATGGTAATCATGAACTACTAAAGATGAACACCATCCTAGGCACATAGTATACCTATATGTATACTACATAGTAGACGTAGTAGACTCATAAGTGTCAAGTTATAGAAGACCAGTTGCTATACGTATGCTAGGATAGGACGCCTATGTGGAATTGGTGTGGACAATATGTGGGCTCTTAGACAAGAGGGTCTAGAGGTAGTCTAGGGATGGTCTAGGGCAGGCTTGCCTAACCAACAGGCCGTATGCAGCCCTCGACGACTAGTAATGTGGCCGCACAAGATCGTTAAAATAATGTCCCTTTTTTCAATGCGGCCCAGACAAGCCAAAAGGTTGGACACGCATAATCCAGAGTCCAGAGCAGGCCTGTCCTACTTGCGGCTCGCGAGCCCCACACGATCCCCTCTTGTCTTCTACTACTAGCTACCCCCACAAACCCTTCAAGCCCGAAAGAAGTGGACGGCTTCGCTGCGATAATCTTGGGCCGTGAACCCAATACATGCACCGAGAATAGCTGGAGGGGACCCTGCAGACTAATAGTGGGGGGACTAGGAAGCTAGTAGTGGGATCGATCAGCAGCGGCGGGGAAGAATTAAGACAGGCCTGCTCTAGAGTAACAACCACACTATCCTTGAGCCAAGTTAACGTGGCCTGATTCTATTGTAGTTCCCGCGAATGAACAAAGTTGTAAATTGACAGCGCACGAGCCACAGGAAAAAATATTGTTGAAGTAATATCCGTAAGGAAGTTTATCCATTCGCAGATCACGCAGCATCGGTCGATGAAGCGCAGTGCACATGTGCTACACAAGTCTATCTTTCCAGTGGCTGCGTCGGAAATCGCTGCCCTCAGCTATCCCGTGCTCTCGTGGCACGTTCATTCTCGACTTGACGTCGACGCGGCTGATTTTCCTTTTTTCACACTCTTCGTCCCCCTTCGTTTCCTCCTGGCTTTCCGTGTACACTTTGTCCAGGTGATGAACTGAAACAGGTCTCATTCGAAACCTCGGCGGAAAGTTAAGAGAGTGCATACACGACAACGGAGTCTTTGCTTTCCAACGTTTCCTCGTTAGCAGTCTTGGTGTACGACTTCTCCGAGTCATTCCAGTTTCAAACCTTTCCTTACTGGCGAGCCCAGCACGATCGTTGCTTCCTCGGTCTTCCCGGGTGCTATCAGGGTCAACGGGACTGTTCCTGCAATTGATGCTGTCGCTAAATCGAACGTTTAGCCAACTTTGTCGGGAGAAACGTTACGCGCGGGAAGAAGTCAACAAAGATACTGGAAATAGAGGTGCAACGAGGGGTTAGGCAGGGAGAAAATGGGAGGGAGGGAGCAAGTGTGCAACGTGCATTACCTATTCCCTACGTGCAGAGTATACCTCCGTCGCAACTGCCACGAGTGCAGGCAAGCAATAGCGAAAAGTTAGCTGGCTCCAGCCATTTTTCCATGCCATTAACGACCGACTCGAACGACCTCTATCAATGGCTTTATGGCGGTGGCTTTTTATTTCTTTTTCCAGCATTAACTGTCCCCTGCCCCGTACATACCCTCCTCTTATAGTGGACTTGTCATCGGGGTCACAATACGCCAACACAGCTAAAAGTTCTAACGGACATTGTATTTGAAGTGCAAATTCAAAATGTCAATGTGGGATCTAATAAAACTTGAACATTTTTTTCCAAAAGAACGGGAAATTTGCGACCCATGGTTCCTTTGAGACTTTTGTTCACCGTGACGAGTACTACACATTGCAAAAGTAAAAAAGACTGACCTTGAAAACTATGTTCAAGGTCATTTTTGTGGTCACTTTTGTTTAACAGATCTGCCCCGATCCCAAGGTGCAGAATCCCTTTCCAAATCCATGACAAATAATTTTTATACAGTAACTTGAATATGACCTGTACCTTTATTGCACAAAACGCTGATGATGCAATTTATTTGCACAAGGAGTATCGTGGGAAGTAACTTGCAGGCCAAGTAAAAATGCTTATTCCCAGGATGCACAAGTAAACGAGATAAACTTAAACATAATTGTGTAGATCCCTGGTGAAATCATCTTCCATTACGGTGGATTAGGTGCAACGGTGTGCTGAAATTTGCAGAATGATTCCAATTTGCAGTCAACCGTACCTGTAGTTTATTACCATTATCAACTTGTTTATTACTTTTTGAATTTATCCATTCGTCTACCTGTCTTAAAAAAATATTTAATCTAAATATTTAAATATTTAATTAAATTAACAGTATAGTATAGTGTATTATTTAATAAGAAAAAATTTAATGTATATGTAGTGTATAAATCCAGTACTTATCCTTTGCATGCAAATGCATTTTTCATGGTTTATTTTAATTAAAAATCTCTCATTTTATATTATTCTATGCATGTGTGTTTAAAAAAAGTCTCCGTTAATGTAAAAATTGATACAATTTTCCAGTGGACAGTGTAATAAAAAATTGCAACTCTGAAAGTATTAATAATTACTACTCTTTTCCGCGAAACAGTAAATTACGTCTGAAAGTGATGGTATCATGCGCTCAGCTAGCAACTGGTCAAATTGAACCCTTCTGGTTGCCATGAAACGTAAATACGTATTGGCTAGACCGATTGTGCGTCGCTTCAAGCCACTTACGATGGAGTGCGTGTAATTTGTGTGCGGTCGATTTTGCCAAATTGCTGGAAACTGCTCGCGCATAGAAAATAAGCCTATTAATATCGAAGGAAAAGTTCTAGTAGCAGAGTAGTTTATCAAAGCCGAATTCGTGCTTTTACTTTACCGTTTCAATTTTTACACTATTTACTACCTATTATTCCCCAACTAAACATAAATATAGATTATGAAGATAATACTATTATTAGCAAACACTTGGAGGTTCAATATACAGGGTGTTTCCCTACCTCATGCAAATATTTTAAGGGATAATAGCTGAGGCGATTTTGAACAACTTTGTCCTTTGTCAAAATAATGGTTAAAACTTCGGTTTTCAATTATTAACGAAAAACACTGATCAATCAGGGCGCGTTTTCAGCCGCGAGAGCGTTCAAGGCCGCGATTGAGCGTGTCACGATCTTCTCTCGGCTGAGCGCACGCTCTACGCGCGCTCTGATTGGTTAGCGTTTTTCGTTAATAATTCGAAAACGAAGCCTTAACCAACACTTTGGCAAAGGAAAAGTTGTTCAAGATTGATCCAGCAATCGCTTCTTAAATAATTTGCATGAGGTAGTGCAACAACCTGTAGCGTCTTCAATTTATTTAATTAATTTTTATTACTTTTTAGTTCGAGGAGATCGTTTAAATCTTTAACTGAACGTAATTAACGTCTTGAAGGACATAGTGTGTAATCAGTAATACCTAGTAGCTCGAAATTTCTAAAGAGGCGTGCACGTGTCGTATTGAAAAGTCAATTGTTAATCTACACGTTAGTGTTTCGCATTAACAGATTAAAGTAAGTGCGGATTAACATGGTTAACCATCGAGACGCCTACATCACGCTTCGTGGAATCCTACGAGCCTGCACCTGTGCTTCCTCTAACTGCGACCGCAAGTGTAAACCCGCCTGCGGATACGTGGAAGTCCTACTAACAACCGTGCAAACGAATCTTGGTCAACATACGTCGTCACGGTTACGAGCGATGGCCAGATTGCCAAACGAGTGATTCGATTTCCAGTAAATCATGGACACTGAAACCTTTCTACATATCCTATTTAAAAAAAAAAAAAATTGGTAAACAGTTATTACACCTCGTTTAAATTATTTGCCTATTTCAAAGTTTTAGCTATTGTTGATCCTAGTTTGCTATAAATTTCCTGTGTTTTAAGAATCTCGTTATTTAACGTTTACACAAATTATTTTACTTCAAAAATTGGGATTTAAACAAAAAGAAAAATTTAATAAATTTAGTTACCGCCAATGTCGAAGGTGGATAATTTTTTTGGCAATACTTCAATCGCGAAGGGAAACCTGAATTTTAATTCTTCTTTGAGGTTTTCCAGCTTGTCTCTGAATTCACTCGGTCTTGGTACACAAAGTCAAGCACCTCACAAATCTGTTTCCTCAGCTGGAGATTTCCTCACGGCCATGGCTTTTTCTAAGGCTAAAGTTTCTAATCCAGACTACCCCTGAGGAAAGCGTATGCATAATGGCAGCACGTGTAAGACCCTGGAGCATCCTCATCGGGCATTCCTTCTACAATTCCCCTTACGATGGTCTTTTTCTTCGCCGACGACGCTTCTCTTCCGCCTTTTGCTCGGCTATAAATTCATGCGAATTTCTTACTCTAAGATGTTTTTGCATTTTAATACCACCTAATATTAACAAATCACTACTGTGGGCTTACCGTTTCATCTGTAGGGGTTGAACTGTTAGCAAGAAATTTTGTTTCTAATAGTATATGACCCTGAAAGCATTGCATACATTTTTTTAGTAATATAAAAAAACATTAATAGGTATACTGAATTAGTGTGTAAAATGAGTTCGTTAGAAGCAGTTTAATTTAATCACGCTAGGTTTATTTTTCCCCGTATAAAGTGTCATAATAAATAAATGATGGATCTAAAAATACAGCGGTCGTGAATGAAATTTAGTTTATCAAACACTCTAGGTGACGGTAAAGGATATTCATTGAACCTAAACGTGACCAACATATTGAAAATACGACCAGTGGGATTGGCAAACCGTTCATCACAGATATATATAAATAATGGACAAATCTTTGGTTTCAAATAGTATGCCTGTGCGAGATTCCGAAATTTCGGGATCGGTTCGCATCTTTTTCCTGGAACTGAGTCGAGCACAGAGTCTTTGTTGTTTACGGATTGTGAGACAAGGCTCTGTTGAGTTGGAGACGCTATAGTGGTGGGAGAAGAGTGGGGAGATGTTGATTGACTTTAGCCATGGAGCTTTCGGTGGATTTAACTGAGAAATAGTGTACTTAAAAGTTTATTACGCAAAAGTAACATGAATTTTCCGATTTCATTTTCCTACGTTGCACAGCATTTAAATAATCTATTTGTTCCGGTAAGATGAAATTAACAATGCCCGTACATCAGGTGACTGTCACAGTCTTCCTTGTCCAGTTCGTAGCACCGAATCATGCAGCAAGTCCCCTACAATAATCATTAAAGTACTCAGCGGACATGCATAGGTACAGAGCGGCACAACGTGAGCGTGGTTACAGATGCGGTAATTCACCAGGGTGTACACGTTCGCATAGGTCATTAAAGGGGAACTCGTGCAAACGAGCCACGGCTGCCGCTTCCTCCGCCGTGGCTGTTACATCCCGCGTTTCCTTTTCTCGGCCAACTCGCGATATTTTTGTTCGTTACATCTTATTCATTCCTTTCGTCGCGCTCCCGCTTCACCGCTCTCTACTTCAGCCGTGCTCCCTGTTTTCCTCGAGTTCCTACCATTATCCGCCCTGTAATACAGTTTGATTTATTCCGCCTTTTTACACCGCGTCGGATAGTGAATTTTTTTTTGCCCAAGAAGGAAGGAGAGCACGTTTTCTTCCTCTATTTCGCTGCTCGCCATGCTGGTAATATTTCACAATTACGCGGCTTTATGGGGCACCATAAAGATACGCTGTGCGTGTCGGTCGCGTGATGGCCGACCCGCTTGAATTTTTACTACTGCCGCAGCCATGGAAGTCCGATCCTTCGAGACGTGCGTTCTCATTTCTGTGCTTTTAATTCCCCCCGATGCAGTGTAGCCTTGTCTCACTTGCGTTTATAATATAATAGCTACTAAAGAGTAGTTGTGTAGAGCGGTTAGGGGTTAGTTAATACTTGATGTTACTCTAATCTAGAATGCGACGAAAGTGACAAAATCAAGATGGCAAGGCAATTCAGTGTTCCTTAAAAGTTCATATGTATTACGCTATAAGCTCGTCAGTAGAGGTATGCGAGTTAACTATAAATGTCGAATGCTCGACCCCAAGTCGGTTTGGACAATGGTCGAGTCAGGTCGGGATCCCGAAAATTTATTAACGCTCGCGGTGATATACCATTTCAAGATAGTATTATACTGCATAATATATTACAAAATAAAGTATATATTATACAATTCATTATGGTCTTTCACATCTAACTATATTAACCCTAAGTCGCGGATACTCGGATATTACAAACTTTCGGAATCCCAATCCAACCTTACCCGACTATAATTTCGGATATTCAAAGATCATAAACTTTCAGAATCCCGACCCCATCTCGAGTGAAATTCCGGAATCGACCCGATCCTGAAATATCAGGTACCACCGACCCTAATTTTTCCCGAATTTGAATTGGTAAAATCGTGAAAGTGAAAAACTTTGCAATTGCAATTGCAATTGCAATTGCTTCGTATTACGATCGTTTCGTACACATAGTTCTCTGTGAATTGGTCTTAAAATTGTCGCCGAAAGCTTCACACATTAAATTAGTATTGCGCGAGTAGTTTAATCGAACTTGTCCAAAGATTGACTGAATGCAACTACAATGGACTGCATCAACATAAACTAAATTAACTTGGCCTGAAGATCGACTGGACACAACTACAGTGGACTACATTTATATTGTAATAGAGGGGACCGAAGTTGGATGTCTAATGGTTGTACTTAATACTCTGGTTTCCTTTACAAATTATTCAAAATGAAACCATCAGTCATGATCTAAATCATAACCTAAAGTGAACTGACCCAAAAATTGACTGGACACAACTATAGTGGACTGCATGTACATTGCAATAGAGTTGACTGAAGTTAAGAGATCTAGTAATTTTACTTGATGTTTTGGTTTTCTGTACAAATGGTTCAAAATGAAATCATCGACTACCGCACAGTAACCTAATTTAAGCTAATCTGGCACGGAGACTGACTGAAGTCAGAGGATTCATGGTTTCATTTGATCTTCTCGTTTCCTGTACAAATTGTTCAAAATGAAACCATTAACTATCACACTAACCTAAGCTAACATGGTCCGAAGACTGACTGAAGTCAGAGGTCTAATGGTTATACTTGATCTTCTGGTTTCCTGTACAAATTGTTCAAACTCGAACCATCAGTCTTCACCTTAACATAACCTAAACTAACATGGCGCAAAAATTGACTAGGCACAACCATAGTGGACTGTATGTACAGGGTGTCCCAGAACTTCCCATAGCGCCGAAAAGGGGTGATAGCTGAGGTGATTCTGAACACCTTTCTCCTTTGCGAAAATGTTGCTTGAGGCTTCGTTTTTAAATGGTTAACGAAAAACATTCACCAATCAGAGCGCGCGTAGAGCCCGCGTTAAATTAAAAAAGATTGACAGAAGATTCAAATTAGACTCACCCATGATCTGACTCATCCATAAATGAACCTGCTTTGACGAAAATGGGTCACTGTGTCATCCTACCGATCCTGACCATTGCAAGTAGGTATCCCCTAGTGCAGAACAGCTGATGTTACGGCCAGGTCAGCGAACTCACTTTATTTGACAAAACTTACTACCTGCACGGCAACTATCACTGGGTTATTCTACCGATACGGGCCATTCGAAGAACAAACACATGGTGTACAACAGCCGATATCTCGGTTGGAACAGTGAAAGAACTTCGTTTCACAACTTTTCGGCTCTTTGGGGAGTTCTGGGACACCCTGTATATTGTACAGGGTGATTCGCTCGCCAGCGGACTTGAAAGAAGTGCCGCCCCCTAAACATCTAGAACTCTTATCCCATGCAGTCCCATGTAAAAATTTCGGGCGACGTATTGTGTCCTTTTCTGTTTGTCGCTTTCATTTGGAAAGAACACTTAGTCGTCCGCTCTGCAGTAACCTAAACAACTGGCGATCGACAGAGTCACTGTGTCAAGTGATAGCGAGGAACAGTAAAGGACAAAATATGTGGCCCGAAATTTTTCCATGGAATTGCATGGGATAAGAGTTCCAGACGTTTAGGCGGCGGCATTTCTTTTAAATCTCCTGGCTGGCGAATCACCCTGTAGTAGAGGTGACGGAAGTGAGAGATCTAGTGATTTTACTTGATCTTTTAGTTTTCTGTACAAATTGTTCAAAGTGAAACCATCTGCCATCACCTTAACATAACCTAAGCTGACTAGGCCCAAAAATTTTCTGGACACAACTATAGTGGACTGTATGTATATTGCAATAGAGGTGGTGACTGAATTTAGAGGTCTATTAGCTTTGCTTGTTTTCTAGCTTTTTGTACAAATTGTTTCAAGTGAAAGTTCAGGCTGTCGTTTCATTAATGTAATTTGCCTATGGGGCTATGTTCCCGAGGTGAGAGGGACACATACCATGTACGTCCAGATGTCACTTGAAACAGCATAGGGTTAAGATTGGTATTCTGCTGCCCGCACCAGCAACATTAGAAATTTGACCCTGATTGATCAGATCCATTTCCCTTGCCAATGTTCGAAAGCGCTTTTTACCAATCGCTCTCTAGAGTCAAATCCTGACCCATTTCTTTTAGGTGACCCCTAACTAATTTTATAATTTTTGCTTACAACGTGGTTAGACTATGGTTTCCGTTACCATAAACTAGTTGGGTACTAAATTTTTCAACAAGAATAGATTGCGACTTGACGGCTAAACAAAAGCAGATCAAATTTGCAATGCAGAAACTTTAAATTTATAACGAAGCGAGACTGTATTATTCTATTAAAAATCCAGTCCACGTCTGTGTTTTCCTAACGCACAACACGATATGTATATGCCCGTATCGGTGGTTCTTCTGCTTCTCCTTTCGCCTTCCGTTTGCGTCTCTTTTCGAGGCTCATGAAGAGACGACATTTACCGGTGAGCTGCACGTCCGCGACATGAGAAATTTAGATTACCGGCCCGACCCACTCCATTACCTTCATTCAGAGGCGGCCGTAGCTTAACGAACTACCGGTATACCTACAGATCTACCAGTCAGCCAGCAGAAAGGTCTGCCGCGCTTCCCTCTTTCGCCATCAAAGGGACGCATTCGGTCGCATCAATCTCTCTCTTTCTCTCCCTTTCTCTTTCCCGTTTCCTTCTAACCCTCCCGCCCTTTCCTTCTTTCATCTGTTTCTCTCTCTTGTCAGCTGCTATCTCTGTCCAGCGAAAAAACTGAAGCGACTCGCGTGTAAAATCGAGTTCTATCTACAGACAACGGCTCGATTGGAGAACGAGCGGTTTTAGTTCTTCGGTTTGAGAATTTAATTTTCGATTAAGTGCCGCCGGCCAGCCGGCCGTGCGAGCTTCACGACGGAACGACCGATAATGAACGGCCTGATATATTGAACGTAAGGCTATACCCGGCGACCAATAGATATTTATTTCATCTCTCTGTGTTCCAGGCATGATCGCTTCGTTTCAGTATATTAGTCGTTAATACGAGCGCGATGACGATTAATTATCGCGGGATCTGAAGGTTTCTGCTTTACAAGGGCGCACGAGTTTATGGACCGATAAACCAATCCCGCTATTACACCCCGTAATCCTGGAGACCAGAATAGAATTTTGGCAGACTGATTGAGTGTTCCGTCTAATTGGAAAACTGTGAGATTTTATTTCACTGGTTTAAGAGGCGCACTGCGTGAAACATATTTGAACTGGTTTTGCTCTTTTACACTGTTTTCGTAATAAGCAGATAGTATCTTGAGCACTTAGCTATCTAAATTATAAACTAGTGCCAAATTGTGCTTGGTCTATCACTAACGAACTTTGAATTGTAACAAAAAGGCTGGAGATCTACTAACGTCTGTTTCATGCATAGCATTCACACGGATAAACTCGAGGGTTCTCCACTTTATTGGCCAGCGAAGGGACAAAAGGTACAGAGGAGCAACGCAAAGGCGGCGATAATTATTCTCAAATGTTGTCCATCAGCTTAAAGCGTCACTCTCTCGTCTTTGCGCCGCAGCTGACGGTGATTTAAAAGTGTGGCTTTTTAATAACGTCCATGTTAATGTGGAAGAGCGCCCATGTACCTTTGCTGGATTAATCGAGTTTATAGTTAATTTTCAACGGACCTACCTCTCCACTTTAATGGTCGTGCTACGACCCTTTTGCCGGTTCGTGTGCGCTGAATTCGCACTTAGCCTCCGCCGTCTGTGAGCCACCCTCTGCTCCAACGCTGTCGCGTGATATGCACGCCGCCGCATGAAACTTTAATTGTGTCATTATGCGATGAAAATTTGTTCCTGCCCTCGGGATCAGCCGATAGCGTGTGTCTTCGTGCCCCCGCGCTTTCGTTACACGATCACGAAACGGTGAAACACATTTTTGCTGCTGCGGCAGATTTCATCTTCCTTTGGTTCTTTGTTTAATTAAATTAGGTGAAAAAAATTGTGTGACTGATAATCGTACACCATGAAAAATGATGTGATAAAACACTACCCCCTTCATATTAATTATGAATCGATCCACCCTGAACAGGCTTCAGCCTTCTTTTCGAACGCGAATAAAAGATTTACTGTTAAGCAAACTCGACAGATGTTGCAAAGACGATTTCATTCTTTCTGCCTTCAATTAAACAGGAATTTGGGTGGCGCAATATCTGTTCCCTGTTCGTAGCAGCCCGGAAGCAGGCAGGAAAGTATGCTGTGATACGAAATCAATCCAGGCCATCTCTGCTTTGCAACGTAGTTATAGCTCTATCCTTCCGCAAGTAGCAACCCGTCGTCGTATATCTCACATGCCAGATCGAAGGAAGAGGTACGCGAAGTGGAATATTTATTGCACTGTCTTATCGTTGTACGGAAAAAGCGAGCATCAACAAATAGTAGCGAAAATTTTTCCCTCGAATAGATTTTCACGTTTTGCTGAGGATAAAATCCTTGCAACCCCCTTTTTTTATTATCCTTCGCTCCTAAATTCTGATTCCGGGGATTACACCCGTCATTTGAGACAGCAGCGTAAAGGAAAGCAAAGAAGTCTTCTGGGCCGAAGTAAACAGTTCATGTACGTTCTACGCGTGCTCGGACTGGTCAGTGTTTTTCATTAACAATTCAGAAACGAAGCCTTAAACAAAGTTTTAGCAAGGGAAGAAACTACTTAGAATCACCTCAGGAATCATCCCTTCCCGGCTCTTATAGGAGTTCTGGGGCACCCTGTATATTCTAGTAGAGGAGCCTGAAGTTTGAGGTCTAATGGTTTTACTTGACTTTCTAGTTTCCTGTACAAATTGTTCAAAATGAAATCATCAACTATCACAGTAACCTAACTTAAGCTGACTTGGACTGAAGACTGACTGGAGTCAGAGGTCTAATGGTTGTACTTGATCCTCTGGTTTCCTTTACAAATTGTTTAAAATGAAACCATCAGCCATCACCCTAACATAACCTAAGCCGACCTAACCCAAAAATTGACTGCACACAACTATAGTGGACTGCATGTATATTGTAATAGAGGTGACTGAAGTTAGAAATCTAGCGGTTTTACTTGTTCTTTCATCTTTCTATGGAAATTGTTCAAAATGAACGAAGCAAAGAAGTTTACTAAGCCGAAGTAAAAATCTCATGAGCTGAAGATCGTAAATCGATCGTAAAAGGCCAAATGTAACTCTACTGCTGGATAAAGAGTGGCGGTGTGGATAACATGACCTGACCGGGACTTTCGACTAACAACAGAGGAAAAAGACAGCTGCAGGCAATTTCACATTCTTTTGGCTAAATTACACACTCCGCAAGATTGCACAGGCTCGTCCCTCTATGTCACATTCGACTTCCTACGTTCCTCCTTTTCTATTCCCGCTTTTTGGCCGGGCTAGCAAAGACCGGACGTCGTGTTCCACACGGACATCCGTCCCCTGGCCGGCTCGCGGTCGAAACGCCATGAATTATAACCGCGGAATAACAGCGTAGCTTTCTGAAAATCCATCCAGGAGGAAGAGGGTGGAACGGCGAGGCGGACGTTCGCTGTTGGCGTTGAAATCGCAGGTTCTACGATGACAACGCTTGCGCTGTTCTTTGTTTTTTTTTTAACGTAACCTGCTGAAACGTTCTACCGGCCAGGTTGCTGAGGCAAATCGTGATATGCTGCTTAGATGTTGATACATGGCACCGCCTATTTATATGAGGGACACATGTTTATACAAAGTTTTTTTTATTGTTCTTGCGTCTCCTGACCATCATTGAAGTGGCTCCTACACGTTACAATACATTGTATAGAATCAGTGGAGTCTGTGAGACACTATACAGGATTTCCCAGAACTACCTCGAGAACCGAAAAAGGGTGACTGCTGAGGTGATTCTGAACACCTTTTTCCTTTACGAAGATGTTGTTTGAGGCTTCGTTTTTTACCAATTGACCAATCATAACGGGAGTAGAACCCGCGCTCAACTGCGAGAGCATTCGAGACTGTGGCCAAGCGTATCACGATCCTCTCGCGGCTCGAGGTAGTTCTGGCACGTCCTGTATAATTATTAGGGCCTAATTACTATAGTCTGTAATAGAACTTAACGTAACTTAACTTTAAAGTGAGTCATACATGTTATTGTACACCTCTAAATATTTTTCATTCTAAAATACGAAAGTGCTTTAACATGCTTCACCTAACATTCATAACAATTCTGATCTAACCTAACCTAATCTGAAGTGAGTACCACGCGTTCTGATACGCTCTGTATAGAATCTGCGGAGTTTGTGAGATGACACATAGTTATAAGAGCCTAGTTATTAAAGTCGGCGTTACAACTTCTAACCTAACTTAACTTACAAGTGGATTCCACATCTAATGAAATATCCTGCACATTGCAATATAAATATGTTCATTCTGAAAAATGGAATAGTACTTCAACAATCTTAACCCGTCGCTCTGCTTTACAAATGCCGCTTTCATCATTTCCCATAAAAGCCTTTGATCGAGAGAAACGTTTTCAAGGGGCTAATTGTTAGGAAAGAAAGAGTTTCACTAGTCGGACTGGGTTCTACTGCACGCAGGACACGGAAACGACGCAGGAGAGATATCAGATAAGAGAGGCGAAAGGTAGGAAACGTCGAAATGTTGGAAGATTTAGGGTCCAGGGGGAGGCATCGAATGGACGTCAACAGCAAAGAGCAAGGAAGGCAAAAGGGAAATCCTTCAATAGCTTATCCGCTCGACCAGCCAGCTGTCCGCCTTCCTCTTTTCCTTTCTTTCCGTTCCTTCCTTTCCTGCGGAGCTTGGCTCTAGCCGCTTGCACCTCCTCCATTCCGCTGTCTGGACCCACATCGTTATCTCGATGGACATACGAAGGCGGCCAATCGTAAACCTAATAATCTTGGTCACTTCTGACAAACGATGCCGTCAAAATGTAATTCCAACGCGCTCGCTCGCTCGGTCACCCTCGCCCGGAATTCCAAGTGGCGGCGATGCCTTCCACGCGATCCGCGTCCCCCCTCGTTCTTCTTATTCGGATTTTCTCCTCGTTCGCAGTTTTCACCGACCCCCCCCCCCCCCCCCCCCCCCCCCGGCCGCATCGCGCGGTGAGATTTGACAAGCGTACGTGACTGCCACGCTTTGCTCCCTATCGCCGCTGCTGCTGGTAATCTTTGATTTCATGACACGGAAAATAATTCCCGATCGCCCGTTCGCTATTTCTACATCAGTAGAGACAATATATGTTCTTTCTTATGGGATCAGGAGTGGAGAACGTTTTGTTCATTAAATCCGTATTCCTTTTATGAACGCGTGATTCCGCTAGGATGTTTTTTACGGGTTTCATGCTTTTACTATTCTTTTTAAGTTCGGGACACGTTCTTTACTGGTAAACTGAAGAGCATATTTTACGTGGATTATATTGTAAACCGTTGTACAGGGTGTTCCAAAATTATTTCTCATGTCTTTGAGAGATTTAAAAGGATCTCCACCTTCCAATCAGTGGACATCTGTTTTAAAAAGGTGATCACGAAGTTGACCATGAGCAGGATTTTTAAGGTCATTTTTCTTAAATTTTACAACGTGTATTATTCCTTGGAAAAAAGAAAAGTCTCGAAAGAACCATGGATCGCAAATTTATTGCTCTCTTGGGAAAAAGTATTTAACTTTTATTACCTTTTATTTATTATTTATTTATTACCTTATTTATAAGGTTTGCTGGTTTTTTTGTCTGTGTAATACTTTATAATATTTCAGCACGTGTGGTGTAGCAATATCAACAACTTATGAGAAATTTATCCTCTGCGAATGTGAAAAGTCCTTTTATTTATAAAGCTGGTTAGGGTTAGCTGTGAATGCAGCGCGAGCGTATGTCCATCATAATGTCGGAGCAGAAGAGAAAGAATAAAAAAGAATGAAAATACTTCGTGTCACGTAGCGAGTTACAGCAAAGGAAACATTTCGCTGGCGTACGAGTGTCACGGCCACCAAAATTATAACGATTCCCGCGCTTTTCAGTTTTACCCCTGGGTACAGGGATCGCACTGAATAATGTAAAGTCATGCTCTTTATGAATTTTTATGCATACTACGAAATGGAAAACTTCCGGAAAACTGCTCGACAATCGATATATGTTCACATGTATATAGGAAATTAGAAACACAACGAATGAAATACATTTTCCTTTTATTTTGTATTGGCAATAATAATTAAAAGGAGCTTCGTATGAAGTGCAAGGTAGTTTTGTTGAAACAGGAATTGCATACTTTGCAGAAACTTTAATCGATAATTCATGGCAGGAAAATTAAAAAACGGGCACTAAAATGGAATCATTTAAGTCAGAAATACATACCTCTGAAGGCATGCTTTTAATGGAACCTTACCTAGCTTAACAAATTTTCAGCTTAGTACTTCATCTGCAACAACTGTTCCAATTTTAGTCATCTATGCTCTATTATACAGTGTGTACAGTTTAAGTGGGAACGGCTAAATATCTTGAAAAATATGAAAGGCAAAAATAAATGAGTTGGTTTTTGTTAAACCTTGGGGAGACCCTGAAACTTTGAGCTCTCACATCTCAAGATTGGTTCGAGCAAACTGAACATGAAGTAGTGTTTTGTAAACGGAATAACGTCACCTATAAGAATATGTAATAAAAAAAGTATAGGATTCTATTGAAAAAATTGATCATGGTGTTTACAAAGCATTTGAGGGTCATCTGAATATCAAACAAATACCAAAGTTACATGCGCCCCCTAATATACTACAACTTTCGTCTAAATGATTTTTTCGTATCTTTTATATGTAGCAAGATATTTAGCTGTTCTGACTTGGACTAGCCACACTGCATGTTACTGACCATCATTTTATTCGATTGTCACTTTACAACACGATAGCAAAATACACACAGTTCATAAATTTGTATAAAGCACTGACATGTTAGCAACACAAAAGACGAGTAAATAATATTGATTGAAGCAGTCTCCTGCATCCAGGTAAATTGCGAATACTTTCAACAACGGTAACTGATAATCTTATAGAATGGCGAAGCTCTCTGGGAACGCGTGAAATTACATTTTCACGTGTGCATGGAGGAATTTCGAGAAGATATACTTGTTCAGATGGAAGCAGCTACAGCGGAACGTGTTATTGACCGTAACCACGATAACGCGGCATGTTTAATCGCGGCCACCTCGGTAATTTGTTTACGATGCATGCACTCAACTCACCTGAACACATCCATCGAAATTGTATTCCTACCCACGAAACAATGTTTGCCGAATATTCATGCGTGAAAACCGCGGGTAATTATTCGTCAACATCTTTCTTTCACGTGTTTATGGTTACGCCATTCATTTGTAATGGAATTCGTGTTAAGAAAAGAACTTTTGCTATACATTACTGGAAATAATGCTCTATCGTAAATTGAAAATTTTATAATACGGACACAAATTATAGGGTGTGTGCGAGAACTCGAAAGTATCAAGTCAGGTCGGAAGTACCTGAAAAATGCGGGCATCCTACACTCGAGTTGGATCGGATCAGGTATTTATTTCGGTTCTCGGGTTCACATTGTTTCTAATACACTTTGATTGGAACTATTTCTGACCCGACCCGAGTATTGGATACTCGAAAGTTTCAAGTACTCGTATATCTATACCTTTCAGAATCCGGGTCAACCCGACCCGACCCGAAGAATTCCAGTCCCCACCCCAGTGTTGGGTACCCGAAATTTTCGGGTCCTCGCATAACCGTATAAATTCCATTATATCTGCTTTAAAATTTATGATGATGGCTCATGTTATTTTATCACCAACATTATACACAAGTTGATTCTAACACCATGT
This sequence comes from Holcopasites calliopsidis, assembly GCA_023838395.1. Lineage (NCBI taxonomy): Eukaryota > Metazoa > Arthropoda > Insecta > Hymenoptera > Apidae > Holcopasites > Holcopasites calliopsidis. Next base: position 285,362 of record JALHAQ010000024.1, read on the forward strand.
CCGTATTTTATACATCTCTCAGTTATAACGATAGTTGCACGATGAATCAAGAAAAACGTCCCAAGATAAAGTTCATTACTGTACAACACGTTTCTTTCCTTGTTGAACGAAATACCTGTAATCCTCGCATATCTTGGCAGAATACGTTCAACGAGTTTCAAGATATTTCAACGGGGTCTCTTTTGCGCTAGCATAAGTGGATCGAGGATGGAAATCTTTTCTCCGGATCGTGGCCCGTTTCCCTACGACTGTCGTAACCAATAAACTCTAACTGCACCCTTTACACGGAGTTTCGCGATAGTGGTAGCTCCGTAAGTCCTGACGGTGGGCGGACGACTTGGAAAAGCTCGGCGCAGTTCTTATCTGTCCACCGGTTTCAGCTCTCTGTTCTTCCTTTCCATCCCTGCCCTCCCTCTTCCCCGTTTCGCAGCTATTGTGATAACCATTTACATAAGGAATCCCGGAACTACGGAAGCCAGTTACCGCAGACGGTATAACCGAAAGACAGGAGAGAGGCTACCCAACAGGGAAAGGCAGCCTCCGCAGAGAACAAAGTCGCTGCTTCCCCTGGCATTTGAATCTTAACCTCTGACTAGGACATGGGAAGCTTGAATCGCCTTCTGCGACCGCGGGCCGCCACTTTCCTGCCCGAACTGATCTTGGCATCCGTTTCGCTCGGAAATTCCCTTAGCTCGGTTTTAACGACGGCATCGTCGGCCAGCATTCTAAGCCGATTGAATAATTTTAGTTTTTGAGTGTTCCAAATCAGGCCGCATGTTTTTCGTCCCGAATTAGTACGACGCCCTTACTGGCCTGCCCCTGGCTCTCAGGGAATGTTAATTAAATCGGATTGTCGTATCGACGGGTCCACGTGTAGAAGCAATCTGCAATATTTAAAAATCAATATTTGTAGCATTTTTAAGTTAAACGCAGATGCATCCAGCGCCTGTGTTTCGATCTAACCTCCAGTAATGTTTCATTCGAGTAGAGTGGTATAGCGTGTGCGAGGAACCCTATTTGATACGGATTAATGGAGATACGCATTATACACGGGTAGTGGCATCAAAATGCGAAGTGCACTTCAGTCAATAACTCTTGACCGCAGAAGAAAAGAGGAAAAAACTGGAATCCAGGATACGGAATCGGGTTACTTGGAACTGCAATACGTTTTGGCAATGTTGATCTAATAATTCTAATTGAGTTTACCGATATTTATTATTAGACATTATTAATTATAACATTTGCAATAATACTGTAATCCACTTGATATTTCAAACCATTGTCATATCTTTACAATCTTTTGCCTTTCTTGAAAAACGTATTTTTCCAGTTGTGTTACTTTGATAAATAATAACAATAAGGAGCCGAGCTTCGATCACTTTGACCTTGAAATATGTTGTCAGGGACATCATTTTGAACAACTTTTTCCTATACATATTACTGTCACTCGACTTTAGTTTCCGAGATATATACTTCGAGAGGTTTCTCCTTGACGACAAATTTCAAGGTCAAACTGATCGCAGCTGGGTCCCTTATTGTCAATATTTGCCGTTACTTGTGAAATACAATACATATGCGACATGTATTTAATAGTCAAACAAAATATCTGCACAATAAAACATAAAAACATTTTATACATTTTGCCAGGACCGCGACTAGAGCTTTTTGGTATTCAAGGTATTAGGTATTCAAATAAAAATCAGGGCTTTGCTTGCATAAACAAGAATGAGTATCGGCAATAGATACCTCCAAATATAACAATGGCGTTTTAATAAAAGTATTATTATTCTTATATATTTTTTAACTACATTTAGAAATCATAGCTAGCGGATTTACTTATTTCATGCAGCAATGATAAATTCCTGTATGCGTGCCCCTCCTTTTATGGGGCACTAGGCATGTGCCTATTTTTCCTAATGGTAAACGCGGCCCCGCGTTTTGCATTAATTGAATTCAAATTCTTTTCACATTGTTGTTCAAGGAGTACATTTTTTAATGTGTTATTGCGTCCTGTCAAATCAGTAAGACAAGGGAACTGGTGAAAGATTCAGCAGCTTCCTGGAATGGTTTCCCACTTCATCCGGATCGTGATTGCTTCCTCACTTCCAGCTCCTCCTTCGAATCTGTCGGCTCAGTCAATATTTATTTAGCCTCCCTTGTACACGAATCGAAGGCTACAAATTAGACGCAATGCCGCCAATGATTTGGTACACCCCCCTCAATGTTCGATTTTCTTCCTTCGATTCAGCTGTGCAGATTGCTCACTTTCTCGTTAGCTGCAGATTCTCACGACTGCTGCTTTGTTTCATTGACGAGCTCTGGAGAGTTTACACTGTTTTGCGTAATTAGGCGGGAATGTGAAGAAACGTTTCCGCAAAAATAGCGTATTGAATAATAGTGAAAATTGCATCACAAGAGAAGAATTTATTTTTATTAGAACATTTATTAGAACATTTTATTCGAACATTTATTGGAACATTTAATTAGAACATTTCTAATGTAACTTTTAAAAACGGTATGAAATGGATATTTAATACAAGTTAATTTGTTTTTTCTATAATGCTCTGATCGCAAGGAATGATGTGACCCGTTACGTAAACTCTGTTTTCCGTACTGAAAGTACTTTGTGCTGTCTTAACCTACATGTTCTGTCGTAAGCTCTAACTTGTCCCATTACTTTATCTCCCGGCCCCAAAAACTTACAATATTTCTCGTACAAGAGACATATGGAAGCTGTGCAAGCCGATTTTGATGAAACTTTGGCAGAAAGTAATTCTGTTAAAAATGTGGCACCATTATTCTTTTTTATAGGCCACCGTTCGCCTTGAAGAGGGAAAAATCCTTAAAGTTGGAGATGATAAATACATATTTGGTCAAACGTGTAGTAGAAAACTATTAAAGATAGAGAAACGTTGCGAATTGTTAAAAATATTTTCACAAAATGGATTGTTACAGGTATGTTAAGAAGAGACACCATATTTTTAAACATATTTCGTAAAGAAATAGACTTTCCGAAATCCTGTATACACAGACATTTTTATATTATAAAAACAAATTTCCATCCATGCACTTCTATAGTTGCGATGTGCACACATATATGCGTGTTTTGCGGCGTGATTACTATGTGGTAGTAAGGCACGCTGTTCGATATTCACCCATTCATCCGCGTACCTCGCTCCTGCCAGTGGCCGTAGCTGGATGCGATGCGTAACGATAACAGGACTACGCGCCGCTGGTGATTTACCTTGCAAAAACATTGCACGCCATACGATTGTCATTACGCAAAGAGCGTCATGCACAAATAACCAGCTTTAAGGCATTTTATTAATTTTATCTCTATTGATTTATGCTATTATATTTTGTACCGAGGGCTAGATTACAAACGTATAAAGCATAAGTACACAAAATTTTTGAAAAACTTTCGCTCTCAACGTTTGGGAAAGTATATTTTTTGTTCACAGATTTAATTGTTGAGAGATTGTATACATACGTCTATCAGTGTAGCCTAGGATTGAAGTAAATAAACGTACAGGGTGTTCCGTAACTCATAGAAGAGCATAAAACCAAGATGATGACCTTTACAGAGCTTTACAAAATCATCGCAATGTCAAATAATTATTAATGGATATAATTGGAAATAATCGTGTGTATACACGTAAACCAGACATACTGTATATGAAAGACTGTATTTTTAGATTTCTTGTAGACGCCTTACCATGTTTTCATAAAATTGTCGATTAATTCTATGTTACTGCGCATTAAAAGCGAACGCTTTTTCTATTTAACATTTATTTTAGCCTCACTGCTTTATAAGAGGATGAAATTGGATTTTCGTCTCTAAATTCAAGACCACCTTCCACCCTCCAAAAATGAACATCAACCATTAAAGAAAGCAAGAAAGACGAAACGAAAGTGAAGTTCTTCAAGTGAAAACGTAGCTTGAAAGCGGCTATACGTTAATCAGCTGTTGGGTGTCCAGTTTCGCGTAAAGCCATTATATGTATATCGTAGTGTAGTCGTATCCGTTTGCTCGGAGGAACAACAGCGTGCACGACTGTGGTCGGTCAGCGTGTACGGTTCGTCCAAAGTACTAGGAAGTTTCCGTTTTCCATTTAACAGGTTGCGGTACCTACTTCTACCGGCGGCGTTCGCTTCGCTGTAACCTGGACACAAGACAAGCGTGAAAGCGGTATCAGTAATTACTGGCGTGTTGGCAAACAGCTCGGTAAGGATCCGCTGCTTCGGGAACATGCACGCGGGACATCCTCCCAGCGACGATGGGAAACTTCAAGAGCTGTTCTTGCGGCACGATTTTAACGATGTCCACTCACGACCGATATTTGACGCCAGGGTCTCGAATTAACAGCTTTGAGAATGGCTATACTCTTGTGGATCAGTTACCGAACTTTGTGTGGTTGTACCGGGGTGGAAATAAGGGATTGTTGATACGAAACATTGTTTATGGGGTTTTTACTTAAGTGTTGAAGTTAGTTATTATTTTACTTAGTTATTAAGTTATAAAGTATAGTCTCCCAAGTTTCGGGTACGGGGTTCTGGGTTCTTAGTTCTGGGTTTCGGGTTCCGGGTTTCATATACTGGGCTTTGGGTTTGGGCATAGAATTTCGGGAACGTCTCAGACCCGACCTAATACCGAAATTTCGGGTACCCGCGTACCTCTATTAAATAAAAGGTAACATAATAAATGGAAAGAACGCGCAGGTGATCGCAGGATTCGGCGTTCGAGGGGGCAGTTTCGAAATTGAAAAATTCACCGCAGAAATGTAATATTATAGTAGTTACAAAGTCTCGTGTTTCTCAACGAAATGCAATGGATTAAATTTGAAACTCGGGAACCGCACGCGCGTAAGGATCCCTCGACTCCGGCGGACCGTTCCGTTTCCGACGCCTCATGTATGATAGATGATCGTCCAGCCTTGATCACCGTCACCCTCGCGGTCTGGATGCATTGTTAATGCCGATGGTGGCCCCGTCCTACCCATTTTCCGCTCACGATGCACCACCTTTATCCACGCAACGTTGTCCCGCAGCGCAGCGTTTGTCCGTAGGACGCGCGGAAGCCTAGCTTTCGCGTATAATACACATGTAGACGAGCGCGACACCGCGCCGCGACGTCTTTGTGCTTTCGAAAGCTTGCCCCGAGGCTTTTTCCGAAAGAGGGGCGCTTTATGAAATATCGTATTCATCGTTACACCGACCTTTGCTTCCTCCCCGATCCCCTCGTCCTCCTTCTCGGCCGCCCATTTCTCCCACGTTTTGCCCACGAGGGAGAGACAGCCTACGAGCAACAGAGGCAGTCGTGGAGGGCGAGCGTGTAAAGGTAAAGTACAACAGACGCGACGACTAGCGAGCAGCGAAAATCGATTGCGAGTGTTACCCGGATAGAGGCCTCTGTATCGTCTGATACACGTGTCTAGTCTCCGCAGACGGTACAGCTTCTTTAATGAGCGCACACACGCCGGGGAAATGAATGAAAGTTGCGTAGTATGCTGCTAGGTGCAACGCTTTGTGTGCAATGTACGAAGGAAGGAATACACATGTACGTACATGTTTTATTGTTACTCCGAAATTTGTTTGCAGATTTTGGGGTTCTGTTAAATTTTCTAGAATTGAACTGTTACGATTACATAAGGAGCAACCTGTATGATATAGATTAAGGATAATATGGGACAATCTGTAGAATAGTTACTTGCTGCATCTGTACCACCAAAATTGTCCTAATAAAGTATGTAACCGATAAGATAAGCGATGGGGAAACTGCGTAGAAAAGAGAGATTCGATTTCACTAGTGTATCTTTTTCATTGACGATGTATATTTCCCACGGGGAAAACAGGAAACTATAGTTATCCATAGAAGCAGCCATTGAATGGATATCTCGATCGAGTGAAGCTTCGCTGGAGGTTTCCGTAGGTGAAAAACATGAACGACGTTATCGCTCTTTCGACGAGTGTGTTTTCAAACTGGCTCGCATCAAACGCATCCATCATGTCCCCGTAAACGAAGGATTTCACGAGCAGGGATGTTCGTTTCAATGGCAACGAGCTCATGGACGAACGCCCCCGCTATCCTCACCGATTCCTTCAATACCTGGCTATTGCAATTTCTGTTCTTTTTCATTTTTACTCTCACGACACTTTAGAAAGCCATATAGAGGGTAAATTTAAGGAAGGTTTATGAGAATTCCTTGGATCACGTTTACGTCACTTTACAATATACATTGTATGCTCATTGAATACACATTTTATATGAATTGTTTTTAACCGTGCCCGTATAGACAGCTCATTTGCTTGATTGTTCTGCTATGGAAGTAGCGTACGGAATATAATCCTTCTGACATTCTTCTTACATCCTCCTGACATTCTTCTTACATTCTCCTAACGTTCTTGTAACATTCTTCTGGCACTCCCCTAACGTCCTTTTGAAATTCTTCTGACATACCTCTGATGTTCTTCTGATGTTTTTCTGACATTCTTCTGACATTCTTCTGACGTTTCTCTGACGTTCTTCTGAAATTCTTTCAGCATTCTTCAGACATTCTTCTAACGTTCTACTGACGTTTTTCTGACATTATTTTCATGTTCTTCTGACATAACAGCCAATTAACTGTTTCCTACTGATTATTTCGCATTCTACATATAGCAATGTAGCTAGAATGATAATGGATCCGCACGTATATTATTAGTACGTATGAAATTAGCAATATTCTGTAAACAATTTCTATCTGTCCCATTCCGTCATAAAGTCCCAATTTTCTGCAGTTGCAGAGAAAGAGAGAGGCATCACGACTCGGTGATACGTAAAAAGGTTTCAAATCGCCAGAACACGCCCCTCAGTTCTAGTTTCCGCTCGTAAGTTCTCGTTATCACTGGCCGGTGATCCTAGAATCGGTAGAACGTGCAACGCCAGCGCAACGCGGGAACAAAAAGAAGATCAGCTAAGCTGAGCCGAGCCAAGTTCACGTCTTCCGATTGTCCCGTTCGGAATAATTGATCGAACTAATTGTATTCCTAGCGATTCAGCCTTTCGATGTCTCTCGGCGAGGGTCCATTAAGAAATGGGAGAAGTCTTGGACGCAACGATTATGTCTACGAACCGTGTGATAGCTAGGGAAAGAGAACGGGGATGGGAAGAATAAGGAGCAGAAGTGGCAGGCACATTGCCAGCCAACCAGCAGACCCAATCTTTTTTAAACGCCCCGCTCATTCATCGCGGCCAGACAGTCTCACGATTATAAAGCGCAAATCCTTTTATTCCGCCGTTTCGTTCCGCCTCTGCTCTTATTTTTTTGCCACTAACTTCCGCCTCTTCCTCTGGTCTCCAGCTTTCTTTCGCTCTCTGTTCCGGCGTACCGGTCCCTCTTCCACGCCGATATTGTTTCCCAGTCGCGAGGGCTATTTTATTATCCAATTACTCTTATTTACTTGGCAAAAGGCAGAGCGTCGCCTGTGACGGGAACGGATGCAAAGCGTTGCCCACTTAATTAGTAGCCCCGCTGACGGATTCGGCTACGGGGTTGTCGCTTGCGACTGGAAGAGAGCCATAGGAAAGGATTTAAAGAAGCGTGAAGCGCGTGTAGGGCAGAAAGGATTAAGGGGATAATGGGATCATCTTGGCACGCTGGTGCTCGCTCTTGAATGAAATTAATCTATTCCGTGACAGATAATGACGTGCGCGTTACCTCGCGAGTTTTTCTTTTATTTGAGCAGATTTAATAAAAACGTCTTATTAGATGTGTTTGTCTTATATCCAGGGTGTTTGAATTGGTCCAAAGGCCCTTGAGTATAGGCAATTACGACGTGCACCATCGGCCGCTTGGCCTACAGCCAAAGTGTACTTGTTTGCTGTCGTCCAAGCAGCTGACGGTGCACGCCGAATTGCCTGCACTCAGGGGCCTGTGAGCTGATTTTTGATCGTTAATAACTTATTAACGAAGCCTTAGACGCAATTTTGCCACTGTTGATTTTTGTCTCATTTTAGGTTAGCATCGCCTTTCACTTGTGTCCATATCCATTACATATATTTTTCAAAATGCAAAACATGTTAGCCTCGTGTGAACAAATTTACGAGTCAGTATACGTGCATTATGAAAGACAGACATTTTTAATATGCACTGTGATGTTTATGGTAATTGTAAAAACATGATTCAAAAGCAGACGACATTGCACTTGTCGCAGTTTCTTTCTCTACAGCTCAAACATAGGGAAAGGTAACTCTCGTGGTACGTACCTCTTTATTCTTCTTCTTCGTTTGAAAGTTCCACTTGTAAATGGGAAGACGCTGCGAGGGGGAGGATGCTTTATATATCGTTAGAGATTCAGCATATTTCGTCTATCCATTATTCATTGTGGGTTGGCTTCCCTTGTTCTTTTGTTACGTGCTTCCTGCATCAGGAGGCTACGGCGCACCGAATGCTTTTTTTACCCGCTCCTGAAACCTTCTTAATGCGTACATATGTATACATACAACCACTGCTTTGCGAAGGGGTATCGTTTATTGAATTAAGTCCTTACGTCTGCGACTTTTTCTTGCGATAGAAAGCTTTCATCCACTGCTCTGAGAAACGATATGAATTTCGTTGAGAACGATCGTGCACGGCCAGCTTTGACGCAGCTGAGGCATTTCCGACCGCTTTGAGCCTGTTATTTGTAACCAACATCTTGTTGAAACGAATAAAGAAACAAAGTCGAACACATTGTAATATAGTATTATCATTTTTCAAAGTATTGTATGGGATTTTATGAATCATTATCAATTTAAATGATCAGTTGCAGAGATACTCTTTTTGCAATTACACTGTCTTTTTATCACGTTTTTGTAGATTTTCTATTATGTTACAAGTTATATACAGTAGCTACACAGCCAGCATTGACACTGCAGAGGCATTTCCAATAATTTTGCGCTAGTTATTTGCAACCAACATTTGTCTGAAACGAAAAAGAACAAAGGCGAAAACATTTTATTACATTATCATTTTTCAAACAGTTGCATGAAACTTTACAAATCATTTTTAATTTGTAATAAACAATTATGTTACAGGGATACCTTTTTTGCAATTGCATTGTTTTCTATCACATTCTTGTACATTTTCTATCATGTGTTAAATAATACACGGTAGCTACTATACATTAAATTATAAATGATTCTCCTCGTTTTCTTCTATGATGGCAAATTGTATTAAGAATTTAAAGTTGTACACTCAAGGGGATTCGAAGACGATTTTATTTTACCACTGAAATTGACTTGAATCGAAATCGTCTCAAGACTTTGCCAAACACGTATGTTCGTGCATCCGCGCTGGTTCGCGTCTACAAGACCATAGCTGTAAAGAAATCATTTTCTCACCTGCGAGGGCCTTTTCGTACGCCATGATTGCTCTTCTTCTAGAATCGGTAGCGCACAATGGTGTAAAAACACCGATCGAAATACAGCCTTTATCATTGCAATGATTTCCCTAAATAAATTTTATTGATATTAAGTTATTTATAATGAAAACACATGACTTTTAACCAAAGTGGTTATAATGGTAATTTACAAAAAATTTCGTTCCGCGCTGATTGCAATTGATGAAAATCTACTTCAAATAATTTGTATAAACGTGTAGATTTGCAATAAAATATTGTTTGCAGAATTTTAGGAGCATTACTTAATTTTACACATTCTTTTTATTTAGTAAGTGTAACTAGTTATTAAACTAACTAGACATAATTAATAACTCTTCGCAATTATACAGGGTGTATCGCTACCTCGTGCCAATATTTGAAGGAATGATTGCTGAGGCGATTCTGAATAACTTTTCTCTTTGCCAAAATGTTGGTTAAGGCTTTGTTTTCGATTTATTAACGAAAAACACTGACCAATCAGAGTGCGCGTTCTGCCGCCGGAGGATTCAGGATCGCGGTCGAGCGTATCACGATCTCCTCTCGGCTGAGCGCGCCCTCTACGCGCGCTCTGATTGGTCAGTGGTTTTTGTTAATAACTCAGAAGCGAAGAATCGCCTCGGCAAACATCGTTTCAAATACTTGCATGAGGTAGCGAAACAGCCTGCAAAGAATCTTTCAAACAAAAGTTGACCAAGTTCATCTATGGGATTTCCATCGCCGCGCATCTCTGGAGAATCGTATTAAATCCGAATCGTGACACAAAACGGAACGCAGCTTCATTGAACGCGCGTGTTCTTCCGCCACCGTTCCGAAGGCAACTACATCGGCACGCTTTGCACGTGGCATTATCGTGCTCCCTCTTGCCCAGGCTACTTCCATGGATCATGGTTACGCGGTGGACGTGACCCATTTGTTATTTACCACAAACGCGGATTCACACGATACGCAACGCGACGCTGCGCCACCCCCAACGAACAATGGAAATTGCCTCGGAACGCGGGAGGGGGGAGGGTGTAACAATCGTGGCCCTACATACGTATACACGCATGTAATCGCGATCTGTGTTAGAACCAGCCAGTTAAGACCGATAAATCATTTCTCGTCGGTGTTCGATTCTTGCAACCGATACGTAACGATGTAATTATTTCACGGCTCGCCGACGACTATTTTTTTTCGGGGCTTGGTACGCGCAAGCGTTATCGTAAATAAATTCGTAGTCAGCAAGAAATGTTGATGCGGAGGCATTTCTGTGATCCTTCGATCATGTAATATTCATAGACTTACATACTTTTTTATACATCAGCCAATTGAGATTTTTCCACATCGAATTTAACCAATCCTTTCGTTCTTTTTATATCCGATAAACGAAGCGATATTTATTATCTTTATAATCAATATAATAAGAAATAATATTTAACTTGCATCTCACTAAACGTTAAAGAATTGCAATAAAATATGAATAAATATAAAAAGTAATTTACAAATCCCAAATGACCAGGGAAAATTTTAACTTCAACTGTTTTACGAGTAACAATTTTGGTCAGTTCATATTTAGACGACCCTACGTGGGATAAAGTTTGAGTCCGACCAAGGGTTGCGCGCTCGGTGCAGAATAATTAGAATAAATGTTTAATGTGGGGACGCGTATAATGTCCACGTCTTTTTCCGCGAATTCAGCGATATTATTTCGTATTCCATGCATCGTACTAGCGCCTGACAAAACCTCGTTCAATTTATTTTTCCCTCGTGTCATCTCCATTAAAATTGTTACGTGAAAAGTGTCCACCTTTTATTGCGAGTGGTCTGCAACGGGGGCGAAGAGTAATGTGAACTTCTAATAATACCGTGCGAATTCTGATGATGAATTTATACTTTAATGTGACACGAATAGCAATGTACAGGGTGTCCAGATATTAACTAGCCAACGTTTCTCTCGTAAATAATAAGTACTAGAGGAAAATGTTAGAGGAAAACTTTTTCTGTTTTCTACAAGGTATATATTAGTGCACATGAATTTGTTATATCACCCATATTTTTCGAGAAACGAAGGTGACCTTCAGTTTTTTAAATGCAATAGTGCATATATTTGAATTCATTCATGTGCATGACTATAACCTTCGAGCCCATGAAAGGTAAATAATGAAGAAAACATTTCGCATAATATGCATTACCATGTATTTCTTATTGATATATTTACATGTCGTGTTCAGTGTGATAGTATACAAAATGTTTGCACCATTACTGACCTTGCATAGCATTCAAAATACAAACTATTACTATTTACAAGAGAAACGCTAGCTAGTTGATCTCCGTAACACCCTGTATACAGGGTGTCCGGTAATCGGTGATACAACCGACCAGGGAATGATGCTATGTGAAAAAGTAAGTCGAAAACGTAGAATAACATTTTTTCATTCGAGGCTTCGTTCCCAAGAAAATCGACTTTAAACATTTGCTTGGCCCGCATGCTCGTTGGTTACTACGTATTTTTACTGTTGCTTACGTTAGATAATTTTCAATTCTACGATTGTCATTAACCACGATAATATCATTCAACCTGGAAATAACAACTTCAGATAACTTTTATTTCTTTATTATACACGTTGTACAAAGTTGAAGAAGGAAGTTCGCGTATGATAAACTTCATTATTTCAGAAATTGTTCGAAATGTTTGTCATCGTGTTGGGAATATGATTCTGCTGTATTTTCTGTTGTATCCCGGTGCCTTGCTTCATTAAACGGCAGAACAATTTTCAGCTTTAATTGGTAATGCATGCGGACTATGCAAATGTTCAAAATCGCTATTCTTGGAAACGAAGCGTCAAATGACAAAATTTTATTTTACATTTCCGACTTGTTTTTTTACCTAGAATTACTCCTTTTCCATTTGTACCACGAGTTATGAGACACCCTCTATGAAGGGTTTTCAGAAAAGGGGTCTGTGACTTATGAAACTTATAGTACTTGCCAAAAGAAGTAAAAGTTGTATAGTCAATATATGCTCTAGAATCAACCATTTCGTTGTTAAATTAATTTTTAGTTGTATAATCAAGATATAAAAATTGATTTTACAACGACAGGCTTGGTTTTAGAACCTATGTTGATTAAACATTTTTCACTAGTCTTGGCGAATACTATAAGCCTCTTACGTTACGGACCTTTTTTTAAACAGCCTGTATATTTTAGTCATATAGGGTCAATCGTGAATGTTTGATTGAATGATTCGTGAATAAAATTATTTTGAAGTTGAATGCGAATTGCATTAAATTGGATATCTGCGGCTTCTTTATAATAATAATCTTCTGTAAAATGTTTATAGTAATACTATTTGTTAAATGTCCTGCAGCAGATAAATTGATGAAACCGACAAACGGTCAACTTGATTAAAATAAATGATAACTTTGTGTAATATCATTTTTATGTATTAACCTGTGAAGCAATATTAAATATTATGCAACAAAATAGAGTATTTAATTTAAAAAACGATGACGAACCACCACTGGCAAAAAGAAAACGCAATAACTGGTGCATGCGATTTAAAATAAATTAATTTAAAAAAAATGACAAATAAAAGCGATTATTAATTTCAATCACTGTCGCCTTTCTTCTTAAAAGAAGGATCGGTCGAAGGTCAAAACCCGAAAACTTCACGTTCATTGGATAGGGCGTGTAGGTGGCTTTGAAATTCGATTTCCAGTTGTTTCAACGCGTTCGAAGGGAAGGTCGGCGATGAAAGAGACGAAAAGGGTGGTCGAGTCAGGAAGGAGGTGTGAATTTTGGCGACTGCGGTAGTTATGGCATTAATGACTGTCTAGTTCAAAGGGAATTTAGAGATAAATTCAGGGAGCCGTGTAACGAGAACACCACGAACGAGGTAGAAGCAGGACCATGTATATTAATGCATCCGACCGTTTCGGCGCGAACTACCAACGATTTTCAGATACTGAACACGCTCTTAATTTGTCCTCGTTTTCCTTAAAATTTTCGTCGCCAGAGACGCAGCTAAAAGTACAAAAAAACTGTACCGCGTGGTATTTCCCAACGAGCTGTCTCGATAAAACGTCGGCGGTTTAATAACGACCACCGCGGACGGAAAATCCGACGATGGAGCTTGGTCCTTTTCGATTGATTTCTGCACACAGCGATGGCGTTACACCAACGGGGAACAAAGTTCCCCGCGTCGTTTGAATACTACTCTTCCATTGGCAGGTTTTAAAATTTTGTTCTGTCTGGAAATCATGTACCTATTCCTAGATATTTATGTTTTTGTATGCTCGATGTATTCTGTATGAGTATCACCTGTTTATATTATTAACCCTTGTACTAGGGGAAAGTTACCAAATATGGAATACAGTACTGATGCGTTATGATAAAGTAGCTTTTGGCTTGAAATAAGCAGATCGGTTATCCCCACTTCTTTATTTGAAGTTTCCGATTAGGCGCGTGCTTCATTCACAGAATGAGAGAGCATGCCGTATTCTATTCTTCTCTAAAAAATAACATTTCGCCACGACGGAGTCCTTTATGGTTTGCCGCTATCACGAGCCCCTCACGCGTTGACCGTGTTCCGCTCTCGTCTTGTTCGAAAAGAAAGTCGAGCCGAATAGTATACCTGTTCCGTAATAAACAACTGGCCGGTCCCGAGCAAGTTGCTTCTTATGGAACATTACTGTACCATTGTGCTTTTTCAATGTCATTATTACAAACACAATTGAAAGAAAAAATATTTGTATATGTAGTCATACATTTTCGCACGCATTAACACTACTTTTGTATTTTTAAAGCTATGAACAATTTCCAATGTTTAAGTAAAATTGAAGTGAGATAAAGTATGCGTAATGTGGAATAGGCACTCAAATATGGAACACTGCAATTAAGTGCAATATTTTCATAGAAAACAAACAAAAAAGTTTTATTCTTCTTTTGTTACAAAATCACGTTTTAAATGAATTAAAATATAAAACACAAAAATAAGATTTTTCACAGAACGGGTTTAAATAATTGAATTGTAATTTTGCAAGAGCACCGTATTGAGTTTCCACATTAAGTTAATAAGAGAATGAGACTCAATTGTTTCGTTCTTTGAGTAGAAAGTACTTGCTAACAAACTAGAGCTCGTCCTTTTTATAGCAATAATTCAAATGTATTGAATTTGGGACTGCATCATTATTGCAGCAAATTACTATTCATGTATAAATTTGGCACCCATTTGCTAAAAACGCGTGCAAACATCCTCTTGTACGATATATCATTGTTGTAATCATTTATATAAATTGCACTTTAGTTAATTAAATTAACATAAAAGTTTATGCATATCACTCTTAATAAAAACTGTACTGCTCTGTGTGCCGAAACGGTTAATTTATTCCACATTTATCGATTAGAATATTAAGTCAGTTTGAATTAAATTGCGAAAGTTAAAGAAAGGAAAATACGAGAGGTAATAACTAAATTGATAAATGTAATATGATGACGTTTCTTATCACACGTGAAAAATGAGCAAGCAGGCGTGATAGGTAGGTCCACTAGTTACCGTGAAGTATCGTAAAACGAACCACATGGCGATGAAAAGATCGTTAACACACAGTCGAGCATTTTATTAACACCTCGCTTCGGATCAAAGCCATTTAATGGTTGTCCATCGATCCCATGGCTCCCGGTGTCGTTCGAGTGGAACCGGACGATGTCGGAAAACGTGTAAAACTCCCACCGATACAGTGGCTACGAAATAATTATGTGTGCTGCCGTGAATTTGCACAAGTACATTATTACTTTACGTTCAACGCTGTTTAAAGTAGAATCTGGTACAACAAATACATTAACAAATTGCTGTTAATTAACTTAATTAACATAATCAACAACTTACTTTTTTTTTAAATGGCAGTAAGTAACAACAGTTATAAGTTAATAAATATATTTTGTACATGCGAAAACAATAAATATTATTGAACCTTCTTTTATGAATATAATTTAACAAAAATCTTATTTTCATGCAATTATCTTTTGTTCCACTTCCACTGCCCTGCCTTTCCGGTTGTTTATTGAAGAAAGTCGTTGGCAGAGAAACTCATAGCTTTTTACTATATTTCGAACTATATGATCTCCAAAGTAACCTGATATGTGTTATTTATGAGTGCGCGCATGCAAGACAGTCTCTGATGATTTCTAACGCCTTATCAGCACACGACACTCCTACTTTCTAGTTCCAGTACATCTGTGCTTGCCTGAATCCTTTCCTTTTTGTCTTTTTTTTGTCACACAACGTCGCAGTAAGAATGATTTACTAACGTTTTGGATAGTCTACGTGATAAAGGCATAAATTTTGCTGACTGCTGCGTTTAGATTTCTGAGGTAAAAGGTACAAGCTCTAAAATATTATGAAAAAGATATAAAGATGTAACTAGATACTAAAAAATATAATTATTTAAATGGTTTTTGATATTGTTAGTTCATTCTTTTTTATACTCAACTTACCACGTTTCTTCATGTTTGTTCTGCCACCGTCTGTTACAAATAATAATAATAGCGATATTTAACTCAATATTTGATATTCATTAGATTCTTGAGTATTAAAAAATACATAAAATTTCGAATTAAAATTGTATTTTCATGCATTTTAAATTGTTTTAGTTGAATTAATGGCTAACATACGTTTTTTTAAGTTTGGTTTATTACTCTTTAGGTGTGACTCGTTGATTTCAACAGCGCTAATTGCAATGAAACAGCCGGATCGAAAGATTTACGTCACACGTATACATTTCCTGCAAAACGATTTTCTGGGCGAGAACGAACGATCCAACGTGCACTTCTATTCCCATGCTTTGGTAAAGTTCATTGGGAATCGGACAATAAAATCAGCAATTAAAGCGGAACATTGTAATCCGCGGCGATCTCACTTTTTACGTGTTCTCGGTTCGCTGGGCGAATAATGGAATGTAATAGCGTGAAAATTCTGAAATAATTAAAAGTCCCGCGGTTCAGTTTCTTTTTTCTCTTCGCCGTGAATTTTTTTAACTCCAAATGGCTTCGTGATTATTATATGGAGCAATTAGTTTTCGTCATATTTTTTAGCGATTATCTTTTTAGCACTTTTCGCCGTTGTGGTAGGGCTTTTATTTTTTTTTTTTAAAGTAACTCGCTGTATGTATGATTTCTTGTTCCATTTACTAGGTTGGTAACTTTTTTAGGATTCCTGCCAGAAGAGCGCAAATGTGCTGTAAGAGGTTGATGGTCCCAGAGTTATAAAGAATTAAAACTCGCCAAACCATTGGCGCTGCGGATGAAAATGTTTTCCGGTTACAGTCAGTTATTCAAATATAATATCAGTAACTAGTATGAAACTGAAATTGAATTTTGCTGCACGTTAAATTGTCCCTGATGATTCAATAGTTGCGATAATTGTGTAATATATGTGGTTACTAATTGTACATAAGTATTTATAATTGCAAAATGTTATGGTGAACCAAAGCTGCACTTATCTCATATTACATAGTATAGATAACGCAACATTGTCAGCTTAAATTCAATTACATATTTGCAAAATTCTTCGTTCAATTCAAATGCCTATATATTTTATTACATTTTGTAAATATTTATTCCCTTTAACGTTAATTCATTTGCACTTCTAAACGTGCTAATTAATAAGCACAAATACATTATCTGTTCACGCATTGTATAAACATTTCTCATTACATTATATAAGTGCCAGATTTATCAAGAGGCATTTGAGATAAATTTGTGCTACACCGCTATACGATGCAGAGATGCAAGCAGGCCAGTTTTAATACAAAAAGTTACCGTGTTCTATGTTAATTCACGCTAAAACTTTTCTGGGTTAAATGTATTCAACTCATTCCAGAGAAGTGGCCGGATCCCAAATACTCGTACAAACTTCGAATTGGGGGTGAATGCTAGTAGAAAAAGCTAAGAGAATTTCATTTTTGATCGCTACACGTATAAGACTAATTAGCACAGAGGCAGGTCATGATTATAATGGGCAAAGAATTGTTTTCCGCTACTACTGCTGAATGTAATTAATTAGTTATGTGTACAGTAAAAGTTCGATAAGCGAACGGAAGTCATCCCCACTGCTTTGCCTCTCGGTACCCATGAAGCGCCACGCGACACGTTCATATTCAATAAAAATCATAGTAATTTAAAGTCCCGAATATCGATATTTACGTGTTCAATTCGTCTGTAAGCTTTGGCGGTCCTTCGTACGCCCAATCCCTTTGTGACTGGGTCTAGGGAAGCTTTGCTGCGTATGAGGCGTTGCAGTTATGGAGCGACCGTCTAGGCCATTTAAACATTTTAAACACGAGTGGTACGGTCCCAGCATCACGGTTTTTTCAATTACGACTTAAACGAGTCGATCAGGAATAGTGCCTATAGTGCCCCACAGAGCCAACACCTAGAACCTAGGCATTGGAGGACTGACTGGAGACTCTTGGAGTAAGGTCCCAACAAGATGTGTAAAGACTGTGGTAGACAGAATGGCGAAGACCTAACGTAGATGGCATTCACTGGACGCCACTTTCTCCTTCTTCCAACATTCACCATCGATCACCTTGGTGTTAGTACCTAGAACCTAGGCATTTCAGAACTGACTTGAGATTCTTGGGGTGAGGTCCCAACAAGATGTACAAAGATTTTGGTAGATTGGATAAAACTGAACGTAGATGAATTCTTTGGATACCACTTTCTCCTTCTTCCTTCATTCAGTATCGATTGCTAGGGGCCGTGCGGTACAAAACAGGATGGGTACAAGGTAAACAAAGAATTTTCACACCGTTACACAATCTTGCGACCTACAGGGTGTAAAGAAATTATAGGTAACGACCACCATACCGTGATTCTACACCTTCCGATCGATGGACATTTGTGAAAAAAATCCCGTGCAAAATTGTCCTTGACCTCGAAAACTAAGATCAAAATTTTGTCTCGTTGTATCGGATTCTACTCGTCCTGGGAGTAAAAAGTGTAGAAGAAACCATGGGTCGCAACTCAAGCGTTTTCTTGAAATAAATGATGTTAGTATTTTGCATTGGTCAGCACGGGTTAGGGTGAGAGAATGAAGTAGATGGAGTGATCTTCGTGCACGACGCTCGGTTACGAGGGCGACGCGACGCTAGATCGGCCGATGCGTTGCGAAAGGCCGCATGACCATCGCTCCCTCTCTCTCAATCTCTCGCTCTAACCCGTGCTAACCAATACAAAATATTAACATCATTTACTGTATGAAACCGGTTGAGTTGCGATACATGGTCCCCTTCACGCTTTTTACCCTCATGATAAGTAGAATCAGATAGGGCAAACAACAATTTTGACCTTAATTTTCGAGGTCAAGGGCAATTTTGCAAGGACTTTTCTCACTAATGTCCACAGATCCGAAGGTGCAGAATCACGCTGTGGTGGTCGTTAAATATAATTCCTTTACACCCTGTACATATGTATGGGAGGAGTCACCGGAGGCGAAAGCAGGGTCGTTGCCGAATTACTAGAGTTATTTTTGCCGGTGACGGAGCGATTTGCATTTAAACAAGCTCGCCGTGTCCCTTGGGATTGTCGGCGCTGCTGGTGACGGGGCCATCGTTGGTCCGTCTGTCGTCACCTCGGAGTCAAAGGCAGGATCAATTTACCAAGTATCGACTCTACTACGCTTTTATTATCCTGTTTACTGTCTTACTCGTGCCGTTTACTCCTCCGCGGCCACCCGGCGACTTGTTAATTCTACGTACCGAACAGACGACGGGCACGAAGCCAAGCTCCTTATACATTTTTATTGGGCCATTATTCAGAAGTGATCCGAATCCATCGATAGGCTAACGGCATAATGCGAAACATAGGGCATGATAAAGGAAGCGCCGTTTCCTGCATGAACGAACAATGAAAGGAAAAGGAACGTATGGATGGATAAGTAAATTTGACTGCGGTAAGAATGAGGGGTGGGGATGGTTTTCCACGATCCATACATAGATAAAAATTGTTTCATTACAGTATGGTACCGTGAAGAATTAGCGTCATAAATGAGATGCTTCTGTGGCGGGCTGTATTACAACACGGTATTAGCTCGTAAAGTTCCTTCTCGTCTGTAGTTTCTTTATGATCACGTATATTTGTTCATGCATACCGCGTAGTGTAAGATCAGAACCATGTTCGTAAGTTAGAACCTGATCTAACCTAACTATATTCAGGCGAAAATACTGAAATTGTGTACGGTACAATGTAAATACCTGCAAATAAATTGAATACAATGGCTCATATTAAGATCCGAGCCTGCACCTGTTGAGCGTCATGTGATGACTCATATGCAAATTATCGTTTTAATTTTACGCGTTTCAAGGAATGATGGTAAAGTCTGAAGAAGAGCTCTGTACTCCGCAAGGAGTCGTAGATCGCTGGATCACGTGGGAGCCGTGAAAATGTCTTTCACGCCCAAGAAAATAGTTGTTGTATTCACACACTCCCTGAATATATTATTATAAAATTGCGTACTTATGTATTTATTGAAAACTACTTACTACTTTTTCTTATAAGTGATAATAATAGTTATCCTTTTATTTTGCAGGTAAGTTCCAGTGCTCCTTACTTCACCAATCCTTTCAAGTATCGTGTAAATGGAATTGGTGAGCGGTTAAATATTAATATTTATTCTATTCCCAAACAACATAAGTAGATCTTTCACATCTGTGGTATAGCTAGGACATGTGTTTAACACAAATTAGCATTTTCTGTTTCATATTATTGTTCGTCGTAGCCTTTGGAAATTTATAAAAGATTCCTTAACTCAACAGTCACAATTATATTCTAAATTAAAGTATAATGCGTCACGTATAAATAATTAAAATAATCTTGGCGCCTTTCCTTACCACTCGGGTTACAAAAAAACTGATTTATTTTGCATAATTTTCTGGCACGTCTACTAATTTTCGTAAAACGAAATTTTGTAAACCTCTGATTTCTTAGAAGATATATTTCATCGTGTCCAGTTAAACCAGACGCACCACACAGGGTGTTTCCCTACTTCATGCAAATATTGTAAGGGACGATTCCTGAAGCGATACTGGGAAACTTTTTCCTTTGCCAAAATGAAAAACACTGACTAATCAGGATGCTGCTAGAGCGCGCGTTCAGCCGAGGGAGAATCGTAATGCGCTCAACCGCTGATCGCGCGCTCTAGCAGCATCCTGATTGGCCAGCGTTTTTCGTTAATAATTCAAGAACGAAGTCTTAACCAACATTTTGGCAAAGGAAAAAGTTGTTCACAATTTCCTTGACAATCCCTCTGTAAAATATTTGCATGAGATAGCGAAACATACTGTATATTGGTGGATATATCGTACGAAGTACTACTGAGAGTTCCCACGTATAGTAGAAACTTAAAATGAACTAGTACAGTTACTGGAAGACGGAACATAACGGCTTAACAGTAGACTGAATTAATACGAAGCGTCGTCGTTGTTTTCGTTTTAATGTTCCACTGTGTAATTTCTGAGGTATGGTTGAGGCGGATGGAGGAGTTGCCGGACATAAAGCAGTAGTCATGAGCTGGGAACGCAAAACGGCGGTCAGGACCTCCCTCTTTGGTCCAGTTAATTATTATAATGAAGCATGCTACACAATTTACGCGCGCAATGTATTGCCCACTATAAATTGATAGATCCACGATACAACGATTCTGCGTTTGTGCACATATGTACATCCTATTAGGTCCCCCGCAATAAGCTTTGCGTTTTTCTCTCCCAACCTAATTTAGCATAACCCTTCCATAAGGTATATGGTGGTTTTTCTTAAGGGCTGAATTTAAAACAATGTAACGCAACGCGATTGTCATTTCTTTACTAGATGTAGATATAGCTACTATTGTAAATACAGCTCTTCAGATAGTGTTCTATGTTCAGATTTAACCTCACAGTCATGTTTTTCCACGAAATTGACTTTTATTCAAGTCCTGACCTAACCTAATTATTCTAAGGGTGCCACCCGTTTTTCAGGCTATCGTTAAGTTGACCGTCGTTCAGTTCCAGCTGCATTCAAATGAACGAATATTTCGGCTTAATTAGCAAAGCCTGGTGAATATTTGGCCCGGACCGTGTAACGTTTGGCGGAACACCGCACGCATTTACATCGACCCGGTATACGCAGCTCGAAATATGGAAATCAGATTACCTAGGCAACGCAGTTGTGGCCAAAATGGACACTACGTAGCTGGTATTTACTGATGAAGCCGTCAAATTATTTATTAAAGTCTTACTTTACATTGAATTTAATGGATACCTGTGAGTTATGTATTTGAAACGAGGAAGAGTCCTCGACAGTCCTCGAATTGCTACCTAAAGAAATTATTACTGGTGTAGCTAAATTATATTTATGTTGTAATTGGCGTATAATTGTTCGTTACTATCCACGCATAATTAATTCATGTCAAAATTGTGGGTTTGTCTAACCAAATATCTATCGTATATCGAATGACGCACGCGTATGTGTCATGCCTTTTTCTTATGAAAAGTGATATAGTTTCGTCTAATAATAAGGTCATATAAAACATTATAAGCAGCGTAAATGGATGGACTTTTATAGGAACATTTTAATACACTGATGAATTTCAATTACCCATAAAATGAGGGGCACCGATGCTTGCGATCACTTTTATTTCCTTTGGGGCTGTTTCGCGCAAGAAACTTCACTTGGATCGTAATTTCTCCTGGAAGTGTTTCGTGATATCTTCGACTGAATATCGAATTTTTGTTTTGTTTTTATCGTGGGAGTATAACTTCCGCTCCGGAGATGAAACGAGCATTTCCACTTTTGTAGATAGATTTCTCTTGGAAGTATCGATGACACGGTTAGCGTTCTTTTACTAGGTGTTTACAGTTGACAAGATGGAAAAGCAGAAAAAGGCTGATCCATTTTATGGTTTAGAAACATGCGCATCCACCTTCCTCACTATCTTCTGATAACAAACTTGCCAAAAATAAAAATACTCTGGAAAATTCATCACTCTTTGCTCTTCAATTATTAATATACAGTACTGCGTCTCTATATGGCAGCAGTTCGGGACCGCCGAGTGCCAGTTGGAGAGACTTTCGGTTATTCTTTATCGCGAAACCGATCAAGTGTCTTGCGGCTTCGTAAGCTTCCCGGGAGCAAAGAAAATAAACATGACTAACGGTGAGGACTGTCGAAAGGAACAAGGACGAATCAAGGGAAATAGGATTTAGAGCTCCCGCAGACTGCAGACTTTCTATCGGCCGATAGTTTGGTCGGGTTATCTTGTTAACGCGCACACTGAGCCAACTAAATAGTCGATTTGGTGGTGAATGCGCAGACCACTCGGCCGATTCCTCTCGAAAAATTTGCTAGTTAGCGGCTCTTGAAGATAACGGTTGCATAATGAAAGTTAATGGAATATTGTCCAGAAATGTTATTATTGCTTTTATACAACGGAGGAGGAGGATTAAGAAGAGAAATCGAGATTATTGGGAATACTCTCTCTTCGGGCGAATTGAACTATCGGTCGAGTCGGCAAAAAACAATTGGCAAGTGTACGCGCGGCATCAAGCCACCATACTGATTAGCAGTTGGCCGATAGTTCGCGGATAGTATAGTTTTAATGCAATCGTGTAGCACATCAAACTTATTTATCGGCCGATACCGAATCGTAGTAATATGCGCACTTGCATACATCTTCATACTGATTAAGAACCCGACCAAACTATCGGCCGATAGAAAATCTGCAGTCTGCGGGTGCTCTTAGCGAGATGCAAAGTCCTACGTATAGAACGGCAATTGACAATGCGTAATGCAGTAAAATAATTTTTTTAATTGAATTTTTCTGGGTCTGGTAATTTATTCAATTTATTGGCGAGGCTCTTTCGATTAATATAAGACCAAACACGGAATTATTCTGATTATATTTACTAACTTATTTGATTAATTAACCCGAGAACGTTCACCGAGGACATGTTAAAATATCTTGCTCGAAATATGCCACAACTTGTGCAAAAATCTCTAAAATGTTTAACAAGCACCTTGTATTTTTTGTAAAATTCTTTCTGTTTATTGCTTATTTTTATGATGTATTATGTACGTTGTATTATGCACTATTATATAATTATTATTTATCAATAATTCATAAATTAAATCGTTTTGAATATTTAATTTCAATTTTGAAGAGAGAGGGAGAGAGAGAGAGAGGGTGCTGTTCACTTTGCTTACGTTCAATCCATTATTACTTAACATTACTCGTATTGTTAACTTAAAATTGTCGCAAAATCACCGTGTCTGGTATCATTTTGATCGGAAAAATCCTGCCAACATGTTAGAAAATATTTTATGTAAAAAGAAATTAAAATTATAAAAAATATATTTTTAATTAATGCATCGCCAATCGAACCGCAATGGATCGCGTTCAGATGCCAACCGCGGCTTCATTTCAAAGGAAGCCGAAGTCGTCGGTTGACTCGTCTGTTGATTGAGGCTGCTGCCGAGGTAACTCCCTTTTTGGGTGGGGATAGAGTTTGCTACTTGGTAGAGGGTGACGAGATTGCCATATAGAGAGACAGTACTGTACTCTTTTAGCACAAATTCATTGTACGCTTCTAATCTTCTCATACATAGCAGGACATTTTCCTTATTCTTCACGCGGAGGCAGATCTGATTCCAGTTGAATCACTGACTCTGACACTTCCATGCTGTCTCTAGGGAATCGGCTCAGTAACGTACACGTAACATCCGCGCGATTCGCTGGGGAAATTCAACCATCTATTCCGGCGGTGCGTAAACTTTTGCGAAGGATCCTCCCCGTACCATCAATAGGCGAGCCGAAAAGAGGATAGCTCAGCGCGGTTGGGTGACCCTATGGGGTTCGACTGGCTTATGTGAGATACCTATCGGGGGAGGGTGCAGATTGCAAAACCAGCGGGATACTGCATTTGCAATCGACAAATGCATTTTACAGCGAAACTTCTGCGTTCCCAAAACGAATTTGAAAGATAAAGAGCAGACAATACGGGCTGTGCACTTTTACTGCTATTGATCGCGGTGTAGCGTTCGCTACTGATAGGGTTTACGACTTATACCTGTTATTTTTTAAGCGGATTTCCGGTTTCATTCATCCGGTTTCGCTAATGGAAATAATATTTATCTGGAAGGAAGGAGTGGTTGGAATTGGAGATTTCCTTTTTTTTTAGTAGCTTTTCCAAATCTGCATTCATGAAAATAAACAACACCGGCATAAGCACCGTAGGTGCATGGGCTTTAGAAGTATCAAGTTTTAATTGAGATAAATTCAAGATATGAAGCAGAATTAGTTTGGAGTTCGGAGCACATACCAAAGCCAGTTTCTCAATGAACGATTGTGCTTCAGCTAATTTCTAGTAAAGCATTCCACTTCTGCAGCATTTAGGCTACCTGTCGAAGTAAAAGGATTAAGGTCATCTTGTGTGTTTCAGTACGGATCAATAATAAATTTTCGTACGATTATCCTCTTATTGAACAACACTAACACGTTCACGCCGGATGACGTATACGTATGCGTAATTGCGAGTTCCTATCGTGCACCGGGTGACGCATAGTGTGCGTCATGACTACTCATCGAAAAATTCTGTTACTGGAAAGGAAATCTCCCAGTTAATTGGACCTTTGCATAAGTTTGTAGTATGAAATTTACTATCTGTACGTTCTAGCTGTTTTCACTTTTGACCATTTTTGGCCTTCATGCAGCCGTTTTGTTGTATTTGTCAATGTAAGCTGTATTTTTTCATATCCTATACTACTGCTACGGATATTTTTTAGTTACTGTTTTCCTGAATATCACTAATATTATGTAATGCAAAATGATTTTCGCGAAAGTAGATTCGAAAGAAGTGCCTATGGACTCTTTTAATATTCAAAAGAAGTGTTAGATTCGAAATTTTACCAACGTTGTCACTCATAGAGCGTAAGTAAAAACAATGATGTTAAGAAATTGAGAGTTTACCTAACCAGATTCCTATCGTACATCGGATGACACACACGTATGCGTTATACCTTTTCTTTTATGAAAAACTACATATTTTCATCTAGATTATAAAGTAGCGTAAATAGATGCATTTTATAAAAAGATATTAATCCGCTATACGGGACGATCTTCGATATTCACGTCACACGCGAACATGTTGCAGTAGATTCTCGTTAAGTGAGTAAAGATCGATACGCCAAGATCCTCTATTATCGTGTAGGAGAAGCGAACGTGTTAAGTATATGGAGCATCAAAGTCCGACCACTGACAAAAGCGTGTTCAAGATTGATGGTGACTTACATAGTCCAAGTGGCGAAGGGGAAACGGTGGTTGGGATAACGTATCCTCACTTACGTGTAAATCGGAGATCCTCACTTATAACGAGAAACTACTCGATATCTGCCAATTTCAATTTTTCATAACGCAAGGCGCATAGCCTGGATTTTTCTAAAGAACCAAGAACGCTTCTGTAGCCGAACAGAGAATATATGACGCGGTGGTAGTCGGTTTTCTGAGAGTACACTGGTCGTTCGTGACTGGCACTACATCGACTTCGAATATGCTGTTCGAGTATCTTGGGACCGTGTTTACTTGGTCATCGTGGCAAACTCCCTGCACGACACTTCGCATGGCGATCTCCTGATTTTTCCGGGAATCCTGTCATGAAGGATCGTGACCACAAAATCCATTTTCTCAATAGTTCACTGTTTCTTCATCCTGTTCTTCTTTCAATGCAACTGTCCAATGTTTCACGCACGTTTCGTCAATAAAGAATACTTGGTTCAATTGACTGAAACAAGTGCAAAAAAAAACAAGTATATTATAGAAATACATACATAATTCACATTTTTTCTTTGTAGGATAAAATATTACATTTTAAATATTTCAATACAAAGTATTTTCAGTATTTCTATCTAGCTGATATGAAAACTGCAGAAAGATTACATAGATTCGTGTAGTTAATAAACATGCGACGGAAAAATCTGGTCAAGGTTTTGAATACACCTGCAAGCTTAGGCAAATATGGCGATGCGAATTGTAAATAAGTGTATGGTCAAACCGACTAGCCGTTGGGACAAGCTGGTTTATGCATTTCCACTGCTCAAAGTTGCTCGGTGACAAGTTGTGTTCATATAAGCGGTTTATATTTTTATCTCCTGCGATGTATTCAGTTTTTCCTATCTGTTTACCGTATTTTTCTGTCTTCGTAGCACATGTGGTCTTTCCATATTTTAACATCGATGAATTTAAAATCCTAGACCGTTTCAGCACGTTGGCTACTGCACAAGCTGTACGCGCAGAACGCTGTCCGCAACAGAAGTTAAATATTGCCGGTGGATAAAAATATTTCCACATTTTTTTCCACGAAAAATCGATGCGAGAGTTGTATCAAGTTTCTGTTGACCAAAGACATGGTTATTTCGTTCACAGACATACTTTTTCGCGAAAAATCATTTTGGATATTCCACAAATCTCTTTTTGCCACGGATGAATAATTGTATATATCGTTGAGAAATTGTTGGAGTTAGATGTTAATTTTTTATCATAAATTCGATGGTACAAATTGGTACCGGTTAATAAAAATTCATGATAGATCGAAAGAAATCCAAGTAGTTGAGGGAAGGACAGAAAGGTGGGAAGAGGGAAGCGGATGGCAAAAGAGAAGCAGGCCTTTACTTGGTAAACCAAATCTCCGAGGAGTTCAAAACACCAAGGCTATTCCATGCACGTATCATCGCCCCCACCTATAGCACGGTTCCAACCCTCTTCAAACCTGTTCTCTTGTTCGCCCTTGCCTCGCACCCCTTACAGGAAACACCCGAAAGAGATAGGGGTGGCAGACGTTCTTCTGCTAGTCCAGCGTATTCGCATCTTTTTCACTCCTCCCCTATCTTTTCCTCCTTGCCGGGCTATCGCTTCTCAGACATGAAAATGGCCGGCTGGTGCATGGCTCGAAATGGTTCGAGGCCTTTTAAAAAATGCACCCCCCCCCCCGTGTACGTGCAACACATGATCCCCCACCGTCTTCCTGCCCGCTCGGTAAGACGTGTTTCAGACCTTGAAAATTCACGATATCCGTTAGCGAAGAAAAGAAAAGATGCTTCACGAATCGATAACCACGTGCTACACAATGGTCAGACTCTGCTCGCTGTTCCTGTTATACCTACAACGCTCTCCATTCGCCAGCAATGAGAATTTCTTTATGGAAAATACCGCTGCTCCTAGTAAGACCGATGAAAGGAGCATATTTCGATATACCCGTGTCTGTCTATGCCGAATTTCTTTAGATCTTGTAGGAAATGAGATATTTCCCAGAGTAAATCACAATTTGCGGTTAGGATGTCTCAGATCTTCCACGAAATCGTTAATTACGCCGAACAACAGAACCGTGAGCCCTGAGAGCCATAATGACCTTGAGATATATTGTCAAGGTCATCATTCTGAACAACTTTCTCCTATACATATTATTAACTGACCTTTTTTCCTGTGAATTTAGAGAAGAAGAAGTAGGTTCTATTAGGCCTAATAATCAGCGTGAAGCTTTTTCTTATGACTATGTTCGGAAGCAAATGCTTGATTATAAAAAGTTAGACGAAGCATAATTATTTTCAATTACACGTAAGATATATGTCTCCGCTCCGTGCATTGTTTAAGAACGTAACTTCAGTCAGTTCGTTCCATTGATTCTGTCGCGGCGAATAAAGACAAATGGCCGTAGAAGAGACGGGACGAAACATTACGCGAGTGCGGCACGTCAACCGGGCTAATTTGTAATTATTCATTGCTGGGCTATTGTTGGGCGAAGATCTTTCGCCTCGATATAACGAAGAACACCGTAATTAAGCAGACATTTCTGAGAAGAAAATGGCTCTCACTCGAGGAAGATGGAAATCCATGAATCATTTTAATGGCATTTGGTTTTATGAAAATTTTGCTTGAAGGTTTAGCAAGGTTTATTAAGCACGCTTATTAATTTGCCGTCTTTG
This sequence comes from Holcopasites calliopsidis, assembly GCA_023838395.1. NCBI lineage: Eukaryota > Metazoa > Arthropoda > Insecta > Hymenoptera > Apidae > Holcopasites > Holcopasites calliopsidis. The sequence continues at coordinate 313,748 of JALHAQ010000024.1, forward strand.
AAATCATTTGATACCAAGAAAACGCGACATTTTCCATCTAACAAAAATTGATGGCCCCTTCGACAGTAAGAAAAAATAATAATAAATGGAAACCCTCTGTAGTACTTTAAACGTTCCTTTTTACAAACGTCCGCAAAGCAATATCTTGAAAATTCTTACGCACGTACTAATTCAGTGTAAAAGTTCGCGCAACGAGACCGGGCAAAGGGGAGCCCAGCCGGCTACACCAAATGGCAGAGGAAAAAATTGCTAGCCGGTCTGCTAATTGGCCGATCCAGTAAATCTTTGGCGAATCTTGAAATTTCGCAAGAGAGACTGTGAGAAGTCTTTCTTTGGGGGAGAACAAGGAGAAAGGGCATGAAAAGAAGTTTTAAGGCGAGCCCGTGGGAAAGTTGGCAACGGAAGCTGGATGACCGGTCTGGGTTGTACGAGCGAACGAAGTTGAGCAAAAATTAGTGTCGCGTAATTAACTCTGAGGAATAAATTCACATTAAATGGCGACCGGGGACGGAATGGAAGGAACGGACACCGGAGTGAAGTAAAAATCGCGGCCGTAAGAATTAACCGTTTTAAACGTCTCGTCGCGTAACGAATGAACCTTCAGGCACACTCGCTTCTTCTGGAAAAATAGAGAGAAATGCCAGCTCAACCACTTGTTCCAGCCCTCACTGCCCACTTTGTTCTCTGTTCCTTGATACGATTTTGTACTGATACTTTAGATCGCGTTTCTTCTGTATGGCCTGTACTCGATGTGTGATGTACTGTGGATCAAACAAGTATTGATACAACGATTGTCCCAATGCTAAATCTATCACATGTTGTACATGTCCATGTTGTTAAAGAAGCTGTAAAAGATTGTTTTGTAAGTGTTTGAATTTTAATGATATCGCGTCAGTACCAGGGAAGAGGGTTTTATTAAATAATTCTTGAATATGAACTAATTCTTTATGAAAGGATCAATTCTATGGACCAAGGCAAGACGAAAATCAAGAATGACGAAATTGCGTTTAAGGCTTCGTTAATAAGTTATTAATAATGAACGATTGGCCCAAAGGCCCCTGAATGTAGGCAATTCGATGTGCACTGTCAGCTGCTTGGATAACAGCAGACAAATGCACGTAGGTCAAGTTGCCAACGGTGCATATCGAATTGCCTGCATTCAGCGAATCTTTGGACCGATTTCATATTGTCAATAAAATCTTAACACAGCCTTAAAAAGAATTATCTCGCTTTTGATTTTCGTCTTATTTTGGCCCAACGAATCAGCTCATATATAGTCGAACACTCTGAATACAGTGGCATTAGCACTCCCGTTTTCTTTTTGCAAGACCTTTGTAATGGCAAGTGATACGTTGGTAAAAATTATGCCCATTTATAATCTTCTATAAGTGACTCCTAAGTGGTCATGGTATATATAATCCACGTGTACATCCACATTTCATTTCATTCACTAGTAATCGTTTGAAGTACGCTTAAACACCAGTGCTCTTCATTCAACAGTACCCACATGCCCTTGTAGTAACATACTAGTACGCACACCACGTGACTTGTTCATTCATACCAATGTTCTGCTTCCCCCGTTCAGCCATTCACTTTCACATGTGCGTATTCTATTCACTCAATCGATTTGCCAGGTAGCGTTAAATTTCGTATGCGATTGCAATGTCAATGTCTACTATCCAAGGCAATGAATGAGTTCACTTGTAGTATGGTCATATCACTGTAATTATAACACTAAATATTACCCTTCAATCAAAGACTATTGATACTCATGGAAACATTATATCTGAATGGAAATTCAATTTGGAAAAAATCTTTGATCGTGATTTACTTTTCAGAGCCAACACATTCTTTAATAACATTCAGCTTTGCCGTTAAAAAAAATCGGCGTAATTAAAATTTCTGCTCGTTATCCATATACCTACGATTCACACGCGAAAGCAAAAGATATATCAATGCGTCGGCAGGTCGTTCATTCCTCCGCGTTGAAATCCCCACGAAGTCGCTGGTGTAAACACATTGTCTCGACGCAGCACTAGCAGGAAAACGGATTCCAGACCGAAGGTGGCGGCCGTGGTAATGGCATTACGTGCACAATCAACAGGACCGTTGCTGCAAATTGAATAACGCCGCACCGTCGACTGATATGTATCGCGTTTGGGGCCAAAGCGAGCATCTTCGTGTGCACACGGTTCCTCTACATCCGCGTTTTGTCTTCTGCTTCGATCACAATATACCCTCGCCTCGTATTTCTTCGTTGCTTGCCCTACCACCTTGATCCTATTCTCTTCACACGAATACTGCGCTGCAGAATACCTGCACACGTGCTACGGACATTGATTCCTGACACCTGAAATCACCCTCGCACTAATCTGAACTTGAACTGTGAAATGACTTTAAAAATTATTCAGCGAATCATTCTCGTAAAAGTACATGGTGGAAGTAAGTGAAATCTACATCTTCGGTTCTGTTGAAAAAGTCTCAATGTAAAGAGATACCCTGCTCCTGCAAAATTGATCTTGACCTCAAAAACTAAGATCAACATTTTTTTTGTTTCATCCTACTTTACTCAACATAAGGATGAAGAAAGTAAAAGAAACTCTGGGTCACAACCGAACCGTTCTCTTGAAAAATCGTGACCTTTATTTTTAAGGTCAATTTTAATTTTACTTAAATTTACCCTGTTTCTACAAAATTGATCTTGAACTTAAAGACGAAGGTCAACATCTTTTTTTGCTTTATCCTACTTTACTCAACATCAGGATGAAAAAAGTCAAAGGAACTCTGAGTCACAACTTAACCGTTCCCTTGAAAAATCGCGGCCTTAATATTCAAGGTCAAGGTCAATTTGACTAAAATTTTTTTCGAAAAACGAATTATATGTCATAATCATTTATTTCATAAAATCTGCTCTTGAATGTATTTAGTCTGATCATAAATTAAATTATACAAATTAAAGATGAAGGAGTGGTCGTTCGTAGACGTACCCTAATTAATTAGGTTACATAACGAAAAGGATATGAAGCGTTCTGTTATTCCAGAGAATGATAATTATACAGCTAATTTACGCTGCCCGTAGTGAATAATGTTCAGCGAAGCTAACAGGAATCAGCGGGCGCGATACCGAGTTGATCGTGTTAATCGCGACGACGAGTAAATTTCAGCGGAAGGCACGCGCGTAAAATTACTTTGTGTGACTAACGCCGTTCCCATCTTCCTGTCTCTGTCCGCGCTTTATCCCTTCGCGTCTGCCGCTCTCTTCCTCGAACCCCTTTTTTCTCAGGCGGCAGCGTGTAACCCGCACCCGCGAGAATAATGAGAGAGGAACCCACCACGGCCAGACGGCGTCTCATTAAAGACGGCACATTCAGGTGTCAAGTTTGAAATTTTAATTAGTAAAAAACCAATCCAATTCCACGTCGCGTCTAGCTCACCCTTCAGTTTCGCCGCTCTATCGTTCCTCTGCTTTTTCTCTCGTTGATACCCGGCTGGGACCGAGTGCTCGTGTCCTCTTCAAAACATCGAACGTTTCAATTACCATCGGATCCGATCAGTTTTTTCTTTAGTCTTATAAACTTAATGCTTTTAGCAGCCACGCGACTACGAACCGATGTGCCTTTGAAATAACTTCAACTGTATTTCATTGCACGATGATGTAATTACAGTTTATATTGTAAATGCGTTTTTGCAATTCCTTGCAAATGTAAACAAATTAGGTTGAGGAAAGGTGAGTTTTCAATAGAAACATTGGGATCTATTTAGAGATGGACACTATCGACTAATTACTATTTAGTCGTGATGTACTATCGATTGTATAGTCGATAGTTTTTAGTCGATTGAAATGTAGTGGTTATTGTATATGGGCACGTCATCAAATCAGTAAGACCGTCTATGCATTTACCTTTTGTGAATGCATTAGTTTATGACTAAAATGACCAACATATATAAGGTGAATACGTTTTTTAAAAGTAATTAGCATATTTTGATTTGTCATAAACTAAATATTGGCTTCAATATTGGCACTAAAAAAATGAACGCAAAACTGTTGATCAAAATTAATTGGGTTATAGCTTGCAATCCACTCGCACTACAATTTATCTATATAAAATTTATATAATAACTTATATTATCAATGGATTTATATTAAATTTATGAATGTATATTATTCATTATAAATTGTATTATAAATGACACGATGGTACGAATACAAACGAGTGGAATAGCCGTTAAAATTTGACTGAATTTATCGATACTTCGAGTTACTATTTAAAAAAACTAATTTAGTCGCTACTTCTAAAAAGTAGTCGACTGAAAATAGTATTGGTTTGCTATTGACTTAGTCAATAGTTTTCAGTCGATAGTGCCCATCACTAGATGTATTATGGTGAGTACCAAAAGTTGAAAGTCTTTAAATTTAAAATCTTATTTTACCCAGTTTTCAAGAAAACAATTATCGTTCACCCATACCGCAGTCCATTAACGAAGCTTTACCTTGGAATGAAAAGTTCGTGTCCCTTAATGCAGTGAATTTTGGAATGTTCTTTTTGTAGTCTCTTCATTTTCCTCTTAAAAAGTTGTGCAAACTTCTGAATAAGCGAGAAACAGTTGTAGATAAGTTTGTTGTATAAGAGCGATCAGGCGGAACTTGGCAATTTATCTCTCGCGGGTTTCATTAATGTACAGTCGCGATGTTACTGAATTCTTGATAACACTAACATTGCGAGAACGAAGTGTTAAAGAGCAAGATAACCGGTTAACAATTATATTTAAACCCAAATAATTTTATTATATTTTTATTCAATATTCAATACCTATATTCCTATTGAGTACAATACAATTCGATTTGCATGCAATTCCTAACGCGTGAAAGGGAGAAAACTGCTTTAAATTAGATTCGGAAGTTGAGAAAAGCAGAAAGTTTCGACGAACTTGTGTAAAACTTGAATGGGCAATAGAATGAATTACGGAAGCAATTTGGATTAGCCGAAATAATCGAAGCAAGCCCCCCACTTATAAAATGGCTGCTTCTAGTGCAGGGCGATTATTCAGATGGCACATTTCGCGAAGAATTAAAAATAAATTCATGCACAGGCTTAACGAAACTCGAGCCAGGAAGGGATGCCCTCTGCTGCTTCAACCAATATCTGCATAATTAACGAGATCAATTGGCAAGCGCTGGGCGAACTAATTTCATATTCCGCTGAAGAATTAAAAGGGGGCGGCTAATTGTAAGAGGAGTTTTTAATCGTGTACGGACTGGCGTTCGTTCAATTTTCACTTCTATCTAGTAGAATTAGATCCTCGCGCAATCTTATCTACCTTTGCAGCCGTTAATTATGAAAATTCACTTGCACAGAGATATAAAGAATCTTTTCCTTTTTAATACCTAAATGATAAAATTAATTTTACTCGTTCCTGGATAAGTAGAAGGGATGACACTGGTTATAATAATTTTATGATAACAGTGAACAAAGCAAGAAGTCATCTTTAAATACGCAACCATCCGACACACCTGCAGATGTACCTACAGAAAGATGAACGCTTTTATTTAGTCGAGAGACATGGAAGAAGATTGCCGGACTGCCGAAAAATTTCTAAATTTTCGGCCAGCCTGGTCTGAGCGTCGCCACTTCTAAAAATTAGAAAGCTTCTTTGTTCAAGAATTCCTGAGACACGAGACGACGTTTTGATCAAACAACGGCAGCCGAAATGGACGAAGAAGCTGGACAAACAGGGCGAGTAAAGAAGCGAAAGAAGGGGGAGGCAAGGAGGAGAAATTTGACGGTGTTCTTGACGCACACAGCACTCCGTCGCTTTTAGTTGGTATTACCAAGCGTCGGAAGCGTGGACGACTCGCACGAAGCTGTCGTGTCGCGACGGGACACTCACTTCCGAGGGACTTACAATGCCGGAAATCTCGCGCGCGAAACCGGAAGAAAAAGAATGCTGCGGAGAAGACTGACGAAAGAGACAACAGGCGGAAGCGAGTGCAAGCATGAACGAAGCTGTTAGGCGAGGAGGGAAGAAAGGGAGTTCTTCCGGCCGTACGAAGACTTTAGCCCCCTTAGAATAGGGGAACGAGCGTTAAACTGACAATAGCACTTTTTTAAAGCTGCGCAACTACGCTCTAACAATGCTACGATCCACGGACTGCATATACATCGCTTTCTCTACCGTCTCGTTGCTGTCTTTCTCTTAAACGTTCCTTGCACTCGCGTGCGCGCTGAAACGTTCGCTCAAACTATCATCTCGTATCGCATCCCTTCCGTGCATACCTACTCGCCCGTGCTCGGCTTCGTTTTTCAACAGCGACGTAACCGTCTAGCTCTGAAAACCCTATGACAGTTTCCCGGACCAAAGTGAATCTGGCCTGTCTTCGAAGCGGCTGCTTGAACAACGGGCGACGCATTTTTCTGATTAAAGTTTAGCAGTGAAACTACTGGGCATTAAGGTATTTTGCATTTAAGTAATCGAGCAAAATATTTGTAAAAACTAGGAATGGTGGAAGGACGGGGGAGCAGAAAAAGATGGAAAGGATGTTGAGGCGAATGTTTGGCCCAGGGTATACTAGTGGACTCGTCAATGAGGTTAGGTTAAGTTACCTAGGCTACCTAAGTTATCTAGGCTACCTAGACTACGTAGGATTCTTAGCAGACCCATTCCTTAGATTCGGTGATAGTGAGGGGAATTCGCAGGATCTGGTAGAGTTTGGTGTAGAAGCGAGAGTGCGTGGATGACTGCTCGCATTGAATCCCTCTGGTAGTAGAAGTAGAAGGCGTCCATATCAAAACATCATAGATAGGTGTAGCTACTTCAGGGAACAAGAAGCGCTCAGTGGTTCAGTGGCCAACTTCGATCGTATTAGGTTACTCTACCTCACACTGTCAGTGCCCACTTACACAAATTGTTCCACCATAATCAATGAATGCTTGACTTGACTTGCTGTATAGCAATTCAACAAAGACTGTAAATTATATTATCTTACACGTTGTCTTTTATTCCGTTGCACGATGTTGAGCCCAGTGAATCATTTTTGGACCAGAAAACAATCAAGTCGAGCCTCGCATATAAAGCATGAACAAAACTCGCGAAGAAGGAATACATACATATATTCATCGTCTTGCCAAAATCAAAAAGCTGTCGGTTTCATTAAAATGCAAGTATCAACATCCACGATCTCTCAGGCAGAGAGGAGGTTTATCGCTCCGAAGCATCAGTAAACATCCTTTTACGCTTCTCCTTCGTCCGTTATGTTTTTTTCCTTAAACATTCTGAACTGCCAGGTTTCGTAAACATTCCGCAGCTTTATGGACAGAAAACTTGAAGAAAGAAGGAAGGGTCTCGAAGCTTTGCGAAGCAGGCACGAAACACGGAACGAGTACGCTGGATAGGGTAGACAGAAGAGGCGAATACAAGGATAAGGGGTCAAAGAGAAGAGATCAGAAGGAAAAGAAGGAAGAGAGATGGTGAAGAATGGGAGGGGGTGGGGGGTGGTTGGGCAAGTGGAGATTAAGGTGGCCACTCTTAAGCCTGACGCCAAAATCCTGATGGCGAGGCTTTCGTCGGGCTCGAAAGGAATGGAATACCTACAATCTTCCACTTGTATAGTATACCCCTCTTGGGCTATATAGTCTGCTGCACATTACTCCTCGACCTCTGCCTCTTGACTCGTCGCACCCTTTCCGGCTTTGCTTTCACCTTGTGTCACCCTGTTCCCGAAAAATTCGCGGTGCCACAAGTGATGCTCTCGTTACATTAATGGTCTTCAGCTTGAAATACGATGTCAGAAATCAATGCAAGACCTAATAAAGCTTCATCATTTTCTCTGAAAACAACGGCACATTTGCAACCCAATAACAAAATTTGACCTTGTGGATTATGCTCAAGGTCATCTTTGCATTTACTTTTTTTTTTAAACAGATTTCCACCGACCCCAAGGTATAGACACACCTCCCAAAGCCATGACAAGTAATGTTTGAAAACCCTGTACAAACAATTTGTCTGTTTAATTTGTTAATACAGCTGATTTAATTAGGCTCGAAGAATAATCAGTTTTTGTATTTGCCCACTCAATTAAGTGGCTAACGTTAGTCAACTTACGAGTACATGTTGACAAATAACGTAACTACCAATACAGGTTGTTTCTTTGATAAAGTTCACCATCAATTATTATTTTAATATTAATTACAAGTACAAAAGTAGAAAATCGTAACAGCGGAATGGTGCAAAGGTCTTCGAAGAAAATTGCGTAGATTTTTTTTGTCACGCGGGGTACTTTTTGCGATTCATAGAAGAGAAATAACTGGCGCGGAAGTTCGAAACAAGTTTTCACAGTATTCATGAAGTTGGACATGTATCACTGGCTCGATTTTCCACTTGTCTCGTCCCATTAAAACACTTCCCGCCCCCTATACCGTACAATAGAACCAGAGGAGGCGGGGTGGGGGGATAATAAATGCACGCTTCGTTGAAACTCGTTGTTTACTCGTTGGCCTGGTACTCAATTAACGATGAATTTGAATGACGTCTGGCGGTAGAAGATCCCGATTTTCGGCTCACCTCGATTTTCGCGGATTACATTTCGTAGTTGACGAGAGGCGAGCGGAAGGTGCTTGTGAGGGGAAGCGGGGACGAGCAAATGAAGTATATGTAAATAATGAGGGTGGGAATGAATACGTTGGGGCGCTGTGGCTGCGCTAATGGCGGGTGCAACGGCCGTTGGAGGGCCAGCCGAAAATAATTCCGTCCTCTATCGTACCGAGAGAGTCCCCCTCAGGGCGCCCAATTATCGTGAAACGCCTACCTACTACTTCGCGCTTGGGGCTTAAGTAAATGAAAAGCGACGCTTGTCCGTAAACAATACGGCCAACAATAAATCTTAGCAGAAGCGGGAAATCGATGTTCCCTTCACCCAACTTCTGTATCTTTGGGCCTTTTGATTTCCATTTTCTTCCAGTCTACATAATTTTCATTTCCTTCGACCGATTCTAGATTATTTTACCTCATTTTTTATTGCTCAATGAAGAAGGAATATAAATTATGCAATTCTTAGATGCTACCACGATCATTCTACTCTAACCTAAGAATATGTGCAAAAATAAAGGTATCGGGTTTTTCCGTAAAGAAGTCCATAGGCTTGTATTTAGTTTTTTACATTTTTAAGTATCCTACATCGTATCCATATAGACGTCCATATATGAAAACACTTTCCAGTTGCCTGGAAAGTGCTGCGGAAGGTTCAAGACACTGTTAGATGTCTTTTATTACATTGTTTGCAGTGCTATACCTATTCCGACGACTGGAAAATGTCTTTACTAAATTCACGACGGCCGTGCTTCCTGGGAAACAAAACAGTCTGCTGGCTAACACATGGGCCTCAAGGGCCTTTTTACCATAAAGCGCGCCCCTCGCTCCGACCCGTAACTATCCCTTATAACATTCTTCCAACTAGCCCTTATCCACCGTTGCAAACCGCGTCACAATTTCTCAAGACAGAATCAGCCCGAACACCGAGCAGTGAAGATCTCTCCGACACTGTAATTGCTGTTCTTACTTTAAATAAAATAAGAGTTCAGATCGAAAATGCAAAGCTCGTAAGTTACTACCCGCTTGGGAATACGGCAACGGAATTGCCGAATGTGGAAAAGCGTATTTGGTAGTCACAGCGGCCATGTCAAGCCCCTTCAAAGTTAATAACCACCAGTCCCTTTCGGGGCAACCAATTATTCATACGTGGGAACAACTGATTTCATAAATTCAAATCTTGAAGTGCAAAGTGACCGTGATCGTGCAATGATGGAAAGTTTGTGAAACGTAGTTGTTTTACTGATCCAGCCGAGAAATCGGCTGTTGTGCAACACGTGTTATTCTTCGAATGGCCAGGATCGGTAGAATAACCAAGTGATAGTTGCCGTGCAGGTAGTAAGTTTTGTCAAATAAAGTGAGTTCGCTGACCCGACCGTAACGTGAGCTGTCTTCCACTGCGGGATACCTATTTGCAATGGTCAGGATTGGTAGGATGAGACAGTGACCCATTTTCGTCGAAGTAGGTTCATTTCTAGAGAAGCGGGTATACCTAATTTCAATTGTTGGCGAATTGTTTAAAATTTAACGTACGCTGTACTTGATAGACTCGTTACTCTGTCCATTCTAATTCTTTCTTGTTCAACTGATAACGGCAGATTGATTTCATTTGTATTTTAATTCGTTTCCATTCATGAATAATGAATAAATCGACATTAACTTTTGCTCCGCGCTATACCGGCGCGTTCTGTTTGGGGCGCCGGTCGAACGTCGCTACTTAGCACGACGCGCCGTGGATCGTCCCTGAGCGCGGGCTCTACGCGCGTTCTGATTGCTCCGTGTTTTTTGTTAATTATTCAAAAATGAAGGCACAAACCAAATTTTGGCGAAGGAGAAAGCTGTTCAGTATCACCTCAGGAATCTCACATTTTCGGCTCCTACACCTTTTACATTACACCCTATATAGGCTCTAATAAGGGCCTATAAGACCCATGGGCATTTATGTGGAAGCAACCCCAAATAGAGTCCCAGTTGGGCTTCTATTTGGTTGGGCTTGTTTACGGAAAACCCGGTAAGTGAAATAAGTAAAAATAGGTCCTAAAAATGTTATTCCTTAATTTCGACTTATTTTTACATGGGGAATCTTTTTCTTTTCACCCGTACCTTTCTGGCTGTACCAGATTATGGTTACTCGAGTACCCAAGTACTATTCGCGTTCAGAATGAAGTCTCCTGTGAGAAATGACGGGTCTGATTTGCCAGATTCCATTATAGCCGAATTTGAACCAATTAGATATCTGTATCGCTCATGTATATTGACAAAGAAAGTGTACGTAGCCTATCAGGCTCGAGCTTCCAGCTTTACACGCAAGGAGCGCTGTGTACCCATCTGATGAAGACTCAAGCCAGATTTCTCGAAAAAGAAGCGATATGCGAAAAAATTTTGTTCTTTATTTTGGGCTTATTTTTACAACGTATTTTCAAAATCGTGACGCGATTGACGACTCATCCTCTTCCGTTCGTGTCACGATTTTGGAAATACGTTATACAGCAAAAAAATGCAGTGCAACACTTAGAGTTCAGTTGCTGTTTATACAGTAACTCTCATTGAGAAATAAGTGATAGTTACCTTTACTCAACTCATGCATTCAGAATATCAACCTTTCACGTAATTTATCATCAATGCAAATGTGTATCGGCAAAATTCCTCGCAGGGTGTGCGAACGTGACAGTTGGGAATGCCCAAAGGTTGAATCGGCGAAAGTTTAACGAAGACACTATTTCGTGGCACTTCGTGTGCAATCACGGCTGCACGTACATGTACATATATAAAAGCGATGGAACTTTTCGAAGCAAGCCGATTCTAGGAACGCGCATGACGATCGAGCCGGAGAACGTGAAAAGGAGATGTAAAGATGGGAAACCTTAGGCAAGGAGGTCAGAGAGGAGAGATGAGACGATGAAAGAGAAGGTCGGCAAAGTCGATCTTGCAATACGCGGTTAAACTCCACAGCAAGGGAATGATAGAAGACGGGGAGGTGCTTCTTGACTTTTCAATTTTCTTCCACTCTTCTATCCCGTACTGCTTCGTCGCTTTTCGAACTCTTTAGCAGCCAGCCAGTCTAAACGATCACGACGAGTCAATAGAGTTTGCCCTTGGCTGCAGTCAAATAATTTATCGGAGATTGTACCGGCACTTGGGAACGTTAGCACTAGCAAGACAGCTTGCATTTACTCCGCTTCGAATGTTCGTATTTGGGGTTTCTTTCGTACGGCTCATTTTCCAGACTTATTCCGTTGCAACACAACGTCTCTCGATCTGAACGACAAATACAAAGCCATCTGATTCATAATTTGTTGTTGGTCTTCCGATAGATTAATTGGTTGGTTCTGTTATGCTGCGTGAATGGTGATGATTCGAGATGCAGTGTATTAGATCGGTGCATATGCAATGATCAATCAGCAATAGCATAGCTTTCCCTCTGTTTAGAACTAGCACAAAACGTGTGCAAGGGAACAAGTAAAAGTATTAGGCGCTCATACTAAGAATCGCATCATAAATTGTCACCTTCGAACGAGATCAATCCTTGTACCACCTATATAATGCACTATGTTGACCTTGCGGCTTATTCTCAAGGTCAAATCTTTTTATCATAGCAACGTGTAATACTGATACCGAGTAGCAAAAGGCTTCAAAGGTTCATGGGTCAAAAATGTACTGTTCTCTTGGAAAATAAATGTTCAAGTTTCATTACCACTTACATTGATATTTTACATTGATATAAATATTTAGAGTACCCAACAGGAAGTGATTTCCCATCTGAAAGTTCCTGCCCATTTAATAATGCTTTACAAAGAGAGTAATATATTCTTGGGAGCATAAATAACGCACGTAAACAGCTGTGAAATTCAAGTAAACAAAATGAAATTCAGCACAATTTAGCTGCAATTATGAACCATAACGAACGAACGTTTATTCGCATTTCAGTGGAAGTTTCATATTGCACAAAGAATACAGTGGCAACGATTCTTGCGCCGTTTGCTAATTAATATTGTGTATAAACATGTGCATGTAAAACCCTATCGTAGAAACTATAATAGGGGCTCGAGGAATTTCCAAATAATGCAAAAAGATGAGTATCGGGTATGTATTAAACAATACAATTGTTTCCTATACCATTGTTGGTCTCTCTCGTAACTTTCCCAATCAAGCCCCGTATTGTCCGCCACTTGTAAACGATCTATAATTTCATGAATTTCCACGGAAAACTTGCTGTGCAACGTAGAATGCAATTAGAACATGTGGCTTGTCAAGGGGCTGCAGAGAATGCTGCTACACACTTCACGGCTTCGTTGTATTTCTAGTTCGTTAGAATGAAACGGTCCTAGCCCAAAGCTGCATCGCGCAAGATTAACCTTTAGTGCTTTCGGGTGCCTTATTACGTACCTTGAAAAGAAACTCTTTCACAGTTCAACGATTCGCAGCTTTAAAGAATTAAACTGTTTCATCCTGGTCGAGCATTCTATATCCCGAAACGACTTTGTTTTTGGAATGCAGAAAAAGTGAAATATAAATTCTTGAGTGCTGCAACGAAAATAGCCCGCACCTAAGGCGTAGAATACTTTTGTTTTTCAATGTACAAATTGACTGAAAACCGTGAGAGTTTTGTTTTACAAAAATGAAATACTACAAACAGACATCAGTTATGGACTTAATTTTGTTTAGTTATCTGGTAAAAATGGTGAATCTGGATGGTAAAGACAGATTAATTGAACTTAAGTCCAATTGTTTTAAAAATAGAATATGTTATCCCGCTCGTTTGGCTGCAGAAAATGTAATGCGAAAGATACGACGAAAATGTGTAAGGCCGGAAAGTAAACAAGTAAAAATACCGCTACATTACGATGCTCGGAGCGTAACGCTAGGAAGTAAATAAATAAAAATATCTCTAGATGATGCTTGGAGGACACGCCGCTCAGAGTAGCGGGGATGTAACTACATTAACGGGCTAACTACTCAGTTACGCTGGAAATGCCTTGTGATTACTTTCGTTCAAAATGTCGAAGTCGCATGTATCTGTGCAAGGTGTAGATGATTTCCTCGACACTGGCGATGCAAGCGTTGACGCTGATGTCCTATGCCCTCGAAGCGTTAATTGCGTTAAGCCTGTCCATTTTCTTTCTGTATTGCGGGTTTTATAATTTATTTAACTGCACATTTGATAAATTGAAGGGCCTGATGAAAAGAACCAGGTGGCTTCAATTTTTGTCGAAATTTAAAGATTTTGTTGCGTATTTATTTTTTAATATATTAAACAGCTTTTTTTAGCTCGCGTAAAATTCGTAAAAAATGGAACCACGTTCTTCTTACATCCAACCCTTCACCGTTTTACCTGTTTACTCATTAGTACGTGGATAACTATTTCTACAAGATGCCACCTCACAATAAATATTTGTTATTGAACTGCGATCAAATTAGTGGTATATTTCTTTTCCAATGGGTCCATGTATAATAGACTTAATTGATTAGTGCATGAAATCCGTGTCAACAAGTTACTGGCCGTTCTCCAACCACACGAACACGGATTTCGGGTTTATAGGTATCTAGCCTTGATAATCCCAGAACTAATTGTAAGAAATTCGTGATGCTGTAGTTTAGCAATAACTCTAAGCGAGATCCAAGGATAAGACGACATTCTGCCTACTGATTATTTGAATTTTGAATAGTGCGCTGTGGATTTAGGACGCTTAGGTTGATACTACGTTTATAAATATCCAGACGGTCCGTATTCGCAGGAGGGTTCATTAGCTCTGACTGGCCTGTTGGACTAATTAATTATGCCAAGTGACATAAGCGTTCCACCTTAAATCGGACATAACCAAAAATGCGAACATTTTCAATTATTGAACATTCGTTTTGGAAGTACAGACACCTTTATGTAAGAACGTCCCAAGGAATCTATTTAGGACTGCTATTGACCTAACCTCACCGGCGTGAAGGTAGAAAAAACTTCATTTTGTGCCTGCCTAATACTTGTAACTCACACAAATATTATGCAACAAAATAAAGCAGCTTGTAGCATTAATAAAGTCGCTCAAGCATTATGTTTGTACCCTTTTCTACAAGTTAAAAGCGGCAAGTAACTCAGAGAGTTATACCTGGAAAGTATCGTCGATGCGCCCGCTGGAAACTGTCCCAATATCACGTCGAAGTGAAATGTAATCGAACGAACTGTGTCCTCGAATGGGTCGGCTTGATGAAACGAATGTCTTAATCACCCCTCAATTATCCGTTCACGGATGAAAGTTTAATTTACGAAGCAGCGGAGTTCTAAAGAGTTACGCGGCCGCGGAAAATTCGCTTGCTTTATGTGCTTCCGCCTCGGAAGTTTCAGTTTGACCGTTGAGCCCCCGAAGAAGAATGATGGAAATTGAATGAGAAACGGAAGAAAAATGACGAAGCGGTAGGAGACGATTCGAGCAAGACTTATAGGGAGGCACCAGACAATGAATTCGTCGTATTAAACTGGTAGATTGGAATTCTAATTAATATTCGCAGATTATGGATAAAGATGGGAGAACGGAGGAACGAAGATGAAGCGAGAAGTGAAGATGGTACGACTAGGGCTTGTTCCGTTTCTGTAAGCTGTCAGCTTTCAAGTTTCTTTGTTGTCCATTCAATACTTTTTGACTTCATCCACTTCTAAAGTAGCTTGTACGATCAGCTTTTACGAAACATTGGTGTTCAGACATTTAATTTTATGACACGTACGCCTAGTCTTAACATTTTGCTGATAACTGTGCATTTTCTGATTAAGCTATTTTAGCCAGGCGTCAAGGAACATAAACTATTTTATGGGCGCAGAAAGTCCGGATTTCTGCTACTATATGAACTATTGGTACCTTAACTTTGCACTACAAATAACAATTGACCTGCCATAAATCAATGTTTCGATGTGATATCACGTGGGCAGACTAATTAAAACTAATTCCTGACCTTAACAATGATAAGACTTTTATTGCAACTCCATTGTCATATTTGGGTAGAATCTTCTGTCAATAGGTTGTCCAACTTATTCTTGTTTATACCAGAAGGCCCTAATTTTCATTTGGATGCCTGGGGACCAAAAAGTTCTAGACGCGGTCCTGAAGTCAATACATATCGCATGGCATCAATGTACGCTCTATAGATCGTACTCTTTGCAATATTGATACCTAAGTTTATCTGACAATGTCATATAGATCATATGGCGTACTGACGAGGGTAGAACTTAATATTTTGATCTGCGCTTTGATTAATTCTTATATACAATTCTGTGTGCGAATCTGATATTTTTATTTCGAGTGCTGTTGTCTGGTCCATTAATTTCTATTACAAATTTTCCTATGCAATTTTGGCGTGGAGTAAAAAAACATCGATTGTCTACAATGATTAACTAACCCAACTTGACCTAAAACCATTGATTGACTATAATGATTATTGCATTTTGTCAAAAATCAGTGCATAATGTATTTGAAGTAATTATATATGACATAATTTTCAAGTAATCTATATGAAAAATAGCGTGTCAGCTCAATATTTTATCGCACATGTATTCTAAAAGTGGCAGAAGTAAAAAAAAGCATATTTTTCAGAAAAAGACAAATAACTATTTCTGAATAGGCAAAAAGCACTTCACTGACTTTTATTTGCTTTTCCTGAAAAACGTATCATTTTTTAGTTGTGTCACTTTTGAAATATATGCGCCATATTCATTTTTCGTTACTGTCTAGTATTATGCTGTTAATTGAATGTTCGGCCGAACGGTGTTTGGATAATCGTGGCACCATTTCATTTAAATGCGAAATATCCGCAGCGACGGAAGAGTATCTGGCTGGTTGTAAGGTAGACGACGACGCGAAGCACACGAATGGCAATGCTCGGAGTGTAAATAAAAGGAGACTCACGCCAGACAAAGTATACTCCTTCATCTCTTTCTCCACGTTTTCAGTCCCTCTCTCCTCTTCGGCCCTTTCTTAAACTTATGAAAGGGAGGAACATGGCGCTGCCGTAGACGACGGTTCCACGCCAAATCGAGAGCCAGCAAAAGCGAAATTGTGAAATATTAATGCGACTTCCTTCGGCGTTGCACGTTGATCCTCTGCTTTTTTCCTTTTATTTCCCCTTCCTCGTCTTCTTCCTTTCCTAGTATTTTATTTCTTCAGCTCTTTGTTCTTCTTATTCCCTTCGTTCTTCAACATGTTCCTCACCTGAGGCATATACATATCTTTGCCACCTTATCGTATAACAGTACTACAAAGAACACCTGACGTTGCTTCCTTTCTATGAGTAAACAACGTACATCTTTCGGAAGTTGTGCCTAGGGAAATGAGTTTGTAAATCGATCGACTCAGAGGACAAAAGATCGGAAGATTTAAACTTTACGTAACACTTAAGATGTGAAATATGTTAAATCTCAAGAAGTGCTGCGTTATTTTTAATAGTTTGCAAAAATCTTACTAATTATTATTTTTCGTATTATAAATATCACCTATACACGTGAATGTATTATGCGATGCTGAGAAGATACCCTCCGCTTGCGCCACCTAGCGGCACGTTCTCGAATGTCAGAGCCCCACTCTCGCGTTACGTACCAATCCTCTAACTGCCCTTCTCCTCAAGTTACGTCAGAAGAGGTAGATAAGTGTTCATTCCAGCGAACTTCTTCTCAGCTACGCATAATGCATTGGACCCAAAATGTATTGTCAATGCATCGTTTATACTTGTAAATAAAACTTCGCATTTCTTTTTATAGATCTAACATTTGCTACCTATTTTACAAGATAACTTTACTATTTTCCCGAAAAAAATTAAGTTTGTAGCAATTAGCGGATACTATAGCTATACATCTAGAAAGACACCCTCCTTGACGTTTCGTCTTTTTCAAATGGCTGTTTCAGGAAGGTGAGAGGGGATACTTGGAGGGACTCGCTTCAAGGTATGCAGACCTCTTCAGAACGCATTACGGAGACGTCCTGGAACCGCTTGAGGAGCTACGCCGCCGTGAAACAAATGCTTCCCCCAGAATGCCCAACACTCAACTTACCACCAGTCATTCACAGCCCATTTACGTGCCCGGAAAATACTCGGTGAGTAAATCCGTCTCTTTCTTTCCCTCCTTGATTTTCCCCCTGTCCTTACTTATTTATCTTTACGGGTCTCTTTTGTCTTTTTCTTTTGTTCCACGGCTCTAGGAGAATTCTCTCACCCTCCATACGTTAGGTAATTGTATCTACTTAATGTTTCATGTTACCTATGCCTCATTCTAAAGCGAATGAGAAACGTACTTTATCGAGATTTTTTTTAAACTTGGCGTAATTTTTTAAAGTGCAAATAAAATTATACAATTTTTGTAATCTGACTATTTTTGCAATATTTATACTGTAAACTCAATACTTAACCTTTTGAAGACGGGGTAAATATACAGAACGTATACATACGTCCCCTGGATCCAACAAAAATATACAGAATATATGTAGAGGGTGAGGCATTTAAAACAGATCACCTGAATAACTTCGTTAGTTTTGATAGTAGAAAAAATGCATCAGATCAAACTTGCTTGGTTTCGAGGGGCACATAATGCGATGCAACTAATTATTTTATACTTAGAAGCAAAGAGGAAATATAAAAAAGAAACCTGTATTTTTAAGTGTATTGGAACAATTTTTTACTTATATTCTGGTAGAGCGTTTCAAGATGAATACAAAGACCTATATGAAAGTTACTTCAGGACAACTACAATGGGAAGTAAATTAACTCAAAGTGTTCTACGAATACGTGCGCGCTTTGCTGTTTGTTGGTTGTCGCTCCTAGAATCCCTAATATAGGTCCCAGAATATAAACAAATAGCCATATTTACATTGTATATTACATTCACAAATATTCGGTTGTTCATGTTCTGTGATCTATATTAGCGATTACAAGAGCTATGTACTAACAACCAGAAAACCACGGAAGTATTTATAGAGCACTTTGAGTCAATTTATTTTCCATTCTAGTTGTCTTTGAGCGACTTTAATGGAGGTCGCTGTATTCGCCTTGAAACGCTCTATCGGAATGTAAATAAAAAGCTATACTATTCCATTTAAAAATGCAGGTTTGTTTTTTACATTTCCTCTAGGTCTCAAACTATGAAACAATTAGTTGCATCACATTATGTGCGCCTTGAAATTAAGCAAGTTTTATCTGAATCATTTTTTTCAATCATCAGAACTAAGTGAGTTATTTAAGTGAGCTGTTTTAAATGTCCCACCCTGTATATGTCACCCGGATATAATGAAAATATATAATATAATAATAAAGGGTTGAAAATGACATATTGAGCTTAATCTTTAAATTTAACAATGTCATATTAAATTTACCTGTCGAATTAGTTAATACTTAAAACGATTGTTTAATTCTAAAATTCCTGTTTTATACAAAAGGTATACATATTGTAACCTGTTAGATAAATTTCCAAGGGGAAGAAACCAATTCCAGGGCTTGAGATGTTTTCTGTATAAGATGGATTTAGCGCTAAGTAGTTCACAAAGACTAAACACTTTTCATCGTGGAATTGAAAGTCCTCTGAGGGCAACTTACCAAAGTGGTTTAAGGGGATTAACCGCGTAGACCCATCGATCCTGTCTCAAATCAGTTATTGTTCGGTGCTCAGACTTTCTTCGCGGTTAACCAAGTTTTCTATCGATTGTAGATTAAGGTCAGTTTTTTCAAAGATCGACGATGTGTTTTGATTTAAAAAAGGTAATGAAACATTTTGCTGCTGGGCCTTATAGTAAAATATTAAGCTCGAATATAAGAATATAAATTCGCCAATGAAATTCAGAGACGTTCATTATTCTTCGGAGATCAATAGGTTGCAGCAGGGTAGCTGTTTGAAACTCCACAGTGATTAATTAGTTTCGCGTGTAAAACTTTCCGTATCCTCGAGATAAAACCTAGTTTCTTCCAAGCGAAACTTTTATATAAAAAAAGTGCAAAAGGCGAAACGGGTGAATTTCTTTATTTTTGCGCAGCCCTCAAGTTGCCTCAGCGATAAGGAGGAGGACGAAATCTATGGTTTCGGATACGGAGTGTTCAGCAGGCAAATGCTTCAACAACGCCAACAGAAGCTTGCTCTCGCCGCGCAGAATACTACTGTGATGACGCCGGGTGCACATCAACAGCCTTACCAAAGGTAGGAATTGGTCAAATCGCTACACATCATTTTCTTTTTAACATAGAATATGTAACGTGAAAGATGTGACGGAAATGTGTACCGCTGGAAAGTAAGTAAATAAAAATACCGCTAGGCGGCGCCTGGGTATGTGTAACTGTGGAGTGGTGGGTTAGGTTGGGAGCGCTAACTTTGACAACTCACACACTTGCGATCTTTAATTAGGATTTAATTACTTTTGCAACGCAACACGCGTGTTCCGCTCTCGGTAGGAAACCGATTCGCATATATTTCTTTAACGGTCTCTCACTGTCCTTAAAACTAGACTTACAAACTATGTACTTTGAAAGTTACTATAACCTAATGACTAGTTACTAACTAGGGTGCACAGATACGTCAGCATAATGTGTCCTTATATAACGGTGGAAAGTAAATAAATAAAAATGCCGCTAGATGGCGCTTGGGGATTACGACGCTCAGAGTAGTGGGGATGTGACTGGAACTGTCTTGTGATTACTTTCGTTCAAAACGTCCGAGTCGCAATTATTCGCTCTTATATCTGTGCAAAGTGTAGATTTCCTCGATACTGGCGACAGCTGTCAACATACTCTACGCTCTCGAAAGGTTAATTGCGTTAAACCTGCCCGTTTTTTCTGTACAATCTCTTGTAAACACTACCCTAATAGCCACTAGGTTTCCGTTAGTGAGACTAATGGCAGCAACACGGGCCAAAATCGAGCCACATTATAACCTAAATGGCGATCGACTGATCGCGACGTTTCCTTGTTTGCCAAAATGCAACCAACTTCAACCGTTTGAATCAGGGATATCGAACTGGCGGCTTTTTCTCAAAGCCGTAGGAGAACATAGGAGTACGTCTTCTTTCATACCCACTTCACTTGGACGTATTTCTCTTCGCGAAAACCCCAAAACCGCGAGCTGCCAATTCGATACAACGTGAGCTGCGAAAATTTGATCGCCTTTAGGCTTTTAATGTGGCGCTGCATGTCGACGGCGAAACCCGCCTCGATTTTGGCCGGGTTAACGTGTTTACCGGACTGACTCGGCTATCAAGATATAAATGCTCATAGGACAAAAATCGCACGGAATAAAAAATTGTATATTCGCTAGCTCTGCTCATAGACTCTGTAGATTCAATTAACAGAACTCTCGTCTGAGCAACTAGTTCCGAGTAATGGTTAACTGGTATGGCCTCTTTATTGTACATGATTGTCCATTACTAAGTGGTTCACTTGATCCGAAATAACATTCGCGCGCACCTTTACGCCGGTTGCTTGATATTTAATTGCTAATTAAGCAACAGACTGCTCTGCGCATACTCCTCGTTCCCCGCAGTCGGGAATCGCGAATAGCGAAAGAGACAGTGGGTGGTCGTTATTAAATTCCATTATCTTGCCGCTGGCATTATCTGTTTTCGTGCATGCGCGAATAACCACAGTACCTGGCCCTGTGAACTTGTATTATTCACTCCTTCCCGCTACGATAAGCATGTTTTTGCGACTCCCCCAACTACACTTACCACTAACTCTGCTAGACCGTGATAAGCTCCGACGATTTGCTCCTGAAGACGCGACGCTTTATTTAATTAATAAACACGCTAATGTTCGCTATCATAATAGTAATTACTGTTGTATTTCATAAATTTGTATGTATTTAAAAGGCAATGCAAGCTATTGGTTTTTTGTGAAATTAACGAACAAAGCTGTTTAATTTTTCTATTTATTGTTACGTTAGCTGTTGAAGAATTGGCCAAGTACTAATACCACTAAAATATGGTTGACGAAAATTTATTTAACGTTGCAACAAAACTATTTAAAAAAAGTATTAAGCTAAAACTTGTGGTCCAAAAAAAAGTATGTTCATCATTAGTGAATAAAACATAATAACTTTCGTTTAAAACATTTGACGTGCCTTACATTATTTTTATAGAACTATTATATTATATTTTATAGAACTATTATTTTATAGAACTATTATAATTGGACAGCCTTTAGAATGCGTTGAGAAGCAAGTACCTTTTGGAAAACTGGTCTATTGTAAATCATTTAAAAAGCAAGTTTTTTCTTGTTTTGTATCAACAGAACCACACCTAAATAGATCTTAATGTTGATATATGACAATTTCTATGTAGATCCCTCGAGAAGTTCAGTTTTTTTATTAAAAGGATTAACTTTTAAACAGTTTCAATGGTTAATTTAAAAATTCGAGCTTAATAAAATTCAAATTAATTAAATTCACAGTAATCGTGACATAATGTATTAAGTATTGTAGGTGCATGGTTTAGAAAATTTTGACGTACAGGTTTATAAAGTTGTCATCTTTTAACACAAAAAAAAACAAGCACGCGTAAGAATCTAACTAATATAATTCCAAAATTTCAGTGATCTTGCATCAGTCCGCTACAAAGGCGTAGTAATTGCAAAATGACCAGGGTGGAAATTGTTAATAACTTAATACTGCAATGCAATTCCCATTTAATGGAACCTTCGTTTATGCAATTTGCATCATATTTTCAATTCATTGTTATTGCAATTATTGTTACGTCAAAAGCGTAATAAGCTTCATTATGATTTTCACGATTAAAACAGAAATGCCAATAAATAATTATAACTAGTTTATGGAAACAAAAACCAGTAAACATATTATTATACGTGCGTGCAACTGCATCGAATTTCTCAATTAACCACGGAAAATGCACGCAAATTAAGATAATTCGTCATTAAGGTAAAATCAAAGTGTTGAAATAATAATAAAAAGCTGCTTATTAAGAATTTGTTTTCTATTATACATCGTAGCTATTTTTACTATGCAAAATCACTAAATTATTAGTAATTAAGACATCGCTACATACAGGGTGTTCGGCTACTACATGTCAATATTTTAAGGGGTGATTGCTGAGGCAATTCTGAACAACTTTTTCCTTTGTCAAAAAGATGGTTAAGGCTCCGTTTTTTAATTACTAACGAACAAACGCTGACCAATCAGAGCACGCGTAGAGCACGCGCTCAGCGGAGAGAAGATCGTGATTCGCTCATTCGCGGCCTTCATCACTCTCGCTGCTGAGTGCACGCTCTACGCGCGCCCTGATTAGTCTGTGTTTTTCGTTAATCATTCAAAAACGAAGCTTTAACCACCTTTTTGGCAAAAGAAAAAGTTGTGCAAAATTTCCTGAGCAATCGCTCCATAAAATATTAACATGCAGTAGCAAAACACCCAGTAGTTCGAGAATTATGTAAAATAATGCTATTACAATATACCAACAAAAATATTAGCTAAAAGTGTGAGAAAAATGATGCTACATAGGAATTATGAGTATCGAAATTGGAATGTTCCATTTTAATTAAAAATGCACGGATTTATATACTACAGAAGGAAAAACATTATTTATCTGCCATCCAATTACAACATATTAATTTATAACATTATCAGGTTCTCCACATTAATAAATTTGAAAACCGAAACAAAAAATGTTGTTTATTGTAATTATAACATATGACGAGCATATTTTGCGCATGCAAGGAATAATACACCAAGCGATCTATATTTTCATTTATTAGAAAATTAATTAATGATCAGTGTATTAGTTGAAAGTTTTTCACGGTTCGCTTTGCGCATATTTTCCATTCAAAGGGATAATGAAGTATAAACCAATTCGTAGTTGTATTTCATAAAATAATTATATAAGTGGGTATCGGGGTTTATCCAATAACCGTGCACAAGCTACACATGAAATTAATTATAATATACCCATAACGATTGAACGACGAGCGTCTGACCGAATTAATTGTATACCAGTGTAATTTAGTTTCATAGGTCCTACACACTGAATAATTATGTATAACTGTAATAACAACCATGTATACCATGGCAGTAAGAGCTTGCTCGGACGTTATTAAAGAACAGCTCTGGAAGTGATATTGATACAGTAAATATTCGATAAGCGAGCGAAAATCGTGACTTAAGCCCGTCGCTAATCGTGCAGTGGAAGTGATTTTTTATTAGATAGGCAGGTAGGGAGGGGGGGGGGGGCTTAGCTTCATGTATCAAAAAGGACCTATACAATGGCGCCACCTAGCAAGGGGCCCGGAAATAGGGTAACTAAAATTCAATATGGCGTGTACCACGTGGCTCCATATTTTTATGCTCCAGACCGAATATACGCTGTGGACAGTAAGCGTCTGTATATTTTGGAGCTCAAATTTTATGCGATTTTTTCAGAAGTTAATGTAAAACTTGTTTCGGGTATTTACACGTTGAAGAATAAATAGTTATTCTTGAATGAAAAGTCTGAAGTGCCGAAAAGTCTATTAGAGACATTTTGCAGGGGAGGATTATAAATGGGGCCATTACACACTACTTCGGGCCATTACAAGCTATTAAAGAGTGCGGGGTTATTCCACATGCATTTATTGTGTATTGTTGTTACTATTTATTGCTTATTGTTTTTACTGTTTATTCTTTTTAAATCTATTTTCATGTAATGTTAAAGCAAATGTCCGCATTCAATGAATTCTTTTTATTTCTATCCCAAAATCTTAAAATTTTACATTTGCAGCGATAACATTTGTGTATTCAAAGTATGCAAAAGCGAAGAGACTTTTCATATGTTTGAAATTTTGTATTTGGCCAGTGATTAATTTTGAAACGTTGGACATTACTTTCGTATTTAAAGCCCGCGGTATAGTGCGCCATGTTTAATTTTAGTTACCCCATTTTTGGGCCCCTTGCCAGGTGGCGCTGCAATATACGGTATTTTGTGTTACGTTCATTTTTGCAGTGTCCCTCCTCTCCTGGATAGGAATATATACGTGATTGGATACGCACGTAGGAATACGCATACGAAAAATAAATTGTGGTGGGGATGACTTCCGCTCGTTTAACGTGCAGATCGTTCTGGTCGCTAATGGAACTTCTACTTAACGTATTCCTACATGCGTGTCGAATCGTATGTATATTCCTGTCTGTGTATCAACCCGAAAATCGCTTCCACTGCACGATTAGTAACGGACTTGAGACCCGTTTGTCGCTCACTTATCGAACATTTACTGTACAATTATCACCATGTATGTTCAAGAGCCCCAAGTAGGCACTTTCGAGAAACATCAATTTATTCACGCTCGTGTACCTTTAGCGGTGAAGTGTCGAATTACTGGAAAGAGGTCACCAGAGTATTGTTGCAGTCCTATTCATTACTTTTTAATAATCTATCAATAAATAACAAATGAGAATTTCGGTGAAAATACTGGGAATATAGTCACTCTTAACTGACAGCGACTGCGGGTGGTCTCGATAATTCACATACGACACGTCGCCATAATGACGGAAGCTACGATTTACGCGCAAATTCATTCGTTGTTACAAATGCACGGGGCGTGATTACACGGGAATCACGTTGATGCAGTATATTGAATACGTGCCGTTTCCATAGCCATATCCAAACGCTTCCTGCAGCATCAACCATGTACATAATTCTGTAGAAAAACTTACGCGTATGTACATTTCCGCTGCTTCCGTTGAAACTTTTCACTCGATGAACTGCTGAATCACTTCGATTATACTATGCTGCAGAAAAAGCAAAGGGTAAAATAAGGAAGATCATTGTAGTCTAGAGAACTTGTTATTTCCATATCTGCATATTGGTTTTTCTTCTAGTAACATATGCCTACATACAGTATGTCCGGCTTAAGTGTATACGCGCGACTAGTTCCGTAACTATTTAGAACACAAAAAATGTTTTAGACAAATGTTATACGGTATTGAGGGGGATATGTCGTGATGACTATTTGATGAACGTTCCATTTAAAAATATAATGATGACTTTCACAGGGCTTTCCAAGGTCATCGCAATGTCAAGTTCATCACAATATGTCACCTTTAATACCCTATAAAATTTTTTGCATTCTAAATAGTTACAGAAATAGTCATGTGTATATGCTTAAACCGGACATTCCGTGTGTGCAATCTGGTAAAACCTTCCACTATGCAGAATAATTAAAACTTAGCAAAAACTTTTAATTGCATTATAATTTTAAATAAGCCGTAGGAAAAATTTTAATCGACTGTGGAAAATTAGCATGGCATTTTCAAATGTAACGCAGGTTAGGAGATGGTTTTAAAACAAAATTCAAAATAAAATCCAATTTCCCAATTGGGATCATATTTGAATCAGTCGATGCTTTTCTTTCTTCTGCTCGTTTTTTTTACAATAGTGCCTTTTCATATTTCAATAAAAACAAAAGTATGCTTCATTTTCTGTCACACCACGTCCAAACATGTTCAACTTAATTCAAGCAAATTAGGATACCGAATTGCTCTAGTGATTTCTGGATTTGCCTGTCGAATTACGATGCAGTATCAGCCGATGAGTAGCATTACGAATATTGTTCGTTTAAACGCGATCCGTCCATGGATAACTCGACCAGGAGACCACTCGAGGCAATCACTGCCCTCCGTTCCGGCGCGGAGAGGAAGACAGCAGGGGCAGATAGGGTTGGAGGGAACGCAGTGTGATCCGAAGCGTATCGAAGGGTCCAACCGGAATCGTAACATAGTTTGCCCGTTGAGATGTTAGCTTTTCGTCAAAGGCTTGCTATTAGTATGCGCAGTTAGTATCACAGAATGGTGTATCAGGACACATGAATGCTATGTCACCCATCTATTACCAATTCTCTGGCATGCGAACTGTCGACATACCCTCACCGCCCTCCATCTTCCTTTCCTTTCGCCAGCACGTGTGTGCGTGTGTCTGTTTTCGTGGCCACCGCGGGATCCTGTTTCAACGATGAATCGCTTTGCAGAACGATCGATAGATCGGGGACCGTCGAGGTTCCGTCGATCAGACCAATAAGACGATTAATCTTGCTGAACACGATCCTTGGCGTTAGCCGGAAATCATTGTGCGCGCATTCCACCGTGACCTACCGTTGGAGATCACATGTCCCCTTTACTCTGCCGAGTACTTGGAATACTTGGACAAATACCGTGGCGTAAGAGGGCAGGAGGGTTAGCCGGGCCAAGGATCAACACCGTCGACTGTTGTGTAGCGTTTCCATATGGGAGAGCAAATAAAACTCGTTTGGATTAGCGAGGGAAACTAACTACATTTTTATTAATCTTTACCACAGTGTGTGGGATGCACTTCCATAGTTTTTATGAATCGTTACAAAAAACTCTTCTGGCCAATTTTTTCTTCTACTAGCAACTAGGTAACATAAAAATAACTATACTACGAAACTATCTAAAATGAAAGTAACTGTAATACACGTCTTAATATCTAGTGACTAATTAATACTGTACTACTTGTGACGAGGTATGTCCTTACATGTTGTTCCTCGCATGCGTCATCTGTCGCTTAACCGCGGAACGTTTTATACGCCGTACTTGATCTTGCGCTTCGATAAGTTTACTTGGGACATATTGGTGCATGATTTTTCACGTATTAATTTACTTAGGCTAAATTTCTTTGCACGGGATTATAGTTCACATGGTTTTTAACAATGGCACAGAAACAAAACACTGTAGAATGAATAATAACTGCAGCGTGATGAATGTTTCATTTTGACATCGGCTGATAGAATTTTGTCTCCAAATTACGTAAGCTTTGACTGATAGGAAAATCTTGAATTCCAACGGGTGTAATTTTTTAAGAACAGACATATCTTTAATGTTATCGTAGCATTTATATGATATTTACACTAGTTTGTTTATTATACCTAAATGATAAAATTAGGTTAGTTTCGTAAATTGGACCACCTTGGACCACCTAATAGTTCGCTTAAGTTTGACCAATCCGAATCATGCAATCTTAACTTTCTTAAGCGTAAAAGTGTTAGAGCGTAGTAAATATGGAAATTTGAACAAGAAAAGAATATGAACAACAAAGCAGGTATAAGGAATTGTCACTCCACCAATCTTATTACGAACCCATAAACTGCCAGTCCGTTAGCAACTGATTATTTTGTCAATTATGTATTTAATTTTTCTTAATATAGTGTAAACTGCTTCTCAGAATTCTGTTTTTATTTTTTTTAGAATGTATGTAAATTTTTAAGCGGAATTTCTTATTCAAAATAGTGAAACTGGTTTCGTAGATTGGATCATTGACGCTATTCCGAAAACATTTATTTTGTAACCAACTACGTAGCATATCAGTCTTTTGTGTTACATATATGTATGTATGTATCAATTATAGTGCCGACATTATTTTCCAATTTTTTTTAAACTATGAACCAATTTACTATTTATGGAGGTACTTTCTTAAGTGATCTAACCTAACTTTTTGTACCATGACCTTGAATATAGACCCTTTTAATATAGGCAACCTCTTCCGCCTCTTCTTGGAGGTATAATCTTAAATAACAAAGATATATGGTACATGTATAATTAAGTAACTACATTTCACACATTCAAATAAAATTCATACAAAGTGCACAATTAATAACACATCATTCATATAAAAAGATATACGATATTTATTATCAATATAAAAGACTAACGAAAGTAGTATCAGCGCTATAACTGTTAGCACATTATAATTGTAATTTCCCTCTGTTCCAGTTGTCTGAGCCCGAGATCTGCATTCTTCTACGAGTTTCCGCCTAACGGTAAGTCGCCTGGTTTCATGGACTTTGCAGATTCATTTGTCACTGTTTAAGATTTAAGAGAGGGCTCGGTGAAAACTCCGGCTTGTTCTCCAGTACTGTTATACTACCGGGTGCCTTTCATTTGCGCTGGGCAAAAGTGGAACGCGTTCGTTGGTCTAACTACGAGAGACAAGTACTGCGGATAAGAGTACCATATTATTAACGGGGCGTTTGTATTCGCGTTGCATAAATTTAATACGATCTCGCTAGTCGAGGACTGCCCGGGTGGGATATCTCTGGGAACGGGGAGTTTAGGAGAATGTGCTGCAGGGTAAGAAAACATTTCAACACTCTGTTGGCCATACAAATTCTTGTGTAAGCTGTAGCCGTAGTGACAAAGTTCTGCCAAGTTGGTCTATCTTTTCTGATAATGCGAATGGAGAAGTTTCTGGGATGCTAACGTTTAGGGAAGAAGCTCGTTGACTCCTGGCATCCGTTTAAATATATGTAGATCGCATATTTATTACCTTGGCGCATATGAAGTGCCGTTTATTCAGAGGAAATTTTGAGCACGAATAGTGTGCGCAGGATTTATTGAAGTAAACGTCTCTTTTACATACTTATATTTATAAATATTTAGAATTTCTCTTTTGTTACTGCTTTGCATCAATATTTGCGAGTGGCTACACATATTTCGAACCGTTTGGAAGACCTACCACACCTTTGTAACATTAATTCATTGTTGTTGGACGAGGTAAAAATAAATGTCGAAGACCTTTTATTTGGTGTATGAAACTTTCAGTATTGGCACACCATTTTAATATTTTTAATATGATTAACTATAACCCTGTGAATACGAGGAATATGTACAAGACGCATATGTACCTCGGCCGGATTCAATCTACATATGCAGAACTATACAATACTGATCCGTGATAAGAAACTAGCTTCTGGCTCGAAATAAGCAACTCACTATCTTGACCGTATTCGCTCTCGTCCCGTTCGAAAACAAAGTCAATCTGAATAGTATACCTGTTCTGTAATAAATTGGCCGGTCCCGATCGAGTTGCTTCTTACGGAACATTTGTACAGGGCTGGGCAATTAAAACAGAGCATCTGAATGACTTGCTTAGTTTTGATGATAGAAAAAAAATGATAAGCAACAACTAAAAAAAAAAAACACAAGTATTTATAGAGCACTTTGAGACAATTTATTTTCCATTGTAGTTAACTTCGAATAACTTTCATACAGGTCGTTGTATTCGTCTTGCAACGCCCTATCAGAATGTAAATAAAAAACCATACCATTCCGTTTGAAATACATGTTTTTTGCTTCCACCTATAAAAAATGTGTTACATCGCATGATGTGCCCCTCGAAACCAAGCAAGTTTGATCTAAAGTATTTTTGTCTATCATCAAAACTTAGCGAGTTACCGGGGTGATCTGCTTTAACCTAACCCAACCCTGTATATGCCCCAGGGATTTAAGGGGTCAATAAGAGTGATAACCAACCAAATAACCAAATAAGGTCACTCTCTGTTACTCAGAAATTGCTCAAATAATTGCTAATTGCATAAGTATATTCTCTAGCAGTTGCCTTCGAAGAATTTCGTTTGGAACAACGTATGTGTATTTCCAGTATGATTTCGTCAATGTAACCGCAATTATTCCAAAAAGTTATTCGTTTCGGTCGACATTTCAATTCGCCGGGCGATATTCTTCGCTGGAGCAGCATAACTCGCGTCATATTTTCCACGTTGTAGCATTGTAAAACAACCAGTTATGGACACCAGCGGTATAATAAGCGGTCCCCAGGTAGAGGTTAAGACAGAAGGGGGAATATTTGGTCGACCGTGAATGCGGTTCGGATTATTTAATGCATTGACTAAGGCGCATGTACGTATTCACCGATGCAGTATAGAGGGGCTTATTCCAAGAAGGAGCATTGCTCGTTCGTGCACGTCACTCCCAATGAAATATATGTAAATGGTGCAACAATGGGCTGGCGCGAGCACCATCTTCGTTTGTGCTGCTACCATTCAGGGAGACTGCGTTGTTACGCGGAGTCGGCCACACGTCTTTGGGATTCTCTGCTTGCGGATCGACGCATTTTATGCGCGCAGCTGCCCCGTGTGTACTTTTCATTACAATTTAATTCGATTACCATCTTAAAGAAAGATTCATTTGGTAAAATCGAATAAACGAAGAGGTAAAAACGTCCGATCGTCTGAACTGTAATTTTATAAAAACACTTCACTGCACGCTCCTCGACTTCTGCAGTTACATCGGCGAAGGCAGGGACGACGCGGGACGCAGTAATATCGTAGGCAGACGTCGAGCACGGGAAATAAAATCAAGAAGAAAGACCGAAACGGCCGAGCCTTGCCGTCGGAATTTTTCAAGATATCGAAAAACACTTTAGCTCCCATATTGGAGAAGCAGTTGGCGCACAAGCCTAGGAGGTTAGCTTTGATATTTCATTTCTACCGACTTCGCTCGCTATCCACGCTCTATCGAGCTCGCCATTTCCATCGCTATGAATATATAATTGAGAGCGAGTCCTTCTCCTATCTCCGTACGTATGTATATTTAACGAATGGTTTTCCTTTGCGCTCCTCCTATCCTCTGCATTGCACCTTCGGTTTCTACAGTCCACTGGACATTGAATTTTGGGTGAATATTGACAATAAGGGGCTCAGCTCCAATTACTTTGACCTTGAAGTATATTGTCATCATTTTGAACAACTTTCAATATTTGCAAAAGACTTTGGTAGCTATGTAACTTAGCGGCTTTCCTCAATTTCGGCTGCTGCAGTACAGTCTTTTTTACGTAGTTTAATTTTGTTACTAAAAGGACAAATCAAGCAAGGGAGACGATAAAAGTACTCAACTTTTTAGATTGTTTTTGAAAAGTGACAAACCAAGGTTTATTTTTTTCTTGGAAGTTACGACAGGCGTAAGACGGGTACGCAGCGCCTCCAGGTGTAACGCCAGAAGCTCGAGCCTAATAGGTTACGTACACTTCCTTTATCAATATACGTGAGCGATACGGATATGTAATTGATTCGAATTCGGTTCTAATGGAATCTGACCAATCAGATCCGCATTCCTTAAAGAAGACTTCACTCTCGATGCGAATAGGAGTTCCAAACCAAAAAAGGGACAGGTTAGGTTTGGCAGTTTGTTTTATCCATGCCGGCCTCCTGCGTCGTGACTTCCAAAAAACCTCTATTTTACATTTTTAGAAGAAACAGTAAAAAAAACAGCAGAAACTAGAATACTTTTATCATCCATTGCTATTGACTTCTAGGTTAGGATCTTGGGATCCTTTGCGGCGTACTCGTTCGGATTAGCAGCAAGCAATACAGACACACAATTATAGGTGGAATTCATTACAATGGTAACAATAACCTTTTTTTTTTGCAAATATCTCGAAAACTAAGGCCCACCGTCGGTTACATGTATAAGAAAAAATTGTTCAAAACGTTGATTTCTAGAAACCAAGGCGTCAGATTACACCAAGGATGTCCAACCTTTTAGTTTCTTTGGGCCACAATGGAAGAAGACAAGTTGTTTTGGGCCAGACATAAAATACACTAACACCAGCACTAACACTAACTAATGAGCAAAAAGACATAGAATATATATTTAACGTTTTTAAGTAATTTAAACTTCATTAATTCATGAATTTTTTATTATAAAAGTAAAAGACAAGACAGCAATTTGAAATTAGTGAGATGTTTGACATTGTTTTAGAGACACTAATGCTTCGATATTTCGTTCGATGGAAGTAGTTACAATTCTGGATGAGTTCTCAGGGGTGTTCATCAGATATTTTGTAGCATTATTAGTGATATTTTTAGTCGCAATTCTCATAAGGATTGTAAGCTTATGACTTTTTGTTGGGCCGCATTTTTAGCCGCTCTGGGCCGCATGCGTCCCGCGGGTTGAACAAGCCTGGCTTACATTAAATTTAGCAAAAGTTTTTTGCAAATATCTAGGTAACTAAAGTCGAAAATGATATCCTAAACAACATATTTCAAGGTCAAACCGATAGGAGCTGGGCTCTTATCATCAATATTTACTGGATTTTGTCCTCTTTTTTATATTGCCAAAATGTCCACCGCAAATATTTTAACACACCTATCAATCTGTTTGTAGGATATCATTGTGAACGTTCCTCCGAAGTGTTTAATTTGCTGCTTCTGTTTCTATGTCACGTTCACAGTTGGACTAAGACTAATTAGGCTACGCCAAGACGTTGATGTAAACGGCGTGCGTTTAACTGTAATTTCACGTAAGGGGCGTCGATGTCAGATTGTTACAGCTCTCAGCTGCTGTCACTGGATACGACTATCAACCGAATCCGAGCATAGACATAGGCCAAAACTCGTGAGGCTTACCAGAATACGCAAACACGTTCACTCAGCTGGCTTGCTTGCTCGCTGAAATGCGTCAACTGTGACAGGACAAGCTGTTTGTTCTAACTGAAAGGCAAGAGATCGCCTAACTACGACGCCACTATAGGAATAATACATTTGCGGCGACCGCTCGAATTTCCTCTAAACGTTTATTTAAATTCAAATTCAGCTTCGTCCACATTGAATACCCGAGAGGTTGTTATATACTGGATTACGGTATCAGTATAATTTTGGGAAAGCAGCGATGAAATAATCTTTTTAAAGGTGGCGGTTTATTAAAAATTGGAAAAGCAACTTTTATTTGTTCAGATGCCTCAACCTGGATCAATGAAAAAATAATATAATAAACAATTCATAGAGTCTGGTAAAAAATTCATTCTTCTTGTTGCTTTTATACAGGGTGGGTCACTTAAAACAGGATACCTGAATAATTCGCTTAATTTTGATGATAGAAAAAAATGCTTCAGATTAAACTTGCTTGGTTTCAAGGGGAACATAACGTGATGCAATTAATTTTTTTATAGTAGGAGGCGTAGAGGAAACATAAAAAACAAACCTATATTTTTCAACGGAAGGACATTGTTTATTATGTACATTTTGGTAGAGCGTTTCAAAACGATAATAACGACTTATATGAAAGTTACTCGGAGTCATCTACAATGGAAAATAAATTGTCTCAAAGTGTTCTATAAATACCTGCGTGTTTTCTGGTTGTTTCTGTTCATTACTACAATTCAATATAACTTGAATGCCTGCAAATGTAATGTACAATGTAAACATGACTGTTTGTTTGTGTTCCGTAAATGACCTACGGACATTTGACTTGAGACAATTTATTTTCCATTGTAGCTAACTTCAAGTAACTTTCATATAGGTCGTTTATTCGTCTTGAAACGCTCTATCAGGATGTAAATAAAAAAACTATCTATTGTATTTGAAAATACTGGTTTTATTTTTATATTTCCTCTTTGCCTCCATCTATAAATCAAGGAAGTTTGATCCGTACCAATTTTTCTGTCATAAAAGCTAAGGAAGTTATTCGGGTGTTCTGTTTTAATCGCCCCATCCTGTATACGTAATTATAAAGGAAGATGGAAGTTGGTGGCACAGTACCGCAACTATAATGTTTCTGTCTCTTCGTATCGTTACCTCGAAATTATATAAAATCGATAGGAAGCCTGCCACCGTTTCTATCGAGATATTCATCGAAAACCACTCAATTGGTTATATGTATACTTCCTTCGTTGGTAAATCCTTTTCTCTGATTATTTTCTCATTCTTGCCCTTGCTTCTTACTAACAGGAAAGTGCGATCTATTTTTGATGGGATAAAGGAACAAGGTATTGTAACTTCATTACCCGGGACAATAAATACAACTTCCTTTTTATTCAACTTTTTTTGTCATTATACGTGTACATGCTGTAATACTGATATAATTTGAGGTGGTTATTCCAAGTACCTCAGTCTGCACACATTTTAACGCTACAGCACGTTCCATTTGTGTTTCTGAACGTGCAATTGAATCATCAGCGGCAATCAAGTGTAATTCCACTGCAAAAAGGAAAAATCAACTTGCATACCATTACGAGGCGGGTGTACCTTAATGCGATTTACTGAATGCGATTCACAGCTGTTATAGCACGTATTGCCATCGCTGCAGCAAACCATTGCTTTATATTTTCATTGAAATTGGTTGAAGATGGTAGATTAAAAACTGAAAGGAGAAGGATAATATTGATATTTGTCGATTCACGATTGACGATTGACATCAATGATTCAATGCCAACTTGAAATGCCAATTTGAAAATTTTCTCAATTTTGATTGATTCAATTGATTCAATGTAAATTTTTCAGCTAGGTAAATTTCTTCGGTGAGCCTAGAAACTTAAAAATCGCAAGAAGAAAGTCCAAATTGACTCATGTGAATTGATAATTGACTTCAATACATCAATATCAACTTGAAATATCGATTGAAGATTGATATTTGGCAATTTGATAACAATAGAAATATCTTGTATACGACTAAGAATTTAAAAGTTGACGGAGAACGATAAAATTGGCAACAATGTGTCAATGTCAATTTGAAAAGTAGCCCAATTTCAATTGATTCAATTTGAATTTGTCATCAAAGTAAACTTCTCGTGTAAGATTAGGATTTTGAAAACTGCAGGAAGAAAGTTCAAATTGACTCTTACCAAACGACAAATTGACCTCAATGTGTTAATGTCAACTTGAAATGCTAATTTGAAAATTGACATCTTGTGCAAGCCTAAGATCTTAAGACTTGCAAGAAAAAAGGTAAAATGTCAATTTGATAATTCACGTTTGTCAATTAACAATTGCCATCCTGAGTTTCGACTTGAAATGTCAATTTCCAAATTAACATTTATTAATTTGTCAGGAACATAAACATGTTGTGTACGCTTAGGAAAGTAAGAACTGCAAGAAAAAAGATAAAGTTGACTTTTGTCAATTCGTAATTAACATCAATGTGTCAATGTGGACTTCAAGTATCAATTTAAAAATTGACATTTGTCAGTTTGTCAGGAGTATCAACGTTAAGCTTAGGAACGTAAGAACTGCAAGAAAAATGATAAGGTAGAGATCAGTGTGTCAATGTGGACTTGCAATGTCAATTTGTCAGCAATGTAAAGATCTTATGTAAATCTAAGAAACTTAAAAACTGAAAAACAAAATATAAAATTGACATTTGTCAATTGATAATTGACATCACTGGGTCATTGCCGACCTGAAATATCAATTTCAATATTAACATTTGAGAATTGACAATTGACATCAATGCCAATGTCACTTTGAATTTAATGGTCGTTTTTCAAAAATGACCATTATACATATCACAGATAATTTTGTATACTACGTATGTACCATAATTTATTGCACCTTTCCCGTTCTTACAAATTGTGTACAAAAACTTGTGAAAAGAAATTTCCTGAGGCAAAGAAATATTCTTTACTACCGAGGGAAAATTGCATTGGCACTGCAAGGGTGGTGCTTATCTGAAATTAATTGAAAGCAGTGGCGTGAAAACAAATATCTTTGGCCATACAACCGACGCTCTAATTAGCTCCCTAACCGTATAATTACGTAAAGACTCGGGTAACTTATCTCCCTCTCGGTCTTGGTGTCTTTTTTCCCCGGCGGAGTCACGCGAGGAGATGAAAAATTGTGCGAAATGCAGATATGTCCCGCCGGTTACAAACGATGCCACGCGCAATCGCGAAACGACGATTGTCACCCGGATATACCACGCATGCAAAACATTAGCAATTAAGCTGGCCGCGATTTGCATACGTATATTGTTATGTCGGACAAGGGCCGGGAAGGTGTAAAAAGAGAGGACGAGCCGTACGGTGGAATGTTATTATTAATTACGAATTCATAGTAATTGAATTAATTTTCTTTCTTTTATGCTCGCGATAGGAGCAGGCTCTAATAGAAGAAATGTATCGCCACTTTTGTCTATACTTTTGATAAGAAAAAGGCTTTTAGCAGAGTTGCGTTTAAATTGTTAAATTTTTTAACGTAACAGTATCAGTAAAATTGAATTTTTACTTTTAGATAAGATACAAATGTACATAATCTTTTGCAGTTAGAAGAGTGTTTGACTTTCATTTTAAACAATATTGTAAGGTGTAAAATTTGTTAAAATTACAAGGAATATTGCAAAATGCATGTTGAAGAAGTTGATTAATTGTTAAAAAAAGATTTATCATTGAATCTTTCCCAACAGTTTCTACAAAATTCGTGTGTAATTTCAACAGACGAGAACAAGGAAAGTGTTTGAGATTCTTTTTTTGCAACTTTATAAAAATAAGAAAGATATAAGAGACTAATGGTGAACAGGACGATCATTTTAGGCAATCCTATCAGAGCTGTGCAGAGAGGAATATTGCTTGCTTATTTTCGTAGCATATAAAAACAAGTTAGAGCTTCCTAAATTTCCGCATGAGGAAAGTCCTCTCGATCCCCGTGAGAGTCACATGAGGAACAGTATTACTTGCAAAGTGGAATTTACCGAGCATCGAAAATTGCCAAGTTTTCTCATTTGCGGTGCTGCTTTGTTTTATGGATCTTACGTGCGGAAGCGAGCGACATTAGCTGTAAAGTGGCAAGGAACGATGTTAAAAGCATATGCTCGTATCTTTTTATTACCTCCATCTTCGATTTATGCGCCACGAGGAAAGTTAAGCTCGTGCTGCTTTATCACCTCCGCATGGCATTAAAGACCGCGTTTCTACTTTAATATAGAGAACTTAATCTCTTACTTGCTTCAGTATACTTATGCTCTAAAGCACTACGACTACCTGTAATTAAAATTTCTGCTAGTAACTCTACAAGATGATCAAAGCGCTTGAATATATACTTTTTCAATAATGTATAATTGTATGTAAGAGAACTAAGCTTATTGTACCGCATAATAAATTAATTTTAACTGTAGTAAGCGTGGCGTGTGTGATATTATATTACATTACTTTTACATATTTTATTAGTTTTTTGAGCTTTGATGTTTAAACTCTAAAACGGTTTCCTTTTCAGTTGTTACTTAAGTTTGTACGATTAAAGACATATGAATTTAATATTACATTGTCAACGGACAAATAATGTCACTTTTTATATTGACGTTTCAAGTTGACATTGTCTCATTGATGCGTATTGTTGTGAGCTAATTAGAGCGTCGGTTGTATGGCCAAAGATATTTGTTTTCACGCCACTGCTTTCAATTAATTTCAGATAAGCACCACGCTTGCAGTGCCAATGCAATTTCCTTTCAGTAGTAAAGAATATTTTTTTGCCTCAGCAAATTTCATTTGACAAGTTTTTGAACACAATTTGTAAGAACCAGAGAAGTGCAATAAATTATGGTACATACGTAGTATACAAAACTATCTGTGATATGTATAATGGTCATTTTTGAAAAACGACCATTACATACGTAGTATACAAAACTATCTGTGATATGTATAATGGTCATTTTTGAAAAACGACCATTAAATTCAAAGTGACATTGGCATTGATATCAATTGTCAATTCTCAAATGTTAATTTTGAAATTGATATTTCAAGTCGACATTGACCCAGTGATGTCAATTATCAATTGACAAATGTCAATTTTATATTTTGTCCTTCAGTTTTTATGTTCTTAGACTTACATAAGATCTTTACATTGCTGACAAATTGACATTTCAGGTCCACATTGTCACACTGATGTCAACTTTATCATTTTTCTTGCAGTTCTTACGTTCCTAAGCTTAACGTTGATACTCCTTACAAACTGACAAATGTCAATTAGAAATTTTTTGGCCCTTCAGTTTTTAAGTTCCTTAGATTTACACAAGATGTTTATGTTGCTAATAAATTGATATTTCAAGTTCTCATTGACACATTGATGTCAATTACCAATTGACAAAAGTCAGCTTTATCTTTTTTCTTGCAGTTCTTACGTTCCTAAGCATGCACAATATTTTTATGTTCCTGCAAATTGACAAATGTTAGGTGTGAAATTGACATTTCGAGTCGAGACACGTGATGCCAATTATTAATTGACAAATATCAATTTTATCTTTTTTCCTTCAGCTTCTAAGTTGCTTCCTCTAAGCAAGATATAATTGACAAATCGACAAATATCAATCTTTAAGTTGGTATTGTTACATTGATGTCAATTGATAAGTGTCAGTTTGAACTTTCTTCCTGCAGTTTTTAAGTTTCTAGGCTTACACAAGAAATTTACTTTGCTGACAAATTCAAATTGAATCAATTGAAATCGAGTCAATTTTCAAACTGACATTTCATGTTGATATTGACACATTGATATCAATTATTATCAATTGACAGAAGTCCATTTTGTTTTTCTTCTTACAATTCTTAAGTTCTTAAGCTTGCACAACATGTTTGTATTCCTGACAAATTGATAAATGTGAATTTTGAAATTGACATTTCAAATCGAGAAACATAATGTCAATTGCTAATTGACAAATGTCAATTTTCAAACTGACATTTTACCTTTTTTCTTGCAACTTTTAAGTTCTTAGGCTTACACGAGATATCAATTATCAAATTGACATTTCAAGTTAACATGGACACATTCATGTCAGATATTAATTGACAAATTAACTTAAATTAACTTTAATTCTATCTTTTCCTCTCAGTTTTAAGTTTGTGGGTTTGTTCAAGTTGTTTATATTTCTACTTCGAATGTAATTGCAAAATTGTGTTTATGTATATCCTTCGGAAATAAAAAAATTTACTAATAACACAAACTGGCTTCAAATTTTAATAGACAGTCCTTTCGAGAATCTGTGCAATATCTATTTATATGCAAATTTATACATGAAAACGTATTTCTTTATAAACATTAACTGTAAGTATTTGGGATGTGCAATACATCAATTATGACATCACATAACATTCGCATTTACAGAAACGTATAATCATCAAAACACGAAACGTTCGTCCGCCACTAATCACGTAACAGCTTTCGCGATGAGTCGCGTGTGCGCTCGAAGTGGCTATTAAATAGAGAGAAACATAAAAGAGCAGGGTGAAACGGTTACGAGCGACGGAACAAAACCGAGACAGCGGTGAAAGAGAGCGAGAGCTAGACGCTTTTCAGTCCGTGTGAACTCGTGACGTTACACTTCCGCATAGCTCACAAGTGCCCCCCCCCCCCTCCCGCCACCGTGCTGACTTCTCCCCCTTTCGCGCCAGAATGGGGGATGAAAAAAACGGCGTTCACTGGCTACGTACACGTATACAATGGGTCGAAAAAGTTTGTCTACGTCTTACCCACATTGTACCCAGGCTTTAAATCAAGGGCAATCAAATGAGTACTTAATTACCGAGACACGCTAATTGAAAAGTATGGGCACTGTGTGAAACAGCGCCATGTAATATGAGAAACAAAAATATGAATTACGTCGAGGTTGAAGTGATCATTTCCATTTATTAACAGAACACAGACTGTTAAATAAAGGGCATTCCACTGTGGGTAATTGAAAATACTGTTAGAAATGAAATGTTAAGCGTTTGTTAAGCAGTAAGTAAAATCCCACAGTTTTATTCCTCGTCAATCTAAAACCGTTTTTTAATCAATTAAATACAAGCGCACGTTTTTTTTATATTATGAATACTTTTTAGGAATGTACTATTATAAGTATCTCAGTATTTTATTTATTTATTGTCATTATTAACGGATAGAGTTAACATTTACAAATCAGTAAAAGATAGTTGGATATTTTATTTCATGTGTTACTTTTTTCCATTATTACTTTTATTCTATCATTAAATTAATTCCAACGAATTATTTTGATATCGCTGTCACTTAATGAATCACGAACAGTGAAAGTAGTAATCCATTATAATTTACTCTGCATCATTGTATTAAATGTTGTACATACTACGCTTGGAATATCCAAACTAACTATCAGCTTGTTTTGTACTTATTAAAAAAATGAACATTAAAATTCCGAAGAAAATGTTTCTGAATAAATTGCCTGAGATGCATTTTTCGTGCTCTTCAGTTCCGGATGTATTTGCAATTGGCGGTGTCTCGTCACCGAAGCGTACGAAGCACAAAGATTTTTCTGGCCCGCTGTATACATATGCAGTAGCACTCGGCGTGGTGTCGTCATGGTAACAACAATGGTTTACGCGTGTGATACCAGCCGCAGAAGTAAAGGCGTGATATGTAGGGAGAAGAATAGACAATGACGATGCTCCAGTCTCTCAACGGGACTCTCAGCCACACCGAACCGAGATCGTTCGTGCTGTAACATCATCCGCTCGCGCGCTTTGGAGTTCATCCAGGTTTTGCTCATCCCTCGCTTTGCACGTTTCACTACAGCATTTTCGGGTCCGCGTTGAAAAAGAACATCGAGTGTATTCTTACGATTCGTCATATGATTGCAAAGTTGGGAAAAAACTGGAGAGTGAAAATCGACTTTTTGAGGCTTTGTATATTATAAAATTATGCAGATCTCACCTTGGACAATTGATTATATTTTTAACCGCAAATTCCGACTGGATTTGGGGTTGATATAATTGTTATATTGCATAAAAAGAAAAAGCTTGTAGTCAGTACAAAAAGAAAACAAAACATATACTGGGTGGGACATCAGAAACAGACCATCTGAATAACTCGCTTAGCTTTGGGGATAGAAAAAAATGCTGCAGATCAATGTTGCTTGGTTCGAGGGGAACAAAATGTGATGTAACTAATTTTTTTATAGGTGGAGGCGAAGAAGAAATATAAAAGACAAACCTGTATTTTTAAATAGAATGGTATGGTTTTTTATTTACATTCTGATAGAGCGTTTCAAGACGAATGCAACGACCTCTATGAAAGTTACTCGGAGTCAACTACAATGGAAAATAAATTGTCTCAAAGTGCTGTATCAGTACTTGTGTGTTTTTCTGGTTGCGGGTACATCGCCCTTGTAATCGCTAATACAGGTCACAGAATATAAACAACTGAAGAATATTTGTGAATGTAAGATACAATGTAAACATGAATGTTTGTTTATGTTCTGTGACCTATATTTCACTATTTACATTACTGCCTACATTCATAGGGCATTTTGAGACAATTTATTTTCCATTGTAGATGACTCCGAGTAACTTTCATATAAACGTTGTATTCGTCTTGAAACACTCTATCAGAATGTACACAAAAAACCATACCCTTCCACTGAAAAATACAAGCTCGTCTTTTTATATTTCCTCTACGCCTTCACCTATAAAAAAAATTGGTTACATCACATTATGCGTCCCTCGAAACCAAGCAAGTTTGGTCCAAAGCATTTTATTCTGTCATCAAAACTAATCGAGTTATGCCGGGTACTTATTTTAAATGCTTCACCCTCCATATGAAATGTATGTTAAAAGTGCTTCATCAAATTTTTGTTGATAATCATAGTTCATTAAATGGATGTAAAATAACCATGGCAATTGTTTATTTATAATTTGCATTCTAAAATCATTTCTCCAAAAAATTGGGAGACGGATACAAATAAAAAGTTCACATTAAAAGATATGGAAATTTGTTCTTTTCTCAATTTTTTTGAAAAATGGACTTACACTACATTCAAAATAAACGGTCTATATGTTAATGGCATTCAGGTTTAAACATAATTTTTAGAGAGTGCAATGCATATAAACTGTAGACCTATTTAAACTACTCAGATGTTACTTAATGTGTAGCACTGAAGTGATGAGATATTGTAGCAAGCAAATTGAATTTTTGTTACAGCTGAAAAAATATTTTTTAAATTTTAGTTTCCCTGTCGTCGAATTTCACAGCCTTTCGACACTCCAACAGCGTTTTATACTTTTCCATTTCCATCCACTTTCACCTCGGACGCTGTCAACGTTCAATAAACAGTCACGTTCAATTTTATTCTGACATTCTCTTCCTCCCCGCAGACTCAATCATAGCTATGCGAATTTCAATCATAATTTAGTACGTAAACCGTACTATAAATGAGTAGCGAAGTTTTGGCGTATATAAGGTGTTTTGCTACCTCATGCAAATATTTTAAGGGGCGATTGCTGAGGCAATTCTGAACAACTTTTCCTTCGCCAAAATGTTGGTTAAGGCTTGGTTTCTGAATTATTAATGGAAAACGCTGACCAATCAGAGCCCGCGCTTTACGCGCGCTCAGCCGCGGCAATGTGCAAGGCCGTATCACGATCGTCTCTCGGCTGAGGCTAATGTATGAAACGTAAAAATAGAAACTCAAGCTGATACCAATAAAAGAGTGACTTTTTAAATCATATTTTAATCTGAATAAATTAATTGTACGTTTGAATTTCACTTTAAATTTAGTTAGTAAACAATAAGGGATTTGATTAAAATTAACGATTATTGATATAATAGACGTGCCATTTTTTGCTCCCTTGCCAGTTTCATAGAAAAGAATAATATTCCAGAAAGTGAGATATTTATTGAGATATTATATGAGATATTATACGAGTGTGAAAATGGTCCCCGTGAGAATGTAAACTGAGAAAGCACAGCTTGATCGTTCTGGCGGCGCTCCATGCGATACCAAGCTCTTCAAGTGCACACCTTGGCCCCCGTCCAGACTTCACACCCACTGCTTTCACCTTTCTCCCTTTTACCTTAAACTCCTCTATATTTATTAGCAGAAGCAATTAAGCTAATTAGGAAAAAAGGTATGCAGTCGCAAGGGTTACGACATTTTTCTTATTCCGTGTACTAAATATAATTTGTATATTTATTACAATATAACATAATATGGTGTGAATAATGAAAATCGTGTAAAAATTTAATTGGACTGTATATTTGTTTTCTTACTGTAATTTCAGGCAATTTTGTGCAATTGTTCGAGGATTTATACATTTCTTTACAAAGTATAAATTAGAGGGAAAGTATTAAAGTATTAATAATGAACAAAGATTTATACAATCGTACAAATAAAATATATTTCATACTATAATTAATTTTGAACGGATGCTGCAACAGTGAATTGTATTCAAACTTAACCCTTTGCACTCCAAATTATTTTTCAATTTTGTTACTAATAACTCCCTAGCACTTTAAGTGTTTTATTTGAAATTTACTTCAAAGAACAATTCTTTGATTGGTACTTATTTTAAACAATTATTTTCACTAGTTATATTAAATACAGCTCTCGAACTTTGTTATAATTTATATTTGTGGAACTTCTAAATGTATTATAAGATGTAATGCATATTTAAATTGGCAATTTAAAAATGTCGAATCACACCCGACAAAGTAGTGCAAAGGGTTAATAATATATTTAATTCGTGGCTTTTCTTGTGATCTTTGTTGCAACAATACGGATCACGATGTATATTCTGTATTACATATTAAATACATAGTAACTATGCAGATTAATTATTATTATTGTTCTTATGCATTGATTGCTGTTTTCCTTACAAAAAAACGAAGATCCTATATGTACCTACTTTCACACGGTTCTACTTGTTTGGAAAAATGCTGCCATCCGAGTAACAAATATTAGGATCAAGGAACAATGAAAAGTGAACGTTTATCTTAGAGTTAGAAGATTGCCGAAAGATTTATGTTCGTTTGCCCGCGCGATAACCCAAAGCAACGCTGTAACTAAAACAATTTTCCCGCATACCTTGGAACTCATCCAGCTTTCACACCCTCTGTCTCTACGGGCACCCTCTACACTCAACTTCTACAGCCCTCGCATTCTACGAGAGTCACGTGCTGCAACATTCGCGCCGCGTACCTAGCGTTGTATTCACGACGCAAACTATTCGACTAATGGCTGGCGGATTAACCGAAAATAAATTACCAACGGGGCAATCACTGAACATCTCCTAAATTACATTAACAAAGAAAGAAGCACGTTAAATTTATTGGACGCAAGAACGAGCAATGTACTGTTCCATTATTAATCATTCTGTTACTTATTAGCAACATGTCCTGAAATAATAATTGATTCGTGGCAGGACTCATCGTAATCTCTTTGTTATTGAAGAATTGTTAAGGAACGCTTGATTTCAAATTCCGTAGAATTTTCTATAGTGTTTATCACGTCTATCAAACACTGCAGTATCGCATAGGTGTTTTTCTAAATGCTTTCTGGTAAATATTTCAGAAACATCGACGCCATAACAAAAGTGTCTGCAGATTTGATCATAAATAAAACAAAGCATTTCCTTTCTGCTTCATTGGACTAAAGCTTATATCACTAATCTCTAAGCTTTCATATTTAATCGTTAGCCTTTAAATATGAAGCCCGCCCTAAGGAACCCTTATTACCTTCAATATTTAGTATCAGAATATACAGCTTTATATGCATATTTACAATCTTAATGAGAAACACAATAGATGAAAATATTCGATGCATAAATTATTATTGCGATTTATAACAGTATTTATTAGGCGTTGAATGTATCGCTTATTCACACTAATATATAATCAA
Source organism: Holcopasites calliopsidis (assembly GCA_023838395.1). Taxonomy (NCBI): domain Eukaryota; kingdom Metazoa; phylum Arthropoda; class Insecta; order Hymenoptera; family Apidae; genus Holcopasites; species Holcopasites calliopsidis. Next base: position 358,449 of record JALHAQ010000024.1, read on the forward strand.
TGTTTTTCCTCGCGGTTAAAAGTGAAATAACATTCCGCAAAATGTATCGATTACCGTCATACATTTCCACTGATTATCGTGTTATAATTAATAGCACAATTTCCACTCGGTTTCCGTGGCGCTAGCGCGATATCTAGCAAATGAAAAATGGATGGGCCGATAATGTCAGTATAATCTCACCATTTATCTCCCTATTCATTTATTAGACTTCGTTAAGGGCAGGCGACTTCGAGCCGGCACTAATCTGACTCTTGACTTTCGAGCTGAATGAAGCCTTTAAAAGTGATGCATTATCAAAAGCGAAGGCAATGTATGAGGGCGACTACAAATTCTTGAATTCTGATTTGCTAATTCCGCCTTTCCATTTCTGCGTTTATTAGTAAGAAAGTATGTATTCAAATCATTCATTATTAAAAATATTAATCTCCCATCGACCAGATCTAGAGTAATGTCTATTGAAATATAAGCAAACGCAGAAAATGGTTGGGAACGTTGTCAAAGGTGCGCCAAAATTCAAGTAAATTCCTGAAGGGGAAGAAGAGAAAGCAGAGGAGGTAAGGCATTGCACCGGCCGCGTCGTAAGACTCGGTATTTACGTAGGAAGAAAGCGTTGCATTCTTTGCAGGGTGTAAAAGAAAAAGAAAGAGAGTAAATCTTAATATCGCTTATTTATTCATATTTATAGGTCCGCTATCGCGTCTCGAGGATTTTCATAACCGGTTTCTATTCCCCACCTGCTAACTCTGAATTATCAGGGCACGCGTTCAGAGATTGCCCATGTTCCATCTATACGGATTTTTAAAAATTCCGCCCTGCTCACGTGGGGCGAAATATTGCGCACTGCAGACTCATTTAGGCTGCTTCAATGTTATTCGTACTAAATCCAAATATATTTTATTCTTTCTCTTTCATTTTCTTTTTATTCCACTACCTTTCAATTTAAATTCAATTCAAGTTCGATTTAAGTTCAATTCCAGTTCGATTCCAGGTCGATTCAAGCTCGCTTCAAGTTCAATTCAAATACAATTCAAGTATATTTCATGTCCAATTCAAGTGCAAATCAAGTTCAAATCTAAATATATTTTTCTGTCGCTTTCATCTTCTTATTTCATTCGCTTTCAATTCAAGTTCAACACATGTCCAATTCAGGCGCAATTCAAGCACACTTCAAGCCCCAACCCAAGTATATTTTGTTCTTCCGCTTTCATTTTCTTCTTATTCCACTGACTTTCGATTCAAGTTCGATTCAAGTTCAATTCAAGCACAATTCAAGTTCAAATACACGTATATTTGGGTGAATTGAAGTTGTTCAATTGAAGTTAAATTAAGCTTAAAATATCTACGCCTTGGAATATCAACTAAAATTTCTTATCTTACCTCTATAAAAACCCAAACGACCCGCTGGAATCTTTTTATGCTCGTCACACAGACACAAGCCACTCAGTAACCGCTATTCAATCGCGCTGTTCGAATTTTTCGGACTGTACCTTGAACGTGAATACCTGAGCTCATAGAATACGGAAGAACGCTTTTTGACCTCTTCCAGTCGAACCGCGATGGCAAGTTCGTTTTCTACGAGACAAACTTTTCTGCAGCTGCTCGTTGGTTTCAAATAATGCAGAACGGGGGCGGAAAGTTTTGGTGCGGCGTATAAAAACGCCGGCGTAGAAAAGGGAAGCGAAAAAGGGCCGGGATGGTACATCGTAGAGTTTAATAACCCGTTTCCCTCAGCGCCAGAAATTCTTCTCCCGAGAAGATACAACGCGAAAGATCGAGAACGTACAGCGGCGGAAAGGGCGCATGAAACTCCACCTGTAATTTACCGAGATACGTGCTGGGGGTCGAAAATTGGTGGCAAATATCATTGCCGCGCTCCTTTTTCCCCGGTGGTGGACCGGTTATAATCAAGCGTATCCTCGTGAGGAACCAATTGAATTTTGTTGCCTGCGAATTCTACCATTCCCTAGCTCCCGTCCCTTCCGACGAACTAATTATCGGAGTTTCAGTTACACTTGTGGTCGCTGTCTAAACTTTTTATTGCGAACCAAATGAAAGGTCATGGAAGGTCAATAATGAGCACAGTTTTAGTAGCCATGAATTAAATTCGTGAATCTATTCACAGTTTCGAAATGTTATGCCAATCGCATATTCCGATCAATGAATTTTCAATAAACAACTGGTCCTTTTGTCCATCGTTATCTAAAAATGTATTTCGCAATGATTTTTATTCCCGCAACTGCTCTGTCCCACTGGCGCACCGCGAATCGCAGTTGTTTCGTACGCAAAAGTATAATAAGATACGCCACACATATGAATTATAGAGAATTTCTTTCACCATTACTCAAGGAAATGCGTTTCTAGCTTCTGGGCTGGGGGGGGGGGGGATTCTGCGGGAATTGGATAATTTTTCACTCAGCGACTAGGCTATTTTAAAATGCGCCACCGTGTATACGTGGTTCGGTGAGAGACATGACGAGACAGGGTGGAAGGTTGGACGGGCATAAACAAGAAGGGAATATGGGGTTGAAAGTCAGGGACGAAGAATGCCACCGATGCAGCCAGCTGTAACGCATTCAACTTCGCCATCGTATTTGTCTTCTTATACAACTACATATTCCGTAGTATGCATCTTTTCACCCTTTTCTCGATCCTACCACTGCTAACGTTGAGGGGTTTTACATACAGATCCGACTTTCGAAGGTATCGATTCGAAAGGACACCTTCCGATGGTACACTTAAAAAAGAAAGTGATTTTTTTACAAATTACTGATTCAGACAACATAAGAGTTCGAAATGGAAGAATAATATCGTACAGGATGTTCCGAGATTGTCACAGCTTTGGGAAGAGATTCTAGTCCTTCGGATTGGTGGAGATCCGATTGATGGAACTATTTGTACAGGGTATGCCATGCTGCATGTTAATATTTTAAGGGTCGATTGCTGAGGTGATTCTGACCAATGTTCTTCTTTACGAAAATGCTGCTTAAGGCTTCGTTTTTGAATTAATAACGAAAAATACTGACCAATCGAAGCAAGCGTAGAGGGCGCGCTCAGTCAGGAGAAGATTGTGGTACGCTCAACCGATATCTTGAGCACTCTCACGGCTGAGCGCGCGCTCTGATTGGCCAGCGTTTTTCTTTAATAATTCAAAAACGATACTTTGACCAGTATTTTCGTGCAGAGCAACGTTATTCAGAATCACCTCAACAATAATATATTAGCGAGAAGGAACAAAATCGTGCAAATTCTAAAATTCTAACGTAAATAGTTAAATTGCTTAAATTAATATGCATGAATTAACTAAGACAAAAAGAAAAGGTTGTAACACGAGAACTAGGTAGATAACGGATGACAGCAATTCCAGGGAGGGTAAAATCGGACGGTTTTATCGTGGCTCACCGCTGAGCAAGCAGACTTTATCTCTCACGCAACTTTAAGATTTGATGCATGTGGCAGTGGAACATTTGTTCGAACCCCTCCAGAGATTCTTCAGCTTCTCTTCCCTTCTCCATTCGAAATTTTACCTTCCCCTTTAAAGCGCCAGCCTCCCTTTGGTTCCATTACTCCCCGGCCGGGTCACCCTCTCGCGATAACGAAAACGGTATCGGACTTTTCGTCGTACGATGGGAAGGTTTATTTTTATTCCATACGATTCGTTCGATTGAACATGACTTGTAGTTACACGGGGCGGCTATATATTTTCGATATTACGAGTCGACATTCCGACCTGTAGTCCCACGAGTCTCTTGCATTCCTTTCGTGTATCATTCTTACCCCACTGCTCGCCTATCCGCATTTGTGAAATACGAACGATCCTCGACGGGATAACAACAGCTTCCGACGAATTTGTAGTTTGCCAACGGTTATCGAAGATGACGGACAGGACTGCTTATGGACAACTTAGTTGAAAAAATTACTATATTTATTCCGATGGCATATTCCTGTTGCGATCGATGTTAGATGTGCGGATAGCCAGGAGTTCGGGATCGAGTTGGGACAAGACGGGAAAGGTTGGATGAGGTCAGACGGGAGTCCGATATTGTTGAACTATTCGAGAGGCTGAAATGTTTCGGATCCCGAAACTCAACTAGGGACTGAAGTCCTTGCGACCAGTGCGTCTTCGTATCGCTGTGATAGAACTCGGATACAATCGGTTTCGGAAGACAGAGATGCCGCTACTCTGCATTTCAATTATAATGATTCAATCGTAAAATGTCAATGGTAAGGAGTGGATTATAAAGTATTAATTATAAAGTAAATAATTATACAATGTTAATTGTAATGTATTAATTGTAAAGTATCAATTGTAAAGTACCAATTGTAGAATGTCAATTGTAAAGAGTCCATTATAAGGTATCAGTTGTAAAGTGTCAATTACAAAAGTTTCAGTTGCAAAGAGTCAATCGTAAAGAATCAACCGTAAAGACTCAGTTATAAAGTGTCAGTAATTGTAAAGTATTAATTATAAAGAGTTCATTATAAAGTATCAGTTGTAAAGTGTCAATTGTAAAGTGTCAGTTATAAAGTGTCAATTATAAAGTGTCAATAATTGTAAAATATCAATGGTAAAGAGTCAATTATAAAGTGTTAATAATTGTAAAATATTAATCGTATAGTATCAATTGTAAAGTAGTAATAGAGTCACTTGGAAAATGTCAATTGTGAAGTGTCGATTATAAAGTTTCAGTTGTGTCAATCGTAAAATGTCAGTTGCAAAGTGCCAATTGTAAAGTATCAATTTTAAGTGTCAATTGCAAGCAGTCACTTAGAAAATGCCAATTGTGAAATGTCAATTCTAAAGCTTCAGTCGTAAGTGTCAATAATTGTAAAACATCAATTGTAATGCATTAATTGTAAAGTGTCTACTGTAAAGTATCAATAATTATAAAAAATGTTGATCGTACAGGGTCAATTATAATCTATCAGTTGTGAAGTGTCAGTTATAAAGTATCGATAATTTTGAAATGTCAATTGTGAAGTGCCAATCGTAAAATGCCAATTGTAAAGTGCCAGTTGTAAAGTGTTAATCGTAAAAAGTGAATTATAAAGTATTAGTTGTAAAGTGTGAATTGTAAAGTATCAATTGCAAAGTGTCAATCGTAAAGAGATAACTATAAACTGTTAATTGTAAAGTATCAGTTATAGGTGTTAATTAATTTTCGTGTGCCCTCTCAATCGTCAATATAAATAAGCAAATGAAAGAAAAAATCGGTAAACAAATACAAAGCTCATTCTCACTCATATCCACTTAATATAAGAATTGACTATTACCCGCCAGTTGACTCACAGATCTTTGAACCACCCTTAATGGTGCAAAAAACATATAGTACCGTAATTTTGACGCGTCAAGCCCAAGATGCCACCAAGCAATTTCCAATACAATGTTAGTGTTGCCTTTATCAGGGCCGCGCAGTTTCTCCAATGAAGATTAATTTTATGTAAATATAGAATCGATGATATCGAATTATTAAGCGATCAGGACATGTAACAATTTCGATTAGCACGTTGCCTAACTATACAACGTCTGGTACATAACAAGCAATCACTCCTAACGTATTTGATCATCTGACCGAAATGGACAATCATGTCGATTAGGTAATCAGGTGAAGTAGTAGATATCAGTTATGGAGCGGCGGATAGGGTGAGAAGTATACCTATTAATAGTGGACCTACGAGTTAGCTTTACGATGAGCAGCGAATCGCAAGCATGATAATTCGTTCCAACTAACATTCACTAGCGCGAAGATAGCTAATTAGGTGGCGCTGTTGTCGGTGCTAATAAACGGATGCGTTTACGCTATTACAATATACTGTCGCGATACGGGGTGAGAGGATTCGGTATTACGGCGTGCCTGCATTATGCATTAATGGGTAGCGATACTGAAGTCAACTCCGATTCGTTGGATTATTTGCGACGCTGTAAATGTCAGACGAAGTTTCTTGTTAAAACAGAGGATTTTTTGCAAGATTCGAATTTTTGATAGAGTTAGGGGAAATTCTGCTGCAGATTGCGACATACAGAGCGCAAGGACCCAGGGGCGTATGCACGTTTAGTAAAGTATAAAAAATTGAGCTAACATGAACTATAATTTTTATTATTATTTTGGTAGTAATTTTGCAGCGATGTGAAAATAATTGGAAACGATTTGGTAGGTTTGCGTTACATTCCTATGGAAACAACTGAAGGAATCTGCAATAAAATATGTCTCAGCAATTGAAATTACATTTATATTGAATTATCTTGAAACAGTGTTCAAAAAAAATGAACTGCATTATTTGTAAACCTTAATAAAATGTTTTTTATCATTCTTTTCATCAAGTCGCAAAATAAATAAAGTAATGATTAAAGAAAAGTTATTAGACTTTCGAAAATATACATGCATTGCTACTTATACCTTCCATTGTACTATTACAGAACAAGGACAAAACACAAGCAAGAAGAAGACAACATTTTCGAGACTTCTCCGGGGGTTAAAGACGCATAGAAAAGAGAAGCAAGCGCAAACTCAAGGATCCCCGAGGCACGGTCGTGTAAGGATGGGCGTACCACAAAGAGTAAGTGTGTATCTATGTACAGAACTGTAATTGCACTTCATCGGAGTACGTATGTACGTGTTTACTACTGTCGATTCAGATTCCCTGCGTATGCTTCGCAGAATTACATTTTCCCTGTGCTCATAATTTAGGGACTTCGTTACATCATTGTACGCGACAAGTTTGCAATTTACAAGTAAATACATTTGACGGTCATCGAATAATTTCCGTTTATCCAATATCGAAGATCAGATCAGATATGAATCAACTATCTGATGGAAAATATTTAATAAGTTGGGATAATTCTATTATTTCGTTATAAACACAAAGACTTACATCAGTATCTTGAAAAGCAAAGTTTTTGCGAATTTTTGCAAAATGTTCCTTTCACATCAGATTTTTATATTAAGAATTTGGGTGACATACTTGTTTTTTATATTGTTAATTATTAATTGATACGCTTAGGAATAATGTAATTAAAATGTTATATGTATTGTTGTATAATTAAAATATAATGTTCTATGAATATCGGTTTCTGCTCTTACAAGAGGTTAAAGTTAGCACTTGCAAAAAAGGTCACGACCTAGACAGCAGGCTTAAAGATTTAAAAAATCAATACTTATAAACGGAACCTGTTAATAGGATATCACATTTCAAATAAAAAGCACAAAAACTGGACTGAAGATGCAAAACTTGATAAAAATAATAGGAATCACTTAACAAATTTCCAATATACTTAAAATACAGGAAGTCCCGTAACTAATAGAAGAGCCGGATATGGAAGATTTCTGAGGCGATATTGAAGAACTTTTTCCTTTGGCAAAATGTCGTCAGAGGCTTTGTTTTTGAATTATTAATGAAAAACACTGGCCACTCAGAGCGTGCAGAGTCCACACTCAGGGGCGAAGTGTCGCGTTGCGCTGGATGGTGTCGTTGGGCCGGTGCCCCGATCCAAACGCGTTGGTACAGTGTTTTTATTGCTTATTCGGGAATAACGAATAATTCGATATTATTCTTCATTGCATTGATTCGGTATTCAATACCACTTTTACTCCCTGCTATATCGACACGTTCGAATAATTTAAAAACGAAGCCTCAAACGATATTTTACCAAAGGAAAAAGTTGGTCAGTATCGCCTTAGGAATCTCCCATATCCGGCTCTTTTATGAGTTCCCGGACACTCTGTATAACAAATTACCATTAGAGATTCGTTTAAGTGTTTCGAGTTCATTTATTGAATTCTTCCAAGCGCCAGTACAAAATTAATAATTTCCAATAAGTTTTACCGAAAGTGAAATCAGTTACTTTTTTGCGAAATTCTCATCGCAGGAACACATTTTTTCAGGTAATGTACCTATCTGTAATTCTATGTCCGGGACAGCGTCAGGGACACGATCTGTCGGCTCTGCTTAATTCTATTTCACGCGCAACTTGTGTATATTTACGTAGCCGTAAAACCGGGTCCGTAAATCTATTCTATCTGTGTCTGCAGCGCGCTGAGAGCTCCGCACTGAACAAAATACAAAACCTGGCGTCAAGATTTTTATTCCTCTTGACATATCGATAAATTGATAGAACGTCAATTTTATACTTGATTGCTACTACTCTGTAACAACAGTAGTAAAATATATAACATATATAACATATTCCTACTTGACAACATTCGTTTCCTTTTTAATAAAATACAGTGTATAATATTTTTCAAAATATATTTGCATCATCTTCGATCACTTTTCATTTCCAGTACTCTACCTTCAGTACAAAGCGTTGAACACTTCATCGCGACGACCGGCTATTTTCGTTAGCCATGCCTTTCATTAGCCAAACGTAGCAAAATTACTGCCCGAGTAATTTTGCCTTCAGTGCTGAAACTCGCAATTTCTCGAATCACTTTCAGGACTGATCACCCCTATAATTACTGACGAAACCCGCGTTTACGCAATTGGAGTGTCCCAATTCTTTTCTAGCATTTCCACTTTTTCATCTTTTATTTTGTTCTCACTTTGATTTTTTTGTTGGTGGGGGACTGCACAAACGTTTTATTTGTGGCAATTGAAAACCAAATGTTAGTTGTTAAAGCGATTAATAAATAGAATCATTTACAGAAAGAAATAAGAAATCAATCTAACTATGCATTCAATAAAGGACTAAATGTTTTCATGCAAAATTGTCAATTTATGTTTGTGGCTTAAAAAAATTTGAATTCCGACTGTATATTCGCGAATCTCTCATTTCTGAAACTATAAATACCGTCATGTTCCATACATTTTGTGGCAATTCAATAAAAATGCAATGAAACAAAGTGACAATTTTATTTATGAATTTCTCTTTGAATACAGAGTCTGGCTAAAGGCCGACGTCAATAACAGGCAAGAGAATCAAAATTATTCACGGGCACATGGGAAATTCGAATATCCGTTATTTCCAGTTCGTTGATAGGGAAATCCGGGCGCATCAGCGAAGTGAGCAGGTCGCCTCTGAGAATTAAAGATTTTCAAGATTTCCCATGTGCCGCCGATTTACTGTTTTCTTCGATGCCGATAGACTCCTGAGGTTACTACTCGTCAATGCAGTGCCGAAATCTAATCCCATTCATGAATTCTTTTTTTTTTGGCAAGTACTTTCATGGTTATGCGTTTGTTCCATTTGAAATACTGCATTTGCATTCTGTATTTGATGTATTATGAATATGATGCTGAATAAAAAATGCAGCTGTTTTGTTGTATCGAAACTGCAGATCGATAATTATGCAGGGTGTTTTGTTTAATTGGGGACGGTGCAATATGTCACGAGGTTTTGCAGTTTAAAAAAAATGTTCTTACAAGACTTGTTTGGCATCGAGGGCGGGGGGGGGGGGGGGGGGCATTACTTGATACAAATAATTTTTCTGTATTGGCAGTGGGCAGGGAGATATAAAGAACAAGTCAATTTTTTTAATAGGAACCATGTATTTTTTATTCATAACATGGTAGCATTTGTTGAGACAAATACACTGATATGGAACATGATATCATTCCGTGAAGTAGAATTGTCATTAATCAGCTCCAGAAAAAGTTAATATTATAAATTGTCAGTTCTGAAGCATCAATGTTGAAGCGACAATTGTGGAGCGGCAGTGATGTAAAATCAATTGTAAAGCTTCAATTGTGAAGCGGCAGTGGCGCATAATCAATTGTGAAGTGTCAATCGTGAAGAATCAGTTGTGTAGTGCCAATTGCGTAGTATCATTTGTGCAGTGCCACTTGTGAAGCTTCAAATGCGAAGCGTAAATAGAGCAAACTCAATTGTGAAGTATCAATTGTAAGGGCCAATTAATCTTCACGTGTCTTCCACACCGTAATAATAATAAGAAAATCAAAGAACAATCAGTAAACAAGTACAGGGCTGATTCTTGATTAACAGCCTTTATCCACATGTATGGCCTCCTTTGACCTGGCAAGTAAAGTACAACATACGTTATGCGATGTGCACATAGAGCTCAGCAGTACATCACCTAGCAAGCACTCAAAGACATTCCTCCCTCTCTTTGACCTTAGTACGAAGTATCACGAACCGTCATAGTACTTGAAATGAAATTTCCTCGAGAGCACTCGATAAAGCACTTGTACACGAGCAGAGGCTCGTTTCGAACTCTCAGCTCCGAAACCACTGACCATCCCGTGCGATCAGCAGACCACTCTGTACTAGGCCACAGATTCCATGACTCTTCATACAGAAGAGTTTGACTGCGATAATGCATCACGTCGAAAATTGGATTACGGTCGGATCGTAAAACGAATTATGGCGTAAACCGTGGCAAAAGTGCGGTCACTGTGCGATGGACAAGATGGTACTGAATTGATGAGGTTGGTCATCCATTTCTCCAAAGGAGCACTACCTGACTGAATAATGTTATTTAATCTACAAAGCTTCTCCTAATCGAATTCTTGCTTGAAGCTTCTTCCTGACACAGACTGGATCCTTGTGAAAAAGGTGTTAGGTTGAGTTAAGTCAGGTTAATGTTTCATTTCACCAACATTCCAAGTGTAACAGGTTGGATGACACACTAATAGCCCCCCAAGCATTTCTTGAAGTACCATGTCGTTCGCTACCACTCATTTCTTGTTGAGACCCTAAAGCAGTATGGAATTATAGGTCCTGAGTGCAGTCAGCGTCAATAACTGCCCATTTTCAACAGCTTCAAAGACTTAATATCATATGACGTCGCTATATCGTGCCCGAGACTATAATCAGTATGAAATAACCAGTGTTCTATGCCACTTATATGATGATTTGAGTTGCCAGATACAGAAGATAGCCTGTCAACCGTTCACTACGGCGGAACTAAAAAACCCAATTCCTTCTAAAAATGCAATATGTTGCAATAGTAGAACGCGTTGATTGAATTATTCAGACGCGAATCGAAAGGTTATTATAATTCGTACACATAACCCCGGAATATTTTCCAATATCTTCTATCATTCTACAAATTCCAAAATTTGATATTTACGCAATCTCTTGGCTTTACTCCAATTTGCTTACCTCTGCTGCTGTTTTTTTTTCTGAACACTAGAAACAAATACCGGAAACGGTGATCTCAAGAGCACTCAAAATACAAATACGAGAACATTCCAAACATTCATATAGTTTCCTTCAATAACTAGTATATTAATGGGATCTAAACTGAATATAACTCGCGGTAATCGTGCAGGGGTACACAATGCATTATTCTCGTGGACACTATTGTTAGAACAGTCGCGTAACCGTTCGTATGAATCCGTCTACGGTGACCACAGTCCACGTTGAACCTCGCTGCCTGGCAGGATGTCCTGGTGGCTGCGATGGAAGGCAACCGACGAGTTCTCAGAGGATACGAGCTCAACCGTGTTTCCAGCAGAATATTGCAAACTGTCAACGGTCGGCGCGTTTGTCTCTTGTCGGCGGCACTGACCGCACATTGCCATTCGTCTTGTTTCGGTCTGACTGCCCTGTCGTAAATCCGACGACGTGAATAGAAATTTGACGATAATATATATAATAATAATATATAATATATAATAAATATAAATATAAATAAATAAATATATATGTATGTGTATAGAAATATATATATATATATTCACAAAGGAATGGTAAACACGTTTATCACGGTCAGTTCTGTATCAATGGCGTAACACAGTTAACAGTTCGCGCCAATCCGATGGTACTGCAAACGGTTCGTGAGGATTGAAATATGGTTATAACGAATTTGCCTGGGTTTGTGACAGAAAGAGGAAACGAAGCAGTTATCATGCTTCGGTATAGGAGCTGAGCGGATTAGTCGAAAAATGGTCCAAGCGTGAGGTTATTCTTAAATTGAACAGGGAAAAGCGTTACAAAATTTTAAGTATAGTCTCTAGAGCGGTCGCAATGCGCACCATCTTGCCTTGTGCATTTAAATTGGACCAAGAAGCTACGGAAGTGTCGTGAAGTATTTGGAGAGGGTGAAGTTACCGATCCCAAATTGCATTTTCGACTCGCGAACTTTCCGAACGGAAATGAGACCTTCGAGAACGATTCAGGGGATAGAGACTCCTGCTAGTTAATGATGATCTTCTGATCGAAAGAAAACGTGCACGGAATTGGCAAAAGATCTGGGGATAAGTATTTGGACCAGTGGCGCGAGGTCACTGTGCACATGTTTCCTTACTTTAACATACTATGTTTAAAAAAGCGCAGGAACTTCTCGTGGTACTTCATCAATCACAAACAAATAAATAAACCCTAATTTTGTTAGCCATCGCTAAAATCGTAAATCTAAATTTTACATGTATTCTGTTAATTGAATTTCATTGCCAAATAGACACAACTAAAGGCCGAAAAATTAGAGGAAATTGGAATGCCTTTTGGTCTTCCAATAACGCGCATAAATATTGGAATTATTTAAATAAATTCCCTCGTGATCCTCTCTAATTCCCTACTCTGCTGCATTTGCATCATTTCGAGACGAAAGCTATCACTGTTCCCTTAGAATCATTTGTGCTTTCTATATATGGTAATTCCGTTAAATTATCTGAGTGTAAAACTGTGTCACGCCATTCAAATAAAAACCGATCTGTTTGCGCCGTAAGCGCTCTAATGAGAACCTTCATTCGTGTCTATTTTAGCCAATGCGTGGCTCAGCCTATGCGCTCCAACCTTTTCCCTCGCTTCCGTTTGCACGTGAAGGCTCCTTCTAGAGTTGGATCAGAGTAAAAAAATAGTTTGAATTGTTTGAACGACGTTACTTGCTTTCACCTCTTTGATTTTTTTCTTTTGCCGGAATTGTTTCCGGCGCATACAAAGGTGGTGCTCTAACGTTCTATATTGCCGCATTCTACATATCCTCTTGTGCATCTCGGTTTATTCCACCTATCAGCTTTCGAAAGCTCTCGATATGTTCGACTAAAACAGCTTCGTACAGAATCGAGGTGGCCCACTTTACAGTCGAAGGCACAATTTTGCGTTATTTGCGGCCCGCAACCGGCCAATAAAGCGTGCCAGAGCATGAGCGCAACGTCGATTTTATTGCTCGCGCTGTCGGCCGGAGAATGTTCCTGTTTCAGGCTCACCGGAATTTCCTAGGACATGATAGTCGCGGTAGTGCCAGGCTGCATCGTCCACGACCGCGAAGCAATGCATTTCAATACAACCTCTACGCTCGCTCCCCCAGTCTGCTAGGCTGCTGCACGATCCTAAGTGATTCCGGATTGGCGCGCTAATGACTGTTTCATATTCATTGGCCGCGCACGGCTACCACCCTGCTGCGCCTCGCTTGCACACGCCGTGTCACGCTTTATCGCGTCTACCTCGCTTTCATAGTCTTTCACGCCGCCCTCTTAATCTTACATTACATGGACGGTCCACTGTGGTTTTCATCCTCCCCGATCGCACAGATAATTAATCGTTGCAACTGGGAGACCTTCCCTCCCTGCCTACCTCTTTTCGCGACCATGATGTTTAGTAATCAAGACTTGTCCGAACTTTTGGGTTGGCTTTTATCCGAAATTCTGAATTGGTACCTCAGGCTGCTATGGCTAGGTTTTTCAAACAAGTAAATCAGTATATTAAACGAATGAACTCGGATTGTTATTCAGCAACAGAGTGTTGAAACGTTTTGTCAGTGCATTAAAGAATGCTTGCTAGGAAGTATGCGAGAACATGAAAATATCAGGTACCCGATATTCGGGTCGGGCAGATAATTATTCACGTTTATCCCGGTTGAGTATTGTCTAGGTCTGGTTTGATTGAGTATTTTTCGGATCGAGTCGGGTCAAGAATTGTTTAGATCTGGTCGGGCCAAGTATTGTTCGGGTCAGATCAGGCCAGATTCTCGAAAGTACACATTGCGTGTAATACGCTATGACCAGAACAATTCCTGATCCGATCCTAGTATCGAGCACCCGAAAAAAATATTTTACCTGACCCGAACCTAGAAAAACACTCGACTCGACGTTTTCGGGTTCTCACATACCTCTAGTAGGAAGGACGCTAAGAGTATTCCGAGTCTGCCACTGTTTTCATCGATACACGTTGCGCAAGGTGAAAAGAAAAGGACCTACCCTCAGTAGGAGAGAAAAAAAGGTTATAGAAGAGGACGACGCGGACGGACCGTTGCAGCAAAAGGTGGGTGTTTCAGGTGCGATCGATATAGTACATCACCGTCGTCGTCCCTCGAACACTTTTCCTTTCTCTACGCGGCCCTCTTCTCCGCGATATACGCGTCTTCCCCATCTTTTCGAGCCTACAGAATGGCCGCCGCTTTGTCTCTCCCTTCAACCCTTTTGCGAGTTTGCCTCCGTCTTTTTCTACGCTCCCTTTTTGTCTTCGTCTACCTCGTCCCAATGAGGGTCTCAATGTCAGGGTCTCTGTAATTTTCTTGCCGGTGCAATAGCGCGTACAACGAGATCGCGACGAATACGGGCTTTCCGCGCGACTCATTCTAATTAGTAAATGCACCCGACCGGATGGAACATCGATGAAGAAAAAGAGGAAAGGAATTGTGCCGCTACTGTTTTTGCGGTACCGCATCGAGCCGCGCACGTGATACGCGGCGACAACAGACGCGCAGTCCGTGCGACGTCGTTTCCACGGTGAGATTTCTCTAAAGTGGGGTTGATCGATTGCGGACTGTCTAGACGGTTCGTTTGAACGCGCTCGTGCTCTTTTCACAGCCACGCCGCGAAATCGCAACGGCGAAACAAATTGATAGCCCTGTTGACGAGTAAACATTCGTCAATTGGTGATCCTGTAAAGAGACTTCTACCCAGTGTTCTCTTCGGTCTTTCCTGGTTTACTTAATCACGAATACTAATTGACACAAACCCTCCTCTTCTAACATATTTTTTATCGCCACTTAAAATTTAAGATTACATATAAGTACCCGAAAAAATACCCGATCCGAACCGAACTCGAAGCCAAAAATACCCGACCCAAGCTGACCCGATATTTTCAAGTCCTCGCACACCCCGAGCAATTAACTTCTGATCTGAATTAACTATATAACTGAGAAGGTGTCCGCAATAAGGAATACTAGCCCGACGCATTGAATTTCAACATATCCTCACTTTTCGACATTGACTGGAACAGAAACCTCCGCCGCTCTAGTCATACATGGAGCGAATGGAGCAACCTCTAAAGCTTGTACTGTAAGACATCTTATCTGTTAGGTTAGATTACATCAACATCCACAAAATAGTTTTTTAAGATCCTGACATGTAGTTTAACCCTTCCACTATGTCCGGGTCTATATGACCCGTACAAGTTCTTTATGTCTATACAATTCTCACATTTACCATCTGGCTAAATACAAATTTATTGGTTTTGCTTATTTTTGTATGCAGGGTGTCTGGCAACTCTTGTAAGAGCCGGAAAGACATAATTCTTAGCAACCTTTTCCTAGGCCAAAACTTCGTTTAAGGCCTCGTCTTTTAACTATTCATGAAAAATTCTGACCACACAGGGCGCGCGTAAAGCTCGCGGTCAGCCAAGAGAAGACTTGGGGCACCCTGTATAATAGCATAGCTAAATTCCCAAGAATGTTGGGATCCTTTTGCGTCCAGTGTGTATGACCTATATGCAATTACTATACGTCTTGATGGACACAATAGGAGGGTTAAAGCAATATAAATAAATTTATTGGTTATAGCAGAACCAACTTCTTTATTGACGCGGGCCACACGATCTTGATCATCATTTAATTCGTTTTCCTACTAACTGAGCAGCTTGCTCTTTCTTCTTCGTTGTTCGTCACAAGGACAGCATAAATACAGCGAAGTCAAATAGGTGCAGAGAGGGAATAGCACTCCTACGACTCTTCTTAGCAGGCAAGTAGAGCCGTGGACCACATGCGGCCGTTAGGTCGCCAGTTCGTTATCCTCGATTTATAAGACCCAGGAATGACAGATATGATGTTTGCACAGGATTCTATCCGCAATCGAAATACATATCACTTATCTATGACATCCCACATTACGAAATCCCAATCTACAACTGTACCGACGTGCTCGCTTACATCTACCGGAGGGCTCTTCAAAGGTGATGCACTAAAAGCTATCCGCAAACGTGCCTAGGTAGGCGACCAGAAGGCAGCTAAAATTGGAAGCTCGGTTTTGCTGTGCAACTTTCACGGAAATTGCTTATCTACGCGGCGCTTTCTAGCTGTCCGTTTTCTCCACAAGAAAACCGTTTATCCCGCACTTTTTCCAATCGCTCGTGCTCCGCCGTCCAACACGTAATCAAGGATCGACGTTTATCCTTGCGCACGTCCGAGCGCACGCCGCTATTGGTCGTTAGCGTTCCCGCTTTTCGTTAGTCGTTTCTGCACGTTGCTGTCCTATTACCGCCAGCGTTCGCACTTTCGTTACCAACAGCGGCAACGTGGCGCGGGCATTAGCCTCCAGACACAACGAACTTTATGCTGTCGCGTAATTAGAACGAAGCATGTCGGCTTTTACCTCTGGCCGACATACCTTTGCTTTGAATTTCCATCGGAATTACCAACGATTCCGTGCACTTCGTATCTACGCAATTGGATTTCCTTGTTTATTGGTCAGGTTAGGTTCGAATATTTGCATGTGATTAATTCCCTCACTATTAATAATACAAAAAGAGATGTTTTTAATTAATGTTGCGCCATATCTGGGATGACATACCGTGATGATAGTCATTTAATTTTATGATTACCTTGGAGATCCCTGTGAAGGTCACCTTGAAACTTTAAAATGGAATCCTATATTTATTTTATTATTTTAATAATATGTCAGTACTCGCCAGGAGCGTGCAACGCGCTGCAACGTTTGCTAGTCGGCATCCGGCACCAAATTTAAGAGCCAGACGGTAACAAACTATACAGCGTATGTGGATGGCAACAAGCAACCAGCTGTTGGCAACTTTAGCCATTTAAAAGAGGGATATCGACAAAAGTAGCTAAGAGCTGACCGCTCATTTGCTGTCGTGTTGGCATCGGCGTACGCATGTGGACAGTTGGTTGCCATCTGACTGCCAATTCGGCGTCGAGCGCCGACTGTGCGAATGTCCGCCGGATTCGGCTGTCAGGGTTACATTCTTACAACGAAACCGAAACGTAATAATGCGCAACACTTACGCCTAGAAACGCCTAGCCCTACCATACAACCTAGATAAGGGACCCTATATGTATAAGGGCTGGAGCTAGTCCTACAAGAGGCTACGTAGACCTTTGAAGACATTTTGAAGAGGCTTCAAGATTTTGTACTCAAATTCATTACTCGAGTATATCGTAATAATCCGCTATCCTTCGCATGTTACTAAAGCTTCTAAAACTAAGGTCAATGTCCCCTTTACCGTAACAACGTACACACGTATATTTACAAAGCAGCAACATTCAGACCTGGCGAATTAAATTCACCTCTTGTACTTTAGTACTTCGGATGGCCCGAGTGTATCCCGACATGCAAAATTCAGCCTGGGAGATATTCGTTAGTGAATGTCGAGGAACGTCAAGGTAGTGGCCGAAAAGAAGGAGAAAGGTTGTGCGGTTTCTTTAGTAGCGAGTGCCGTCCGGTGGAAGCTTTGAGTTCTCACAATAGGTCGACTTCTTACTACGACAAGACGCCAGCCAGCGCTTTCGAGCCTGCTTAATTAAACAAGGTATCAGTGCGCGCCTTCAGGGCCTCTTGCGAGATCCTTTTCAATCTTTTCCTTTCCTTCCCCTCCTTTTCTCACCCTTTCTCTTGCAGGTACACTTTACTGTTTTCCACTCCTGACCACCGAACCCTTCTACTTCTTCGCTTATAGCCAGCCCTTCCACCTGTACGTCGCCTTAATGACGACTCCTTTCTTCGTTTTCGATATTTTGTTTCTATATTTTTCTCCCTTTTCTCTTTTGTCTTTTTCCTTTTTTTGAAGCTCTATCCTAACACCGCGCACATTTTTTTCTCAGTTTTTGATATTGTGGACTATATTATTTACGTACATTTCATTGTGAATATCAGTATTAAATTCCTCTTATATTTTGAGTACTTCCACACAGGTTTTCTTTCTTCATTTGTGCATTGTCTTTGTCTACTCTTCGCTAAAGAACTTTTGAACTTGCACCCTTAGCCAGCTGTCCTACGTGTACACTTTCTTAATGATGACTTCTGCCTTCGCCTTTAACCCTTTTATTTTTCCTTTTCTTGAAGCTCCAGCACAATACTACGTCTACTTCTCTTTTAATTTTGTGTAATGTCGTGTCCTGTCCACATTTACATACATACATATGCACATACATTTCAACATGAGAATCAACATCCTGCTTTTACAAATTTTAGTATTTCTATACAGTTTTTAATTTGTGCTATTATAAATATAAAAAAAAAACATTGTTGAGAGAAGTACAAGTCAATTACCTTGCATAACTTACAATTTAAGTAACACAGATCTACGGTATGGCCAGCCATGCATTATTATTTTTCAGCAGGCTTGAATCAAATAATCCAGGCTTGATTCAAATAATCCGTTCCTATAACTTAAAGAATTCTTTCTGGCAAAACATAATCTTCACGCCAAAAGTTTCTTTAGGCTTCAAGAGACAAATCATAATTTATAAATGATAAGTGCATTTACTTATTAAACGGTCTGTCATCTGATGGAATTTATCAGTATCTCAGAAATTGCTGTTATAATAAATTACAAATCTGTAATTTGCAAATCTTACAATTATTAATTATAAATACTCTTAGGGATGATCGCGATCAAGCAACATATTCTTAAGAATAATTAGCTGATCGGAATGTTTTTAGGCATCCGCATAAAATTACTGATTCCAGCTAAAAGCATCGGATGAAAATTAAGTGTTGCAGGGAAATTATGCGTTCGAGATTCGACGCGTTAATTTATTACTGTATTATGCGCAATTTAAACGCTGCGCGTCGATCACGCGTTTGCACACGTATCTATCTAGGTCTAGAGCCGACTTGCATAAATTGTAAACGTATATAAATTCGCAGCAGACCTATCCACGTGGAAGAACATTTTTGAAAGTCAAATTCTTCTTTTCGAATGTTTTGCTAACAGTTCGGCGTCAACCGTTTTTTGAAATATAAAAACGAATTGAGGGCTATCGAGCGTGCAATCTGTTACAATTTTTTATTTGAAATATGTATGTTTTTCAAATGCAAGTGAAAAAGTGTACTGAACTAGCTTTTTTAAAATCCTATGTTTAGTTACGTGGTAATAAACGTTGGAAACATACTTAAATTACGTATTACTATTGACTAAGAAATATATGTTTAGCAATGTAAATAAAGAAAATAATAAAGACGATATTAATTTAACTTATAATTCATCAGAATTTACAAAATTCTACACAAGCGTAGAAAATAATTTCTAATATACTGATTTCTTGTATTAAAATGTTCAATTTTGCAATTATTAGATATACGTCCCTTCGCAGTTTCAGGTATAACATTATTTATAACGATACTATTTACTAATTTCTATGAGCTTATAACTTCCAATTATAACTACTAGTAATAATATTATTATTTAATAATTTTGGATGGTCTCTTGCATATGCATTACATTACAGTGAACCACTTTTTAGACTATACTTGTTCTTATTTTGTACGCTTTTGACGCGGAAATAAAAGATCGTTAGCAGTTACCTCAGACTGTAAGCAGTTTAGCGTTAGAGACCATAAACGATAATACGCTTATTCATCTGAATTCCAAGCTACCGATATTCCTGCTTACCCGGACTTACGCAAACGAAAATGTCTCATTTAAATGGCTCAACTTTAATTAAATTGGTTACAACTAATTACGCGTATATTATTCTAAAGTAGCGGCTTTGCTAGCACGGAAATAGCCACGAACCCAGTTGCAAGTTCCCCGACGACCTCCAATTCTGCCACGAAACTTCTCTAATGTGATATAAAGTAACATTTAATATCGTGAAACAGAAATAACCGTGAATATCGTAACAGATCGTACTGCTGCTATTTTCGTCTTTATTAATAATTATACTTATGAAACTTCTGTAAATGTTTTTTAAGATATACTTTTAATGTATTTTACTATTTTTTCAGTTCTGTCAATTAAAAATGTATGAAGTTGTTTATAAACATGTATGTTATTTATATGAACCGAGAAATAGCTTTTATGCAGTGTGTGTTTCGCTACTTTGTGCAAATGTTTTAAGAAGCGATTACTGAGGCCATTTTGAACAACTTTTTTCTTTACCAAAATGTTGGTTTAGGTTCCGTCTTTGAATTATTAACGAACAAACGCTGACCAATCAGAGTACGCGTACAGCACGCGTTCAGCGGAGAGAAGATCGTGATCCGCTCATCCGCGGCCTTGATCACTCTTGAAGCCTTAACCAACATTTTGGCAAAGGGAAAAGTTGTTCAGAATTGCATCAGCAATCATCCCTTAAAATATTTGCATGAGGTAGCGAAACATCCTGTACAATTAAATAGACCAGGAATGTAAATTATAGTAAATAACTAATATCTGATAGTGGACACCTATAATACAGGTTTTTAAAATTTAACTTTGTTTTATAAATAATGGACGGCGTTGAAATTTAGTCAGCATACGTACTATATTATTCAACAAATTTTCTTGCTTCGATATTACAATTAAGATTCGTTAAGAAACTGTTATTCGATTAACGTTATTCGGTACAAAATACGAAGTAGTATCAGTAATGGAAATATTTAAAATGAGCGAATAAAATAAAACGTTTTGTATTATCATGAATGCAGGGTGACCTGGGTGGAGAGCAACAAATTTCTGCAGCATACTTGGTAAGTCTCTTATGGTTATGGGAACCGCATTATGAATTTGCTCCCCCTTCTAATACAGTCACGATAACAGTAAAATATTGCGGGCACATACCTGTACAGAATGTCCATATTCTTTCGTTTTCAGGTTTTTACTTTACCTCCCTGATTTGCATTCAATAATTGCATTGTGCCATTACAGCGAGTGCTATAATTGGTGACTTCTCCTACTAAGTATTTAATACCTGACTAATCTTGTATCTTTGCTCTTGCTCACTGTATCACTCAATTTTTTTCCCAGTGTATTGCGAAAGACAAATTGTTTGTAGATATTTAAAGTACTCCATCCATTTCGCCTTGACCATCACTTCTGTAATTCCAGAAACTGCACCACCACAATACTCCCTTTCATTGCATCAGTTGAAATATATTCTCCCCCCCCCCTCCCCCGTAATTAAATTAGTTTAGCGCGAGTAATGAGTTGAATCGTAGAATATAAATTCAGTTCTAGAAGGTATTGAATTCAGTACTGAAAATGCAATGTAAGTATAGATAACTTCTTGCATGAAGTAAATTGAAAAAGTGTATCTAGTTTTTCAAAGAAATTTCTACAGTTTCATGATTAATTTAAGATAATTTATTTCGTACAAAATTGTACAAGCACTAATTGGGGAACATAGTTGTAATAAAATTAAAGTAGCAATATAAAATGTGTTTTCGAGAAAACGAAGAAAGCTGTTTTTTAACACATTCTTCGCATTAACTCTTAATGAAAATTTATTATTCTTTAATAAAAGACAATTCCAGTCTTCGGCCAAATATTTGTAACCAGTGCGGCGATTCTTTTAACACGCGCAACTCTGTGCTACCGCACCGACAATTTTCCACCCCGCGTGTCAACATCGCATGGCCTTACCCGTCGGCTGTCTCCCGAGACATTAATGCGAGCCGTCGCGACGCCACATCGTAGATTCAAGTTTTATTAGGTAGGTACAATATACCCACATAGCCCTTGACGTCGACGTAGTTTCGGCGACATTTGAAGAGATTACTCCGCGTCCTTTCAGTAAACAGATACCGGTGCCGTGCTTTGCCATCGTAACCTACTTTGTAACCCGTATGCATTACACCGCGCGCGCGCGTGTATCTAATTAACATTACGACATCAAAAATAACATCACGTTTTAATGACGCGAATAATACAAAATAACAAAAATAACGCGCACCATGTTTTAATTGTACAGCCTCAAGATTTTAATTTAATCATATTGTTGTGTTATAAATCGTAAGCCTTTTGAAATTAGAAAGTACCATGCCATATTCTAATAAATAAGACAGGCAGGAATTTATTGCAACACTGGGCTGCCCAATAAGTTCACGCAGTCGAGACTATTCTACTGCAATTAATTCATTTCGTACGCGATTAGCTACTTCAAAATTATTTTGAATAATCATTTTCTTCGTACAGGGCGTCCCACCTAACTTGAGCATTTTTATGATAGGGAAAATTGTCAAAGAAAAAAAATATTTGGTTTGAAGGGATGAACGTAAGTTGGGCAAATTTTGTCAAGGTCATTATTTCTAGATTTCAAAGATCGTCGAAGTCTTTTTTTACATAGGACTACATATCTTTGATATAGGGATATGATAGCTAAGATCAAGGCGAGTCCAACGATATATGATCTCATGACCTTCACATGACCTTAACAACGAAAAATTCATAAAACTTGGATTGTTCATGCAAATGGTGGAATAACCGTGAGTAGACGATTAATGAGGGGGAATTTATTTTAAAATATTGATGGAAACAGTGCAACATAAAGATTCTGAAATGATGAACTCAAGCCTTCCTAATGTTTCATTCCTTGCTTAACATTAATGAACCCGTTTCTCGTAGCCTGTGTGAATGCTGCTCATCGAGTTAAATTGTAAGCATTGATACATTAGTTTTTTCCTTCGTTTATTACGATCAGTTCATTTTGTTACATTCGCATTAACTAATGTTAAACAAGGAAGGAAACGTAAGGAAGGCTTGACATTAGTTCTATATTGAATTGATTACATCTTTTCAAAATCTTCATGTTGCATTATTTTCATTGATATTTTAAAGTAAATTGTCCCTCATTAAAAATTTTAACATTAGAAATTTTTCGTACTCAAGGTCATGTGAAGGTCATACTATCATAGGTCGCTGGTCTCGCTTTGACCTTAGCTATCATATCGCCATATCAAAAATTTGTAATCGCATTTAAAAAAACTTCGATGGTTTTGAAATCTCTAAAAAAACGTCTTTGATACAATTTTTACCCACCATTACATTCTCCGCTCCAAATAAAATATTTTCTTCCTTTGACATTTTTCCCTGTTATAAAAAGCAAGCGAGACATTTGAGATGCTCAAGTTAGGTGGAAGACCTTGTATAAATGTGTTCTTTAAATAAAAATACAGCCGTTCCGCTCATTACAATCACGTACAATGTTATCATTCGGCTATTGCTGTCATGATCACTTGGACGCAAAACACTCTATAAAAGCATTAGTTAAAAATAAAAGGTTTATTATAATCAAACTTCGGTTAAAGCTATCAATTGTGATAATTAAACTTTGGAACAAACAATAAGAATTTTTTAGCGAATTTGTACTAAATGGGGCTCTTTCTTAAATGTTCCTTGTGGCTGAAACATACTTTTAATCTTTTACACAAGTGCACGACAAGAATTCATAGATACTACTTAAATAGATACTGACCCCTTATGTTGTTTTCAAAAACAGTTGTTCATAAGAAAAGCAGTATAAACATGTAATGTTGTATTAACTGTACAATTTGTGATAAATATTAATTGTACAAATGTCATAATTGTCTGTAATAATTCGAGTTCAATAATGAACATTTTTTAACGTTTAACGTTATCAGCCGGTTATTTTTATTAAAAATTTTACGTCCCAAAGTGGTAATATAATAAGCCTGATAAGCGGATTCCACTGTAATTGTTAACTTTAAACACTAGAGTCATTTTCTGTTACTTTTTGGTGCTTTGAACTAATTATTGAAGTATTAGTATACAAGCATGACGACCAACAATTAATATACAGAATACCTTGCGTAAAAGATGATTCAAAGTAGT
Source organism: Holcopasites calliopsidis (assembly GCA_023838395.1). Classification (NCBI taxonomy): domain Eukaryota; kingdom Metazoa; phylum Arthropoda; class Insecta; order Hymenoptera; family Apidae; genus Holcopasites; species Holcopasites calliopsidis. The sequence continues at coordinate 382,354 of JALHAQ010000024.1, forward strand.
ATCGGTCAACCATATGGTCAGGCGCACCTTCTAAGTAGTAAGAGTCAATGACATGATCGGACATGGGTCAAACCGTAATGTGCGAATCAAAATATTTTTGATCGTACACGAATTTGATGACCTAAAAAATTTTGTTGTGTGCAAATACCCGGTGTAAACGTGTAAATAAGTAAATATCATCATATGTCTTCCTTGACTTCGTATAATATTAATCTGAAACGTTTTTACATATGACCCGTAGTTTTTCAAACATTTAGGTGTTTCCAGATAAAACGAACATATCGCATAATAAATGTGAATAGCAAATAAACAATAATATAATCTAATTGTTCGTATAGTTTCTCAGAGCGCGTCACATAAAACCATAAGATTTATCTACATAAAAATAGTAAAATGTACGTACAAAGTAAAAATACATAATTTCAAGCTTGAAAGAAAAGTGCACTTAATATGGTTCCAATTTAATCTGAACAATGCATACAGGGTGCTTCGTTTGACCCTGGCATCCTTAATTATTTTGTATCTTTACAAATAATAAAATAATTAAGGGCGGTGAGTTAGGTAGAACACGAAGCTTTTTAAGCACACGAGGCTATGTTTTCTTAGTTCACGTATAATTATATGTACTTCTTGTTTTTTTTTTCTTTAGAAGAATTAACAGTAAAGAAAGGAAAATTTTGTATTGATCTGCAAAATTTCGACTACAATTTACGACACTGTGGCGACACTGTCATGTGGTACGCGGGGGTCACAGATTTCTTTGCTGTAGGACGATTTTACCTGAGTGGCATGTCGAGGCTCGTGACTTGAATTTCCTTGCAATACCTGGCCGGGATGTCGAAGGACGTGCATTTCGTGCGGTCGGTGCTTTTGTAATTTTGAACTCGAAGCCGCGTGCCCCGAATAACATGCTTCCTTAAGAAAATTTTCGTCCGGCGGTGTCCAAGAATGCATTTGTTAAAATACAAATGTCGATTCAAATTTGAATAACATACGAATTTGAATAACATTTTGGTTGGTCATACAAAGGTTAAGTGCAAGAGAGGGTTCTTTATGCGAGAACCGTGTCGATTTAATGTTTTAATAATAAAAAAAATGTAGAGGAAAAATGTTAATACTGAAGCTTGAAACTATGTGTATGAATTTTGAGTAACATTTTGGTTTATCACACAATGATTAAGTACAAGAGAGGATTTTTAATATGATATAATAAAGGATATTTAATATTTTTAATAATTTTTAAATGAAAAGAAAATGTAAAAAAAATGTTAATACTGGAACTTGGGACTATAAGAATTCTTAATAACATTTTGGTTTGCCACACAAGAATTGAATGTGACGGAGGTTTTTTTAATGCGAGAGTTACGTTGTACGAATTACGTCGATTTACGTTTTGAGAATAAACAGAAAAATGTAAAAGAATGTTAATACTGAAGCTTGAAACTATACGAACTTTGGATAATATTTTGGGTGGCCACACAAGAGTTAAGTGCAAGAGAGGACTTCTAATGCAAGAATATAACATACATCATTTTTACATTTTTTAAAAAGCAGGTAATAAATAAGTTTGCGTGAGATAAAATTTTACTTTACATTTTCTTTTCCATTTTTGGGGTTTCATTTTATATAAAAGGTTATTTTTCTGTGTAATTAGGAATATTTATACCCTCTCGGATCTGTCTTAAAATTACGCTTTATATGTATATTACAAGAATCTCCGTTACAACAAACAAAATAAAATTTAATCATTATCAACTGAAATTTTGTTTAACATTTTTTGTAGTTTCACGGATAGTATATTTATTGACAATAATCTAAAGCATACTAATGTCTTCTCTTTCCTTGTTTCACTTACGTACTTTATTACAGAGAATCAACTTTCCAATGTTAGCCGCTACGCGATAGATGGAATTTTCGTACAATGTGAAAACTTTCTACCAGTTCAGTACGGGAGAGTTATGTTAAGTGTACTTATTGGTTAGCTTCTGAACTCGCAGAGATTTAATAGAAAAGGGGTAGAAGAGAATTGATCAATACTTTTCCAACTTGCTGGAAACTTTTTAAAAAGTTTGCAACCTCGGAGATTTATTATCCTGCAACTCAAATTCAACAGGCTAAACAGATCAGCTAACCAAGTCTAGAAGGAATATCAAGTTGTTTATCATGTTCTTGAATTAAACTAGGATACTATAAGTATGTTACATGCAACCCCGTTCATCTGGAATATTTTCTTTAAGTATCGATTACTTATCTATCAAAGATTACCATTAAATATTAAAAATTAAATATTAAAAGCTTCTTTGGACTCTTTATAAAAGTTATTCGTAAACCAGAGCTTCTTTACCTGTATTTTCTTTAGTGATGCCAATTACTAGAACCACCTGCATAAACTGCTGAGTATTCTGTATTAAAATGATTATAACAACTAATCAAATGAAAGTTAATAAATTAAAATGAAATTAATTAAAACAACTAATTCTTTAATGAAAGCTCGCTCACGTTAATTTCTTATTATCTTTCTTATATTGATAAGAAGCCTAATAGCCACTAGGTTGCCATTAGCGGGACTAATGGCGGCAGCATCGGCCAAAACCAAGCCGAGTTTCGCCGCCGATATGCAGCGCCACATTATAACCTAAATGGCGATCAACTTTTCGCAGCGTTTTGTTGGTTGCCAAAACGCAACCAACTTTAACTGTTTGAATCAGAACATAGGTAAACGTCTTCTTTCATACCCAATTCATTTGGACGAATTCCTCCTTGCACGAACCCCAAAATCGCGAGTCATCAGTTCGATACAATGTACACTGCGAACGGTTGGTCGCCATTTAGATTTTAATGTGGCGATACATGTCAACGGTCAAACTTGGGTCAACTTCGGCCGGTACAGCGTGTTGGCCTGCCTGATTTGGCTATCAGGGAAGTAATGAGGAAACAACAATTTATAATACCAACCCCTTTCAACAAGAATGGCACCTATTTTTATTGCAAAATATCATTGCACTCCTGTTTTGTATGAGACGTACGTAATTGCTTGTATCGGATCCATTTAACGAATCGTGCTTCCATACCAGAAACAATTTATCTGCTGGAAATTATTCTTCCAGAAGAACGATCTCAGTAAATACTTGAAGCGCTTTTCTCGGAGCTACCGCGGCCAAAATACTCCGACTTCCGTCTTAATTATTCGACTAATGTCATTCGGAATGCAGCCCCCTTGCTTTCATTGCGATTTCCAACTACGCGGTGCTTAAATGGCTTCGTGGGAAAGATTCTAGTCTCATTAAAGTCGCAGCATTTGACTATTCCATGAATAACTGCAGTATTTAGAGGAAGATAGAGAAAAATAATGTTCTATCTGCGAAATGTGTGGAACCAGGTTAAATGGAATTAAAAATTTTCGATCGCTAATAATGTTCACATTGCCTTCGTTTTGCAACGGGTAGATTCATTGCAGTGCTAATAAAATATTTATTCAGGAGATTTAAATAATAATTCCACTCGTACCGAAATTCGATGCCAGAATTGAAATATTAAGCTGGGGATTAACTTCGAAAGTGATCCGTACGATTTTTATTATTCAACGGTACACAATATTATTATCACATTTATGATAGATAAATCCTTGGACAGGATGTGGCCAGTCGGGCAGTCCAGTTGGACAGGACAATTCTATATAGGAAAACAAGCCCAAAAGAGCACAACATTTTTTCGTTTGAAGCTTTGTTTTGGAGAAAATCGAGCTTGAACATTTTGTCGAGTAAGCGTGTATTTAACCATCTGCAGTCATAACTGTGCATTAGTAGACAGAAGATATCAATGTATGAATAGCACACTTAGTAACTTTAGTTTTAAGCTCCTGATGCTTTCAACATACATATCTATTCACGATTGCTATAAGAAGCCATTGCCACAGTTCGACTGATCGAAACAGACTAAAAGTACAAAAAATAGGCCGTAAGACAGAAAATAAAACATTGAAGAAGGTGATAAGCATAAAAGTGCGAGCGAAAGGAAATTTATAGATATTTGTAACGGAATGATTACTCAAATAAAGACAATCAAGTGGACGCACACTCGAAAAAATTTTCAAATTCGATTTTCTCGTAAACGGAGTCCCAAATGAAGAAATATTATTCCCTTTTTTCTACTTATATTTATATGTTCAATCACCTCTACCTAATTGCACTCCCATCCGACCGCACCATGTATAAACAAAAAATAGGCGAGCAATTAATTGAATGGTGTTATCTAAATCTTTAATCGATTGCACAACCAATGCGACCGACGACCATTTCGATGCACAAGTCAGATTTATTATCCAATCCGATCAGAGGAGAAATCTATAACGGAAAATGGATCAGCATGTGTGAATTATTTAATGACCGGGTATAGTGAGCAGAAATTTATGTGGCACGGATTCACGTGGAAATAGAACAGACTGTAATGAAATACGAATGAACTGATTGGGAGGTAGCATTCACATTCTACTATCATCGAAATGCCATTTTACAATCCCTCAGAAGCATGGTATTTATCCATTTAAATTGTTTCTATATATATTTTTATATATAGTTTTAGTTTTACTAAAATTTTATTTCCTTATTAAAGAATGAAACTTAACAATGTTAGGAATGCACGATACATGAATAAGTTTGACCATGGTTACTAGGAGACAATGTCGATCGCAGTCAGAAGGTGGTAGATTAACAATGAGACAGCAGAAATAAACATTTTTATATGCTATAGAAATATTTTCTTGCAATTATTTGCAAGCTTCTACAAATATTCCAATGAATTAATACGTCTGTGAAACCAATTGAAACATATTTGAAACGCTGATGTCGCAAAGAGAATACCTGTTTCAATAGACGGAGGAACCACTTTATAACTTCTCTTAATTTTTAGTTGACATTGTGTACTCCTTATTGTTGCATTGCACACCACCACTCCAAAGTGAATTTTCTACGTGTTCACCTCGGGTGACGCATACGTATGCGTCATAGCGAGTTCCCATTATATATCGAAAGACGCACACGTGACGCACATGTCATGTCTTGTTTCGAATGGAAAAACAACTTTTTTGTCCAAAACCAAAACGTTATAAATGGCGTAAATAAACGCATTTTATAAAAAAATATTAATTCGTTACACCAAACGGTTCCAGATTTTCAAATTTCAAATGTATTGCTAAAAATAAGCCAATTTTAATCTTTATTTAAATACGCGTAGAATTATAAGAATGAACGAAAATATAATTTTTAGGTGACTATTGAATAATTTTGCACCCCTTTTGCGTCCATTTATAGGTGGACACTCCGGACAGTGTACTGCAAAGCGGATTAGGTCTGGGGCCAGATATGGGGCACACAATTCTGCGTTCCATGGTGGATCCAAGGGATTACGAACGATTGAGATATTTGCAAATGAACGGCGGCCAACCGAACACCTTTGAGGAGACCATACACAGGGTAAGATTATCACCCCCGATAGATTTAATTGATGAAGATAAAGGCAAGATATAAACTGCTATAGTCAAACTACATCAATATTTTAATTAACTAAGCAGTTAATTTATTAAGTTACAGTTTATTAAGTTACAGGTTTCTCATTCGCATTTTCCGAATAAATTGTTTGTACATTAGTTTTTAAATTATTGTTCAGTGCACTGGAGATAGTGATCTTAACTGCTTTGTATTTTCCAGCTGAAGGTTCAAGAGGCACTGAGAAAGAAGGAGCGATTTCATAAAGAACATGAGGAGGTGAGTGCAACTCAAATTAAAGTTCACTCTACCCTTTTTTCTTCAATATGCTAATGAAATTTTATTTACACGAACGCGAAAGAAGAAAGGTATATGAGAATACGCTTATAAAGGAATTTAATGAACGAACGCAATATACATTACCGATCTCGTACTCTTTCCTCTTCGGAATGTTTATTACCTTTTTTTTGTCAAATGTAAAAATACCCTTGCTAGAATGTCATAAAGAGGCCGGAGGCTTCTTCAAAAAGGAGACGTTTTAGGTTGGGCATTGTGTAGCTTTCAGACTTTTAATATGCAACTAATTAAAATAGATATCGACAATAATATCAGTAATTGAAATAAATAATTGAAATAAACTGAGACGAATATCTATGTTTATCCGTTTTCAAAAACAAGGGTTCCTATATTTATTTTTAAGAAAGTAATATCTGTACGTTAAATTATGTCAATGCAGTTTATAAAATATACAGAGGTTGTGTAGTTTAAACAGGTAGTACACCATTTGCCTTTATCAAACTAATTTCAGGTAGCCAGTTCAAATGAAAAGCAAATAATTAAGTCGTTTATCATAACATCGACTTTTCAGTTCACCTGCTCTGTGTTCTTTGCTTATTTTCCTTTAAAACACTTTTTCCAGCGCTAAACATGCACTTCCAGACACTAATTATAAAGACATTTACGAATTATAGTAAATCGGAAATTGAATTTTTGTATGCTTAATGGAATCAAAATTAGAATTAATGAAGGAATACTGCTCCTTATGGAGCAGGAGCTCAGTGTAGAATTTAACAGACGATGCAGTCGAATACAAAGTATGACCCATACAAACTCGTGTACAGTGTGTTCGGCTGCTGCAAGACAATATTTTAAGGGGCGATTGTTGAAGTGATTCTGAACAACTTTTCCCTTTGCCAAAATGGTGAACGAAGGTTCGTTTTTTGAATTATTAACGAAAAACACTGACTAATCAGACAGCGCGCTAGACTGAAAGGGCGTTCAAGGTTGAGCGTACCACGCGCATCTCTCGGCTGAGCGCGCGCTATGATTGGTCAGCATTTTTCGTTAATAACTCAAAACCGAAGCCTTAACTAACATTTTGGCAAAGGAAAAAGTTGTTCAAAATTGCTTCAGCAGTCACCCCTTAAAATATTGACATATAGTAACCGAGCACCCTATATAAATGACATTAATTTATGATTTGATAGACTCTCGAGTTAGTAGTAATCAGCATCTGTGAATACATATTAGCTTGTGTACCAGTTTAATTCTGGAGCAATGTGTGAAAATTTGCATAATTTCAGTAGTGCCAGAATCCTGATTCAGTGGTGCTTCTGTAGATATATAACATATACTTTGTGCAACTTTTCAAATGGAAAGCTCAAATTAATTTCAATAATGGTTTGATACTGCTACAATATCTCATTGAACCGAGATTCACGCTCCATTTCTTTGAGTTTGAAATACAAAACGAAGTATCCAGGTTTGCATATTGCTATAAATTAAATGACATTTGAATGAAAAATACAGGGTGGACCACGAAGCGTGGTCAGTTTTAATTATTCTGCTGTTAATGGTTCGATCGAGAGTTTTTTAAGCAAAAATAACATGGCTCGCGGAGAAGTTATGATGGTTGTACAAAATCGTTTGTTAACCCTTTTTTTCCAGAGTTATCAAGGTCACCTTCAGCTTTTTATAGGTAAACTTATAATTTTTTTACATCCATCTTTTAGGAGATACTGAGACGGATTCGGCAGGCACCATAAAAACTTTTTTTTAGAAAAGTAACATTAAAACTTCATTTAGAAAACGTTTCAGGATTTTACTATTTGCAATTAAAATGTTTAAGAAATATTCAAACGCGGTGGCAGGATTTCTCTAAAATAACAAACAGTAACAGTCTTTATGCTATCCAAAAAAACATGCGCTCTTGTCCGCTTTACATTAAAACTAAAAATGTACAAATATTCGGGAAGGAAGAGATTTTTTTCTCATACAAAATAATCACGATGAGAAGGAAGGTATCGCGATTAAACCAACCGGTGCCGCAGCACGTTTATTTTCCGTCTTCAATTTCGTTGCGCGTTCCCTGGATCATCGAAAACCACCGCCTCGTCGTTGAACCAATATTGGTCCTGGAAGCCAATGGTTTCATCCGATACAAAGTTCCTCTCGCTGATGCTCAACCCCCCTATCCAATGTTCGTCGAAATTCTCACAGTAGGAAATTTGCATGCATGCGCTATTACCATCTTCTCTCCTCTACCTTTTTTTCTCGATCGTTTCTTGATATTATTCCTCCTTCCGTTCCCTCTTCCCCTGCTCGCCGTCTCTTTACTCGGCGAATATCTGTCTTACGCCAACTCGATACCTCTTATTATGCAAAATAGCTAGATCGCGCGATATGATCGTAATCGTCAACGTGTACCGTGACGTTACGCTGTGAATTTCTTACATACGATCGCAAAATACGAGCGAGCAGAAATGCCGAGCTTGTCTTATTTTCCCCTGGGTTGTTCAATTTTACTTGGCTTCTCTCCTTTTTTCTCAGGGTACACTGCCCGCCAAAAGTTTCAGACCGGCAGGAATTTTGACGTTGGACATGTATGTACATGCTTGCCAGATGTACGGATAGCGTGATGTAGTAGAGAAGAGAAACAATAACGTCTGATTAGTGACGTCACGATGATACATTTCGTATTTTTATCATCTGTTTGAGAAGAAAAACTTATCATTTTAAGTACTTTGGGATTTCTTTTGCATGTAGTGAACTAGCAGGATGTTGAAAAAAGGATCCGTAACTTAAAGGCCTTATAGTACTCACCATGGGGAATAAAAAGTGTCTAATCAACATAGGACTTAAAATCAACCATTTTGTAGTAAAATCAAATTGGAGGGTAACCGAATGTTAGAAGTGTGTGAGAACTCAAAAGGATGGGGTCGGATATTTTCTCGGGTTCGAGTAGGATGAGGTCGTTAATTTTGTAGGATTGAATGCAGGTCGGGTCGAGTAGTTTTTCGGGTTCAGATCGGGTCGAGTACTTTTTCGGGTTCTGGTCGAATTCTCGAAAGCATAGATGTGCGAGATCCCGAAATTTTCGGGTACCCCATACTTGAATCAGGAAGCTTGTTCCAAAATGCGATTTGGTATTCGAAATTTTGAGCATCCTGAGTCGACCAGAACAATTCCCGATCCGATCCGGGATCGGATATATGAAATCTTCGGGTTTTCGCACCTCCTATATTTTCGACGGCCCGACTTGAACCCAAAGAGTATCCGATCCGAATATAGGGTATCCGAAATTTTTAGGTTTTCACACATCTATACTTTCTAAGACCCGATCCGAATCTGAATACAATTCCCAATCCGACCCGACCCGACCCGAACCTGAAGTTTCGAGTACCCGCACACCCTTAGTATATAGATCTATTTTGACACCACCCTCTCCCTGCGTCTACCAAGCCTGGTTTTACTTACGAAAACAATAAGCAGTATTCTAACACCTGCAATGTTAGACGGCCAGTCTTAAAGATAGTACTGTACAGCAAGCAAGAGTTTTTGCCAGCTTCCTGAAACCACTAATTTCCTCTTGGGCTATCTAAGTGGGTTGAGTAAAGCACGCGTGGAAAGAAGCTGAAACTCCTAAAGCAGCTCACTCTGGCTAGATGGAAGCCGTAATGGTACGTTCAAAGTTTGGGGAAAGCACTGGTCAAGATCCGAAACAAGCAACGTGGCGAACCAACTGGATCATTCGGGATTATTTGACAGAAGTTTCTAGGCTGCTTCGTAATAGAGGAGTTTGTCGTCCAATTCACGGGCGAAAATTTAGCTTCGAATCTGACAAGATACTTAAGAGCGTTCTAGTACGATTCGCTTGTAGTGTTACTTGGCGAAATCGGCTTAACGAAAACGAAGAAGCTTTGAATACTGCACTGTTTAAAAAATCCTTTAGGCAGTATTCATGTTGGTCTCTCGATTTAGACACAGGAGATTTGGATACAAATCGTGGGCGTTCCCCATATCGACAGTCCAGGTCCCACTGTTATAGGGATGGTAGACACTGCATCTTGTTGCAATGTTAGACGGCCAATTGTTCATCCAGGGTTGAGAAAACTATCAACAGCATCCCCGCAGTGGAGAAAGGACAAGGGATGCCCGTCGTACATACACTATACAATAAATGATACATATCAAATGTAGAGGATACAGATCATGGGAATTCCCCATATCGACAATCTAGGTCCTACTGTTATAGGGGTTGTAGATACTGTACCTTGTTGCAATGTTAGACTGCCAATTGTTCATCCAGGGTTGAGAAAACTGAACAGCATCTCCGCAGTGGAGAAAGGACAAGGGATGCCCGTCGTATATACGCCATACAGTAAATGGACACGAGTTTCGAATGTTAATTACCCGAAAACGGCGATTCCACGCACGTGTATATGCGAGGAGCCAGGCATACCCTTTCAGAAAATTTAAGAGGGTGAGAAGGGTCTCCCAGAAACTGTCGAAAACTGCCTTCTGTTGGCCCTGGGCTAGGCAGACAAGCAGAAAAAGACAGGAAGAAATAAAACGGAGAATTTCCTTTGAGGCTGCGAGCAATATGGAAATAAAGGCCGGTATCCGTGTAAAAGTTTTAGTGTCACTTCTACCTTCGCAGGTTTACCGCTCCCTGGGGAGGACCTCTTCCTTTCTTTTCTCTCCTGCGTCCCCCATCTTTTCTTTCTACCGCCGACCGGTTGACTTTTCCTTTGCCGCACGAGGAACTGCGGCATAATCCCGTGGGCGACCACCCCGTCAACCGCCTTCGTCCTTTCGTTCGTCCTCGTTCAGCCTATAACTTCTATACAGCGCGTGCGATTAATATGTCGTAGATTCCTAAAGTCAGCTTTTATGTCAATTCTTTTTATATTGTTTTTGTTGGCACAGATTTTCTTAGAGTAATTTACAGTATTTACAGTATCAAACTTAATGAGCAGTCATTGCTGTCTGATCATACGTATTTCAGGACAGTGAAATGCTAAATGAAGTGTTGAGTACCTGACTCTCGGGTAAAAATTCGATGAATTTGTAGTATTCGAATACCAGCGATTTCGGGCACCCGAAATTATAGTGGAGTTAGTAAACTATTTTAAAAATAATATTACACTGCACAATATATTATAAAGTACCTTTCTAGCTTCAGGACTTTCACGTCTTACTATATGAATCCGAAATCACGGATACTAGGGCGTTGCAAACTTTCGGGATCCTGAGCCGATCTAAACTATCCTACAAATTGCGAGTACCCTAACAGTACAAACTTTCAGGTTCCCAACCCAATGCCGAGTAAAATTCCGATCCGACCCGAACTCGGAATATCGGGTATATACCCAAGCACCCCCATAAAGTGTTCCCTCTTCATTGCGGCAGAACTGAATAGAGTCTACATTTTTTTCTCTTTCAACCCGACTGCAACTTGTTACAAATGTTGCAAACAACCATTCAGGAATATGCTTTTTCTTTCACATGCAAGCAATTGTAGATCTTCCGGTTTTGCACGCAGTTGCTAGTACTGTTATGCTTCTGCCAGTTCTTCCAAGCATCTTTTATTATCAATAATTTGGATCGCATATTCTAGGGTTGTTGTACGAATATGGAAAGAATAACATTGGCTGGTCGATGCAAATTGTGTGAAAGGTTAAGTTGAACTTGGATTGTCATTAAGTACGTATATGTATAGATCGCAATAAGGGATAGTTCCCCTGCCTTCGTGCAGGCACTTCCATAGACTGAGCATAACCTGCGACCCTATCAATCATCCTCAAGATTGGGAATCCACCGCTTAGTCGGCCAACAGATTTCACACTGCATTAAATAATCAATTAGCAGAAACAAGCTTCCACCCAATATAATCAAACCTGGCTTAACCGCTCCAGGACAAGTCTATACAGGTGCCCCATTCAAATCAATTCACTCCAATATATTGGAGACTGTTGATGATAGGGACTATTAAATATTTCCGACGAAAACTGATCGGTTTGAAGAGGACCACATAAGGTGGTGTAGTTTTTTCTGCATAATTGGAAGAATGATGTACATTCACAGGTGAAAATTATCGTATCAATTAAATATAGATGAATTTTAGTCCTCGAGTAATTGGACTCGATAAGTTTCCCGGGATCCTACACGATAGTAGCGTAAGGCCTTTCATAATGAATTAATGTAGTCTTTAATCACATAATCGAATGAAGATTCATTCACGTCCTCGTTATTGTTCTGCTTCAGATACTGAGGGATATCCGGCAGGGTTTAATGCAGCTTGGTCGAGGCGGACGGGGTCAGCTCCCAGGAGGTGAGTACATCAAGGAGTGTAACCTCCAGCTAGTTGTCGCCTTGTCACTCTACAACTTACAACCACCCAGGCCACGTCCTCCTCCATGTCTGTGTGCGTGCATGCCTCTGTCAAGGGAAGTCTGTGTGTGTCTACCTTCGGAAAACCGTGCACGTGCCAACCGACCTGAGAATCGACTCCCAAATGCCTGACACTTCCGAACGTTTCTTCGCCCTCTCCGGAGACTCATTTCAAGTATTCGTTCTCTGATGGCTGCTTTCGTACTTTTTCCTTGGGAAATCTCGCAATACCGAAACGAAATTACCCCATAGATAAAAACATTTTTCAGGCAACAAAGGATTCAGGTAATTTCCCTAAATTATGATTGAACTGCAATGCACATTTATTTGTTGTATTTGAGATTTCTTGAGACTTCCAATATTAGTTTGCCAGCTGTAGAAGATATGAAAAATGGGCCCCATGGAAATCACCGGCACCAGATTTCAACTATACTAGACTTTACTGACACCAGACTTCACCGACATCGAACTACACCGAGATTAAACTTCACCGATATCAGACTTCAATAAGGCCAGATTTCATCGACATTTATTCTACCTACTTTACCCGAACTTGCTATATACATTTGGTTTGACTCTGTATCGATGATTACAGTGATGTCTAGTGCCGGTGAAGACTGGTGTCGTTGAACTCTATCCTTCGTCCAAGTTAAGAATAGACCTGCCGACAGGGATCGCATGGACAAGTTTTCGTCCAATCTACGCAGCTCCCCTACGATAGACAGAGTTGACAATAGAGTGATACAAGCGGCGAGACAGAGAAAAACATAGACGTTATGCGCGAAGCGAGTCTATTCTTCTTCTGGCGAGAGAATAATGTCGGTGAAATCTGATGTCGGCAAAATTTAATGTCGGTCAAGTCTAGTCTTGCTTAAGTCTGGTGTGGGCGAAGTCTGGCGTCAGTGAAGTCTGGTGCCAGCGGATTTTAGTGTAGTTGAAGCCTAGTTTCAGTGAAGTCCAATGTCGGTGAAGTCTAGTGTCATTGAACTCCAGTGTTGATGAATTGTTGTCGGTGAAGTCTGTTTCGATGACTTCCATGTGACCCACAGAAAATAGATTCCACCCATTGCGCAATACAGGGTGTCATAGAGAGGATCAAATAAAACGTTAAGAATAATGTTCCCTTTGAATTTCGTATTACCGATTTATCACTGACTCAGCGGTTTTATTCGCCACTGCACCGTCGACAGAGGGAATAGGCCGCTTGTCATACGAAGCCCCTCCACGTGCTGGCTAATCTCATTATCGTCAACAGCCGTCGACTACTTTCTCCGCGACTCCCTTTTCTGATCCGCTCGTCTTTTTTTCTCGCGATCACACGCACATGCGTGATCCTCAGACGCTTGATTTCGCTCGGTCTTTCGCGCAAACGCCACTCGAGGTCTTCTCGCATCTCGAATTACTCTGTATTAGCATACCATTGCATTTTGCAAACAGTGAATAGCGACAATTTTTTTCTATTAGAAGTACTTTATTATTTGTTAATACAAACTCTATGTTTGGCACTTAGATGACACGTACATGTACGATGAAGATGCACGTTGTGGAGGTGGCATGGTTCCAGGACCCGGAGGACCTGGTCAACACTGGTACGACGAACCCCCATACGAATCCGATCCCGAGGATTTCCTTATGGGAGCTAGCGGTGGGCCGGTACCAACAGCGACTATTCAAAATGGAAGGTAAAGAAAAAAGTATTTCTACTTTAGAGTCTCTGTGTGGAATTATTTTTTTAATTATTACTAATTAACTAATTTTCTTCCAAATCCTCGGTGATCCCAAGCAATACAATTCTCGCAATATAAATTTGACCTTTTTAAAATTGAATATACGTGTAATTCGTTTCACTAATTAAATGAGTTTTTCATTTCAGAGTCTGTTTCACCCTGAATCTGAGGCCGGAAAACAGGAGCGAGGGGGTTATCTCGCTTCGGACTGCCGGTGACATCAGCCTCCCGCGGGATCGTTCCAGAAAGGGAGCAGCTTCAACGATGCGAGGACTCATTGTGCCCCAAGGTCACAACAATCCGCCGACTATCATACCACTTACGCACTCGAGGGCATCTCGAGAAAGCGGAGATTACGCAAGTAGCGATGTCCAGGTAAGTTTCCCCAAAGGAGCTCTCTTTACATCTGACTGATATTAATTCATATGAGCTCCATACGTGGCGTGAAGTCTAAGGCAATATTATTCAACACCTTATCCCGCGATTTTTTTATGTAACACGCGATTGTTTCAGAGCATTTCAATGTATTCTACGTATTCGTTGTTAAATATTTTTAGTTTATGCAACTGTGCCGTTTTGCTGATGATTTACAAGTATCGGGCGAATCCGTGTAATTTTTGTACAATGTTGCATAGAAAATTCATTCCCGCGCCTCTAGTCACTATTTTCTTCTCTGCACAGTTAACCTATACTTTCACTACAAATCTTTCATTACAAGTATTAGAGCATTCAACCTTTTCCGCAAACATTATCCATATTCTACGCGTTACATTCTATTAACCTTGTAGAGTATTAATGTTCCGAATTCGGGAATGAATTAGACAACGAACTGGATTAAACATAAGCCAATTATTAGCAACAATTGTAGGTACGAACCAGAAACATAAGTATTTTACCTGAACACCTAGGATTGGTTCAAATGTTCTGCGATAGTCCAGTTCAGCCCTCAATTTATGACTCACTCACGCGAACAAAGTGAATTATTCTGTATTTCCTTATACCCGTTGCGGGAGGGAGCCAAAATCAATAGCAACCGCAATATAGCGGTTTTATGCTTTATACCTGTGAGTTTAAGACTGTCGACTGTGTCGGTGGACACAAGTAGGAACGACTTTTTAATAAGTCTTCCACAACTTAACCATCGCCGTCACAATGGATATCATAACCATCGACCCTCATCACTACCGACATTGCCAGTAATGCAGAAATTAACACTTAAGTCAACTTAGTGAAGCACTATAAGAATCTTGCCACAATTATTATTGCCACTATCACACACATTCTAAGCTTCCCTGATAGCCAGATCAAACCTGTTGCGTGCCAATCTACAGCCAACAGTTGTAATATAACCTGACTGCCAATTTGCTCGCAATTTATTTCAATAGACTCCGCTATATTGTTGTCAATTTATTCACATCATCGAACATATCAAATGCTGTATCGAATTTATAGCCACATTGCCAACAAAACTTTATAGAAAGCTTGGCTGACTGAACAGTTTGGCTATGAGGGTTTCTTAGGATTCAACACAGCCATTGTGTTCTCAGATGTTTTAAATGTTGATGGAATAGATGATAATAATTATACAGAGTAAGGTCCGCCTCATAAATTTCAATGATTTCTGAATATGTTGTCAAGATCACGATTGTAAGTACCCTGGTGGCCAAATCAGACAGGTCAACGTGTTGCGCCGGCCGAGGTTGAGCCGAGTTTGGCCGTATACATGCAGCGCCATCATAAAACTGTAAATGGCGATTAACTGTTCGCAGCGTGCATTGTATCGAACTGGTGACTCGCGGTTTCGGGGTTCATGCAAGGAGGAATAATTCATCTAAATGGATTGGGTATGAAAGAAGACGTTCTCCTATTTTCTCCTACAGCTTTGAGAAAAAGCCGCCAGTTCAACAGTCCTGATTCGAACAGTTAAAGTCGGTTACGTTTTGGCAACCAACGAAACGCTGCGATTAGTTGATCGCCATTTAGGTGTTAATGTGGCGCTACACATCAACAGCGAAACTCGGGCAACTGATTCCTATGCATATAACCACAACTCGGTTTTTAGTTTTGGAGATGTTCATGAAAAAAAACCTGAGGCATGGTTACTTTGATGTGTGCTCAGTTTTCGAGTTAAGTTTGGATTAAGTTCATCTACCCGCGCGATTACATTAGGAACTTTTAGTTATTTAGGTTTAGTAACGCAGCCTGCAAGAAATCGATGGCCGGCTGCCTCGCGACGGTCAGATTAAAATTACTAACCCAAACCTAACAAAATACAAATCATCGTGCTAGCTAACAATTAAATGACTTTTATCGAAAGCCAAAGCTCATAAAATCAAAGCCCATTTAGGTGGTAGCCAATATGGCTGTATGGGGTTAGGTTCGAGCGATACAGAGTGATTCAATAAATACTGACATCTTGGTATACGTCGCTATTATTATTCCTATAGAAAAATAGTTCAAATAAAAGTTGAATGTCGTCTTGATGTTATTGTTTTTACCGAGAGTGGACGCGCAAAGGTCATGTGAAGGCCAACTCTGTTCTTTTTTTTAATGGAATCATATATTTTTAAGTACATTGATGGACGCAGTTTGCTATTTTCAACAAAAAAGGTATTAAGGTCACATGATCGGAAATTCATTGCATTAAAAGATATTTCAATTTTAATTCAATAGAACTTACCACCTGTAAGGCAAAGAAAGAAGGCAGTATAGTACAGTAATGTCTCGAAATAAGGCACTGGCTCGGGACCGGCCAGTGCCTTATATCGAACCAGTACACTATTCGGCATGACTTTGATCTCGAAGGGGCCGTGAGCGAACACGGTTTACGAGCGAGGGGCTCGAGATAGCGGCAAAATATTAAAGGCTTCCGTCAAGGCGAAATGTGATACTTTAGAGGATAGAATATGACATGCCCTCTCGTTTTAACCTAAGCGATTCCGGAGCAGGTAGAATCATATGAATGAAGCACGCTCCCATTCATTAATTCCATGTCACACACGCTCTTATTATTTGACAATTATTTTAATAATTAGGGAAATCGAGTTATCAGATGTGAGGAAACAACCGAATATATACATAACACGTTACGAAGTGAGGAAGCATTACATTTTCTATTCTTCTACTAAGAAACGTCACTGTTCGCTCGACCGTAAAGATTTACGACTTCACGCCTCTCTCTCGGTATCCGATTTCTCGGTGAGCGCGGCGACTTCAAACAAAGAAGGGGGGATAGAAATTGCCTTATTTCGAAGCAGAAGGTTGTGCCTTATTTCGAGACATTACTGTACTTCGCTGAAATACGCGACTGGCTGACTATTCGAAATACGAGAATTGCTATCCACCCTTCTTTGTTTGAAGAAGCCGCGCTGAATGAGAGATCGGAGAACGAGAGAGAGGCATGAAGCCGTAAATCTTTACGGTCGAGCGAACAGTGACGTTATCTAGTAGAAGGATAGAAAATGTAATGCTCTCTCGCTTTCTGGCGTGTTATGTATACAGTACTTCGCTGAAATAGGCGACTGGCTTGGGACCGGACCGTTGCTTGTACCGGATAGGTCTATTATTTCGGCTTGGCTTTAATCTTGCATCTTGCAGATGGCAAGCAATTCTACGAAATAATTTGCCTAAAAAATAATCTGTTCCCGAAATGCGTGTCATAAACCTTGCCAAAAATTCCCAACGTATTGTTCCGCGTCGGACGGAACATCTTGTCTTCCTGTTCCGAAAGGAACTCTGCAAGCGACTTGAATCGCTTAGTGTTAAAATGAGAGAGCATGCATATTCTATCCTCTAAAATATAACATTTCACCTCGACGGAATCCTTTATGGTTTGCCGCTATCTCAAGCCCCTCGCTCGTTGACCGTGTTCGCTTTCGACACCTTGGAGATTAAAGCCAAGCCGAAATAGTAGACCTATCCGATACAAGCAACGGACCGGTCCCGAGCTAGTCGCCTATTTCAGCGAAGTACTGTACTCTTCTGTCGTTGTTTTCTTTGAAATATCTTTCAAAACTATTAACTTTTAAAAATATATGATTCCAATAAGAAAAAACAAAGTTACGTTATAAATTCCAAAGAAAAAACGATAACATCAAAATACAACCGCTTTGAAACTATTCAGTATTGATCTGAAACACTTTTTGATATGCATAATAATAACGACGAAAATCGAGATGCCAATATTTAGTGCGCCACCCTGTATACTTTCAATCGGCCGCCGTAATAACAGCTTTAAGTGCTGTTTTCACTCAAAATCGGTTTTATTGGTTGGCTTTGTGGAAGTATGTCAAAGACAAAATTGTCTATAAAATCCTTTTATGAACAAGGGATATTCGACTAAAAGAATCATGTAGAATTCCTGTTACTAATGTTACATGCATAATCACAAAATGCACTATCCAAATATATTTTCCACTTCAAAAGTTTTCTAGCATCCTTAAACAGAAAAAATTTAAGAAAATAACTTTGACGTTGCATTTGATCTATAAATTATCCATTTATGAGCGCTCATATAATTCGCGAGGATTAAATTAAAAATTTTAAAAATACATTCTTGCAATGTACGACCAATTTTCGATAACAATGTCCAAAACAAGTTCTGTACATTTCCTAATTATGATCAGTAATTAAACTCCCTTTTAGATATACCCGTAATTAATTTCATTGTGACATATGTAGACGTTGAGTGGCAAAGTGGAAATTTATTACTTCAAACATCATAATTACCATCATAAAGTCCATTATTTCATGTACGACTAGTGATGTTTGCACACGACAAGTACCATTTAACAAGTCAGAAATATCTGTCAAGAGCATGGCATCAATTTAATGTTATATTTCACGCAACATACAAATAATTTACATTTATTTGCAGCGATTGCTTATTATAGTTCGTGTATAACATGTTCATATCTGACGGTTATGAATATATTTGGAAAAAATATTATTCATGGTATCAATAATTTTTTTTTGTAATTTAATTTTAAAAGGCTCAAGTTGTCCACTAAGTAATTTCTGATAGCCCTCATCTTGCGTTAATATTTATTTATTCAAAAGTGGTGCTCGTACTGTTGGTGCAGCCTTGACAAATTTCATTAACATAATAAACATTTAGGTTTTCAATTCTTAATTAAATTTAATTCTGACTTTAAGTACAAAATGTTTGTAATAAATATGCACACTAAATTTCTGCACGATTGCATTAGGTCACTATTACCTTCGCCCAATCACAAACATTTTTGTACGTCCTGATTGGAGTCTATGTAAAATATAAATGATACATAAATGTGAAGTTTTATAATCAATGATTATTAAAATGAAAAAAAAAACAATTGAGTATTGGTGGGCGTGCTTGCCCAAAGTGCAATAATTTGGATATTGAGTACCTCAGGTTGTAAAGTACAGGGTGTCCAGTAATTTATAGAACTTCATCGCATTGATTCGGTATTCGATGCAACTGTCGCTCCCTGCTATATCGACGCGTTTGGATCGGGGAACCGGCCAAACGTCGCCATCCAGCGCGACGCGACATTTCGTCCTTGAACGCGGGCTCCACGTGCGCTCTGAGTGGCCAGTGCTTTTCGTCAATAATTGAAAAACAAAGCCTCAAACGACATTTTGCCAAAGAAAAAAGTTGTTTAGGCTCTTCTACGAGTCACAAGACACCCTGTATATATGTATATTACTTAAAATTACCTTATTGCATTGTATCTTAAATTTAGATTAAATTTTAACATGATTTCGAGAAATGTAGGTTCGGAGACATAACCTAATGTAGAACTTCAATTTAAAACATGACTATCCCAAATTTACAATTTTGTTCCGCCAAAGTGCAATCATATGTCCTGAGGTACATACCTAACTGTTTACCTGATGAAATAGAACCAGAGTTGCATACTAATCCATTTACTTGGCTGTGTACACACACTGCCGTTGCCGAACCTTACAGATAGGTTTCGACTATTATGCTTTTGCACGCGCACTCCGTACACGTTGAGGGAACAAACATCTACGCGTAGGTATGCTACATCTTTGAGCCCAGGATGGCAAGATTTCGCTAGGTTAGATGCATAGCTAAACAGACGAGTCTGGTATCCATGAATATGGATTTTTCGTGCCCAGTGGTTGCACGCCATTAAGCCCTCCGTTTATAGTATGGCCCCCACGTACTATATTTTAACAGACCCCCCCCCTTTCTCTTATCCCACCCCCCTCTCTCTTTCTCTCTCTCTCTCTCTCTCTGCATCCCATGTACGTACAGATAGAGAATTGAGCAACTAACACAGTTACGTGTGTATCTAAGCGAAGCAAACGATACGACAGTTTCTCGCGACTAGCTTTCTGTTGGGCTCGCTTAACGAACCGGGCACAACGAACTGTGAGCATCGTGAAATTTTGCAAATCGAATTTTCCCTAGGATTCAAGCGCCACACCCTTTATAGCGAAATTGCATTTAAAGAAAACTTGTTGTTAATAATATTCTAATAATCCGCCTGTGCGATTCTTTCATGATAAAAAATGAATGCCTATTGCATAACTGTCAATGAGTTAATACAGGCTGTACCACGCAACTGGAACAGGTTATAACTTCGTCACCTGTGCAGTTACGGAAAAATATCAAACACAAAAGATGAATGTTTAAGGAGTACTGCATTCGTAGGGTCACGTTTTCTTAAGTGCAACGGTGCACCTACAATCAACAATTTTATTGTTTCTTTTAAATAGAAATGTATATTTCTCTTCACACGGGTAACTTGCTCTCGCCATTCTGCATAAAAAATGTATTGGAGAGCAATAGTAAAAAAAATTATTAGATATCGAGATATTTAAAAAAATGTCTGTATTTAACCAAATATTGTTCAAGGCAAAGTGAAACAATAGCCAGACATCATCTTATCTCTGTATGCAAAATGATTGAAAAGCATTGTGTGAAAACTGTAGAATGCAATGGAGAGGTCTTTGAATATCTTATTCAATAAAGCCGTTTATTTTTAAATATCTCGATAACCAATCATTTTTTCGCCATTGTACCTCACTACTTTTTGACGTAGAATGAAGAGACAAACCTAACTGTCTAAAGAGAAATATGCATTCCCATTAAAGAAAAGTAATGCGATTGATCATTGCACTTGCATCGTTGCACTATTTTAAAAAACATGATTCTACAAACGTAGTACTTCTTAAGTCATTCATCTTTCGTCTTTGACATTTTTCTATAACTGCACTAGTAACGGACCTACAACCTATTTCAGTTGCATGAAACACCTTGTATATTCAAATAAATTTGAAGCTTCTGTTGTACAGGGTATTTCATAATATGTGGGACTCACTTCTGTACTGGACAGAGGCACAAAAATAATGAAAAATGTTCATACAAACATGTGTTCTATTTGACCTTGTTTCAGAGTTATAGCCTGTATTTTCTATTTCTTGGATATTTCCTGTCCTTGTTGATCTCATACATGCAGACGATTGTATTTACTCATTTCATTTCATTGTACTCCAATCTCAGAGCTCAGTTATCTTACTAAAAGTATTTACTAATTAAATACACAAGTGGATATAACTTCGAAACAAGGTCAAATAGGACACACGTTTATTTGAAACTTTTGCATTGTTTTCATTTTGTCTCTCCACTTCTGAAACAGGACCCACGTATTATGAAACACCCTACAGTTAGAGTAGATAACTCGAATAACGACTCAGCATAAATCATTATTTGGAAGATTATTAAATGTATTAATTTAATTCAATACCAGGCTGCCTGTTTTTGATTCAAATAAATACGGTGATTCGCGCGCCGTTAATGCCAGAGGCAATTAAACACTTCGTTGAAACTATTCTTGTATTTTTCTGATGCTTAACAAGTACGTACATATTCCGGATCAGTAATTTAAGCGGATGAAACGTAATAAATAATTCGATTATTAATTATTGTATTTAATGTTTTGACACGTGTTCAAAAATGATACTGCAAAATGGTATTAGTGATTGTGTTATCGCTATTGTTCTTCTGTTGTTAGTCATAGAGTTATATCGTACAGCTTTATTTAAGTATTATCATTTTATGTTTATATTTCAAACATTAAACGAATTTACTTCTTTTTCGTTTCAAAGTCTACTTTTTCCTCCTTGTCAAGGAAAAGAAGAGAAACTTTAAAGTATTCCAACAAGTTTTTTTCATTAAACAACGATGAATGGACTACCGTACTTTATCAGATTTACCGTGATTAGTTGAGACTACAACGTTCTAGAAGTTTAATTCAAAGTTTTGGAACGTCTAGTGCATTCTATTCAATTTCTGCCATATATTAATGCGCCTTATAACCGGGTACGCGTTCTGCGTTGTTGACTATGCATCAGAAGTTTGTACATAAGGGCATAATTTCGACTCACAAGGGAATGCTTTACTTGGAATTTTCTTCGAGGCATGGTTCGATGGAAACTTGATAAACCTTACTGTTTGTTATTATTTTGTATCATAGTATCATATGTGCTTTGTTGTTTTATACATACGCGATACAGTAGAACGGCCGTTATATGAACTAATTCCGGGACAAAAGTGGTCACATAAGAGCATCTTTCATTCACAAAATGAAGTAAAATGAATATAATTTGTTTTCGAATAGTGCATGCGTGTACTTCATGCACAGAATACAGGATCGAAAGGGCAGTATCATTTAATGATCCTCATTAAAGAAACTAAAGAAACCTATGAGTTCCAAATCCTATGGAAACATGCTTGCAAACACATTGTTCATATAAGAAAACGTTCAAATGACAGTTTATATGTACAATAGACGCTCTACTGTAATTGTTTTCGCGGAAATACAAGTCTATAAACGTTTTTACCGCGCCAGTAGAGACAGTAGTAATTACTGTCTTAACAAAATACAATGTCTAAGGGTGGAGAATTGGAATAACTAGACGCTAACGTTGAGGAGTAGCATTATACGCCGCAATCCTTGGTATTATTTTATGGTTAAACTGTTGTGGTATGAATAACTTGGGGGAAATTAATTTTCTTTTCGAGTGCAGCTACCCGAGATTATGAGTCCGGGCAGGCTTGGTCGTATACTCGACATATGCGTATAATAGGGTAGTTCAGCTTATTCGGGCAGTCCAACAGTTTCCGGTACCCTGACACTTGCGGGTAGCCCAAGCCTATCATGCCGGGCCAGGACGAGCTCCTGTGATATCTGAGATTTCGGATACCGCGCGGCCTTAGTTCTCTATGTCCATCCCAATCACAGTCCAGCTCTCATTACTCTCGCAAAACCAACGCCTTCATCTGCACTAATAGCATTTAAGTATACAAATCATAAAATGCAACAACAAACAGACACATGGTACCAATTCCCCAAATTCAGTTCTCCAGTTCAGTCTCCACAACCTCTACATATGTACAATAACTCTCTTGTACAATTCTCCATTGACTAAAAATACGTAGTTCGCAACAACTAAAAATGTTCCTGACAAAACTAGTCAACATTCTTTGGTCCCTAGATTGAACTTCACAGGTTAACTAAGCCGACCCTAAGACAAGTGACATGTTGCTTTATGATCATCACATAGATGCTATGGAGGGAAACTGATGCCATCTTGTCAGTAGTACTATGGGGCATGCACTGCAAATTTCTCGGACACGATTTTGAGGGAGTGTCGCTACTAGTTATTCTTATACTGTGCTAATACATACAGCCAGTCAGTGTGTGAAGAAACTGACAGACTAATAGCGAGGGAACTAGAAAACTAGTAGTAGGGTCGATCTGCAGCGACGGAATAGCAGTTGGACAGGCCTGTTCTAGACCATCAATTAAATAATAGATAACAAAGAATACACTGAGAACTAAGAAATACCCTGCTGTATTTATTGCGAATCTTTCAATATCGCCTCGCCAGGACCAGTCGACTATAAGACAAACAGAACACAAAAAAAAATGATCGAGACGTGATCATTATAATTTCATCTTTGGAGGAGTTCATAGCATGCACATATTTTGGGCTGACCCTTGTATATGCACGTCTAGCAGTTATATTTTTTACATTCATAACACAGTATCGTAATATCGTTTTGCTGTTTTATCGGTCTACACACGGTACTTCCACGTTTTATTATGAACTAGCATCTCTTCCATAACGATCGCGCTCCCTCTAACAACATTAACGTGCAACTAGACCAAACTAGCAGCCGCTTCTCCCTCTACATATCCCCGTGATTAGAACTATCTCTGCGAGTATCAACGTTTTAGAGCCGGAGTAGCGGCGAGGAAGGACTATCGCCGAGCCAAAGCAGCGACTACGAGGATCAAGAAGAACTTGAGAATCAACGTTCGGCCGCCGTACACACAGTACGTGACATAATACAAGTCCTCCTTTACACCAGTATCTCCTTTCTTTACTTTCTGTTGTCCTCTGTCGTTGCGCTGGTACACGCTATTGCATGATCGTTAGAATGTACTATTAGAACAAATGCTCCTCTAAGTGCGCAATAGAAACTACCAGAACGGACGCACTTGTTGAAATGTTGCATGCTGGTTGAATGTTACGTCTATAAGAAAGCAATGTTGACTTTTACTGGAACTGTGATCTGTGTAAGGCAACTTTGCAAGCAACTATTATATTGAAAGAAGCTGTTCTACCATCCTCATATTGAAGATGAAAAATTAAGTAAAACCGACAATACTTTCGTACTAACTGGGGATGTGCGAGTACCCGAGTCTGTAGTCGGGTCGAGATCCCGAAAGTTAGTAACGCCCGAGTTATAATACTGTTTTTGAAATAGTATTATATTACACAGCATTATATAGTATTATAATACTGTTATATAGTATTATATTACAAAATTCCTTTCCTTCTCATGGACCTTCACGTCTGATTTTCAAATCGAAATCACCGGCACTCGAGCGTTACGGGCTTTCGAGATCCCTGCCCGACCCGACCTGACTATAATTTCGGGTACCTAAAATCGTAGGTATCCCAACATTACAAACTTTCGTTATCCCGATTGCAAGTACAATTCCCGGCCCAACTACTATGTCAGGTACCTGGAATCGCGGGTACTCGAACATTACAAGCGCTTGGAATCCCAACCCCATTCCAAGAAAATCTCCTGACCCAAAATATCGGGTACCCGCCCACCTCCAATATTAACCTAACATATCTTGGTCGCGGCAACTCTTAAAAAATCAAAAATACCTCCCCATTTTTCTTTGTCTTGTCTATTCTATGGTAAGTAGCTTTTCACAGTGGTAATGTCTATCTTTACGAATCAGGTTCTGGCATTTTTTACATTTTTTACATCTACGTGTAATGAACTTCTTCAATTTAAATCTAACTCCGAAATTCCTTTAACCCCTAAACCAAATCGGTGAAGTTGGCATTACTACAAACTGTATTCAACGTCGAACGCATGCATGCTTTGCTCCACCGTTGCCTATTCGTCTAACCTACTTTCTTTTATGCCACTCCTCTAACTAGGGGACTACACTTTAGCAAGTAACAATTTTTCGTTCCGTATATACACATGAAAGTAGATGCTTTCGAACATTGCCATGAGGTATACAGTCACAACACGTGCGTCTATTCCACCGACAAGTCGACAACGACGTCACGCAGGCTCGACGCCAGGGTTCGTTAGCCTCTATGAATCTTCCACGGTCGTGCCTTACGTATAATCGTTGCATGTCCTCGAAAAATCGCAGATCGGTCGTTTATAATCACAAGAAGTACCCCAGATCTCAGACCCTATTGCAAAAAGACTTCACTGACCGATTTTGCATCAATCGAGAAGCTACGTGAAACGAAAGGAATTAGAAAACAAGTTATGTCTGGGTCCCAACGCTAGAGGGCATTAGGTTACATTTTTTTAAAACTTTAGACGTTACGTAAGGTGCAGAAACACACCTTAAGATGTAAACTTAATATCATGTTTAGGGAGAATATAGCAAATTCCATTGCAAAATGGACTTAAATACTAGTAAATAGAAAAAAATTGTGTTAGGTGAAGTTAGGTATAGAAAAAATGTACTTAATACCCTCTAGCTCTACTAAGTATCCAGATACGTAAATATACTAAAAACAGTAATGAAATAAAAAAGAGAATTGCTGGATTCGACTTAATAATTTCTTTATTCCTACAATTATGGCAATTTGCCAATGTTCCCCGGATTCCCTATTGGACTAGGACTGACCAAAAACTGATTTTCGTTTATCGCAGTTACTCGATTCACCTAATGTATCACGTACCGCCATGAAATTCCTTTTTCTTTAATTTTCATCGATAAAAGGAAAAGAGACCAATGATCTTGATTTTCTTCGTTCCGCGATGTTTCATGAAAATTTGCAGTCGGAGGCCAGCGCTCTGCTCGAAGGCGACACCAGGGCAGCAGTCGCGGGACATGCAAGGAACTTGAGGCACGACGTGCAACGAAAGATCTCGAGGCTTCGTCAGGATCGTGCTTCTTCCGAGGCATTTCCGTGTAGCGCGAGCAGCGTCGAGAGTCTTCCCAGTGGAAGCGGTTCGAGCACACAGGCACTCGTGCGCGCAGGAAGCAATCATAGTTCGATATCTTGCGAAGAGAGGGACGCCACCAGCCCGACGGCTATTGGACCCGTGCTCTGCAGAGCCAGGGCTCTGGTCGATTATACACCGAGTCCTTACGATAAAGAAGCACTGAAGTTTAAGGTTTGTAGTTTAATAATTATTCTGTAATATTATTTTGTTGCAAAAAAATTGTACAGGGTATCACAGAACGGTTTGGTGGATATTGACGTAAGTAACTTGCCGCAACATCGACCTTGATCTTGAACATTCAAGATCAAAAATAGGATCTTTTTTATTGCACCCTATTCTACTCATCACAAAGATCGACTTTACAAAAGGAACCATAGGTCGCAAGAGATTCATTTACACGGAAAATTATGTCAAAAAATCAGATGGTGTGAAAAAGATTTTAACATTCATAAAAATTCTACAGCATTCCTTAAGAAGGCACAGGCGATTGAAAGTATGCTGAATTCTGCTTTATTAAGGAATGTGATTTAATGCTCTCCAACGATATTTTAATATTTCACTTGAACATTTTGACAAAATGATTTTGTTGTAAATAAAATAGCTCTAAACATTAGTACAACTTTTGACATTATTTTCAAGGAAGACGGGTCATTTACGACCTATTGTTCCTTTTGCGGAGTTGATTCTTGTGATGAGTAGAATACGATGCAATACAAAGAATCTCGATTTCCGACCTTGAATCATCAACGTCAGTTTCACAGCATGTTATTTATTTCCATATCCACCAAACCGTGAGCGCAGGATCACGTTATGGTGATTCCGACTGATAATTTCGTGATACCGTGTACAATTTTTTGCCAAACTTTTGTTTCGAAACATTGTTGGAAGCACCTTGCGGAGAATATTGTTATTAGTTGAACCGTTTCCTTTTTTTCACTTCCTCTGCAATCAAGTTACCATTTTCGTTCCTCGACAATAACACTGGCCGCAAGCATGAACGAACGCGAGCGTCGAATACTCGCGTTCAATTTTTCGAATTACAAAGTGTAAGAGTTCTCAAGGTTTCGCCGCGTGGAAGGATAGCTGGGGAAATTGCAACACGGCTTTTGTTGCAGAAGGGAGACATCATCGACGTGGTGCAAATGAACAAGAGCGGCTTGTGGAAGGGTGTTTTGCACAACAGGATAGGCCACTTCAAGTTCATAAACGTCGAGATACTGAACGACAGGGTGCCGAGGCGCGGCGAGCCCGAGGGACGGGGGAAGTGGGGCCAGAGAT
Organism: Holcopasites calliopsidis; assembly: GCA_023838395.1. Classification (NCBI taxonomy): domain Eukaryota; kingdom Metazoa; phylum Arthropoda; class Insecta; order Hymenoptera; family Apidae; genus Holcopasites; species Holcopasites calliopsidis. Next base: position 410,031 of record JALHAQ010000024.1, read on the forward strand.
ACAGGCAGAAGCCTGGTTCCGTTCAAGAGCTCTTGCAGAGAATGAATCTTCAGGTAGAGAGCAATATCTTGCCGCGGCTCGAACAAACTGATTCGCATTTGCATCGCTTCGAATGCAAAGCAGGGAGCCTGCTTTTATACGTTTCTTTATTCGCCATGGACCTCCCTTCCCTTTTCATTCATATCCCACCACCCCACCGCGCGTACCTTTTATCCTGGGTACAATACATAGCTCCATGGATTGCGGTACGCTCCTTTTTTCGTTAACACTCTCTCTTTTTGTTCCCATTCGCCGACCATCCTGGTCGTGCTCCTTCGATTTTGCATATCTTCCCCTTACGTATTTTTCCCCAGAAACGGGTGTACAGTCGTAAGATTAACCACCGCTTTTTAGGGCATTCTGACAATCTGTCAAATAAATGTTTTAAACGGAACTTAACATTGCTAATAAATTTGAACATCGCAAATGCTCAAACAATTTTCTTTTCAACGACGTATTATTTAAATACGACCTTGAGTTGACCTTGAATTCAGAAACTTAAGATCAACGCAAATAAGAAAAATTATCTGATTTCGATCAAATAGCATATTGAATATAAGGCTAAGACTTTCAAAGTAATACATTTATTAAATACATTAAATTATTAAAGAAATTCGAAGAGAACAACAATACCATTTTGGAATTACATTAGTGTAATATCTTACTCATAATGAATATTAAAAACGGGAATAAAGGTAGAAGTAATTAAACATTGTGTGACATACCTTTTCAGGAACACATTCCTGTTTTTGTATTCAACGGTTACGAAGATCTGGAGCTCTTTAGAGAAATCGAAGCCGCGGACCTCGATTACCTGCGCATCCATCAGCCAGAGCATCGTGCTAAAATACTTACAGCGGTGCAACTTCTGAACGACCTTCAGTGTGAGTTACCATTCTACGATATTTTCATTTGTTTCTGATATTTTTTATTTATTATCAACTGTCGGCCAAGTACAAGAGCTCATTCTAGCAGTTTTATAAAAAATTCACTAATAGTAACGCACTATCTGAAACCTAAAATATCTGTGTAACGAAACAAAAAAAAAAGCTGTTTTCATACAATCTTGAATGCACTCAACATATAAAGGTACGTATGCACAATGCAGAACTGTAGAGCAATTTTTGTTCTATTCCAACAGCCGGAAGCGAAGGCGATTTAGCTTCAAGCTCGGAAGGCGACGAGGTGGGCCGACTGGTCTTAACCTCTGGCCAGACATCCGGCCATTGTTCACCGTTTAATCGTCGCCAGTTCCCGCGGGACTCTGGCTGTTACGACGCTCACAAGAATCCCAGCAGCCGGCGTACCGTGAGCCCGGAATCGACCGCGAACCCCAAGCTGTCCAGAGAGAACACCCTCGACGCGGCAGCGACGACGAAGAACGTCAGTGGTGTCAGCGCGGAGGGGACTGCTGTGTCCGACGTCAAAGATGACTTTCACGCGAACATACCCATAACTGGCAACGTGACTGGCCAGAAGGAAGGTCAGTTCGACAAGTCGCCTTTGCTGCGTGGCGGAAACGTTCGATTCATCGCGAAGAGGGGCAACTTCGGCGAGACCGTTGTGATAGAGGACGCCTGCGAAGGTGGGCAGAAAGTGGGTGGTATGGTGAAGTACGTGGTCGGTGGCAACGACCTTGGCCTCGAGGGTACTGGGAACGTCGCCGGCCTGAGCCAAAGGGGCTGCCTCAGCGAGAAGTCCAGCGATTCCGGCGTTAGCTCGTCTAGCATCAGTTCGGCTCCGCCGCCTAGGGACAAGGTTCTTGGAAACGTTGCTTCGGACTCCCCTACTAAGAATTTTGGTAATTTCACCAGAGCGTCCCCGACTTCTCAGGCGGCCATTAATAAGAGCCAGGGCGGCGAAGCTGGTTATCAGTAAAGATACAGGGATGTTTAGCAAGATTTGTAGAAATGAGATTTATCCTGCTTTTTGGTGAGCCCGACCTTGAATTATTATCCACCCCCACGATACAACCCCCAACGTACATCGCCGATGAAGTTTTTCTCCTGTGTCGTAAGTATCCTGCACACATCGCCATTTTTATCTTTTCGACACAAGTCTAGTTGAATAGACTGCAAGTTAGACCTTAAAAAATAGTTTTCATACCGGGCCGACGATCGAAATCTGTTGTAACATAAAGCGAATTAAAAAAATGTTGAAATACGGGTTAGACGTTTCAACTGCGCTATTTGAAAGATACACGGAACGCGCTGTGCAGCAAGGTAAACAAATGAAAACGATAAGAAAGTTGTTATAAAGGTACTATGCGTTGCCGAGGAAGTGCCCTCCGTCGGCGCCACCTAGCATGGCGTTCTTGAACTCTCACTCTCGCGGTACGTGCCCGCAGCTGTGTTATCATAGTAGTGGGAGTTCTCTTTTCTCCAATTAGAAAAACGCGCGAGCACTACCTTTACAATTACGTAAGAGGAGGTGAATTTGCGTTCGTTTCAGAGGACTTCTTCTTTGCAACACATAATACATACACACAGTGTGTCCAGTTTAAGTAAGAACAGACATGTATCTTAAAAAATATAAAAGGTTCGAGAAAATGTTTTAGGCAAAAGTTGTAGCGTATCAGGGAGCACACATTATGTTGGTACACGTTTGACCTTGGGGTGGCCCCGAAACGCTCTACAAATGCCAAGTTCAATTTTTTCAATGGGACTCCATACTTTTTAGTAGATATTCTTCTAGCTAACGTCAAACCATTTTCAAAACACTACCTATACATCTATTTTCGCCAAACCAATTTCGAGATATAAGAGCTTAAAGCTGGCTTGCCGTCCATATGAAACCCAACCGGGCGCATGCGCACATCGACTGATGTTGCTACAGGGGACGCGCCAACTTCGTACTCTCATATCTCGAAACAGATTTGAGCAAAATACAAATGTAACTAGTGTTTTGAAAATGGTTTTACGTCGGCTACAAGAATATGTAATAAAAAATGTAGCGTTCCAATTAAAAAAAATCGGTCGTGGTGTCTAATGGGTGTTTCAGGACAATCTTGAGATTAAACAAATCCCAACATGATATTTCTACCCTGGTATGCTACAAGTTTCGCCTAAAACAGTTTTTCGTATCTTTCACATTTTTCAAAACATTTAGCTGTTCTTAAACCAGACACAATGTATGCCATGTTCCAGCTCGTTTAACAAAAAGCTTTAATTAACGTGTGAACATTCTAATGATGGTAATTATCTCTCGAAGGATATATGCCTCAAGGAAAACGAAAAATAACTAACATAATTAATGAAATATCCACGTGATTTATTAAAACAGCAAATGAATATAACTACAATTCAGTAACTGATTAAAATACAAGATTCACTTGTATATATCTTTTCGTTACATTATATCTTGGTATCTACAAGAAGAAATACTGTTCAATGTCCAATATATTTTGCAAATGTTACATCGTAGAACTTCTCTTGTTTTTTAAATTTCACTTCGTACAGGAAAGGAGTGGTATCTTAAAATGCGTTGGATCGAAAGAAATAACGAGGTGCCTGGCAAGCCTTTGTTGCCTTAACGATCCATTCTCCTCGTTACTCTATAATGAAAAGTATATGCTGCTGCCAGGTTTTTCCTGCGGGAATGCCAGCTTCGTTGCTCCCATCTTAGCTTTAACATCAAATTACAGTTGTAGTTCATTATTCTGATTTTTCATAAATGTTTAATAGAAGCAAAATTTACACCAAACTTAACGAGAATCGCGAACGAGACTTTCCCAACGCTTTCGCTGTATTCAAAAGAATGAAAAAAATTGAGGGGTACCGTTTCAAAGACGACAAGGAAATTACACCACTGCTACTGCCAGTCATTTCACGATCTCGTCTATCATTTTCGACGCCCGCATAATTACAGATAATAATAATATGTGATAAGATTTACGGCTACGTAATTTGTAAATAAACGTGCGCAATACAAAGTACACCGTCGCAGACTTCTATGCAATAAGCTACGAGAAAAGAGACTAAAGAAAAAGATGTTGAACGAGAATTTGACGAAAAGTTGATCTGTCGAAATTTGATGCTGAACTCCGATCAGTTATGATATCCCTCGCTTCGGATGAAGCGAGGTATTTTTCAATTAAAAAGACTGCCAAACGCGACTCAAGCTTTTTTACGAGACGGTTGATCATCTTTTGTACATTTGTATGTTTTTGCTACGCATCGGCGACTGATTTACTCGCACGACATGCTTTTCGCGTCCAGAATGAAGTTCCCTGTGACTGTGAGGAAGAAAGTGTACGTAGCCTATCAGGCTCGAGCTTCTGGCGTTACATATGGGGAGCGCTGCGTTCCCCTCTCATCATCTCGGGAGACTTCATTCTGGTTGCGAATAGCACAAGAAATGTAGTTGGTTCGCGAATCACGCTCTTGCTGTAGAAACTTATGTAAAACTATAGACGTTGGTACATAGGAAATTTGAAAGCAATTAGACTTTTCATAGTTGGTAGTCGTATACATAGTTTCCCGCATTTTACAATTTTGGAAATTTAAATTTGAGAGACATCAAGTTGGGCAAAATAGTGAAGTTACGTGCAAATTTTTGACCATTCTCGCTTTTTTTAAATTTCTTTCTTACAACAGTTATCGTTTCGCATACACTTCCTTATTACATAAAATTTGAGAAAATAAGCACCTGGCTTACGAGAAGTAAGTAAAACATTGACGTTCTCCGTATGAGTTTATTTATTGCATTATTTGCTGCTAAATCGTTATTAACATTTTTTTTATCCAGTCCTGCAATACGTCTAATTGACACTGAAAAATCAATTTAGTGTCTTTTTGTTTTCATTTCGTCCATGTAAATTTGAAATGACTGCATTAATAATACATGATTGACAATCCCCATCATCGATGCAACTTAGTTCTTCGACAAGATGGAAAACTGTACATGTGTATATTGACCACACCGCAAAAAAGAAATTACAAACGATCAAAGCTATAAAGTTTTTGTACGTATATAAAGCAGGAATAGAAGGCTAACGATGTTTTATATTGACCCAACCTTTGCCAAAACTTTAGACTATACAAATCTATACATAGATATAAAATATATATATACATGTTATATATCATGCCGTTGGATATTATGTACATCTCTTGTATAGTGTAAAATGGTAGACGAATTTAAAGCGACACGAAATCGAAATCAGGAACGAGACTTGATATCAAAATGCATAAAAAAAAAGATAAATACTGAGAGAATAGAATTATCAAAATACAATGTAAGGACTCTATTAATGTAAATATAACATATTAAAAAAGTATATATATATCCGTTTCGAGAGAGCGATGCAATGGTTACATAGAAAGCGGCAGAGATTGGTAGACAAATGTTAGAAATCTTATAGAATTTCAGATGCATGTTTACCTTTCATCGTTATCATCGATTTACAAAGTAGTTTTAGAACGTTCAGCCATTTTGTAACCTATCTGTTACGCTCTTTCGCACGACCATTGACGAATAGAGCATTATTAATTATACGTAGAAATTTTATGAGTATGGTGAAGCTCTCAACCGTGATGCGATTCATGAGAGACAAACATAAGATGTGTCGGGTGGAGTAATAAAACTGGATAGGAGATGATTCTATGTGCAAAAATAAGACGAAAAGGTAGAATAATACTTCCTCATTTCGAGCTTCGTTTTTGAGAAAAATGGGTTTAAATATTTGTCTAGTATGCATGCGCTCAAGTACTCACAATCCAGTAAAACCGAATGCAGAGCGCGATTCCTCGTGTAAAATTAGGTCGAAAGTAAACAATAAAATTTTTTCTTACAACGCTTTATTTTCGAGAGAATTGGGTTTGAATGTTCATTGCAACCGCGGGTACTCAAATAGCCGCCATTTTCACCCAACGGCTGCGTTTTTTCAAACTCAATTTTCTCGAGAACGAAGCGTCGTATGAAAAAACTGTATTCTTTATTTTTGACTTATTTTCGCTCGCACTGGGCTGTGGCCACTTGATTACCTGTATAATCGACAAATTTTTGAACCAAATTTTCTCGAGAACGAAGCCTTAAACGAAAAACATTCATTCTATTCTTCTGTCTTATTTTTGCTCATCAGATCGCATCCTCCTTGGTTACATTAAGGCGCATTTATACAAATGCATGGCGTGTGCGGTGCGGGTGCGGGTTTTGGTATAGTCTGCTAACAGTTTTTAGTTTACGATATTTGGCCGTGGCCCGCACGCTGCACGCAGGGCCCCTTAAAAAGGTCGCCTTCAGGCAGCCCAATTGTACCTCTATTCTTTCAAGGGGTTACGGTCGTCACGCTGACTTGTGTATACAAAGTGCACTCTCCGCACACAAGAAATAAAATTTTTTAAATTTTTGTTTAATCTGGATGAAATTAATTTTAATGAATTCCTAAGATTCTTGCAATTCAAATGACATCACAAACGACAGAAATCGCTTAGCTTTTTGTTATGTTGTAATAGGACGGTCGGTCCGTACTTTTGCCTTATGCATATAAGCATGCAAGTTAATCTTCGCAACTTATAATTTTTCATAGTATGATATCGTGCAAAACATTCTCTGATATGCAATCCCGGTTTTCGTTCCCAGTTCGATAAAAGGATGAGAAAAGATCCTACATGAAAATTGAGGTGGTCGTTGTAAACGCGGAACTTGAGGGCACAAATTCATGCTGATTTGAGTTATGGAAACAATGTTCAACGTCTATACAAGCATTTGAATTTGTTAAATTTCCTAAGAAAAGGAGCCTTCACCTTTCCATTAGTTACATGCAAAAACATCTCTGAAAAAATGAACTCAGGACCCTGAAAGTAGAGGCATTGCGCCTTAAAATAAGCGTAGGTGGATTGTCAACGATCTATTTTCATCAAATTATGACGTTTTAAACATTAACAATTTTTGATGTCATGATGCAGTGTCACTTCGACATAGACATTTTTATATATTTTGGAATACCCTAAGTACATTTGGCACGTTTGTATACGAATTTCTTCTTCGGCTATGCATCGGTAAAGAGTTACAGAAATCCTTCCCGTGGCTGTAAATGGCACATCTAGTATTCAACTAAATTTGCAATAGTTCGTAATGCGAACCGTACAACCTTTACAATGGCCACCTCAATTTTCACGTAGGATTTTTTGTCATCCTTTTATCGAACTGGGAACGAAAACAGGGATTGTATATCAGAGAATGTTTTGTACGATATCACACTATGAAAAATTATAAGTTGCGAAGATTAACGTGCATGTTTATATGCATAAGGCAAAAGTACGGACCGACCGTCCTATTACAACATAACAAAAAGCTAAGCGATTTCTGTCGTGTTTGATGTCATTTTAATTGCAAAAATCTCAGGAGTTCATTAAAATTAATTTTATCAAGATTAAACAAAAACTAAGAGAATTTTATTTCTTGTGTGCGGAGAGTGCACTTTGTATGCACAAGTCAGCGTGGCGACCGTACCCCGTCGGAGAAATATGAATATACCAAAGGGACCAAATGGGCCTCTTGATGGCGACCTTTTCAAGTACCTCTGCGTGCCCCGTGCGGGTCATGCACAACTATCGCAGGCTAGGAATTCTGTGCGTGCCACGTCCGGATCCCGCACTGCTCCATTTGAATGTAATCCATAATTGAATTTAGGAATAATCGATTTCACACACGCCACGCATCTGTATAAATGGGCCTTTACCCGTCCTGGAACACCATATACGATAAGTTAACACCTGCCGCTTCCCCGAAAACGATTCTTTTATTATGTACTTTATTAGCGTACTGCGTTAAGTGATTTGCGTTGTTGCAAGATAGAAATGACGAAACAAGACCGGTGGTCTGAATTAAGCTGACATTCAAGGGGCTTTTTTTCGCAAGACAGGTTGGCCAGACAAAACCTTTATTTATTCGTATGCACACAAATTATAATAATATTACATGATTTATCCCTTTCATCGAAGATAAATATTATTAAGTAGCGAACAAATAAGAGAGATGAACAAAAGTGAAATGATAAAACAGAATCCGAAAGGAGAGAAGAACAGGATGAGAGAATGTATGAAAAAAAGTTGAAATTAGTCACGTTTCGAGCATATGATTAGATTGCAGTATAATTTTATTAGATCGAAAAGTATGCGTTTGATGTAAAGAGGAAAAAGAACACGTCGGATTCGTTATAAGAATAGACACAGTGAATTATAATCGATATTAAGTACTTTGAAAGATAGATACTTGAAAGTAAAAAAGGTATCCTAGGTAAAGAAGCGTTAAGCATGTCTGCGATGCGTAGTCGCGTGCGAAATAAATAAGCGGACGTTAACTTTCTGGCGGCGATTGATTGATACCGAAAGGAAGGTGTGATTATCCTGGGGAAGATCGTTGGGAGCACCTGCGCCCGGAGAGTCGCTAAATCGCTAGTGAAAGAAATTTAATAGGCATCTACTTAGCGGTCTAGTCCACTTTTTTCTTGCAAAGTTTACAATTCGATGCGATATAATAATGTAAATAAAAGTAAGAAATTAATGAAACAGAAATTAGGAAATGGCAATCGCGTCAGCGCATGTTGCTGAACCCCTTTTTATAATCTGATTTTGTATTTATTGATTAATTGCGGGTTTTATAGTGGTTACGAATTCGTAATTCTTATCGCCTCTCAGTTATTGTATGGTTTCCAACCAGTGTTAATTTATTGACTGTGAATAGAAATAAATGACGGAAGATACAAATGAACACCTTCTTTTTCTTTCCTCTTCCCTTTAGCACATTATGTATACATATACAGGGTGTTTCGCTACTTCATGCAATTCTGTCTCGCTTTGTATCTACTTTTAATATAAAACATATTAACCTTCGATAATACTTTCCCATCTATTGAGTAATTTCATCGTATCACTTTCGTGGTACTCTCCATTTTTGTAGTCAAAAAATTGCCCCACGTGTTTCCAGACACCACTTTTTCTGCATTGAAAAGGAGGACGTTAAAGGATTTTTGGCATCGCATGAAAATGAAAAATTCATACAGGAGCCTTAAGTGTGCCTCCAAAGGAACAAAACATGTCCTTGTTACTTTCTCGAAAAATGATAGGAAAGTTGTTATAAACGAATCCAAAAATGTGAATACAGGTAATAGTGATCGAACTCATCCAAGCGTTATATGTATTTGTCAGTCTCATTGAAACCCATCCCACTTTGAAAAATTTTTTGCTCGCTACATAATTGCCTCCTAGGAACCAACCAACTTTTGTTTCAAACATTTTTCCGTATCTCCACGACTTTACTCATTATTCAGGTGACAACTCTTTAGTGACATCCTGTACTCCTTGCCAATAAAGCTAAGTTCAGACCTGCGTCACGTGCCATTTTGTTACGTGTTGTTTTTCACGTGCCATTCTAGAAGTGAGCGCCGACATATTTTTATTACTTTAAATCTGTTGGTGTACGGGCAGTCTTCAATTTCATAGTGTGTTACATTTCTTGTGTCATGTGCATAGGACATGTCACGGTATTCTCCGCTGTTATGTCAAGGGCAAGGCGTCGCCTTTCCCAGGCGCATCTAGTTTTTCGTCAAGGCAGTGGCATATCCCTTTACACTGTTAGAGTGTTTACAATAAGAGCGTGACAAACACTGTTCAGACTGTTGTCGTGTTACGAGCTATAACGTTATTTCACATGACATTCCAAAAGTGTAAGCCAGTATGTTTCCACTGCTTTAAATCTGTTCGCTACACACTGCTGTCAAGTCACACATTCACGGATTTCATGCATTGCCACGTGTCAAAGCTGTTTCACGATTTCATGACCTGCCACAGTTTTTCGATGGTACGTGTCATAAGGACAAATTCATCCACTTGGAGAGCTTGTACTATGTTGTGATCGAAATAATGCATTGGCTGCAGAGTTTGGCACTATTGAAATAAAAATTTATTCGTATAACATTTGGAATAAATTGTTCGAGTAAAATTTGATTCCGATAATCTTTAGAATACATTCTTGGAATTAAGTTTTGTTCGAATGCAAAGTATATCACTCATTGAGGTATAATCATTTTAATATTACGTTCTGCATAATAGAAAGCTTTTAAATGTTACTGAACCTTTTAGCACGAGATATTAAGAATAACATCATGTTATTTAATATATTTGTTTCAATAAATGGAACTTTCTACAATCGTTTTATATATGTTTAACACTTTCCGAGATATTTAAACAAATACGGTTTCTACCCTCAACTTCGAGAATGATTTTAATCCCTTCAATATGTACGCTTGCGCATCAAAAATATGGATTTTATATTTTTATGAGGACTATCTTTCTCCAAAATTTTGTAACAATTTGTGTCTTCCCGTTCGATACAAACTCTTATTAATTAAAGGGGTCGAGACGTATCTATATGAATACCTCTCCACTACTCGCGGGCTAAGTTACCGTGGCCCGACTAGTGTCAGCGATGACAGAAATGGGTCCTCGGAATGCATATGTATACATAGTGCTTTTGTGGAACATGATACAAATGTGACCACCGCCCGCTGTGTCACGTGTAATGCTGCCTAACGTGGAATCATGCATTGACACGTGACGTGACCAAGGTCTGAGCGTAGCTTAAGAAACGATTTATCCTTTACTTGTTATTCTGCAAGTATACGTATCGCTTGTCTGCTTCGCTTCGAAGTGTCCCCGTAGAGTGGTAGCTCTCGAAGATGAAGCTGTTTCTTGTACTGCACTCGACACAATCAACTTGATTATCCTGCGCCCCGTTGTCTTGTCAATTAAGCCGCTTTACTCACCATTAACAGAAGTTGATCGTTTCTCACTTTCGAGTGTACAGTACTTACATGTATCTTACGTTCTCGCCGCTGCATTTCAATTACAGCATCGTTAACAAGGTATCCCGGGTTCTAAAGAGTTTTATTATAGGGCTTCATTAGAACATATCGATCAACTACTACTTGGTGGTTCTTGCAGTAAATGCAAATACTATTGGGCAAACAGTTTAAGATCGCTTCCTCGATTGTGTTCCGTTGCCTCATACAAATATTTTAAATGGCGATTGCTGAGGCAATTTCCAACAACTTTTTCTCCTACCAAAATGTTGGTTATGGCTTCGTCTTTGAATTATTAACGAAAAACGTTGACCAGTCAGGGCGCGCATAAAGCAGGCGCTCAGCCACGAGAGTGTTCAAGACCGCAGTCGAGTGTATTATGATTGTATCTCGGCTTAGCTCGCGCTCTGGTTGGTCAGCGTTTTCCGCTAATAATTAAAAAACGAAGCCTAAACCAACATTTTGGCAAAGGAAAAAGTTCTTCAGAATCGCCTGAGCAATTAATCCTTAAAGCGATACACCCTGTAAATAAAGTAAATTGTCCGTAATCCTGTTTCTTGTTGGTGCCACGATTCGCTTCTTAAGGCTCCAAATCAAACCCAGAAAAGAAATTCAAGCAGAAACTAAAAGTGGAAAATAACGCGATATAAAAATTAATCGGATGAAGAATTTAAGTATCATTCACTTCGCTACAACAAAAAGAACGTTCTACAAATTATACGCGCGCGCTTTCACAGACGAAAAAGTGCGGAAAATACGTGGGCTATCAGAGCGTGCAGCTGGCCCTTCCAATGTGAGCTCATTCACCGAAAAGTGAGTCATAAAAGGGATGCTCGTCAGTCGAATGAACTTTCAAAGAAAGCGTGATAAAAAGCGTTTAATAATACATGTAAATGCACCCTCGAAGAATCGTTTCGAACATTACGGCGTGTACGTGCCCATTCGTGAGCTTTCTTTGAACCGCTTAAGAAAACTTGAGTCACTTTTAGTACGGTGGATTATGACTGTAATAACTCGACAAGTTTCCTCCTCCTCCCGTTAACAGTGCCAACCACGTAAGTAAATTCGTTGTCCGTCGGGGTTGAAATCTAATTTAACTTTTAAAGTTATCCGCGCGAAATTACAATGATTCCCGAGCGATACGCGATTATTGTGTGTGTAAGTTTGCCAATTTCGTTCGGCGATGAATCTGGAAAATGTTTTATTTTCACATAAATTTTTTAAGGGCGGGGGGGGGGTAGGTAAAATAGATATTTGTAATGTCTATAGTAACTGCTTAAGACATGAAAAAACGTTTTGGACGAATGTTATACGGTATTGACGGGGACATATCGCGATGATAATTATTTGACATTGCGATAACCTTGGAAAGCCCTGTGAAAGTCATTATTACCTTCTTAAATGGGACTCTATATTTTTGAATACATATTCTTGTAGCTGACATCGGACTGTTTTCAAAACACTACCTACACATGCATTTTGTGTAATCCGTGTCTGGGCTATTGAGCTTCAAACGTTTTCTATATTTCCGAAATAATTTGATACTCAATAACTCAGAAACGGCTTACGAAAAGTACATGTGTAGGTATTGGTTTGTAAACGGTCCCATGCCATCTGGAAGAGTATGTAATAAAAAATATAGGGATGTATTGAAAATTGCAATGGTAACTTTCACAGGGCTTTCCAAGGTCATCGCAATATCAAATATTTACCATCACTATATGTCTCCCTTAGTACCATACAACATTTGTCTAAAATAATAATCGCGGGTGTACAGTTAAACCGGGTATACTGAACGAAGAAGGATTAAGTTTACTTCAATATACACGGTGTCTCGATAAAACAAAGCAAAAGAAAGATTATAGGACTGTATGTCCCCTTAGAAGCCGTGCCACTTCTGCCCAAAACATTTTTCTGTTAGTTCAGCTGAACATTTTCGTTGAATTATTAAGAAAACAAAAGCGATGTCTGGCAAACTCTTGGCAAAAGGTAAGTACGTGAAGGATGATTGAAAATACAGTCGGAGTCGGAAAGATTTAATGGCGCCGCGTAGCACGAAGGGAGACACGCTTCTCCCTGAAACAATTTTCAGTTACTCCGTGTATTCCGGATCGATGGATCGCCGCGTGTGTCTCAGCTACATCAAAGGAATCGTTATAGCGAAAGAGAGGATAAAAGGTAGTGGGAGGAAGGAAAATGTTGCAAAGGAGACGAAAGCCTTATACGATTTTGCGGGGCGGAATCGTCTTCGAAGGGAAAAAGCGATTAGGAAAGAGAGAAGATCGTTGGAACCGCGCAATATTCCATCTTGTATCCAGACTCAGTCTCCCCCTCCCCCTTCAGACACTCTTAGACGTTTCTTTCCGGTGTCGTGAAATGGTCGACTGATGGCGATTTCAAGGAAGAGTAGCCAAAGACATTATTGCAGGACACTGGTCACTTCTAGAAAATGAAAAGGGTACGATGCAAGTAGCATGCACGCACCGTAAAGACAGATCTTCCGTAGGTTAAAGTATTGTATTCAGGGGTTTCTTTATTTCCGCTTACAAGGGAAAGCCATCAACCGTGAAATACACGATTGCGGCAGGTTCTGCGCAGAGACACAATACCGCTCATAGTTATTCGAATAGTACAGATTTTGTACTGCACTTCTATATTTAAGATAACATTGCTTTTAGTTTCGGTAAAGAATTGCCAATAATATTAATTGTGCAAAAATTTTGTCGTGTAGCGTTATTGGGACATGTAGTGGAAAGAATCCTAAGAATCTTTCATCCTATTAAGGACTGCGAATTGGGAATAATTAGCAAGTGGGAATTAGGAGTAATTGGTGTTTGGAAATTAGGTATAATTGGTAATTTGGGATAAATTGGTCATTGGGAACAATTGGAAATTGGTAATAATTGGAAATTGGAATTAATTGATCATTGCAAATTGGGGATTGAGGATAATTGTGAATTGAAAGCAATTGGAAACTGTGAAAAATTGATAATTATGAATTGGTAATAATGGAAATCAGGTATAATTGGTAACTGGAAGTTGGTAATAATTGGAAATTAGGTATAATTGGTAACTGGAAATTGGTAATAATTGGAAATTGGGAATTGAGAGTAATTGTAAATTGGGAACAATTGGGAACTGTGAATAATTGATAATTATGAATTGGAAATAACTGGGAATTGGGAGTAACTGACAATTGGAAATTTAATATATTTGGGAACTGGAAGCAATTGGGAATTGGGAATTGAGAAATATTGATAATTCGAAATTCATAATAATTGGGAATAATGGCTAACTAGGAATTGGGAATTGGATATAATTGGTAATTGGAAATAATTGGCGTTTTGAAATTAAGAATAATTGGTTGTTGGGAATAATTGGTAATTGGAAGTTGGTAATAATTGGGAAATGTGAATAATTGGTAGTTAGGAATTGGGAATAATGGGCAATTGGAAATCAGAGTTGGGCATTATTTGAATGAATTTTAATTTGCATAAGTCTCCGAATGAATTTCGATGAATAAATTCTTATTCGAATAATCTGCGCATAAAAAGTTCGAGTAAAAGGAAATTAGTCGACAATAACGAATACTTTTGTATTCGAATAAGTTTTCATTCGAATAATTTCTTATTCGAATGAAGAAGTAGCCGACTAAACAAGCCGAATAAAAGTATCACGTGACTTTTACAATGTACGTTATGTAGGGGTCCGTGGTAAAGAAAAAGGTATGGTTCGTTCCTGCTGCCGTCGGTAGGTAGGGGGCGCCACATTTATTCGGCATTTAGTAGAATAAAACATCGCATAAAATCATATTCGAATAAATTGTGTTCTTACAGCAGTCGATACTTATTCGTGACTAACGAATAAGTTCTCGCCGAATGAAATCGTTATTCGTTACTTACGAACAAATATACTATTTTCAATCGTTACTCTTTATTCAGAATAAAATTTGCCCAACTCTGTTGGAAATTAGGTACAATTGGCAACTGGAAATTGGAAATAATTGGGAATAACAGTTAATTGGGAATAAGTGGTAGTGGGGCAGTGGGAGTAATTAGCCATTGAAAATTTGGTATAATTGGTAATTAGGAATCATTGGGAATTGGTAATGATTGATAATTACGAATTAGGGATTGAGAATAATTGTGAATTGGGAGAAAGTGGGACCTGTGAATAATTGATAATTATGAAATGGGAATAATGGGAATTGAGAATAACAGGCAATTGGAAACTTGATATATTTGGGCACTGAAAGTAATTGGGAATAGGGAATTGAGAAATATTGGTAATTGGAAATTGGTAATAATTGAGAGTAATGGCTAATTAGGAATTTGAAATTTGCTATAATTGGTAAGCGAAAATATTTGGCGCTTTGGAATTGAGAATAATTGGTTATTGGGGATAATAGGTAATTGAAAGTTGCTAATATTTGGTAGTTAGGAATTGCGAATAACTGCGAATTGAGAATAATGGGCACTTGATAATTAAGCAGAATTGGTAATTGGGAATAATTGGGAATGAGGAATGGAAAAGTATTAAAATCTGTACCCTTATGGTAAAGGAAAAATACTTTATACAATCTTAACTTTCTAAAACTTCAACAAAATGTCTATATTCGAAACGCGATCACGCGGAAACAGTACAAAATGCTCTGACAAACATACTTCTATGAATCAGCGACGGCTTAGTCGTAGTTAGAAGACAGTTACAAATAAAGAACACCGATAAAAGGACTATACTTCCATCGCAGCTCTATATCAGAGTCTCGCTAATTCCACATATGTACATGTCTCAGCCATTCCACGTAGACTTCAACGATCTCTGCACCTGATGGATATTTTCGATGGAGAATACGAAGAATGATGATCGATTCAGTAAATTAGAAGCGGATTAAATTTTTCTTCGCAGTTTTGTGACAAATTCGGGAAATCCTTTTCGCGATCCTTTATTAAGCCAAGACTTCAAACTGTCCGCAATAAAGAGCTCACGTAATATCGGCAATTGGATCTTCATGAATAGAGTGCAGAGATTTGTAACAGGATTTTCGACCGCCTGTCTCGCTCAATAGGGATAAGCCTCAAGGATTTCTCCGACCGAATGAAGTCAAGTGGTACCGAAGGAAGATTTTAAAAGGGTGATCAATCCTGAATATGCCTTCGTGATATGGGGCTCCTGTAAAACGCGATATACGACATATCATATTTTAAATTCTAAAATGGACACTAAAGGATTTGTTATGATATCTGAAGGGGAAGGGTTGCCATTATGGTCCTCTGCTGGTGATGTTGCCCCCTTCGTGATATTCATATTTACAACAACGAACTCCAACGATCACTGGTGTCATCTGTAGCATCTAGTACCAAGAAACAAAAAAACCCTCACTCACTCACCGAATATCATACCTGCTCCGTTAGTAAGCAATTGGTCGGTCCCGAGCGAGTTGCTTATTTCGAATCAAGACGCAATTTCTATACGTTTAATAAACACTGAAAGCCGATTTCTATTCTTCTCTAAAGAATAACATTTCGCCTCTTCGGAACCCTTTATGGTTTGCCGCTTCATATTTTTGCTGAATTTCTTTCATCTACGTGTATGAGAAATTTTGAGAAAAGTCAAAGACCCTTTAGTTGACTAGGCACATATTATAGAATCCTTTCAGATTTTTAAATTGAAAAACCAAGCTGTGAAATCGCTCGGGGATGTGTGTCATCCGGGACGACGGTTGGAATTTTCTACAAATGCTTATAATCATAAGACGTGTACGAGACCAAGCCCGCACCTGCACACTTGAGACCCCTCCTAAAGGAAACTCAGACGCTGGGAGAGACAGACCAAATTCCTGGGAGGCGCCAGTCCTGCAAGGAATAAACAGGATCCGGAAAATCAGAAGACCACCCTCGCAGCGTTCCCACGAAACTGGAGCAACTACAGTTACCCCTTCCACAATTACGAGCCTAATTTTTGAGTATATAAGGACCACGAAATTCAACCAAATCGGGCTAGCCCTGGTCACGCGTTCGTTGCGTTAGTTTCGTTTGTTGACACAGACGTCGCAAGTTCGGGTTAATCCCCTACGAGCAAATATCTCCTTCAGTACGTACTTACTGTTTGGTTTTCATACTTCAATCTTCGGTGAGCCCCCGTGTAGCTGTTATACGTAAAATCCGTAGATTCATTGTATACCACTCAATCTTTGTAACTTCCATTTTATCTTGAATACACCAGTCATAGTTTTTCTCACAAGTCGTTGTTCCATTATACCTTCTTCTTATATTAATACATAGAAAATCTTCGTACATTGCACAATTTTTATAATATAGTTTTCTATCTCCAAATGATTTATATTACTTAGAAATATCTTTGTGGTGATGCCTAAATCATGTTGAGTGTGAAAAACAGGTAGTATAATATTGCTCGCCCCTTGCACTTGATATCGCAATTACTTTTGAAACATGGTGGCATTCAAAAACCAGCAACACTTTTGCAAAATGTAGTTGCATTTTTGTTGCGTTGCTATGAGACGTCAAAAAATTATTTAAAGTAGTATAAGTCAATGGACTTATACAAGGCATAAATTAAGTAGTATGGATTAATGGTATGATCATCGACCCTTTTTTAAGTAGTTTGGGCCAATGACATGGTCAGGCATGATATAAGTTGTACAATACGCCAATCATAATACTTCTGGTTGCATATCACTTGCACTACTTAAATTATATCAGTTCATGTGGACTAAATACACAAATTAAGGTTACAATATGAAATAGAGAAATAGAAATATTTGTAAATATAAGTATTATATAACCCAATGAACCCAAATAGAAACGCGATGTCTAAAATTGTAATGAAGTAGTGTAATATTGTAATAATATGAAAACTTCAATAATAAGTGAAAATAAAGATCATTCTATTTGTTGTAGAATTTGTATAATATATCTTTCTATCTTCAAATGATCTATATTATTTGTTACGAGCCAGGGCTTGGCAAGTTTGGCCGGGAAAAGGTTCTAGGATTTGTGATTACACCTGATACTTGAGTAGTAGGTTAACAGGTCAATCTTGAGTGACTGACCCGGGAAGGGGTCCGTGTTCTCCCAGGACTAGCCGACGGTTGTGAAGCGTAATAATTTGTATCTCCACTTATTAATACAATTTTCATATTATTTCATATTACATTACAGTATTACAATTCTCGACATCGCATTTCTATTGGGATTCATTTTAAGACCATTCCGAGTAAAGGACAACAGCTTGGCTCGAAAGTAACAAGCAGTCAACGTAGAACTTTCACCTTAGGCAGCTGAAGTTCTCGGAAGCCAGCTTGAAAAGCGGCTATCGCAAAATGCACGCAGTTGCAAGAAACGTCTGTGGAAACACGTATAAATGCAGAAGATCGAATATCGTTCGGAACTATCTTCCTCGGTATCTTTCCCTGTTTACTCGCGTCTTAAAGTTTTCGCCGAGAGGAAGAACGCTTTTCATGCTTACTACGTTTTCAGTGGCCCAAAAAGTGGAGAGGAACGAAGGCTATCGAAAGATCGAGAAAACGAGGAGACGGAGGAGAAAACCATTCAAACAACTTCCAGGCTGTACGGATGGATCCCTCGGCAATTGCCTTTGATTCCTGCGATTAATACGAAGAATCTGAATACTACTGAGTATTTGCAAAAGAAAAAAAAAGAAATCTCTCTTCACAAACAGTCGAGAAATTTTCAAAAAAATTCATTCATGGTTTTTCATGAAAGGGATTTTGCATTTTATCTACGTTTTTGTATCACCGAATAGATGTCTAAAACGAAATTGTAAATTGTAGTAATGGGTTTTGTTTTAATTATCATATCCTGACAAGTGATTAATTATTACGTTATTGGCTACATAGTTAATTAAAAAAGTTTATTGGATTCTGCGCATGAGGTTTATTTTACTTTTATACAAAGCAAGAGGAATTATTATTCGGTCTTAATTAATCCTTTTGCAGCCTCCGAGATTAAATAAAATGGTCTAAAATGGTCCTAAATTTTATTTGTTTCATAACAATTAACAATCGCCTTTCTACACATTTGTTTATTGATGAAATTTACTATTTCCAGCGTAAAATGGCCAATGTAACAAAGCCGTTCCATTTCAAAGAGTATAAATCTCAACAATTCTTCCTAGAATATGAACACGTAAAAGCAATTATTAACCAATCGTTATTTACTAATTGGAGGTAGTATAGTCCAAGGGTCTGTGAACGATGGCGATAACTAACAGCTTTACGTAGAAGGACCTCGGGTTATTTTTCTCTGTCAGCGCGTAATTTCCGTCAAATTAGTATCTGTAATACATCTGACGAGATAATGGAAAGGCGGGAAACACAATAAATGTCCTCTCATTTATTCCTCGTTATTTCCGCTCCTGGGGTTCCAAGTATTCTCTTCTTGATCAACATAAGCTTCTTATAATGTTACATATATTGCCTTTACAATAATTGATATTCTTTCATTTAACGAAGTTGATAAAAGTCGGCAATCGGAGTATTTTGCAGTTACACTAAGATAGTTCGTTTCATTTTGTCGAAAAGTCAATTCTTTAGTCTATTCCAACAACAATGTTTATTAAGTCCAATAATGAACACAATGTTTGTTGTACCAACTATACATGAGCTGAATAAATTAATGTCGTTTAAAAATCCCACTGTGTACCAAATATAAGTCTCATTCTTTTTGTGTCAGAGGTCATAATAATATTCCCGGTGCTGTTTCCTCGTTAAATGAAAAGTTACCGGTAGTGTGCGAAACTAGCGGTGGTGGAATGAAGCAAGCGAATGTGATTAATGGAGGTGTAAGTTACCAGAAGCCATCAGTCGGCTGTTTCTTTTTCCCAGTTTCTGCAACGGCTCCCAAGGGGCGACGAGGGAAAACAGAACAGCTGAAAGCGGATGAGAAAAAGGCAGCTTCTCATAGAAGGAAACTCGCAACGTGCTCGATAATCAGAGATTGTTGGTTGCTTCTCGATAGATTAGAAGAAACCCGAAAACACGTGTTCGAGAAGCAAAGAAAAAAAATGGACAGGCTTAACGCTTAAGCCTCACTTGAACCGAGCACGCTGTATATTAGATTATATTTTAATTAGAATTTTGTGAGTCATTTCATGCTTGAATGTTTTCGCACTTCTATGTTTTTGTACTGTAACCACTGAGCTACTAGCGAATTTATATGCCTTATACCATTTATAATTAAAATCATTACTTTCAAACGGATGAGGCTTTAATTAAGCCTTTGATTTGTGCTCGAATTTCTATTGCGCGTTGCCTAACAATAAGCATACCCATTCATATACATATACAAAACTCGAACTCCATTCAACGGTGTCCAATAGTAAAAGTACAGCCAGCTAAGCGGTTCAAATAATTCTAGAGGAAAGCTGCGTCACGGATTCTCTACGGAAAAATATTCGTAAATCGATTTCGACTGGGTAGAACAACTGGCAGATAAAGCTTCGGCGGGACCGTTAGGTCGGAAAAGAGGGCGTAGCTGACGGCGGGGCAAACAATTCCCTAGGGCACTCGAAATCACCGCGTTAATTCTAAGGTGTCTTGAAGTAGCTATGCTGGGTTCGCAGCGTGCGTATTTTGTACAGGTGACTATTGTATAGGCGCATAGAAAAATGATTCGCGGGGGACGAGGGTCGTCTGGTGGTGCTGGTCGATGACTTCGGTAAGCACTGGGGAGGTGTGAAGTGTCGAGACGGAGTACCCTAGTCGTCTGAGCATTGCCGTGCTTGTGTCAGCGATGCACCTCAGCCCTCTGTCTCACTCTTAGCAAATAACCACCGCGATTCATTGTTCAAGTCGAGACAACAAAATGAATAGCTCCGGTTGATCGACTTGTCCGACGTTTCTGCCAAGTTAGAGCGGGTCGCGAGAGTAGTTGTGCCCTGTCGATTAATGAATTGACGTGCATGGTACCTTTTCAGGGAGAAATGATGCATCAGTTGCTAATTGACTAGAATATAACGGGTGATCAAATTATTAAGGCCACGATTATTTCCGTAACTTTTTAAAATACAGAGTACTCTTTTAGACAAATGGCATTAAGGGGTAACACCACTTTGACCGCTTCATATTTACGGCTTCTTTGGGAATTTTTTTTTAAGAAATGGAAGGTGTTTATGAAAATCCAATTAGACTATTTCATTGTACATATATTAAAGTAGAAATCGTTTTTTTGTCGATACATAAAAAAATGGCGGCTTGACAGCTGATGATCGGGAGCACTGCGAAAAAAGAGGGTCAAATGGTGGGCACAATAACTCCACCTAGATATGACCTAGAACAATGAAACAAAAAAAATAGATTTCTTAGTCCAAAAGCTAGAGAAATACGTAGCCGTTTCCAAAAATATGCATTTTTAATAAAATGGCACCCATTTAAAGTAAAACATAAGTTTTCAACAAAAGATTTCGTTATTTAAAGTTATACAGAAAATCGAAATATCAGTATTTTGAGAAAATCCTACGTATTTCACTAAAAAAATATGTGATGATTAAATTACAAAAAGATTCAAGTAGATTGATCGAAAATTGGCGGAGCTAGAGTGCCCACCGGTTTTGAAAATGCTGTTTCGAGTAAAACGCTTTTAAAGGTTTCGTTACTGTTTATTCGTGAATAGAAACGATTGAAATGGAAGTTACCTCTAATCTGCGATTCCAGGCCCATAAAGTAATCCTTCTGCATTAATAGCATCCATATTCGCTGCCATTCTGATCGATTTTTCTTGTTTTGGGGCATTTTTGGTCCCGGCGGCCAGAGAGCGTTCAGCCAATTTCACGCGCTTCTCGTCCTCTTCCCGTGCAAAATTGTAACTTGGTGAACCAACCGAAATCTCCAGAGCTTCCATCATCTTTAATATTTCTGTCATGCCATCGTTGAAAATGCATGTGGCGATGTGAGCTGCAATTTCAAGTACTGTTTTACCACTGGACCTCGCCTTTGGAGCGAGCGCCCATACTGTGGAATTAAAACTCTCGTTGGCGTTTTGCGTAAAACCTCGTAAACAACGGTTTAACAAATCTTCACGGCTTAATTCTTCATATATTGACAGAATTGCATGATAAACTTCTAAATCCATTGCAGGTTTGTGTTTATAATCATTCAATTCATCGCGCGCTTTTGCCTTCTGCCAACTGCACCACGAATCTTCGCCGACTGGACAATCATCATGCTGAGGATTTTCATCTGTCGATATTTTATGATATAATGTCGCATAAATTTCTTTTTTCATATTTTTTATGCAACTTGAATTTCTGCGAATCGCAAGGCCATAATAAATTGACAATTCGTCGATCAACTTGCCAGTCAACTTTCCTTTGCCTTCTAAACCTTTTGTAGATTTTTTTAGATTTCGAAGTCGCGTTCCCATGCGTTTTTGTACGTGATCGACACATTCTTTTTTTCGAACAGTAAAAACAGGATATGGCTGAGAATCTACTAATATAATTACAATATCTAACATTGTGCAATGATTCCGAACGAGAAAACATTTCGATAATTTAATCGACCTCCATTTTTCCGACTGAACCGTCATGATTTGAACTGCACTCATTTTAGTGACCTGTAGCCCATTCATCATACTCAGCTGTTCCTTTTTTTGATGCCCAGAATTCACATGACTTACAGTATTTACTTTTCACGATAATATCGGTTATTTTGCCAGAGAACCAGCATATGAGAGTCGTAACGCCGAAAAGTGATGAAAATCCTCTCTTGCGCCACGAACCGTCTCCTGAAACGGATATACCGTTATTCATGCCTTCTTGTTCACTTAGTCTCTTCTCTTCGATAGCTGCATTTGTTATTGAAGTTGCACAAACATTCGACACAGCAGTACCGATCACCTTCACAAACTTATCGTAACATGACTGAAATATCGGATGCGGTAATTCCATAAATGCGCAAAATTTTTTAACACCGTTCAGTCCAATACCTAACAAACGCATAACTAGAACTATTCTGTAGTTGATATCATATGCGTGTGTTTTAATCAGAGGACAAGAGTTTATTTCACGTAATTGACAATTATCACAAAGAACAGCAATCTTGAAACCCAGACCACGTCTACTTTTCTCTTCGAAGCGAACATCTGAATGGCACTTTTTGCACACAACTAATTGCGATAATGTCATCAACACAGGTAGTAGATTTATAAATCTATAACCAAGAATACCATTCACTTCAAAATCGTCAATGTCTTCGCACAAATACAATTTTTTCGAAGCCGCACTGAAACATTCCTTGCTGCCTGTCTCCAAAAGATATCTGAATAGATACATTGGAGACAGATTTATAAAGGCCTTTTTCCACTCTTTCTCCCACTCCTACGATCTGTATTTTCACGAGAGCACTTACGCCCACTGTACAAAGATTTTTGATCACTCATAGCTTATTATTAACCTTTTCGGTACTAACGGTGTCTATAAACAAAAGACGCTCGCTCCGTTTTCTTTGAAACTACAGTGGCGCGCCGTGCGAAAAAGTTAGCACGCTGTACTACGCTCAACTTCTATAGCTCCAAAATTGCCTTTTCGTTTTCGATAACGTTTTCAAACTAATGAAATATGATTTTTATGTGTATAAAGAGTACTTTAAGCGAAAAAAAAAATCTCGAAATTTTGAAGCGGTCAAAGTGGTGTTACCCCTTAAGGGGAACAGAATGTGACGATAATTACTTGACATTGCAATGACCTTGGAAACATCTGTGAAAGTCACTATTATATTTTTAAATGAATTCCAAATTTAAAACCCAATAACTCAAAAACGGCTTACGAAAATTACATGTGCGGGTAGTGCTTTAGAAACGATACGATGTTAGCTGTAAGAACACGCAATTAAAAACATAGGGTTCCATTTAAAAATATAATCATGACTTTCATAGGGGTTTTCAAGGTTATCACAATATCATATAATTATTATCACGATATGTTCGCTTTAATATCATATAACATTTATCTAAAACATTTGTTTAATGCAATACTACATAACCGTTAAGACTCCCCATATTTTTAAAAGGAAGATAATATTTAAAGAAGATAATAGAACATGAATGTAACTGTACTTTCGTTTAAAAAAAACTACTTGTTTTAATATAAAGCCGTCGGTTAGTGAAAGAGACTTTATCAATTTAATCTTGCTTAAAACTACGTCAACCATTTTGTAGCTGCAAGTTATTATGTGGTTTTTACTCCCGTAAGAAAGAACAATGGAATCGTTTATGTTGTGCTAGAAATAGTCGTGAATAACAGAAAAAGTAAACGGAATTTACGTTCTTTTTCTGGGATTGATCCAGTTCGAAACGAACCGAACTCGTTCCGTTTACAAGCGATGGCGGAGACCACAAAGGGAGATTTGTCTGCCGACTGGAAACTTTTGTGAATCCGGGGAACTCCATTTCGACCGCGACTAACTTTTCAATTGCTGTTTACCTAGATAGGTGGCCTCCACGTTTCTTTTCCACTGAACGAACTTACCGCGCCAGCTAACTTCTAAAAATCACGGATGTGAAAGTTTCTAACAATTTCACCGTTGACGGGGGACAATCAAAAGAAAAAATGTCCAATATAGAGAGATCAGAAGAATGTCAAGCACAGCTTCTTCAAACCTAACAGTTGCTTCTTCTTCCTGGTTCGTCACAAGAACAGCATAAAGACATCGGAGCCAAATAGACATAGAGGAGATAGCAAGTGAGGGCACGGACCACCAGTTCGTCATCCCTTATTTAAACCTTCGGTCGATAGTCACAGGATAGCGTGATCCACCATTAAGAAGCTTACAAGTAGATATGTGCTACTGTAGCCAAACGAAGCCAACCCAAACGGTAAGGTAGGTAGTTGAAGGTAGTGGCTGAAGCATAACTTATCCCAAGGTCGGCGAACTGGCGACCCGCATGTGGCCGATGCACCTACTCTATACAGGGTGTTCTGCTACTGCATGTGAATATTTTAAGAAGCGATTGCTGAGACAATTTTGAACAACTTTTTCCTTTCCCAAAACGGCGGTTAAAGCTTCGTTTTTGAATGATTAGCGAAAAACGCTGACCAATCAGGGCGCGTGTAGTGCGCGCGCTCAGTCGAAAGAAGATCATGATACGCTCAATTACAGCCTTGAACGCTTTCTTGGCTAAGCGCGCGCTATACACGCGCTCTGATTGGTCAGTGCTTTTTGTTAATCATTCAAAAACGAAGCTTTAACCACCGTTTCGGCAAAGGAAAAAGTTGTTCAGAATGACCTCAGAAATCACCCCTTAAAATACTGACTTTCAGTAGCTGAACACCCTGTACAAGGTATAACGTAAAAGGTGTAGGAGCCGGAAATGTGAGATTCCTGAGATTACACTGAACAACTTTTCCCTTTGCCAAAATCTGGTTTGAGGCTTAATTTTTGAATAATTAACAAAACACTCTGAGCAATCAGAGCGCGCGTAGAGCTTGCGCTCAGGGACGGTCCGCGGCGCGTCGTGCTAGGTAGCGACGTTCGACCTGGGTCCCGAACAGAATGCGCCGGTATAGCACGGAGCAAAAGTTAACATCGAATTATTCATTATTCATGAATGAAAATGAACTAAAATACAAACGAAATCAATTTATCGTTATCAATTGAACAAAAAAGAATTAGAATGGACTGACTAACGAGTCTATCAAGTACAACGTACGTTAAATTTTAAACGATTCGCCAATAATTGAAATTAGGCTTACCCGTTTCTCCATAAATGAACCTGCTTCAACGAAAGTGGGTCTCTGTCACTGGGCCATTGTACTGATTCTGACCATTGCAAGTATGTTCCGTCGCACGGAACAATGCGCGTGGAAATTTTGGTACGGTTTATGGTACGCACCGCGGAAAAGAGATTATTTTTGAGGGAGAGAATTTCGCTCAAATTGCTTGCTGTCTGCAAACAATTTATTTCACGTGCGGGCAAAACGTTGCCACTTAAATTACTCTCGCCATCCTCGATAATCGACAATTACCATAAACCTGGATTTCCAAAGGGTCCCGACCATATTGTAACGGTACGCGACGCCGACTCGCGGACCTAGAGGAATTTCCCACCACGGCCAAAATTTCCAGAATCCTCGTGGTTCCAGGTATCGCCCCACTTCTTCCGGGAAATACCGCGCTTCGGGCGCACCGGAAGAATGGTGGACCTGGTACCTGTATGCTGATTGGCAAAAATTACCGTTTCGTTTTGACCAATCAGCGTACACAAGGAGGGAAGTCGTTGACGGACTTCCTTCCAACGACGGAACGACTTCGAGTTCCGACAAGTCAAGATCGAACGCGATCACAGAACGACTTCGAGTTCCGACGAGTCAAGATCGAACGCGATCAAGAGAACGACTTCGAGTTCCGACGAGTCAAGATCGAACGCGATCACAAGAACGACTTCGAGTTCCGACGAGTCAAGATCGAACGCGATCACACGACATTATCACCCGAGAGCATCTACGGCTCAAATCGGAAACGCCAGAGGTCTATTCGACGCGGGACCTAATTCTACCACTGGAATCGGCAGCACTTCGCTCACCTTTAAACAACTGCTCAATATTAATTTGGCGGGCAGTGTCGCGAGTAAACGTTGCGCCCCTAAAGGTATCCAGGGACTTACACCCCCTGGTAGGACTAATCCACGCAGCGGCGCTCGCGACGTATCGTGTTCGACAACAACGAGGCACGATACAATTCAAAGTAGGTATCCTGCAATGCAACACAGCTGATGTTACGGCCGGGTTAGCGAATTCACTTTATTTTACAAAACATACCACCTGCACGGCAACGATCACTGGGTTATTCTACACATCCTGGCCATTCGAAGAAGAAACACATGGTGCACAACAGCCGATGTCTCGGTTGGAACAGTGAAAGAGCTTTGTTTCACAAAATTTCCATCATTGCACGATCACTGTCACTTTACACTTCAAGATTTGAATTTATGAAATCAATTGTTCTCACGTATGAATAATTGGTTGCCCCGAAAGAGACCGATTGTTATTAACTTTGAAGGGACTCGATATGGCCGCTACTACTGCCAAATACGCTTTTCTACGTTCGGCAATTCCGTTGTCGTGTTCTCGAGCGGGTAGTAACTCACGGGCTTTGCGTTTCAAAACTTAACTCTTGTTTTATTGAAATTAAAGGAAGCAATTACAGTGTCAGAGAGATGTTTGCTGCTCGGTGTTCGGACTAGTTCTGGAGGAGGGCTAGTTGGAAATATGTTATAAGGGAGAGTTCCGGATCATCTTTCGGGGGGGGGGGGCTTATTATGGAAAGGCCCTTGAGGTCCACGTGCTAGCCAGCAGAGTTTTTCGGTTCCCAGGAAACACGGCCGTGGTGAATTTAATGAGGACATTTTCCAGTCGGCGACAAAGTACTGCGGAGGGTTCAAGACACTGTTAGATTCTCCGAGATGCTACACCCTTTATTACATTCTTTGCAATGCTGTACCTTTTCCGGCGACTGGAAAATGTCTTCATTAAATTCACCACGGCCGTGTTTCCTGGGAACCGAAAAACTTTGCTGGCTAGCACGTGGGCCTGAAGGGCCTTTCCACCATGAACCGCCCCCCCCCCCCCATGACGACCCGTAATTCTCCTTTATAACATTCTCCTAACTAGCCCTCATCCACCGTTGCAAACTGCGTCACAAATTCTCAAGACAGAACCAGTCCGAACACCGGGCAGTAAAGATCTCTCCGAAATTGTGATTGCTGTTTTTACTCTCAATAAAATAAGAGTTAAGTTTGAAAGCGCTAAGCTCGTGAGTTACTATCCTCCTGGGCTGAACATGGAAAAGCGTATTTGGTAGTAGCAGCGGCCACATCGTGCCCGTTTGAAGTTAATAACAATCGGTCCCTTTTAGGGTAACCAATTATTCATACATGAGAACAACTAATTTCATAAATTCAAATCTTGAAGTGTAAAGTGACAGTAATAGTCCAATCATGGAAATTTTATGAAATGAAGTTGTTTCTCTGTTCCAACCGAAACATCAGTTGTTGTGCACCATGTGTTTCTTCGTCGAATGGTCAGGATCTGTAGAATAACCCAGTGATGGTTGCCGTGCAGGTAGTAAGTTTTGTCAAATAAAGTGAATTCGCTAACCCGGCCGTAACATCAGCTGTGTTGCATTGCAGGATACCTACTTGCAATGGTCAGGATCAGTACAATGGCCCAGTGACAGAGACCCACTTTCGTCGAAGCAGGTTCTTTTCTGGAGAAACGGGTAAGCCTAATTTCAATTATTGGCGAATTGTTTAAAATTTAACGTACGTTGTACTTGATAGACTCATTAGTCAGTCCATTCTAATTTGTTTTTGTTCAATTGATAAGGCAGATTGATTTCGTTTGTATTTTAGTTAATTTTCGTTCATAAATAATGAATAATTCGACGTTAACTTTTGCTTCGTGCTATGCCAACGCGTTCTGTTCGGGGCGACGGTCAAACGTCGCTACCTAGCACAACGTGTCGTGCGCCGTCACTGAGCGCGGGCTCTACGCGTGCTCTGATTAGTCAATGTATTTCGTTAACCATTTAAAAACGAAGCCTCAAACAACATTTTCGCAAAGGAAAGAGGTGTTCAGAATCACCTCAGCTACCGCCCCTCTTCGACTCTTCCGATAGTTCTGGGACACCCTGTATACAGTATGTCCAATTAAGTGTATACACGCAATTATTTCCGTAACTATTTAAAATACGAAAAAGTGTTTTAGACAAATGTTATACGGTAATTAGGGGGATATATCATGATGATAATTATTTGACATTGCGACGGTCTTAGAAACCTCTATAAAAGCCATTATTATATTTTTAAAGAGAAACCCACATTTATTAGTACGTATACTTGTAGCTAATATCGAATCGTTTCCAAGATACTACCAACACATGTATTTCGCGTAAGCCGTTTCTGAGTTATTGAGGTTCAAATTTTTTCACAGGACTTTCCAAAGTTATCGCAATGTTAAATAATTATCATCACGATGCCCCCCCCCCCCATACCGATTAGGATGCCATTAGCGAGACTAATGGCACCAACACTGGCCAAAATCGAGCCAAGTTTGGCTGTCGACATGCAGCGCCACATTATAACCTAAATGGCGATCAACTTTTCGCAGCGTTTTGTTGGTTCCCAACACGCAGCCATCTTTAACCGTTTGAATCAGAGGTATCGAACTGGCGGCTTTTTCCCGGAACCGTAAGAGAACAGTTTCTTTCATACCCAATTCACTTGAACGAACTTCTCTTTGCACGAACCCCAAAATCGCTAGCCACCAGATTAATACAACGTACTATTCGCGTCCAGAATGAAGTCTCCTAAAACGGTACAGGGGTAAGACGGGCACGCAGCGTTTCCCACGTGTAACTTCAGAAACTCGAGCCTGATAGGTTACGTACGCTTTTTTTTTGTCGATATACGTGAACGATCCAGATATCTAATTGGTTTCGAATTCGGCTCCAATGGAATCTGACCAATCAAACCCACATTCTTTACAGGAGACTTCGTTCTGGACGCGAACAAGTACACTGCGAACAGTCGATCGCCATTTAGATTTTTATATGGCGCTGCATGTCGACAGCCAAAGTTGGCCCGACTTTGGCCGGTACAAGCCTGACTTGGCTATCAGGGCCCTTAACACCGTCTAACATTTGTATAAAACATTTTTTCAAATTTTAAACAGGTTACGGAAATAGGCGCGTGTATACACTTAAACCGGACATACTGTATGTTCGGTGATTACTTTATTCTTTATCAAACTCTTACTGCTTTCCAGGTTTTCGTGCTGATGCAATTCACTCCCTACATGTAACGTCAGAAGTTCGAGTCTGATAGGTTACGTACATTTTCTTCATCAACATACATGAGCGATACAGATATCTAATTGGTTGGAATTCGGCTCCAAAGGAATCTGACCAATCAGACCCGCATTCTGTACAGGAGACTTCATTCTGGGCGCAAATAGTACTTTTCCGCTACGAACAGTCTTAAAGCAACCCATGCACGATGAGACTTGTCTGGAGACACATCCGGGGACCTGTCCCAACGGACCTACGCTGATCCCTGGAGACTTATCCCCTCCATACTTATTTGGCACTACCACCTGTGTACTGTTCTTCTGGCGAAAAAAGAAAAGCAAACTGCATAGTAGTGGGAGAACGAACAGACTCTTGGTAGGAACCGTATAATTCGTGGGGAAAAAACTATTTTGGTGGGATAAATGTTGGCAGCCATTTTGCTACGACGAAGACCTGAGATTGGTTTGAGATATTAGAGTGAAGACTGATGATATAAACAGAACGGTCTCGCCGATCTCTGTCAGAGACGGTGGACTGGAGCTGGTCCCGAGACGAGATAGGATTACGCATACCACACTTGTATACGTATAAACAGAATCAATTTACGTTACGATAAAAATGCATAAAAATCAAAAGGGCAAATACAAATCAGATGGGAATTGTGCCTTTCAGAGATATTGCATTATATTTTATAGAAGTTTTCTATGTTCTTGACTATTACTTATTTGTAATAATACGCATAAGTTATTTTTATATTAGTATATTATTTGCGTAATTCCGTGTCAACGTGATTAACATGCTTGTGGGCTCTTTCAGGCTTGTCTTATTTGGACAGGGAGTATACTGAATTAAAGGAAGTTTGGAGGACGAGGGGTATTTGAAATAGGATTTTTTTGGATTGTTAACATTATTGTTAAAATTCTTTGGTAAAAAGATCACAGGTTGTGCCCACGCAAACGGGTTAAACGCGCGCAAGAGCAAAAGGATGAAGGAGCTGCACAGCTAGAAAGAGTCAGCGAGGTTAGGACGATGCTCGGTGCCAAAATTGCAGTTTGTTGTTGTAAGTGTCACCGGTGACTTGTGACGCGTACTACCGGTTCCTG
This sequence comes from Holcopasites calliopsidis, assembly GCA_023838395.1. Lineage (NCBI taxonomy): Eukaryota > Metazoa > Arthropoda > Insecta > Hymenoptera > Apidae > Holcopasites > Holcopasites calliopsidis. Next base: position 440,800 of record JALHAQ010000024.1, read on the forward strand.
TGACGCTATATTTACATGGTTTCTACATGGTCACAGGCCGGTTGTTTTCTCTTTTTCATTGAAAAATAAAATTTCTTAATTCAGTTTTCTTTCTCTTACCTCGCGACGAACCCCACGCCTTATATTTCATAGAAATTTTCTGTCCTTCACTATTACTTATTTGTAATAATTCCCAGGCGGAAATAGACAACTGTCCACTGACTACCGTTTCCTAATACAATCGGTTTATAACACGTACTGTGCAGAGTTAGTGACATAATTTCAGCGATCATAAAATAATTTTCGGGCCTTGAGCGCGAAATACCGCTTCTGATAATGAATTTCTTACCAGCAGTCTATTCATTCTCCCATTGCCAGTGGAGCTTGCCCTTCTTTCCTTTTTCATCACAAGAATAGCATAAGGACTTCCGCGAACGTATTCCGAGACAAGTCTCGTAATGTATGAGCCGCTTAAGAGAGCTATCCCCTTTATACCTACCTACTTAACGTCGCCGCGCCATCTTTATATGCTGCTCTTATAGCAAATCCGGAAGGAGTACCAAACTGTTTGGAATAGGATGGTAGGGACCTTGAGGCCCTCGTCGATAAACAATCATCGCCTCTGATCCAAATGCTAAAATGCTAAAAATGTCCAAATCCCTTATTTCAAATCTACCAATATTATTCCATACAAGGAAACATCATTCTTACCTGGGCGCCTCTCATCAACGACTAACTAAAAATGAAGAAGTCCACATTACTGTCGAAGAAACATCAACATTTTCTCGACTAGGTAGCTGAGCTAAGTGGGATCACCTAAACGCCTGCCTCATTTATTCCTGTACGGAAAACCTATTCAGGACAAAGTTATTCTAATTCTGGTGGAATAAGTAACGCTGCATTAAACATTTTCCAACGAGTAGAAGGCGACGCCAGAGGCATTCACACGGCAGACTGACTTGCTCTCCCAGTGACGATGTACTAGCCGTAGCTGAAAGTGTAATGAATAATAAGCGGACTTAGCTACAAGCCGTCGAGAGATTTTATCGGGGCTACTGTCAACATCCAACTAATATCGCGTACAACGTGGCGGATTAATTGGAACTGCTTCCGGCTCTAAGCAGTATTTTCAAAGGTTTAAATCACGTTCGCATGACACCAATGGACCTCGCTACCATGACCCTCGGCTACAAATGAACCTCCCCTAGCTGTCGCAGAGTCATGATAATCAGCTACCTGGAAGAAACGTACGCGATACAGCTTAAGGGAATAGGGCGACATCATCGCATGACATTCTTTCGCTTATCACGCTTTCACATACTAATTGTAGGTTATGCCACTCGTGCGCTGCTTTTCATTTGCAGAGTAAAAGGATTGTGCTTCCATAGAAAGCTATTTTTTCCTCTCCTAACGTAGACAGGTGTTTATTCATTTTAGTAATTGTCACTGCATTAATAGTTACGCGAAATCTGTAGACTGTTTTATGTTATTACTGTGTACAGTAATCATCTGTAGTACCACTTGTTATCAGATACTGATATTGTAATAAAATTTATCTCTGTTTTGATCATGCAGATTCCGCTATGTTAAGAGTTCAATGTGTTCGATGATATATTATTGGAGTGTTTGATGCAAGATGTTATGTTTTTAGAATGGTTGTAAAAAACTGTTTTACCATTTTAGTATCACTCTCAACGTTACCGACACAGCGTGGAATAAGATCACAGACGAGGTATAGAATAAACCCGTCATCCAATACAGATTTTTGTCATACGTCTCGTGGGCAACATAGCCCCCTTACCAAGCTCGTGTCGCCCGCAACATTGTCGACTCAATGAAAAGAACACTATTGCGCTATTGGAACGGTAGGAAGAGCTACTAAAGATTGCGATATTCAATAAAAATTGGTTACCTTCTACAGCATGCCGATTCTGCGAATGAAGGTCGAACAGTTCTATGCAGCAAAGACGAGAAATGAAAATCATGGACGTTCCTTTACCTCGTATCATCTTCAAAGTAAAAAGGAGACAGTGGTTCGAAATAGATATTACGATAGTGAATGCAGGGAGTGATATTACAGTAGTAAAATGTTTCTTCCAAAATTTCGTGTCTGAACTTTCGAGGCATGGAAAATCCTTCTCGCAAACGTTATTTCTACCTAAAAGGAATCTGTTTTTAAAATTTCAACCAAATCGAAGCATATAAGTTTTCAGAATTACAGATAGTGATACTAAAATGGTGGAATATTTTTCGCAGAACTTTCAATCTTAACTTGCGTGTCGCCAAAAATCTTTTATGCAAACGTTGTTTTTATGTAAAACGTAACAATTTCTAACAAAGGCCGGCCATTACGGGCCTGACCGGTTTTCAAAAGTACAGACTAAAAAAATCATCTACTTTACAGATTTGTACAGAACATTACATAAAATTCTGGCCTCTACTAGTACTTTTGTTTCCCAATGCACGCTGCTTTGCAAAGGATGTAGCTCGGTGGTAGAGCGTTCGCTTTGGATATGAAAGGCCCCGGGTTCGATCCCCTGCATCTCTCCAATAGGAAGATACTTAGCTCTCGTAGTCATGCAAACCGTTCATTTTGCTATAAATTTAGCATACATTTAGATGCTAAATGTAAGGCATTTAGAACTAATAACCTGTTATGCGCGTTAACCGTAAAATTTATCATTCCCATAGAATTTATTCTACCCAAGAAAACAGGGCACACATGTATGCAAATTATGTTAGAACACTAGTAACTCGTATCGGAAAAATTACTGATTCAAATTAGAATTGGTGGCTGAAACAATGTAGAAGTCGAGACATCAGGTATAAGTATTTGTTTTATATAGCGATCTTTTTGGATATAAATAGAAAGTTCCTTTATTTACAATAGTTTTGCAGATTTAAAAATAATGCAACGTATTCACTTCGTAGCTCTAAAACTGCACAACTCGTGTTATAGTTAATCGTGAATTAACTAACATTAAAATTAATTCATCATTACGAAAGTGTAATAACTTTTCGCCAATTCCTTCTTGTGCCGTTACATAATCGTTGTATAAAAATACATTTGTGATAAAAACGAGGGCTTGAATCTTTAATGTATAATGCGCACATAATACTCTTTAATATTATGCAATCATTACTTCAGATTCATGTATCTATTTCTTCTCCTTATTTTGCTCGCCCGTGTTTTTCCCTTCCGCATTATCAGCTTGTTTGTCGCTTAGGCTCAAAAACTGCGTGAGGTGGAGGATGGATATAACGCTATTCATGTACGCCGTAACATCCTCCTTCTTCACCGTCTTCAATTGTGCCGCGACCGAATGGTAAACTCGATGCGCGGTTTTTGTTGACAATTGACCGATGGTTTGCACCGCGTGCAATACTTTGTTCTCGTCCGCCGATACAGGCGCTGCAAACAAGAAATCGATCAGTCAAAAATACGTCCATCGAACAAAAATATTTTGTTTAATACTATTAACCACATACCGGGCACGTTTTCTTCTCCTTCGACCGGGGGGAAATAACGATCCAATAGACCGTTAATTAGGGCGCTCGTGTTGTCTACGCCCTGCACGGCCATATTACCGTATTGCGTATTTAACAATTCATTGGCCTTCGCCATGCTGATCTCTTTGAGCGTAGACGCCTGTTGCGTCGCAGATTCCTTCACAGCGTGCAACTTGTCGATCGTTGGCTGCACGGAACTGCTCATTACGGCCTTGGCTGCTTCGTAAATCTGTACATAAGAAAGGATGCTTTGTTATGATGATATTGACTAGTATCGATTAGTTTTTAATCAATAGATTATTTATAGGTAATGTTTAGGTAAAATATGTACACGCGATTATTTCTGTAACTATTTTAAATACAAAAAAATCTTTTAAACAAATGTGGTACGGTATTCGGGGGGATATATCGTGATAATAATTATTTGACATTGCGATGACCTTGGAAAGTCCTGTAAAAGTCATCCTTATATTTTTAAATGGAATCGTGTATTTTCTATTAGATATTCTTGTAGCTGACGTCGTATTGTTTCCAAAACGCTACCTGCATATGTATTTTGCATAAGCCGTTTCTAAGTTATTGAGTACCAAATTATTTCGGAAATCCAGAAAATTGTTGAAACTCAATAACTCAGAAACGGCTTACGCAAAATACATGTGTAGGTAGTGTTTTGGAAACGATCCGATGTCGGCTACAAGAATATGTAATAAAAAATCTAGGGCTCCATTTAAAAATAGAATAATGACTTTCACTGTGCTTCCCAATGTCATCGCAATGTCAAATAATTACCATCACTATATGTCCCCCTTAGTACCGTGCAACATTTGTTTAAAACATTTTTGTATTTTAAATGATTATTGAAATAATCGGGTTTACGCATTTAAACCGGACATACTGTAGATATTGGGCTGCTTATTTTGAAAGTGGTGTAAGTTCATTAATAAAAATGAGAGAAGAACAAATTTCCACATATTTTAATGTGAACTTTTTAGTTGTATTCCTTCCTCAATTTTTTTGAAAAACGGACTTACATCACTTTCAAAATAAACGGTCCAATATACTCAGTTATTTCAATGAAATTATTCGGAATAGATCAAATAATAGATCAAATAATTATATAATAGATCAAATAATTTTAACCGAAACATAACAATAGTCTCTATCGACCATTAAAATGCTTACCTGTTGCGGTGGTTGTTTCATGATAGGTAGTTTTTGCTCGACAACGTTCAAACCTTCGCACAATTTTTGATCCACAGCACTGATCTGTCCCTCGAACTTCTTGGCGAAAGGTACAGTAAGGGGTGCAGCGCTGGCTGTTGCATACTGTAGTCCAGCCTCGGCTTGTGTCAACGCCCAATTGATTAAATGATGTGAGTCTTTCAAATATGAATATGTAGATCCCGTTTTCTCGATTGCCGAATGAATAACCGGGATGCTCTTCACACGATCGACTACTTCTAGATGAGGTGTACCGCTGGACTCGATACTCTTTGCGGATTCTTTTGCTTCTGCCATTTTTGCTGGAAAGTCGAGCGGGATATTGAAAAGTTGTACTTCGATAAGTTTTATATTTATTATATCATACAAATATGGCGAAAAGGAATCAAAAGCATTTTTTTTAAATAAATAGAACATATATAATACAAGGTGAGCCAGAAAGCGCTGTGAATTATTCTCTGTCCCACTGTGATAGCAAAGTCAAGCAGGTCAACACATTGACCCGGCCAAAATCGGGACGAGTTTCGCCGTGGACCTGCAGTGCCACATTAATAGCCTAATGGCGATCAACTTTTCGCAGCGTACATTGTATCGAACTGGCGGCTCGCGATTTTGGCGACGTTCTCCTATGTTCTACGGCTGTGAGAAAAAGCCGCCAGTTCGATAGCCCTGATATAAACAGTTGGTTGCGTTTCGGCAGCCAATGAAACGCTGCGAAAAGTTGATCGTCATTTGACTTTTAATGTGGCGCTGCATGTCCACGGCGAAACTCGTCTCGATTTTGGCTGGTGTTGCTGCCATTAGTCTCGCTAATGGCAACTTAATGGCTATTAAGGCAACTAAGAGTAAACCTAGTGACTATTAGGACAGCTAAGAGTAAACCTATTTCGCGCATAGCCCCGTCTCTTTTTCTCTGTCTTACCGCCTGTTGACACTTCATATATCTACTTTGTCTGTTGTACAAGGAGCTGCGCAGATCGGTCGAAAACTCGTCCACGCGTGAATTTACTCTTAGCTGGGACGGAGAAGATAAGAATGTATTTTCTGTATTCTAGAATTAATTATTGTAAGATAATGTACTGTTCTTGATCTACAAACTGTTAATTTGACTATTAATAACTATGACAGTTTAGAATTTACAATTTCTCCTGAATACATATAGTCGTCTTCCATTATTTATTACCCAACTACGGTATATTTCATAAGTTAGATCAAGGTCTCTCAAATTTTTATGGACAGAATCGAAAAGCGATCCACATTCGAAAAGTATAGTTTCTCGAGAGTCATTTCCACTTTGGGATGTTCATTGATAAGCAATCCTGCGAGCTAAGAGAAACTATAACAGACGTAGTAGGTAATTCTCATGTGATCTGTAACTGAATCTGAAAACTCTCCCGATAAGCAACTACTCTTATATTTTAATATCTAACGAATCTATTTAAAAATAAGATCAGCTCACGACACACGCTTTGAGAATCTACTAGTGAAAGAATTAATTTGTGCTGTTTTATCGGTGCATTTTACGTATATTATAACGACATGTATCATAATGGAATACGTCGCTCGCAATGCAGCAATAACAGACTGATTAATCGCTATCACTTGTGAGTTGACAACAATTTTAATGATAAAACTGTCCATAAATGAAATTATTATACCTATTGTGGCAATCAGCTTCCGAGGAGGCCGCCAGCCGACAGGTGTCGCCGGGTCCTGGCCCGCGAGACCGTTATCCCTTCCTCTTTCCGGAAGAGGAACGCGTAACGCGCGCGACATATACATATGTATAATGGCGGAGAACCGCTAACGACTATGAGTATGAGTAGTAGATGAAAAGTATTACGGAGTAAGAGAAATAAAAGTATTGTTGCAAAAGTTAGTTTAGTCTATTTTTATAACTGCTACACTATTATATAAGCTTTCAATTAGATTCTTTGTAATTATTTTAATAGCTGCACTTCTGAAAACCGACCATGCCCGATTTGTCTGACATTTTGCACGTAGCTCCATCTCACATTAAAACAATGTTTGCGAGAAGGACTTCCCGCGACCCGAAAGTTAAGACCGAAAATTGCACGAAAAACGTTTTACCATTTTCGTGTTACACCCTGTAATTCTGAAAACTTCCATGCTTCGATTTAGCTGAAATTCTGGAAATAGCTCCTTTTTAGATAAAAGCAATATTTGCGAAAGGGGTTTTTGGTGACTCGCAAATCAAGACCCAAAATTTTGCGAAAAGCGTTTTACTACCGTAACGTCATCCCCTGCCTTACCGATACAATGCAGATTAGTCTTATAAATTAGACTTGCTTTAAGTTTTTATAAATCGACTGCCATAGAGCGGTTGTCAATCCTTATTGGTAGGACCGTTCCTATTTCGAATAAACGCCTTTTATTTATTTTGAAGTTGATACAAGGTAAAACAAACCGAATGAGATCTATTTTATTAATTATTAAAAGACATGATATATATGTATATGTATAGGAAACTAATAAAGGAAGAGTACTAAGTACTGTTACAATCTTATTCTACGCTGTGTCGGTAACATTGGAAATGACACTAAAATGGTAAAGCGTATTTGCAAAATTTTAGGCATTAACTTCATCAAAAGGTGCCAAAAATCCTTCTCTCGAACATAGTTTTTTTTTGCAAAATGAGGCAACCTTCAAAATTGCAGTTAATTTGGGCGTGACCGGTTTTTGGACGTTTGCCCCTCACCGATTCCAATGACCTTAAAATATGTTGTCAAGGTCAATATTCCGAACATGTCTATGCATTGTATAACTGCCGATCAGCTTTAGTGCTAGAAACTATTCGCAGAAAATTTTAGTTAATGTTAGGCTAATATTTCTTCGAAAGAGGGTATATTTCTCTTCGTATATTCTTGAACACAAAATGGGACTTCAATTAACTGGCTTAATTGAGGCACGGTGCGCAAGAAAGCCATGATTCCAAACTGTGACACGTTCTTTATGATTCGCTACAGAAGATATGATTACGCGTATTATAATTAATTCTAGAAGATCGAGCTACATACGTCAGAAGATATGATTATATGGGCCGTCTATTTTAAAAGTGGTGTAAGTCGATTTATAAAGAAGGACATGAGAAAAGGACAAACTTCCATATATTTTAATGTGAACTTTTTATTTATATCCTTTTTTCAATTCTATTGAAAAATGGACTTACACTACTTTCAAAATAAACGGTCCATATTGTATACATATGTAGATATTTCATTAGTAAGTTCGACATCTCAGGTGATCGAAACCGTGAATAATCACAACTCCGGTTCTACCCGTTCTACTGCACGTAAATATACAGGATGTTAAAAAATGATGTTAAAAAGAGGTATAGGCAGAATGAAACGTACTGTACTGAATATTTTTAATTAATATCTCGGAAACTATTAAATACCTGCGTCTAAAATTTTACATTTAGTGATCTCGCCCGTCCCCCTCAAACCCTTCCACATTTCATATAGTTCGGCGAATTGTGCTTTCCGGAACTATAGCCTAAATTTTCATCTTTGTAAGTTTTCGATACGTCTTGCTTTTGCTTCGGTGCAAAGCTGGCATAAGATATAAAAATTGATTTTGCAATGAAAGTATTGACGTTAGAATCTATGTTCATTAAATATTTTAGATATCTTGGCGAGCACTATAAACTCGTTAAGTTACGGAGCCCTTTTTGTGTAACACCCTGTATATTTATATTGTAAAATAGCCTAATAGGTTGTTCATTCCTAATGCTGAATTACTCTTTAGCTAGTACCTCTTCACAAAAGACTGTGAATTTGTACGCAAATTCACCTTTTTGATAATACAGTAAAAAAAGCAGAACTTTGATAGGAAACTATTTCACCCACCAGGTATTATAAAAAGCACTATAACTTGGCTATTTTTTATATTTATTCGTATTAAATGGATTCTATACAATTTTGCACGTTTAAATTTCTTATAAGTGCATACAAACTCGCAGTCAAATGACGAAAATTAAAATTCCAAAAAACGTAAGTAAAGTTTTAGTTGACTAATAGCAAGACATTACAGCGATACAAAAAATGTGAAAGATATTTAAAATAGTGAAATATGTGTGCTTCAAACAATTTCATATAAAACCTACGGTTTACAAATTTTTTGCCGTTAATGTATACTTTTGCATTTGCTAATATTATTTGTGATAGTACACTGATATAAGGATGCAAAACATTAAAAAACTTGACGTAGTGACATATGCGAATTAAGTAACACACAATTGGTGAGCAAATTATGTGTAGGGACGGGTTTGAAACAAATTATTAAATTCTCCAAACTCGAATGTGAAACTTTATAATGTTCCAAAACTCTCGAAACTTTGATTCATGCATTTGTTTTGTACGAGGAATATCTTGTTGTCAGAACTGAAGTGAACATGTTTTTATAAATCTTTGATGATCATAATTAAACAAAATATAAGTAAATACGTAATGGCATAAAAATATCCAGATTCTTGTTAAAAAAAGCTATAACGTCCGAACTATTCTTTGATTTTATATCAATGAAGCCCCTCTTTTTGATCTGGGTTTCGAGAGTTCCGAATCACGAAAAAAATGCAGTTTCGAATTCCCGAAACTCGAGACTTCTTTGGATTTCGAAGCTTTTGAGACTTCGACGTTAGAAGAAACCCATCTCTAATTAAGCGTATTAAAGTACACGTCGTGAACAGCAAAACTACTGTACAGTACTCAACCTGTCACTACTTTGCGAGCGTAATTCATGTTTTTCGTGTGCTGAAAAACAAATTATAACAAATTACACGCTTCGGTAAAGATATCTCGTACATATGTATGTATTTACGTACACATCAATACACTATTCTGAGTCATGAAATTGTTATGCGAATAAAAATGCAATGATACATGTAACACTATGTGCTATGTCATCATCAGTTCGTCACACATCGTACAGACATTAATCTCTGAAAAATTCTTCAAACGTGATCGTCACGAATGCTTTATCTTGTACTTTGACCTCCTAATACTTATACATATGTAAGTATAGATGTACATGTATTTCTTAATCCTCCTGCATACGTGCCATCAGATTGTGTAATCAGTTTACGATTCTGAATAAAATTTGTCAACATCGTATTTAACGGGTTCAGATTTTTGTGAGAATTACAAATCGGTAGGGCAAAGTTAAATTACACAATATCTTGTAACAATCTTTAATGCAGATTTTCTATCAGTATATTAAAAATTAAAATGTTCTTATATTAAATGTTAAAAAAGCAGAACTTTGGTAGAAAGTGATTTTGTATAATCAGATATTATAGAAAGTACTATTATTCGGATATTTTGTTTACTTATTCATGTTAAGTGGATTCTATGCAACTTTGCACTTTAAATTTCCTATAAATGTAAAAAAATCTTTAATCTAATGATAAAAGTTAGGATGTCAAAAAACCTACTGCTTCCATAATTTTGTATGTGTAACGGTGACAAATACGTGACAGTGATAGTGACGTGTAATAGCAATGGGTCTAACACATTTTCCATTAATGAAAGACATTTGGATTTTATTACACTTGGGTTTCGTATTGGTTTGTAGCATAAAAATGTTTTCAGCCTGAGTTTTCGAAATGAAGGATATTAAATATGTAATTTCATCCAATTTCGAATATAGTTGCTTTGACAAAAAATTTGTACTGAACGACGTACCGTCGTATTGATGTACCCGGAAGTGATATGGACAGTCTCATAGTTCACGAGTTATGAATCGACAAGATCAAATATTTAGTGTCTCATGTATCCCAAATGGAATACTAGATAATAGGTACTCGTCGATAAAAGATTATATCTTGTGCAAGGTAACAATGATATCCGTATCAGGTTGCAGATGAGAAAGATTGACACGTGAACATGACAGATGATATACAGGTGTGTAAAAACTATACCCTGATAGCCACAAGGCAGGCAGGTCAACACGTTGTACCGACCAAAGTTGAGCCAAGTTTGGCCGTCGATATGCAGCGCCACATTAAAACCAAAATGGCGATCAACTGTTCGCAGTGTGCTTGGTTTTTCCGCATAGAAGCCCGTGGGCTTGTATTTAGTTTTTACATTGTTAAAGACCCTACATCGTTTCCATATAGAAACACGGGGGCTCTAAAAATATGCAAATACCAATGTTTACGAAATGTTTAGAAACTGTATTTCAGTGTAAAGAATATTTCTAATTTCTTTTCTAGTCAATCGAATTCCAACATGTGATAGTTATAAATTTCAATGATACAAGGAAAAGCAAAATGTTTTAGAAATGTTAAACAGATCACGTCGCAAACGCCAGCCAGAGTTTTCCATTTTGTCCCCAAAATAAGACCCATAGGCGTTTATGTGGAAACAGCAACCCAAATAGAGGCCTAACTGGGCTCCTAATTTGGTTATTCTAAACGGTTGGAAATGGCTGCGTGTTGGGAATCAACAAAACGCTGCCAAAAGTTGATCGCCATTTAGGTTATAATGTGGCGCTGCATGTCGACGGCCAAACTTAGCTCGATTCTGGCCGGTGTTGCTGCCATTAGTCTCGCTTATGGTAACCTAGTGGCTATTGGGGTACTTGAATATACAGTACCCAGATAGCCAGGTCGAACCAGTTGCGTGCCAATCGACAGTCTTTCGACAGTAACAGTTGTAACATAACCTAACCGCCAATTTGCTCGTAACTTATTTCAACAGACTCCGCTATATTTTTGTCGTCAATGTGTTAACATCATCGAATATATCAAATACTCTATCGAATTTGTAGCCACTTTGTCAACAAAGCTTTGTAACAAGCATTGGCAAAATCTTGTCTGAACAGCTTGGCTACCAGGGCACTAATGTCATTAAAATACATGGATATTGTTCCGAAGAGCGCCATTTTTCGATCGACATGAAATTCGGTGGGGTTTGAGGGCGAGGGGGTGAGGACCCCAAACATACAATTTTAGGCGCGGTTGTTTAATAGTTTTCCAGATATTAATTAATAAAATTTGTTTGGCTCCTCATCTCTTCTCCTCGAACCCTTTCAAATTTCAGGAACTACAACCCAAATTTTCATCTTTGTAAATTTTCAATACGTCTTGCTTTCACTTTGATGCAAAGCTGACACAAGATATAAAAATTGAGTTTCCAATGAAAGGGTTGATTTTAGAATCTATGTTCGTTAGATATTTTAGATTAGATATCTTGGAGAGAACTATAAGCTCTTTAAGTTACGGACCCCTTTTTGCAACACTCTTGCCCCTTCCCCTCAAACCCTTTCAAATTTCATGTAGATCGGCGAACGGTGCTCTTTGGAACTACAGCCAAATATTTTAGTACTAATGCATATGAATACACTGTGTAGTCATTAGCAAGTACTTTTTTTCATGTTACTTCAAGTTTTAAGTGTAAAAGTGTTAAATACCAATTTATATTTATTAGCCAACCACATAGCCACGCTTTAATTATTCAAGAAGTATACTTATTGACCAGAATTAACTAAACGAGCAATAGTTGCGAATAATATAAGTAGCGGAAGCTGATACTTAATAACTTAGATTATGTTACATCGTATGTTGATACTCAAAAATCATAAGCATGTTACTATCAAAATGTTTTCGGATAAGAGTCCTTAGAGCTTGAATATGAATTAAATAAATTCTGATTTAAATTATGTCTGTGATTATCCATTACTTACTGATGTTATAGTGCTCGTGGCGTTTGATGCAACAGTTAGCTAGTATTTCAGAGCGGCGGCACAATATACGTCCCACAGTCAACGACGAACACGACTGATCGAAGTATAGTAGCGATATCCCTACACAGATAGTTGTGTAGTACAAAACGATCATCGGAGGGGGCAGGCGTTCTTCAGGACCGTAGGAAATGTGTACCTTTTATCATTGATTTCCAGATACAAATAAAAGATGACCAGAACAATGCTCTAGAGTAGTTGATGTTAAGCACACAGATAATAAGTTATGGTCGTAACAACAAAATATAAATATCAACATTTGTATCAAACTTTTCTAAATAAAATAAAATATTGCACTGCATCTTCGACGCTTAGTTAATGGAAATAATCCTCTCTCAATAAATGATAAATACATTTTTACTTATTATATAACAGGCAAGGCAACTATTGTAAGATATAAACTGTATTAATTGTAAGAGAAAGCAAATTTTAGTCGCCAAATTAGTATCGCGAATAAACAATTTAAGCCGGCCGGAGTGATGAAGTAAATAGAATATAAATACATAAGAAGTGATTCACCACGTATATTAATTAGAAAAATATTACGCCGTATAATAAAGACATCAAATTATTCAATCGAGTTCAATTAATAAAGTGTCGTCAAAATACGTTTAACTGAACACACTTTTGCGTTCAATTGAATCGAATGGAAGGGAGCTTAAGCGCGTATATACATCCTTGTTGACGCTTTTGCGCAATGTCCGTACGTATATATGTATATATGTGTGTATTCACGATGTGTCACCGTTCATGACGTGGAGGTCGCGTCGCCAACGGCTGGGCTATTTCTTTGGAGCAGCGTGGGGCTCTGGTAGCGGTTGTCCAGAATACATCAATTGCTCCATGCAATGATTCGAAGAAACGTGATTCTAACAATTTTGCATTTCGTCTAATCAAATGGAATGATTTATTTTAAAATTACTCGATGCATAAGTTTTTCTCTCGAGTATATTAATATTTTACCACGACACAACTGTTAATCTTTTGCTCCTTGTAACAAAACCGTCATTGTTCGAAAATGAAATATTGTACAAATTGTGCAAATTGGCTTGCGAGTTTAAATTATAAAATTGTACGCGATAACTTTCCGAGCGGAAGAATTAAAATGTTTTCTCTTTCGATGCACAAGTTGCTAATAGAAATTCAAATGAAAAAATGCGATTGTAAAACAGGAAATATTTTATTTTTATCTGTTTTTTGCAATTTAATAACAATCTCAATTTAAATATTTTTAAGTATGTAAAACAAAATCTTACTTCAGGAAGTGTACTGTTATATTTCTATATAAATGTCCCATTAATTGTACTGAATAGCGCTATTTAATTAATTACATTTTTAAGAATATGTGAATTTAATTGATCTTTTATAAACTCATCCTCCGATGTTCTAATGTAGAAGAAAAATTATTTTAAATACGCATGTTTAATTGTATAACGACAAAACATATTTCAAAGCATTTGAAATTAAAACAGTAATTACAGTGGATGCAGTCTATTATTCCACTCCAAAGATTAATATCAAAATATTTCATCCATTAATTCCAACTTCTTGTTCCTCAAATCTATTGTAAAATATATAATCCCTAAAAACCGCGCGATTAACAGGAGGTATAATTTTCGAATATATGAACGATCTTAGCAACTAAAATTTTCAAGATAACAATAGTTGAATTAAACAATCATTATATGTATATATTTACAGTGTTTATAAACTGTAAGTATAAATCTTTAAACTCTTAAATACAGGATGTTTCGCTACCTCATGTAAATATTATAGGGGTTAATTGCTGAAACGATTTTCAACAACTTTTTCATTTGCCAAAATGGTGGTTAAAGCTTTGTTTTAGAATTATTAATGGGAAACACTGGCCAATCAGGGCGCGCGCTCAGCCGCGAGTGTTCAAGACCGCGGTTGAGCGTGTCGCGGTCGTCTTTCGTCTAAAGCGCACGCTCTGATTAATCAGTGTTTTTCGTTAATAATTCAAAAACGAAGCCTTCACCAACATTTTGGTAAAAGAAAAAGTTGTTTTAAATTGCCTCAGCAATTGCTTCTTAAAACATTTGCATGAGGTAGCGAAACACCTTGTACATTTGCAATGATTATAAACTTTGAAACTCTTAAATATAACGCATGTAATTTGTATTAAAATAAAAAATCATTTTAAAGAAACAATGATGAATAACAAAATGCACGCACGAAATAAATAGGGAATGAATGGAATCGGTGGAAATTCTCTTTCATCGATAACAAAACGTCTAATTGACTTTTTTCGACTCTGCATTCGATGCATCATTATTCGCGTGCGACGTACGAGCCTGCGCTTCATCCTGCGCAGCTTGATGATGGCGAGTTAAGTGCAAAAATTCAACCACGGACTTAATATAGGTCTTAAAATTGTCCGCATTGATCGTCCCCAAATGCAGTACTATATTCGAGTACACGCGACGGGCAGCCTTGTTTGATAAACGTCCAACAGTTTGCAATGTGTGGAGGAGTTTATCTTCTTCGTTGATATTTATATCTGGAATAAAAATGGTATTTCTTTTATTTTTGATATACTTAAATTCGTCATTAATTACAAAACATCAATTCATAAAATCATTTATAAAATTTATAAAATCCATTCTCTTCTATTTATGATACCTTTAATGTAATAATTTAGCGGGTGCAATTTTACAAGGCAGTATATAATCACGAAGATGTTAAAATATTAAAATACTGAAATTTTAATTTAAAAAAAAAATAGAAAATCCTTTGTAACTTCCTTAAATGAAAAATAAGAATGTTAGTTAAGAAATTTTATCTGTACACTGACGACATTATCGCTAAACCTACCTTGATGTATTCAATTATTTCATCAACATTCTATGCCAAAAGACAAAAGCTACTATTCTTAATAATACGAGCAAATTTTATAATTAATTATGAAGTAAAGCATAAACATTGTTTTTGTTTTATTAAATTGTATGACCGAATATAATTTTCCTTAAGTTACCTGCAAAGTGCTCATCTCCAGTCGCAGGAAAATATTTATCGATCATTTTATCAACGACGTCGGCAGTGCTGTCCAAACCTCTAACGGCTGCACTACCATACTGCGTTTCCAAAATTTGGTTCGCTTTGTTCCAACTAATGTCTCTCAAACTTAAAGCCTGCTCGATTATCAAATGGTTAACGAGCGAAATAGTCGAAACGGCTGGTTGGACGGTTTGTACTGCTAGCATGTACGCGTTTTCCAAAATCTAATTTTAAAAAGTATGTATTAAATAATCTATTAATATTGAGTACAGTGGTTAAATTTTTTATCAGTCAAGGAAACATTTTTTAAAGTCTGCAATGATATGAATTCTTGGATGACTTTTACTCCGTAATCTGCCTTAAAATGTACAGGGTGGCTAAGTCATTCCGTTTATTTGAAATATCCTCGTTACTTTTATAATGGTCGTATACTTTTAATTTTTTTTTGCGAAGTCCAATTTTTAAACTTGATTTTCCTGAAAACAAAGCGTCGTATGGAAAACTTTTATTCTTTGTTTTTGACATATCTTTGCATGAGGAATCGCCCCCTGCTGGGTTATATTACGATTTTGGAAACACCCTGTACAAACATGTCATTAAGCTCTTTGGCTTTAAATATTTGATCATGCGTCCGAATTTATTTTTAAATGACATTCTCAAATTGAAATCGAAGAATTGAAATGTAGTTCTTTTCGATGAATTTCTTTTCGCCACATAGAGGGTGTATGGCTAGATGTGGGCAAAAATGTAGGAGGAAGATTCTATGAGTTAAAATAAGACGAAAAAATGCAATAAATTTTTTTCGTCTGAGGCTTCGTTTTCAAGAAAATTGAGTTTGAAGATTCATTGAGTGCATATGTACTAACGAAGGTATAACCGGAAGTTGTGGTAAAGCCTGAAAGAGGGTGATTCTTCATGTCAAAATGCGTCGAAAACGAAGATTAAACTTTTTCCATACCACGCTTCGTTTTCAAGAAACGTGAATTTCAAAAGTTGTTAAGTGTGTACTCGAGTAGCCGCAATCTGTTAAAACTGCCCTAATAACCACTAGGTTGCCATTAGCGAGACTAATGGCGGCAGCACTGGCCACGATCGGGCCGAGTTTTGCCGTCGACATGCAGCGCCTCATTACAAGAATAATGGCGATCTGGTTTTCGCAGCATTTCGTTAGTTGCCAAAACACAACTAACTTTTACTGCTTAAATCAGGACTATCGAACTGGCGGTTTTTTTTCTCAAAGTCGTAAGAGAACATAAGAGAACGTCTTCTTTCACACTCACTTCATTTAGACAAATTTCTCTTTGCACGAGCCCTGAATTCGCTAGCCGCCAATTCGATACAACAACGTACGCTGCGAAAAGCTGACCATTAGAAGCTTCTAATGTGGCGCTACATGTGACGGCGAATTCGTCTCGATTTTGGCCGGGTTAATGTGTAAGCTACCTGACTTGGCTATCAGGGGGCTTCAACCTCAATCTCCTTGAAAACGAAACGTCGTATGAAAACATTTTATTACTGATTTTAAACTTATTTTGACACGAAGATCAACCTCTTTCCGGTTTTGCCGCAATGTCCAGTTGCACCAGGTTGTAAGTTATTTAGTACACTTACGATCGACGAATTTTCAGTCTCAATTTTCTCGGAAACGAAATCTCAAATGTAAAAAAATGTACTCCGTCGTTTCGTATTATTTTAGCTCATAGAATTGTCTCCTTCATTTTTGCCCGCATGTAGGCGAACAGTCTGTACGTGTACGCGTTTTACAGACTAGACTTTTACTTTGCTTAGCGGAAGAAGGATTGATTTCTAACCTGCTCAGGTTTCTCTTTAACCAGGGGAACCTTTTGTTCGATTTTGTCGAGACCGAGGCATAGCGTGTGGTCGACAAAGTGTATAGGGCTCTCGAGTTTCTTGGCGATGGGCACAGCAATGGGCACCGCTTGCTTCGTCGCGCTGCATAAAGAACTCTCCGCGGTGGTTAGCGCCCAGTGTACCAGCTGGTTGCAGTCTTTCACACGTGAATACGTCGCTGCGGACTTGGATATCGCGCTCTCGATGACTGGAAGCTCCAATACGCGGTGGAACACTTCCAGATGCGGTAGCTGCCCAACTTCGGTCGCCATGTTTTTACTACTTCAGAGAACTGACGATTCTGACGTTTGAAAATTCTGAAATTTGATCGTTTTTATGATTTATTTTTGTGTTTTATCTTTATTTTAATGTTCTAATAAAAATGATTCCCTAAGCTAGGGAAACCAGACCTTTTTTTGTTTTTTAAATACACGGGAAAACATTTATTGCAATCACTCTGGGACTTGCAACTTTTAATAGGAATAACCATCTAACAACAGCAAATAGAGGATAAAAAGGTTTGCAATATTGTATCTACGTAAATTATTATAAACAATTATGACACTTGTACAATGTATATTTACCACAAATATCACAGTTAATGCAACATTGTATAAAACATGTTCGGCTTAAGTATATTCGCGCGATTATTTTCTTAACTATTTAGAATACAATGTTATGTTGACCTTGGAAAATCCTGCGAAGGTTATTATTATATTTTTAAATGGAACCCTATAGTATTTATTACATATTCTTACAACTTGCATCAGATTGTTTCCAAAGCACAATCTACACTTGTATTTTGCGTAAGCCGTTTCTAATTTATTGAGTATCAAATTATTTGGGAAATCCAGAAAATTGCCCAAAGAATTTTTGAATCTCCATAACTCAGAAACAGCTTACGTAAAGTGCACGTGTAGGTAGTGTTTTGGAAACGGTCTTTTGTCAGCTATAAGAATACGTAATAAAAAATATATTACATTCAAAAATATAATGACGATTTTCATAGAGCTTTCCAAGGTTATCGCAATGTAAAATAATTATAATTACGATATATCCTCCTTAATACCGAATAGCATTTGTCTAAAACGTTTTCTTGTATTTTAAATAGGTACGGAAATAATCGTGAGTATACACTTAAACCGGAAATACTGTATTTATGCTGCTTTTCTTATAAATAATTGTTTTTGAAAACAACATAAGGGGTACGATTCAGGACAAGATCTATTTATGTATTTTCTATGAATTCTTGCCGTGCACTCATGTAAAAGATAAAAGGCATGCTTTGGTTAAAAGAAACATTCGTAAAAAAAGATAATTTAAATGTCATTAACACAAAGGATACCAAAAACTGAATAAGTTTATTATCAATTATAATAAACGGATTACTTTTAACTAATTTTATATAGAGCGCTTCGGGTCCAAGTGATTATACGATAATAATAGCCGAATAATAACATTATCAGTGATTATAGAAACCGGATACTACTGTAATTAATCTTTCATTTCATTATTCATTAATAATTGCTTTTTAACGAAAGTAATATTAAAATATTTAAGATACAAGTATAAAATAAAAAATTCAATTGTTGCTCTGATTGATATCTCTTATCAACATTGGACTGTTTCGTTAAGATTATTTAATGAAAGGAATTACAGTGCTGCATGGAAAATCTGACCTTCTGCTTCTGTAAACTATAAAATAACTTCGTGATAAATGTGTAAAAAATTATGGTTCACGATAAGACAAGGTTCAACGAACCAATGAACACAATATCCACGCATGTAAGCATAGATAGAAGTGTGCAATACTTAATTTAACGCTTTCTCCGCTTTCGCTGCGAATCGGAATTATACTGTGTACGTAACAGTAGAAATTGGGGATCACTGCCAGACGTTTCGAAACAGTGCGGTATTTATATTTACTTCTTGTATACGACATAATAATAATAGGTAAATACAGAGTTTCGGAAACTAAAATGTTTTAATACCGTAGCTCATATCCACTTTCATTTAATACTCTACCCGACAATTGAATTTTTATCCTTATTACGTTTAAAGAAATAATCACATTCAAACGTTCACAAAATCAAAGAAGAATTAACAAAATATTCATGTGTGTTTGCAAAAATCAAGTGTTTTTGCAAAGCAAAGCACATGAATCGATTTTTACAAAAATGTACACCCCATTATGTACATATTAGGTGTAGAAGTGAATTCTTTCTGATTTTCAAACACGATCAAAAGGGGGCGGTAGAAAATGGCGCATTTTTGTGTCATTCCAACATTAAAAATATTGTATTTTTTAATGTGCCATTCGATATTCATTGTACCATCTCAAAAAAGGAATTATACAGGGAGTTCGGCTACTGCATGTCAATATTTTGAAGGATGATTGCTGAGGCGATTCTGAACAACTTTTTCCTTTTCCAAAATGTTGGTTAAAAATTCGTTTTTTCTCTCAGCCGGGAGAAGATCGTATTACGCACAACCGCGGTCTTGAACACTCCCGCAGCCGAGCGGACGCTCTGGTTGGTCAGTGTTTTTCGTTAATAACTCAAAAACGAAGCCTTAACCAACATTTGAGCAAAAGAAAAAGTTGTTTCAAATTGCCTCAGCAATGGCTCCGTAAAATAAGCACTCTGTATAAAATGTCCAGCACAATCTACCACGAACAATTCACGCGTCGCAAATTGTATAAATGGCTCGCCGCGCACTTTTCTCCGATTTGAATAAACCCGAAACAAAAGAAAGAAATGAAACAAACAAAGAGAACTAAACGTTTTCCAACTGTCACTTGAAGAAAAGTACATAATTCAACTAATTCTTTACGTTCAATATATTTTTCTGTACTAGGTAAGTCATAGTACAATTACGAACATATTTCTGTGAACAAATGCAAAGTTACTTATTATAATTTATCGCTTTCTGCGAATGTTAAATATACTTTTATTAATTATCTTTTACGTGCATCATACATGTAAACTTTTGCATACAAAATAGCGTTTGAATTTTCGAATTTAAACTATTTGTCACAAACTTATGATCATTTCAAGTTAATGAGTACGAACTGTTTGCTTTTTTTCACTTCAAATGTATACTGCTTTTCTACAACATTCCAATCACATTACCGATAAATAATTATGCTTTTATAATTCCTAGAAACTTATAAAATGATTTTCTATAGACAGTTTTGACGCAAAAACAATTTTCATAAGCGTTGACGACTTTTCGCCATTTGTTGCACAGTTTGAAAATACCAATGAAACATTACAATTTACATAATGGCTGCTGGAATTCGTTTCTACATCTAATAAGCACATAGGGATTGAGGCAAACTTATGACGCTTTAGATATTAAAAAAAAAACAGAACTAATTTGTCATTTTTTAATAACAAAGAAAGATATTTGGTATTGTGTTTAAAATCTACGCTGGTCAGTACAACCGCCGGAGAAATTTGTCGACACTACGATACCATTACGATAAGATCCACTTACACTCTCGTTGTTATTGTCTATCTCTACGAAGAGGCGCAGACGCTCGCCGCGATCACTGCGTAAATAGAAATGTGCTCGGCCAAGGGGAGTCCGCCAACTCTTATAACTGGCTTACCGCCTGCGCGCTAAAGATCCGTTCGAACAGACCAATGAAAATCGACCGGCAACATCCGTCCTCGAGTTGAACGGCGATTGAGCACATGCTACGAGGCTTCAAGGCCCGCATGAAACGGTGGTATGTACTTTCGCGATATCAACGCTCCGGTATTCGCGCGTAAGAGTGAACGAAAAGCGGTGACTGCGTAGCTGCAATAATCGCGGCATCCACGGAGACTTTGTACCCAACGATTCCCCACGGATCTATATTTTTAGTGATTCAACTGGAAAAACGTTTTTCAAAAATGACGCGGTAAAAGTCCGTTGTAACTTTCGAATGGAAACTTAAAATGGATTTATCGGTTACGTAAATAATTATCATTGTTAATACCTTGATTACAATGACAATTATGTTTCTTCGAATTAGCTTGCTTTAGTAGAAAAAGATTTCCATTCTAATTTATGCCGGCCATTTAATAAAGGAATGGAATGTTATATTAAACTTATATTTTTATCATTATTAGCGTAATTTATTAAGTAAACAAGAATTTACATGTTTTTCAATTCAGTATTTATAGGAAAGAATTATGAATATTTGAGAAATATTGATTATTAAATAAAATTAAATAATAATTGTTAATACATTGATTGCAATGGCAATTATGTTTCTTTACGTTATCCCGCTTTAGTTGAAAAAGATTTCAATTTTAATTTTTGCCGGCAATTTAATAAAGTAATGGAATATTATATTAAATTTGCATCTTTATTATTATTACTGTAATTTATTAAGTAAACAAAAGTTCACATGCTTATCAATTCAGCATTTATAGAAAGGAATTATGGATATTTGAGAAATATTGATTATTAAATGTCATTAAGTGTTGGACGTATTAATTTTAATTTAGTTTGACATCATATAAACAAGAGACATGGTAACGAATTTAGCATACACTTAACTTTTTCTATTACACTTTCTTCTAGAGGTCAGTTTTTCTTGGAGTGTTCTTTGCACTACTCCGAATGTTTGATTTCTGACGCGTGTGCAGTTATGCATGTATTAGTCATACAGATTTATTATGTTCTTGTGAAACGAATTATAATTTGCTATTTTCTAAAAAATGTAATATCAATTTTATTGTGTTCAGCACGAGAATTTTTCTATATCGGTCAAAGGGCGATATACAAAGTAAACTATTAAAGGTTTGAACGTGTTGAGTTCATGTTTTACAAAAAGGCAATAGTGTGTAAAAAAAACAATATAACAAGACATAAGAGCAAAATCAGAGGAAGAGAGTAGATAAGTACTGGCACTAATCACTGTCCGAGAAGATTATTACGATGCTTCACAGCGATAATATAATTTCGTCTATTTACTGTCTAGACTTTTCAGACACAATGTCAAAGATAATTTTTTTTATCTCTTCTTTCGTCTATTATTGATGTAATTAGTAATACTACAATAATTTTCCATTTTCCGTATTCGGTACTTGAGAAGAGTAAAACATTTGGCGAAAGAAAGTTATGGAAACGAAGAGGAAGTGTTTTAAAGGTGACCAAACAAGATTTCTCCATACTCACTTTCTTTTTATTCCAGACAAAAGGGCAACGAACTACTGATAAATACATATCATATTCAGATTGACAAAACCATTTCTTTTGTTTTTGTAATTGCTTGAAATGTCTTTGACGCTATAATAATCAATGAAGTGCCATGATCATATTACATTTAGACATTTATTTTATTTATTATGTAATATATATCATATATTATAACTTATTTCTATATCGATGTCACGAGAAATAGAATTTCTACAAATCGTTTTATGGCGAAACAAACAAATATTCTGACCATTTACTATTTATTCTCCTAAAATTATTATAGAATTATATTGCAGCAATCAAGGAGATAAGAAATTTATATACATATTGCACGCTGCTTTAATAGTTCGTCACCAGTAATTATTTATTCATATATGCATTCTTATAGCTATTATATGTCGCAACATACTTTCTTCCCTCTGCACAGTTTTTTAAATGAGAAATATACTTAACGAGCAGGTGTTACAAAATATATATATGACAAGCAAAAGTTTATAATCAAAATTTATTTCATTTACTTCTAAAAAACTTTCCAATTATATATTATTACTGCGCCCAGCTACTAACTTCAAAATAGAAATCAATTTTTTATATTCAATTAGAATACAATTATTATAGTTGTTGATATAAATTTGGAATTTTATGAAAATCTAGCGAATAAGCTTTATTGATAATTTTTTTTATAACCATCATGATATCTACCTATGTGTAATCTATTCCTGAGAATGTTAAAATTAATTTGCATTCAGATGTGTTTACGTTCACAATCAGAATAAGTATACGCAGGAAAACATCGTACGTATAATGATTGTAATTTCAATAAGCGTCTCATTATCTCACAATTAATACATACGGAGTGACCCCACTAAATATTGGCATCTTGATTCGCTTCACTATTATAATCCGTATCAAAAAACGTTTCAGATAAAAGTTGAATGGTGTTAGAGGGATCATATGTCGATATTATTGTTTTCGACACTGATGGACGCGTGAAAATCATGTGAAGAACAACTTTGTTTATTTAAATGGAGTTATATATTTTTAATTACATAGATGGACTCGGTTCTCCATTGCTATAGAAAAAGTATTAAGGTAATATAGTCAAAACCGATTGGTTCAAAAGATATTTCAACTTCGATCTAGTAGAACTTACCGTTTGTAAGAGAAAGAAAGCATCACCAAAAGAGTACCGTCTTATGTCTTTGTCTTACATGCGGTAAGTTCTATCAAATTAAAGTTGAAATATCGTTTAAAGTAATCAGTTTTCGATGATATCATCTTAATACTTTTTTTATTGAAAACGGCGAGATGAACCGATTTATCTAATTAGAAATATATGATTCCCTTTGAAAAAACAAAGTTGACCTTCGCATGATCTTTGTGCGTCCACGCGCAGAGAAAAACAATAGCATCGGAATATGACCCCCTTGAAGTCATTCAACTTTTATCTGAAACATTTCTTGGTATGGATAAATATAGTGACGCAAATCAAGATGTCAGTATTTAGTGGACCACTCTGTTAATCCATCGTAATTTGGCATGCATAACGTACAACTTAATTTAACGAGTCATAGGCAAAAATAAGGCAAATGAATCCACTTAATTCTGCCAGAATGAACATGAAAGCAATGTTTATTTCCACGGTTTATTATTGCTCAACATAACGTGCATGTATTGAAAATAATAGTAATTATGTAACTGAATATTAAAAATGAGATGGAAGCACTGTCGTCTTAATTAAATAAAAATAGTGATTCTTTATAATCTTATTACGAAAGCTCTGAAATATAAAAGGCATGTTATACATATATTTCGGTAGATACAATGTAGTCAATTTCTAAAATCTCAGTCCAAAATGATATCTTTTACAACACTATCTAATAATAGAAAGCTATTATAGTTTAAATTCACATGGTATAGCTTTCAAGCGCACCACTGCTACTCGATGCCATTTACTGGAGGAGTGCAAGAAGTTGACATGTGGTTATTGTGGTTTTGCTCATGGCTCTGGATGTGCGTTACTTTGGATTCCCTTGGGCGACCAGCTAGAAAAGTTGCAAACTGTTCCTGCAAAAGGTTCATCGACACATGATAATCAGAATAGTCGTATAACAAATGCAAACTTAATTAATCACAATAAACTCTTGTATGATATGTAAATTTGTACATTATTTTTATTTCTGTCGCAATTTAAAAGCTTGTTCAGCCTTTTTTTACTTTTATTCTGTCATTCTTAGCATTACATTCAAAGAAAAGTGTACGAAATGTAAAAACGGTACTTACAACTAGAGAATACATTAACACGAAGATATTATGTGTATGAAGGGTATTTAAGAAAAAGGTGTCTGTAACTTACGGAGCCTATGGTACTCTCCAAGAGGAGCAAAAAATGTCTAATTAACATAGGTCCTAAAATCCACACTTTCTTTGTAAAATAAGTACAAATTTTGTTCGATGTCTTTATTTTGATTTTACGATGAAAGGGTTAACTTTAGGACCTACGTTGATTAGACATTTCTTACTCCTTTTAAACTATAAGCTCCTTAAGTTACGGATCCTTATTTTTTGACACCCAGTATTTTCATCTCAATCACTATTTTCTTCGCTACCAAAAATAGAAAAAATTGTTTTCCGTCGTGACTGAGATACAGATTCAGTAGAAAAATTTCAATAGAAAATTTCAATAGAAACATGTTCATTTTCGCCATTAATCAACAGTAACATAAACTGTGAGAATCTTATACTAGAAAATCAGCTTTTATACTTACCAACAAATGATTTGCAGTCGAGTTAAGCCTTTTTATAGCCGATCGTATTACCGAAACTTTCTCCCTTGTTGCATCTCTCTTTCCAATAATCGGCGTAATCTTTCGAAACGTTTAATACAGAATATTAAGAATACAAATACATACAGGGTGTCCCCTAACTCATAGAAGAACCGGATACAGGAGATACCTGAGGCGATACTCAACAACTTTTTCCTTTGGAAAAATATCGTTTGAGGTTTTGTTTGTGAATTATTAACGAAATACACTAGCCACTCAGAGCGCGCGTAGAGCACGCGTTCAGGGACAGAATGTCGCGTCGCGCTGGACGGTGATGTTCGGTCGGTGCCCCGATCCAAACGCGTCGGTATAGCGTTTTTTATCGTTATTCACGAATGACGAATAATTCGACATTATTCTTCATCGCATTGATTCGGTATTCGATACAACTTTTGTTCCCTGCTATATCGACGCGTTTGGATTGGGGCACCGGCCGACGTCATCATCCGTCCCTGAGCGCGCGCTCTACGCGCGCTGTAGGTGGCCAGTGATTTTCATTAATAATTTAAAAACAAAGCCTCAAACGACATTTTGCCAAAGGAAATAGTTGTTCAGGATCGCCTCCGGAATGTTCCATATCCGGTTCTTCTATGAGTTACGGGACACCCTGTGTAGATCGTGATGGTACTCACTTCTAACGTAGCATTCGCAACCGCCAGCAATTGATGCGAAATTCCAACCAAAAGTTTTCCAAGATTACGAGGAGTTCTTGCAGCCAGTGCTGCTGTTCCGTTCACCAGGTGAACAATACGACGCGCGGATTCACGGGTTAAGAGAACCAACAGTTGCTCCAGAGTGGCTGGCGGAGCTTGATTTTCTGGTTCAGGCAAGCTTAACGTTGCCCACAGCTCCTTGGCTTTTTGAAACGCTAATTTTGGATCCGTTGCTAACTGAAATATTTCAGCTTCGTTACTTCTGTGAAAGATATTCGTCAGATGACAAGAATAAAAGCTGCTTGTTATTAGCTTAAAGTAGAACTGCATATCAAGCTGATAAATTTTTCAGTCTGACAGTAATGTTTCGAAACAAGCAACTAGCTCGGGACAGGTCAGTTGCTTATTACGGATCACGTGCACTATTCGCCTTGCTACTAAGCGAGAGTTCCGAGGTAGCGACACACCATAAAGTGTTCGGCCGAGGACCAACGTCATTCTTTAGAGGATATAATATGACATGTCCTCTCATTCTATGAATGAATTATGCTCCTGTTTGACGACTTCAAACAAAGAAGTGGGGATAGTGAATTGCTTATATCGAGCCAGAAGTCAGTTGCTTATTACGGAGCAGTACTGAACTTGGATTAATTGCTTCTTCAAGTAACGGTTGTGCTAGTGTTAATCATTTGTGAACCATGTGGCGTTGGATTAGCCACAAACACTTTCGGTTTTCAGATAGTCGAAAGTTGACAAATTTCTATATTTGTGTTTTTTTTTATGATAAACCGTCTATTCTTCAACAGATCAATTCTTATAATTCTTAACAGACCAATTATTCTTCAATAAATGCTTGCTCTAATTGAATCTATTTTTATTAGAAAAACTACGAAGCACCATTGTAGAATGAATGTTTATTGAGATGTTATATTTGTAGATATATACTGCTTAGAGTAAAATTGATCCGAAATGATTCAGGTTATAATTTTTATTCACTTGCTTTGAATAAAAAATTGCTTGCTAACTTTTTTTTTATTTAAAGATGTCTATCCAATTCAAGTGTCACAAAAAAATACATACTTTTATTTACTTGTACTTTTTGTTATATGCGTTTGCAATTTGTAATAGTAACGTTCATTATACAAACTTACCAATTCTACAACATACAAAAGTACATGAATGCATTCTGTTCCTTGTTCCTTAAGGGCTCGTGCTTCCGCCAAGGTACGACGTGTTAATCTTCTTTGCAACTTTCTAGAAAGCCTGGCGCCATGTTTGATGGTTCGTGTTGCTTTGCTTATCGTTTCAGAAGGAGCAACGTCTGACAAACAATTTTACACGCTAAATTCCATCATTTAAAGCATCCTCTGATTAAATTTATTGCACTGGGTATTTATCTTCATTGTTAATCGGATCAAACAGGTTAAAAATCGCTCCTTTACAGAAAGGAAATCAAGAAATGTAAGATGTATAACTACAGGTTTTGCACTTCAGATTCAGTTTTTTGCAAAACAAATTCGCACATTTGTAAATCAAGCTCAACCCTTTGCATACCAAGCTTTCCTATAAGAAATTTTCTTCCAAGTTATCGTCTTTCAATTTCTGAAATAAAAAGCAAGGGAAGAAATACTGAAAAAAAATGTACGCAAAACTAAAATTTCAGACTACAGCTTATCAAAATTATTTTTTAATTTCATGCATGTACATAAATAGATGTGCATGAAATATTTATTTTAATGCACTATATGTAGTAATTACCACTTAAGCATCATTAACAGCAATTAATATTTAATATTATTAATATACATATAATTAATGTTATAGTTTTATTATACTATTAATATAAGAATTTCATGTATATTTATGTATATTTATGTATGTGCATACCTACAATAAAATTTAGGAATAATTTTTATAAGCTGAGGTTTGGAATTATTCTTAGTTTCGGGTGCATTTTCTTACATATTTTTTTTTTACTCTTTATTTCAGACATTGAAAGGCGGTAATCTGGGGAAGGACTTTTGTAGGAAAGCTTGATTTGCAAAAGAGTGACTCTACTTTTAAGTAATCGATGGGATTCTTCATCAATTCCCGCGAGATAAGAGCACTGTCCGTAGTTGCGATTGTAATAATTAGGCCACAGATTTTTAAACATTAAAATAATATGAAAAAGTCTATTCAAATTATAGTGCCACTTACAATACTTAGTAGGTGGGAAATAAATTTCCACCAAGATTCTACTTTCCTTACTATCTACAGGGTGCCCCATAACTCATAGAAGAGCCGGATACGGACGATTCTTGAAGTGATACTGAACAACTTTCTCCTTTAGCAAAATGTCGTTTGAGGCTTTATTTCTAAATTATTAACGAAAAACGCTGGCTACACAGAGCGCGCGTAGAGCCCGCGCTCAGGAACGAAATGTCGCGTCGCACTAGATGGCGACATAGTAGGGAAAAAAAGTTGTATCGAATACCGAATCAATGCAATAAAGAATAATGTTAAATTATACGTTGTTCGTGAGTAACGAATAAAAACGCTGTACCGGTGTGTCTGAATCGGGGCACCGGCTGAAAGTCGCCATCCAGCACGACACGACATTCCGTCCGTGAGGTCGAGCTCCACGCGCGCTCTAAGTGGACAGTGTCTTTCGTTAATCATTAAAAAACAAAGCCTCAAACGACATTTTGCCAATGGAAACAGTTGTTCTGTATTGTCTCAGGAACCTCCCGTATCCGACTCTTCTATGGGTTACGGAACACCCTGCATATTCCCCAAAATATGAATTTGCATAAAAATCCGCAGTCTAATAATAGTATTACTACCGCGAGAAAATAATTTACCATCGATAGGTTTGTCCGTAGGATCAGCAGGCAAGTAACGGTCAACATATTTATCTGCAACAGTCAGTGCCCCATCCAACGTGTCTGCAGCAACGTTCGCAGCTTGGCTTCCTATCTGCTTCACACTTCCGGCACGCATCAAGACTGGTCCGAGTATTTTGTTGTTTACGTATTCTCGCGCAGTGCAGTATACCTTTAATAATAATGAAATATAAAATAGATTGATTTCGTTACAAGGAAATTTCGTTTAACACAATTCAATCCTATACAATCGTTATGTTACAGAGAACAGTGTTAGTCTAATATAAAAGTATACGTAAAGTACGTTTAAATAAAATAAAGGAAGATAAAATATATTTTATAATTCAGCCAACTAAGTTCGAAATCTCTTTATACTCTCATTGTAATCTCCTTATATTCCTTTTAAGGGATGATTGCTGAGGCAACTCTGACCAACTTTTTCCTTTGCCAAAATGCTGGTTAAAGCTTCGTTTTCGAATTATTAAAAAAAAAAAAAACACTTACCAATCAAAGCGCGCGTAGAGCGCGCGCTCAGCCAGGCGCCGATCGTGATACGCTCATCCGCGGTCTTGAACACTCGTGCAGCTGAGCGCGCGCTCTATGCACACTCTGATTGGTCAGTGTTTTTCGTTAATAATTCTAGAAGGAAACTTTAACCACCATTTTGGCAAAGGAAAAATTTGTTCAGAATCGCCTCAGCAGTCGCTCCTTAAAGTATTTGCAAGTATGTATTTCTACTTAAGTACAATCTTAACATTAAAAGTGAACGATTAAAATGCTAAGATATTGCAAATGTTTATGATAATTTAGATACTTTCTCTTCTCTTCTTTTCTCATATTTTTCTACATTGCAGCACACCACATTATTAGAGATCGCGCGTGATTGGGCTGCACAACCTAACCTAACCTAAAATATATTCTCATGCATTAGGTAAAAGAAAACGCTACAACTCAGAAATTCTGCAGTGTAAGGTGTTGCTCGGAAAAGTCACCAAACGAAACCGCGTTATGCAATTGATAAATAATGTTAAAATTAATGCGTTAACTTACAAGATGCGGATGGAGATGCACAGCTGGCACCCGCTGTTCTACGATATCAATACCTTTACATAGCAATTGGTCGAGTGTCGTAATAGGTCCGTTTAAAGCCCAAATCGCAGGTTTCGCTGATGCTGTGGCCATCGCGAATGACTGTTCAGCAGTGCATAAGCTCCAGCTTACCAACGAATTTGAACGCTGAAATCGAATATATCACTTAAACTCTTTATTATTACTTTTCCACTCTGGTTCTTGAATAAAAAAAACAATATAAATAGAATAGCGATTTTGATGCTTGGAAATGCCTGAAAAAAAGAATATTTAACGATTCAATTCGATAGTGGTCTCATCGATTTCCATTGTGATTGACCACTCTAAAATTAATAATGGAAGTAATAAATCTTAGAAAACTATCTTATTTTGCCAAAAAAGATTTTTCCTCTTTTTCTTCCCTTCTTCTTTTCACAGAAAATTATTCTTTAGCAGTATCATATTTTCAAGAAAGTGTCCATGTATTTGAATACATAAGCATGTTCAATGTACTATCTTCCTGTCATGGCTCCAGTTTTTTTGGAACGCAAAAACAAAAAATGAAAACTAAACGAATTGAAGCGCTAAAATTGATGTTTAAATGAACTTTAATTACTTTTTTACAGGATAATTAACAAAAACTAGATTTATAAATGGAAAAACATAACATGTCAAAGTGTCAATACATTTTTTAAACCTTAGGATTGGCTATCTCTCGCCACCACTCCCGGAATTACCCTACAATGAGTCGACTACGCAGTAATTTTTACCCTATTATTGCAAACTTGGAGAACTTTCACGGTAAGCAAGATCAGCAAGCGAAAGATGGGAGAAAGTGACAGGTTTTGTGGAACGCAAGAACAGTTAAAACATTTAGCATACCTTTATCCTGTTGTACACGTTACCAGCAATGTGTATACTGTCTTCCACGATAGGAAGGTTGGAAATTCTAGCGACCGATTCGAAGTGTGGCATATTGGAGTGCCGTCTATTCATATTCGTTCGCACCATTTGCTGTAATCAAGTAGCAAATTATGTAAATAATTATACAGTAATGTTCCGTAAGAAGCAACTCGCTCGGAATCGGCCAGTTGTTTATTACGGAACAGGTATATTATTTGGCTTGACTTTGCTTTCAAACGGGAAGAGAGCGAGCACGGTTAACGAGCGGGGGGCTCGAGAGAGCGGCAAACCCTAAAGGATTCCGTCGAGGCGAAATATTATTCTTCAGAGAAGAATAGGATGTGGCATGACCTCTCATATTGCTAACGAAGCACGCTCCTATTCATCAATTCTCCTATATTTTTTAAACAATTTTTAATATTAGGGAAATCGGCTTTCAATATTTGTTAAACGTAGTGAAACTGCTTCTTGACCCGAAATAAGCAACTCGTTCGGGACCGGTCAGTTGCCTACTACGAATCAGGTATGCTATTCGATGAGCGAGCGAAGGTTCCGAGGTAGCGGCACACCATAATGTTCGGCCGAAGAGCAACATTATTCTTTAAAGGATAGAACATCATATGCTCTCTCATACTATGGACGAAGCACGTTCCTATTCGGCGACTTCAATCAAAGAAGTAGGGATAGCGAGTTGCTTATTTCGTGTCAGAGCTAGTTTCTTATTACGGATCAGTACTGTATATTGACTTATATTTATCATACTATATATACACCTGGGGCAAGATAATTATTAAAAACAATGGTCTTTCCTTTCTTCATTAAACTATTGTGCGTATTAATAATTTTTGTCATCAACGCAAAGTAGTGTTTTTTGAAAACAAGAAACAAAGTACAACTTCAAATGCAGAGATTAACACAATATTTCTAATCGATTTGGCTAAAGCCTTGACTCTAGAACTATTTGAATATTCAACAAAACGTTATTCTACCTATTTCAACCATTTACAAATCGATTTACTGTTATTGACTGAAGACCAACTCTATAACTAAAATTCTTTAGCTACAGAAAAATGCACTTTGGAAAGTAACCAAAGATTTGAAAAATGCATAGACACAACAGCACTATTCCAAGTATGTTTTGTCTTCGTAGAATACATATCGAGCATTAATTTTTTAACCCCTTACATGACATTTATGGATTACGTAAAACATAGATAAACACTACTTTAGTTAATTCCTCGCCTGTTTGTGCTGCAAGTATATGTATGCTTCATGCATCTGGAATATAGGTACGTATACAGTACAGGCAAATAGTTTGGGAGTAGTAGACTTTTTTATAAAATTTTACAAAACTTTTTATGTAGTTTCATCAGTCATGATGTAAAGTACCTACATGATAAGTAAGAGAAATAAAGCATTACTTACTAAATAATAGTTTTGTATAACAAATAAACAATTTGTGCAATATTTTTGTGACAGGTATAAAAAGAAGTAAGTGTAATTATGTAGATCGAAATTCATCCGGCAGATTTTAATGATTTCTGAATATCTTGTAAGGATCTTGGATTTTGCATCAGGATTTTGATTCAATTAACTTCAATTTCATCACGAATCAAAATCAAATCAAAACTCATTTAGGGTGAAGGTACCTAATATGGGCTAGTAAAATTTAAATCGCTGTTAATGGAATAATAATTAATATTTTTGAATGTGTTTCATTTCAAATTACAGATAAATTATTTATATTTCATGTAGCATAAGTTAAATTCGCTAAAACCTACACTTTTTAAATTTGGACTTAAAAAACGTAAAACATACGAAAATCAGAACCTGAAGAAAGTGTTCCTAATATCCCTTAATGAAGAAATATTAATCAATAGATGTACACATGAGACTTTAGTTTCATTATCACATGTGTTCTTCTTATACAGGGTGCCCCGTAACGCACAGAAGAGTCGGATATGGGAGATTCTTGAGACAACACTGAACAACTTTTTCCATTGGCAAA
The DNA here is from genome assembly GCA_023838395.1 of Holcopasites calliopsidis. Taxonomy (NCBI): domain Eukaryota; kingdom Metazoa; phylum Arthropoda; class Insecta; order Hymenoptera; family Apidae; genus Holcopasites; species Holcopasites calliopsidis. Next base: position 473,654 of record JALHAQ010000024.1, read on the forward strand.
ATGCCGTTTGAGGCTCTCTTCTAAAATTATTAACGAAAAACTCTGACCACTCAGAGCGCGCGTAGAGCCCGCGCTCGGGGATGGAATGTCGCGTCACGCTGGATACTGCCCCGGTCCAAACGCGTCGATATAGCAGGGAGCATCTCTATAAATCGCTAACGAGATCACAGTTTTTTTTTTAAGTGTGAGGATAATGTCAGCACTGTAATTTATACATTTATGTAACACAAAAGAGTGGTATGCTATGTAGTTGGTCTAAAAAAAATGTTTTTGCAATAGCATCAGTAGGAAACCAGTCTCCTAGATTGGACCATGTCTATCCTTCATTATTTTGAATATGAATTTTCGGCTAAAAATGTGTATACATTGTATGAAAAAAAAACAAAAAAGAGAATTCTGAGAAGCATACCTATACTAAGAAAAATTAAACATACAGGGAGTCCCACGAAACATTTTTCACGATTTTTCAAGTACTTACGATAATCTAACATAGAATTATTTTGCATAAAAGTTGATCAGTTTTCAATTGGCTATTCACTACAATAAAAAAAGGTAAAAAAACATTTTTTTCTTATTGTTAAGGCCACCTTCGTTATTTTAAATGACACTTTGAATTTTTGACTAAACCATGTTATAGCCTGTATCAAAGCGAATTTAATGACCCAGTATACCATGACCTTCGGATGACCTTGGAGGCAATGAAATGAAAATTTCAACAAAAAATGACAATCTGCTTGAATGGATGATAATAACTTATGTTTATTATTCAGACTCGAAGTTACATTCAATTCAGAAACCTTCACCAAATGTTGTATTACTAGAAACTTATCTACGAGCTGTCGACAATTCACAACAAAGAAAAAATGTCAACATGGCTTAGCTATTAAGATAGTTGGTGACTAGAAATTAAGGCAGTTCTTCTGTTTAGTCTTGATTTGTCACGAGAGCAAATCGTAGTTTAATATTAACTTGTAGAAAATGTATTCTAACAGTGAAAAGGTTGATATGTTGCTAATACTTGGCAAATGTAAAAGAAATGCATCTGAAGCAGCAAATCTGTATGCTGCAACGTACCCAGAAAGGTACCATCCATCTGCACAAACATTTTACAATATTGCCAAAAATTTACGAAGTTATGAAGAATTTCACAAGAAAAAGGGAAGCAAATCGAAGGCAATGCCGGTAGTCTTTGTCTTCAAGGTCATCCGAAGGTCATGGCATACTAGGTCGTTGAATTCGTCTTGATACGGGCTATAATACTGTTAAGCCAAAAATGCAAAGTGCCATTAAAAAAATGTAAATGGCCCTGACAATAATAAAAATAAAAACTTTTCGAACTTTTTCTTATTGCAGCGTATAGCCAATCGAAAATTGATCAACTTCTGTTTAAAATATTTTTTTGTCAGATTATAGCAAGTACTTGAAAAATTGTGAAATGTGTTAAATGGGACACTATATAATTGCAAAATAATCAGTTTCTAACAGACTGGCAGTTTATGCGTTCGTAATAAGATTGATGGTTTTTTTCTACGGTGTAACATTTTTACGCTTAAGAAAGATAAGGTCGCATGATTCAGATTGATCTAACTTGAGAACCATTAGGTGGTCCAATTTAAGAAACCAACCTAATTTTAACGTTTAGGTATGATAAACAAAAAACTAGTGTACATATCATATAAACGCTATGATAACATTAAATCTAGGTCTGTCTTTAAAAAATTACACCCACTGGAATTCAACATTTTCCTACCAGTCAAAAGATACAGGTTATGTAATTTGGCGGCAAAATTATATCTGCCGATATAAAAATGAAACATTCATCACGCTGCAGTTATTACTCATTCTACAGCGTTTTCTTTCCGTGCTATTGTTGAACAACATGCGAACTATAATCGCGTGCAAAGAAATGTAGCCTAAGTTAATTAATACGTGAATAAAGACAGTGGTCCAATATAAGCGCCGGTCCAAGTTAGGGAACTTCCCCCAATTACCCTAATGGTGGGGGTACTGAGTTCATACTTGGCAAAAAGTATTTCCTTCGAGTTGCTAATCGATTAACGTGTACCAAATTCAATTTGAATTGAGGGCACTTTTACCATGCTTATTTGGCTGGGCCCGTTCATAGAACCACGATTCTCATCATTGAAATCAGCGACGTGGACCTTCATTTGTATAAATAAGCTTATCTTTGCCGATAACGCAATGCGGGATCCGATTAAATTATCCGCAGATTAATATTGGACATAAAAGCGTTCGAGAACCGGACGTGACAATTCGCTGCTACGTTGAACAATTGCCCCTTACCTCAAGGTGTACCATAGTGTGTACACCAGTTCACTGGTCGAGGATTTCACTCGCAATACAGTTTTAGGACACACCTTCTGACAGGACGCGAAGACAGATGAAACGACAAGGACGTGTCGGTGTTTCGCCGGAGAACACGCCGCCAACTGTACGCCGCAAGCTGCAAAATGGGTATCTCATCTGTTTGACCTTTGGCACGTCGATTATACAGCCGTGGCAACCATAATGTTTTACAAACGAAAGTTTCCTTTGCACTTTATTAAGCGCTTGTAATCTAATAATATCCAAGAAAAGGTCTGCCTCACGGACCACTTAACGCTTAAGGTCGATGGTGACTTAAGGATTAATTGGCGCTCGTCACGATTCTTATTCAAACATAAAGGGTTTCGTCTGCTGAGGAATATAAAAAAAACGTTTTATGGTGAAATGACATGATAGTATGTATATAGGAATTTTATAATTATACATGGGTGTTAAAGTAAATTATAACAGTTACTTCATGTAACAAGTGAAGAAACTTACACTTGGTTTAATGTAAAAAAATTTACATAATTAGATAAACATAATAAGTTATATAAACCTAAATATTCGGGACGTACGATAAATTGTATAATTTAAGCATTGACTGCATTAAAATAATTAACGTATTTCATACAGAAGCGATAAGATTTCTGTTGTACACGTGAATCTATAATATCCAGGCGATACCATATAATGCTTTTTTCTAATCAGAAGGTATTTAAAGATTCTTTAATTGGAAGAATTTACTACGGAGAAGTTAAGATAATAGTATAGTAGGTGATACGAGTATCTAGTTTCTCGTATCTAGTTTCAAAGTGTGCAAGATTACATTTATTTTAAATTATATTTAAATTATTAAGTAATCGTGGTACCTTCGTAGGGGGAGGATACAATACACCTACTCACGGTGATATCTGCAAAAAATTGATAGTGGAAAATGAAACTACGCGGAAAACTTGGAATTATCGCTGGCAGACGCTCTTAATTGCTATACAAAGTCCATCGCATCGAATGTTCGCTAACATGCTAGGGACGCTACGCTAATCAGTGAAACGCGAGAAAAGAAAAATACATTGTTCGTCTTATTTTTCTATGTGACATGTTCTAGAAAACTTCAGTATACATTTGGATTTTTCAACATTTTTAGAACAAATTAGATCAGTTGGATATAGATAAGTATTTATCTTGTTCTGTTTTATTTTGAAATAATGGTAAAACTATAAACTGAAAATTGCATAGGCACATAGGTAGGGTTCCCTAGGGAAGGTCCCTAAGGGAAAGTTCTTCCTCATATCGGCTGATATAATGTTGCCTGCAAATTACATAAGCTGCAACTATTGACTGGTAGGAAAATGTTGAATACCAAGGGGAGTAATTTTTTAAGAACAGACATACTTTTAATGTTATTATCATTTATATGATATTTACACTAGTTTCTATTTACTATACCTAAATGTTAAAGTTAGGTTAGACGCGATCGTGATTCTAAGAACGCGTCCAGACCAATAAAGCGTGGTAAAATCGATTGGCAACTTAAAATACTTTCTGCAAAGTATGAACCCAGTATCCTCTCTATTAGGATAGTTACGGGAAAGTTTCATAACGTGGACCGGCGTTTAAATGGGACCCCCATCTTTATTCACGTATTAATTAACTTAGGCTACATTTTTCTGCACGGGATTATAGTTCGCATGTCGTTTAACAATAGCACGGAAACGAAACGCTGTGGAATGAGTAATAACTGCAGCGCGATGAATGTTTCATTTTGATATCGGCAGATATAATTTTGCCACCAAATTATATGACCTGTAACTTCTGATTGGTAGGGAAATGTTGAATTCCAGTGAGTGTAATTTTTTAAGGACAGACGTATCTTTAATATTATCATAGCGTTTATATCATATTTACACTAGTTTTTGTTTATCATAGCTAAACGTTAAAATTAGGTTAGTTCTTAAGTCGAACCGATCTGAATCATGCGATCTTACCTTTCTTCAGCATAAAAAAATGTTACAGCGTAGAAAAGATGGAAAATTGAATGAAAAAATGTGAAGAACAAAACGGATAAAAGGAATTGTCACTCCATCAATATTATTACGAACGCATAAACTGCCAGTGCGTTAGCAACTGATTATTTTGTCAATTATGTATTTAATTTTTCTTAGTACAGGGTAAACTGCTTCTCAGAGTCCCTTTTTTATTTTTTTTTTATAAAATGTATGTAAATTTTTAAGCGGAAATTCTTTTTCAAAATGGTGAAAAACAGACGTGCTCCAATACGAGATACCTGCGGTCCAATTTAGGGAATTGGTTTCCTACATGGACCCATTGACGCTATTCGGAAAACATTTTTTTGTGACCAACTATATAGCATATCAGTCTTTTGTTTACTGTTTTGTGTACGGACATTATTCTCAAATTTTTGTAAAAAAGACTGAACCCGTTTCCGATTTATGGGGGCACTTTCTTAAGTGGTCCAATATGGAGAACGTTCACCTAATTATAGTGCATGTGTATTTTTTGGATACATTTATATATTAATAATAAAATATATATATTAATAAAATAAATTATGGTAAACAAATGTTGGTTCCTTTGTACTCAATATTTAAAACCATTAATAAATAGCCCAATTAATCAAGAGAATCCTGTTATCTCAAATTCAAAAAGCCATCCGATAATATTATGTAATTTGTAAAACGAAGATTTCAGTATGCCTTTAAATTATATGAAAAAGGTACAATAAGACTATCCCGCTCTCTTAATGGAAAATATAAGGTTTATATTATTTTTGTTTTTATGATTTCAGTTTATTAATTCTTAAACAATTAGCATTTCAATAAAAAAACGTAATGCTGAATATAACAATTGTAACGTATACATACGTGTATGAATACGTACATGTTTAAAATATTGTCTGAATTCTACTTGGCTGACATTATCACGAAGCTGTGTATGATTTAATAATTGTTTGAAAGGATAGGTACTGAGCAGTTATTGGTAACAGTCTTTTTTTCACTTATCGTCACTACAATCCGTTTCTGATAAAAAAGAAAACAAAGTAGACATGCAATATGCTTTGCCACTCTTTGCTGCTTTTATTATTCTGAGAACAGCAAGATAAGATAATTATTATTGATAACGCAAACCTATTTGTTTTATTTTCTGCACACGTTTTGCGCGATCACACCTTACCTGCCTTACATATACGTACATATGCATGTAAATATAATTTAGATTTCATTAAATAGATCATAATTTTATTCGTTTCGTGTCTCTGCATACAAAATGATATCTAGGAGCTATTATATCAATAAAATATTAATAAAAAAAGTTTGCCTTATTATACCAAATATAATCATCAATAGGCACTGAAGCTAATAATAATCCCAATATCAATTCTTTCTACCTCACACATTTATCCTATTTTATGCCCAGCTGAAGAATTTTTAACAAAATATCATTTCTTATCGCTGCACCCAGAAGCGTGAATTCAGTTTAATAGTATAACTAGCAAAGTGGACAAAATGACACAATTATGTTTTCTCACGATTATTTCATTTCCGTTTTAGCCTTTTCAGCGAAACAAATTTTATTGAAAATATTCAAAATATTTACTTTATAATTATATTATAAATATTTATCCCCGGTTGACATAGTATAAAAATTCAAGCTATTCATTTTCAACGGATAAGGAAAATGATGATAATTAACTCTATGTGATCCAACCGATCTAAAGCGATTGCGCTTTCGTCAGCCGCGAAAAGGTCGTATTAATAGACACTTGTTTCGACGATTAATGGAGTAAAGCGAAGCAGTAGATTCAACTAAATAAGTCTAACTCGCAATGTCAAGCGGAAAATTGCCGCCATTCATCTTGAGAAATCACTCGGCTGACACTTCAATTAACGAAAATTGCAGTCAGTTTTCTCGCTGTTAATACTAGCTGGCGATACATGATCCGTAGCTATGGAAAACTTAACTAATCGCTCATGCCCACGTGCGTATACATCGTTAGAACTATCACACCGCAGATCTTATGAGATCAATTCGCTAATGTAACCGCGCGTAATTGTAGCTTTTAAGTATGCTTCAAACGGAACTAATGTTGAATTTCATGGCTTCTGCTAGGAAAACTAATGTTTCTCAAAATATTGTAACAGGAATGTATTGTCTGAAAAGAATATTTTGTAAATACCGATAAGAAGCAGTTGTTGGTTAAAATTGTTTTCACTTTTCTACTATCATCGTGCAAGAAGGTCGTAAATTCTGAAGTAAAAGAAAATCATTAATGTTTAACCAGAGTAATGATTATCGTCGTTGTCTTCGTTATTTTTATTTTTAACGTCAGTAACTTACGATTAGAGTGATTATGGACACACCCCAATCATATTTCAAATTATTGTTTCGCTTTAACCCTTTGAATGCGGGGAAAATGTGCAGGACGTATATATACGATAAACCGAATTCAGTCAAAATATACTAAACGTACATATACGTCCTCTAATTCAATCAACATATGCAGAACGTACATATTCGTCGCTCTAATTCAATCAAAATATGTAGAACATACATATACGTCGCCCTAATTGAATCCAGATATACAGAACGTACATATATATGTATGTCATCCAGATTCAATCAAAATATGCAGAACGTACATATACGTCGTCCAGATTCAATCAAAATGTACAAAACATATGTATATATACGTCGCCCGGAGTCAAAGGGTTAACGATGAATGGCGCGTTACATTAGTATGTAAGTACTTAAGGAAGCCTGTTATGCCAAATGTACCTCGTGTGCAGCAAACCCAATTGTATGCGACAATGCCAAATTGTTGGGCGTCAGAGCCAGAGTGTATCAAGTCCACTTTCTCAAGAATCGACATTTTACGTGTTTTCCGTATCAAATTCGCCATCCTTTCTGAAAATAAGTGTAACTTGTAAGTGAGACTTCACAGCAGAACTATTTTCTGTCCAGAATAAGAATAGACTCGCTTCGCGTATAGCATCTATGTTTTTCCTTGTCTGACTGCATGACTCATTATCTTGTCAACTCTGCACCCCTGTAGGAGAGCTGTGCATATCGAACCAAAACTCGTTCATACGAGCCCGGTCTGTCGTTCTATTCTTATTTTGGACGGAATATACCCGCATTAATAGAAGTAAATAATGACAATCGAAAATTAAAATAGTATTTATTTAGGTATAGTAATAGAGTACTATAAAGGTATAATACATCACTTAACAGGGACTGTGGATTCTAGATGAAATCTGAGATAAAGTTTTTCCAGCAGTAAAATTAGCCTCAAGGTAGTTTAGAGTAGAACCGACGATTAGTCTGAAGACTAGGAGGCGGTAATCATGCTAATTAGACTCTTCATTAAAAAGAAAGTTTTGCAATTGCAAGTTTTGCAGTCAAGCATTGTACGGAAGTCCCTACTTGATCCTTTTACAAACAGTTTTTCACTTACCAAAGCTACTATAGACTAGATCGTCATCACATACAAAACGTGACCGTCCTCTTGCGACGCCGAAACACGTGACAACGCGCCGCCCAGTCATATCTATTTAACGATCAGAACGAAAACCGACTGCACCGTCTCATCGTTTCGGTATTATCAACTCTGATACCCCGCCGCCGACCGCGTACGCGATCCCTATCGATTCACACGAACACCGGTCAATGAGGAGCCATCAGATCCATTTGCACGCGTTTATGCAGGGCATGGCTCGATGTGACGTGGTCTAATATTAGCGCCAATCAGAGCCAATAAAGGAGAAAATAGCACGGCACGAGTACGCGTTATTATTTATTGTCCGTAACGTACACGTGATACGATTCTTCGCCGATATATAAAGGTATCCTGATCTTGAAAGGAGTTAAACGCCCGGCGTACATCTTTCAGAGCGCGGGCGTTCGGGCCATCGCATGCCAGTCTCCAGCCTCGTAAAAGCAGTCCTTCACCGTCTGGTTCTCGTATATCCACATAGTTGACGTTAATTAGACGTTACGCGGAACTTTATCGCGAAAAAGCTATAAAAATCGTACAACCTGTCGTTCCGTGACGCGTACGTACGCGCGATCGTGGCAGATCTTAAAACGACAGACGCTAGAAAAGAAACCGAGACTCGCGGTGGAACGGGACAACGATAGAGTCTAGTGCGGCTGTTACTCTGCCGTGCAGCCATTTTTCAGGCAGCCGTTCGAAGGGAAATATTTAAAATAATCGAAGAACGAAACAATCGAAGAAAATGCGGAACCCAAGTACTCAACAGATCCTGAAGGACGAGGAATGCTTCGAGATAATCCGCAAGAAGCTGCACAAGGACTCGATGGAGGACTTCTCGTTGATCGCTTACGAGGTCGTGCCGATTGACGAGGTAAACGGTTTTATGGGTCAGTACTTCACTTTGAAAGCTACCGTGGCCTCGCCGCAATCCCCTTCGGAGACGAAGAATATCAACTTCTTTACCAAACTGCCACCGCCGACGAGTAGTCCTCAATACGACTTCATACAACAGTACGGCACCTTCAAGAAAGAAGTTGCTCTCTACACTACGGTGTTTCCGGAGGTATTGAACGGCTTGGACGGCAGATACATCCCGGAGTGTTTCCTGGGCTTGGAAGACGACGTGATAGTCTTGGAAGACATGGCCCATAGCGGCTACGAAATGACCAATAAATTGAAACCGTTCGATTTCGAGCACTGCAAGGTTTTGATGAAAACACTATCCAGGTTCCACGCAAAGTCTCTCATGTTCGAAGAGCTTTACAAGAAGAGCTTGCACGACGAATTCTCGCATTGCATGCAGGAGACGCTATGGCCCCTAAAGGACGGACGTGCCAAAGCAATGTTTGATGCAGCTGTGAAGGGCATCCTGTCACTAATAGAATTGATCCCAGATATGGACGAGGACCAGCGTGAAAAATTCCGGACGAAACTTACAGACTTGTGCCTCGACCATGCGAATAAGTTGTTGCCCTCTATGAAACACAAAAATGTACTCTGCCACGGAGACTTATGGGCGAACAACATTTTATTTAAATATGACATCGATGACAAACCGGTGGAGTGCTGCCTCATCGATTTCCAACTTGCCAGGTAATTAACGAATGTAAAATGTAGATGAATTATTTGAATTGCATTTTCAGGTAAAACGGTATTTATTAGTTATATATCAAAGCCCAATGCATGTTGGATAAATGCTATTTGTACAATTGCAAGTATGTGGAATTCACATCTGGGGGGGGGGGGTAAATTGAAGACATTTTGCAGCCAATTAGCCTTATTATGTAACTAAGCCAAATTAACTTAGTCGGTAACGTAGTTAGAAGTGGTAGTCGAAGCATAACCTACCCCAGCGCATAACAGGCTGTTGTACGGTATTTATGCCCATTTTTCACAACAGGGAAGCTCAACGAAGGTAGTTTTGGGTACCGCAAAAATCCCATTTAGAAGATACAGATCAAATTAGAATACGTTAACCTTCAGCCATCACTTTCCAATTATCTTACCGACCGGGTTGGTTTGGTTTGGTTATACAGAGCGCGGCGGTCTCATAGCGGCCTCATGATGGTCTCATTGCTGCCTCGTGATGGCCGCCTTTTTATTGTAATTTACAGTATATTTTCTGAATGATCGAACGCTTTGAGCGTTAATTAACATAATACAAACAACAAGCAAAGTAAGTATCGGACTTACACATTTTTATCCATATTTTTTAAATTCTGTACCTGGAACTACCCATGTAGGACTCTCCTAGGTGTAAGCTTTTCAACGCATATCATACGACCCAATAAGCATAGGCCTAAGTTCTGGTTGCCATACTATTTCCATTATACTATTTCATAGGTATACTGTTTTCATTCTAGGTACAATCCACCTGCCCACGACATCCTCTGCTTCCTCCAATTCACGACAACTCGACAGCTCCGCGAGCAGCACAGCGAGGAACTGTTTAAGATCTACCACGAATCAATGGCGGACGCTCTGCAAGAAGCTGGCCTAGATATCAGCAGCGTGTTCCCATGGAATGAGTTTCTCGAATCCATCGAAGATTTGCGCATTATGTGTATCACGCACGGCGTATTGAACATACCAATCATGTTGCTGGAACCTAGCGCCGCCAGCAAATACTTTGCGGACGAGCCAGAGCTCCTGGAAAGCATCCTCTACGTGGACAGAACGCCTTTGGTCTGCGAACAAGTGCAAGGCGTGCCCCAATACAGGGACAGGATAATGGATGCCTTGCTAGAACTATATGATCGCGTAGCTGGTTAAGAGAACCGACTCGATCGGATCGAATTGAAAGGACGGATATTAGAGAGTCTCTTTCATAGTAGGTATCAGATATGTAACGCACCAACAACAATCGCTAAACTTGGAAAGTAAGCGGTGAACACAGCGAGAGATGGTCCCGGGTATCCTCCAACAAGGAAATCCATAACATTAGTCAACAGAGACGAAGTATTTTCTATTCGGGAGAAAATAATGTTGGCGCAAGCAATACTGTTGTTCCAGGGATTTGAAGAATGCAGTAGGAATAGCCAGCACTGCTTCCGATCTGTGATAGCTTTGGCATTAGGTGAATTTACTGAATTTACTTAGATTATACACTAACTATCTTATAATTATATGTAGATGACATGACATCGTCCTCTTTTGAGTAATAGAATTACTTAGAGCCCTCCAGTTGCATCCAAGGTTGCTGTTGCGTCGTAGCAATCGTAAAAACATTGTAAGACCGATGCCACTCGCTTACCTGAGGGTCGGGATAACCCAAATCCGACAACCCCCTAAGTTCGCCCCTTCCGCTAGACACTTTACTACACGCCCCTCAGCTCTTTCCTGTCGCTCCTTACCAATTAACGCTCATAGTTTCCTTCCATCAACTTTCAAATCCTCAAAAATTTTCCGCCTCCTTTCTATCGCGCCGAAACCAAATTTAAAAAATGCAGAATTAAGATTCATTAGCATTTTAGTAATCGAAGAATAACGAACTCAACATATCATGTAAAACTGACAAACTCCGAACTTCAATTTATTCACCGAACCGTTTCCTCCCTTTCTGTACAATCTTTGTAAAATATATTCACCTGTATGTACGACCGTATGTACATTTTCGGTCTTATCATTTTGGGAAATTAGTGTAACATTGAGCTTCCATCTCCGTTAAACTAAACGTGAGGAATTAACAGTTTCTACCGCCCTATGGATCGTCTGAGCAGCCCTAAAGAGCGGTATAGCCCACGTTGGGGTCCTCTGCATCAGGTGAACGTTGCACATTAGCATAGAACAGATAATAATTTCACGCTACTTATTTAACATTTGTGAGGCTAAACATCTACGATTATAAATTATCTATTTGTTTAATTAGCGTGAGCTTTGAGATATTCACAGTCGCTTATGATCGTCATAATAATTCGCAGTCAGATGGCAACTATTGGTTAGGCTAGGTCAGGCCAACCATTGCCTGTCATCTGGCTGCGAATTTAGCGCCGGATGTTTACTATGCAGGTGTTGGTCAACTTAGGCCGCTACCACGTCTTGTCCGTAGTTGGCTACGAGGGTAATTACACTCTCAGACAGACAGTTGTTTGAAATAAATATTAATAGTTGCTCGAAGTTAACTGAATTAGTTAGACCGATGAGATACGTAAATATAAGAACGAGCACTTATCATGATGGTTGAATTGCACTAATCAAATGAAAATATTTGACAGGAGAATTCAGGATCAAGTACAGTAATCTTATTACTGTAAAATGTATTACGCTAAAGATTTGTTTTACTACTGTTATTGCAAGGTTTATGATTATTCTTAACAATAAAGAATATTGATACCAATTTGTGTGTAACTTTTACACATATATTTACCAGATACAGTAAATTGTTCCGCATAAGAGATCTGTAAAAGAAAGTCCCTCCACATTTGACCTTGTCCTTAAAAATTAAGGTCAACAGCTTTTCTTATTTTATCCTACTCATAGCGAGAATAAAAAGTGTCAACGGAACCATGGGTCGCAAGTGCACCGTTCTCTTCAAAAATGTTGACCTAAACTTTGAAGGCCAAGGTGAATTTTATCAGGGACTTTCCTTAATATTTCTCTCCCGATTTAAGGGTGTAGCATACGTCTCTAATGGCCGGGACAAAATATATTCTTATACTCCGTAACAAGAACTATGCTGACAGAATTTATAACCCATTCGATGACATTTGGTTGTCATTGAAAAAAAGGACATAAGTATGTTGTTTGGTAGTTCGCCCAAATAATACAAACCATGCCTTATTCTCCAAGTATTTTGAAATTCATGCGTATAAACCGTTATTATTTGCATTCATTATAACCTAATTCATGTTTTTACTTAGATAGCCAGATCGAACCAGTCAGAACCAGTTGCATGCCAATCGGCAGCTATCTGAAAGCACACAGTTGTAATATAATCTAATCGTCAATTTGCTCGCAACTTGTTTCAACAGACTCTGCTATATTTTTGTTGCCAATTTATTAAAATCATCGAATATATCAAATTCTGTATCGATTTTGTAGCCATTTTGTCAACAAAACTTTGTAGCAAGCTTTGGCAAAATCTTGTCCGAACAGCTTGGCTATCAGGGTACCTTTTTTTTGCTTGGACGAAGGCCACCATCGGGGCTCTTTGTCCGCCGATCCAGGAGGGAGGAATCACACGAGGGCTTGCATCCTCCTATCTGGCTTGGATGGCCGGCTGGTTATCAGGGTACCTAACCTATTCCATATTTTTCTACTTGTTGCATACTATTTGTGGCGATTTATTGGCTACAACGAGAGGCAAAAATAATGATGAAAACACACTTTTATGTATATAATTATTTATATCATCAATTATAATGAATATATAGTTATGTACAATATTGATTCTCATTCTTTAACAATAACATCAACAACATGATTAAACAACGTTCCTCATTGGTACACAAATTGTAAATGTACAGATAAAAAAGCATTAGATGAGGTCAATGAGGCATCGAAGGTGGCGTACGCTCAGCGCGCCATAATTTTTCATCTTTATACATTTTATAATTCCCATATAATATTTCGAATCGTTTTTGGTATTTTTTTCCTCGATCTGTTTTCCATCATTTTTAGCGCAGGTTTCTTTAACGTTAACTATAATTATTATTATTATTATTATTATTATTAATATTATTATTATTATATGTACTTCGTTTAGATACACACGTTCCACATACACACAAATGCGCCACGTGTATCCGTGCGACGCACGAAAATTCGATTACGGGCGATGATATCGATTTGAATCAGTGCATGATTTAATTATTAAAGAGAGTGCATGAATAATTTGTATCTCGCGAGCAGCCAGGCACGAGTGATCTCCTCGATGGTGTCAGTGGAATTACGATACGTGTAATAATTTAAAAGTACAATCATCGACTCTCCCTACTCGTGTCGCATATAAAAAGTGTCCAACTAAAAGTGACATCCGTGTGTTGCTGTAACTATTAATCGAAGGTGAAACAAGGGTGGAGAAGGATTCGAGGTCTAAGGATGATTCACTCTTTCACCAAGTAAAACTCTACAGCCTGGCCAGTCCCACGCGACGCAAATCTCGACCAATCATCTAAAACTCTACACAAGGCTCCGACAAATTTCATTTTTTTTTAAATCACTTAACGAACAATTTCCACAAAATCTAACGCACAAACTTTTGTTTCGTATATAATCGCATGAAGGCGAGGCAAGGTCACCGAGAGTCCTCCGTCTTGATTACGCGTTCTAAAAGCCGCTAAAAAGGAAAGACAATCACCTATGAAAATTTACCGAAAATTTACTCGTCTGAAAAGACAACATAGTTCGGATCGTGAAATTTCTCCTGAATTATAAACTAAATGTATTACGATATCAACGAATTTCTAATTTTCGGTTTGCAGGTTGTTTTTAATGGTTGTTTTTAATTAAATTATCAACGTGTAGTATTATTATTGAATATTTCTCGAAGTTCGATAGAAAAAAAATGCTGGTTAATAACATTCCCCAATAGTCACTAATGGCAGCAACGATGGCCAAAATCGAGCCGAGTTTCGCCGTCGATATGCAGCGTCACATTATAATGCAAAACTACGCCACGAAAGGTTTGTCGCCATTAGGCTTTTAATGTGGCGTTGCATGTCCGCGTTGAAGGTCGTCTCGATTTTGGCCGGGCTGACCTGCCTGTTTTGGCTATCAGGGGTTAAAAGGAAAAAAAAGAGCGCTCGAATATTTACAAACGAGAAGAGTAACTACAAAGTACCAAAAAGAAAGTTGAAAAGGACACATGGAAATCAGGAGCAATGAACAACGCTCCTCTCGCGGCTGAAGCTGCGCTTTTTCCTCCTTCTGCAACATACGTCAAGCCGTCCGACTGGCACGCCTCACCGGCCCTTTTCGCCTTTAGCGAGAGACATACATAGAAAGTTATATACAACGATGTAACACGAACTGCAGTGGCAGTGAATAGTGCATAAGGATATTGCAAACAGCAGCAATGGCGGTGGCGGCGGCGGCGACTCGTAATCGCGATACACGGCAGCGTCTACCACAGCTACTTTATACACCTTTTGTCCTCTAATCAGGTCGATCTGCTTTATATCCCATTTGCACGTTTACTCGTTAGATTAGTCCGATTTCCTTTTTCTTTATTTATACAACGATCAAGCACGAAGCCGTTCTTCGGCTTGTAAATCGGTATTTTGGTCGGATCACGTGGTGATACCTTTGGATCCTTCGTGTTCGGATTCCTCATTCCTCCACGCGCGCGAATCGTTTCCTCTGGTTTCCTGTTCCGCTCTTCTTTCTTCACGAGTACGTATATTTCGTTGATGTACTTATCGTTTATGAATTTGTGTGTGTGTTTGCTTGTGTTTGAAAGATTCGCGCGTATGTATGTTTGTGTCCGTGAAATCGCTCACCGGTGTGACAGGTGCAGTTATACACGTGTACTTGTATGCCTCATATGTGTACCATTTACGTGTGCGTGTTTCAGTCATGTAGTGGCAGAAAAAAAGGGAGCGGCGGAGAGAGCGAGGAAGTATTTGTCGTTCTGTGTATTCTCCTCGTCATGTACGCACACCTTGCTTGATCCGTTTCTTTTTTTTACATACATACATACGTATATATGTACATGTGCATGCATACAGACATATATACATGCATACATACGTGTACACGTATACGGATGTATACGCATATATGTACGTTCGTATGTACACACACTCGTGGGCTTCACAAAATATATAAAAGAGAGTGTCTATATATACATATATATGTGCATATGTACTTTGAACGCATATACCGTGTATTTCGCTACCTCATGCGAATATTGTAAGGAATGATGGCTGAGGCGATTCTGAACAATTTTTTCCTCTGGCAAAATGCTGGTCAAAGCTTCGTTTTCGAATTATTAACGAAAAAACACTGAACAACCAAAGTGCGCGTAGAAAAGATGGTGATACGTTGAACCGCGGCCTTTAACGCTCCCGCGGCTGAGCACGAGTTCTGATTGGTCAGTGTTTTTCGTTAATAATTGAAAAACGATGCCTTAACCAACATGTTGGCAAAGGAAAAAGTTGTTCAGAATTTCCTCAGCAATCGCCCCTTAAAATATTTGCACGAGGTAGCGAAACACCTTGTACAGTTGTATCGATCCATAGCCGACTAATATTATTCGAGTTTGTGTGGAAAAGGGTGTTTTATCGTTATATGCTCACACATATACATACATACATACATACATACATACATACATACATACATACATACATACATACATACATACATACATACACGCTAACGTACACACGTACATCCGCAAACGCATACACGTTTATGTATAGAACTTGTACAAAGTGCTTGATTGAGATTTCTATCGTTAACCGCGGAAGAAGACACTCAAGGTAAAGTTTACACATATAGTCCTGCACTTCGTATCTAGTCCGTGACACAAAACCTTTCACAGGTTCTTTCATCGAACGCTAAATGTACAGAATGATAGCTGCACCCGCGAAAGATTGTCCCTAATTAAACAAACACATAAATAAATATTTTAAACGGTTAGTTAAACATTATTCATCCACAAGCTCATTTCCCCCAAAGATGAATTGTAATGTGCAACTACAGCGTCCGTTTGTATCCATTTTATTAAGTGCAGATATCAAAGAGGCATGATATAGTCTGTCAGGGACTTCCCTAAATGTGCAAAATGTATCATAGAAGCTGTCGCATTTTTGCCATTTACCATTAATACATTTGTTTACTAGAAAATGAAACAGGATTTAAAGCGGTATTCGGATTGGTTGTAAATCTGTATTAGTTGCGCGTATCATCCTGTACATATACGCATATACTCGTACGTGTACACATTTTCCATTCCCAGTCAAGGCAGAACACAAAATCACGATGCAGGAGACAAGCACACTGTTATGTTGCTAAGTGAAGGGCCAAAGCGGTCTCACCGGTGATCCATCTCAATTTTCTTATTTTGTTTACCCCGTTTTCTTTCTCTATCCTCCTCGTTCCGCTTTTAATTACAGTTTACCATGATACGACAAGGTATTCATTTATCCTTTGCCTATTTACATATCCTGAATGAGCTACAGCGATGGCGTATACCTCGCGTCGCGAAGGTGATTACAATTCTTCCGCGATCAGCCTTGAAGATCTTCTCTAGCGTTCGCGAGTTGTTTGCTTCGCATCGATCTAGGTTTATATATATCCCTTGACTCGTCTACCGCTGAAAGGATAGGGCGTGGGATTTTTTTAGTCACACACAGAATTACGCTTCAGAGTAAGCCGTTCAGTCCTTATGCCGCCTTCCGTCGAAGACGCTATGTCTCGTGTCTTAAATGAAGATTCAGTGAGCTTAACGTGTAGCTACCCTCGGGCCGTTCATCATACCGCGTGTCGGTATCCCTTTCCCCGTTCCTATTCATTTCGTTCTTCTATCGACCAGACTTTCCCACCTTTCGTTCGGTCACAATGTGAAACTGAATCACGACAAGTATGCGACAAGCAACGAAATCTGTGGACACTATAGCGGGAAACTGAACCAGCTAGCGGCCAACGACGAAACGTTGCTGGCGACGCGTGGCCAGCAGAAAAAACGGACGTATGGTTGGTGACTTCCTTCTGTGGACGGGGTTTGCGATAATTCGTCGGGGGCATGTGAAGACATCGTCTATTCAAATGCCGGCCGACGAAGAGTAGTCCGGTTCCGGAGGGACGACGGGCGGCATGATGGCTTCCTTTGTGTGATTAAATGTAGGAATAAGGTCCATCGGTGAGGGCGCTACACAGCAACAGTCAGGAGGCGTCATCCTTCCCCCGAGCTCCGCGGTTCGGTTTGTATTCGAGACCGGGATCGAATTGCATCAGCACGAAAACCTGGAAAGCAGTAAGAGTTTGATAAAGAATAAAGTAATCACCGAACATACAGTATGTCCGGTTTAAGTGTATACACGCGCCTATTTCCGTAACCTGTTTAAAATTTGAAAAAATGTTTTATACAAATGTTAGACGGTGTTAAGGGCCCTGATAGCCAAGTCAGGCTTGTACCGGCCAAAGTCGGGCCAACTTTGGCTGTCGACATGCAGCGCCATATAAAAATCTAAATGGCGATCGACTGTTCGCAGTGTACTTGTTCGCGTCCAGAACGAAGTCTCCTGTAAAGAATGTGGGTTTGATTGGTCAGATTCCATTGGAGCCGAATTCGAAACCAATTAGATATCTGGATCGTTCACGTATATCGACAAAAAAAAAGCGTACGTAACCTATCAGGCTCGAGTTTCTGAAGTTACACGTGGGAAACGCTGCGTGCCCGTCTTACCCCTGTACCGTTTTAGGAGACTTCATTCTGGACGCGAATAGTACGTTGTATTAATCTGGTGGCTAGCGATTTTGGGGTTCGTGCAAAGAGAAGTTCGTTCAAGTGAATTGGGTATGAAAGAAACTGTTCTCTTACGGTTCCGGGAAAAAGCCGCCAGTTCGATACCTCTGATTCAAACGGTTAAAGATGGCTGCGTGTTGGGAACCAACAAAACGCTGCGAAAAGTTGATCGCCATTTAGGTTATAATGTGGCGCTGCATGTCGACAGCCAAACTTGGCTCGATTTTGGCCAGTGTTGGTGCCATTAGTCTCGCTAATGGCATCCTAATCGGTATGGGGGGGGGGGGCATCGTGATGATAATTATTTAACATTGCGATAACTTTGGAAAGTCCTGTGAAAAAATTTGAACCTCAATAACTCAGAAACGGCTTACGCGAAATACATGTGTTGGTAGTATCTTGGAAACGATTCGATATTAGCTACAAGTATACGTACTAATAAATGTGGGTTTCTCTTTAAAAATATAATAATGGCTTTTATAGAGGTTTCTAAGACCGTCGCAATGTCAAATAATTATCATCATGATATATCCCCCTAATTACCGTATAACATTTGTCTAAAACACTTTTTCGTATTTTAAATAGTTACGGAAATAATTGCGTGTATACACTTAATTGGACATACTGTATACAGGGTGTCCCAGAACTATCGGAAGAGTCGAAGAGGGGCGGTAGCTGAGGTGATTCTGAACACCTCTTTCCTTTGCGAAAATGTTGTTTGAGGCTTCGTTTTTAAATGGTTAACGAAATACATTGACTAATCAGAGCACGCGTAGAGCCCGCGCTCAGTGACGGCGCACGACACGTTGTGCTAGGTAGCGACGTTTGACCGTCGCCCCGAACAGAACGCGTTGGCATAGCACGAAGCAAAAGTTAACGTCGAATTATTCATTATTTATGAACGAAAATTAACTAAAATACAAACGAAATCAATCTGCCTTATCAATTGAACAAAAACGAATTAGAATGGGCTGACTAACGAGTCTATCAAATACAACGTACGTTAAACTTTAAACAATTCGCCAACAATTGAAATTAGGCTTATCCGTTTCTCCAGAAATGAACCTGCTTCGACGAAGATGGGTCACTGTCTAATTCTACCGATCCTGAACATTGCAAGTGTGTATCTCGCAGTGCAAGACAGCTGATGTTACGGCCGAGTTAGCGAACTCACTTTATTTGAAAAAACTTACTACCTGCACGGTCACTGTCACTGGGTTATTTTACAGATCCTGGCCATTCGAAGAAGAAACACATAATGCACAACAGGCGATGTCTTGGTTGGAACAGAGAAGCAACTTTGTTTCACGAAATTTCCATCACTGTAAGATCACTGTCAGTTTACTCTTCAAGATTTGAATTTATGAAACCAGTTGTTCCCACGTTTGGATAATTGATTGTCCCCAAAGGGACCGATTGTTATTAATTTTGAATGAGCTTGACATAACCGCTGCTACTGCCAAATATGAATATAATGATATAAAATGATATGGCCGCTATTGCTGTCAAATACGCTTTTCCACGATCGGCAATTCCGTTGTTGTGTTCCCGTACGGGTAGTAACCCACAAGCTTAGCGTTTTAGAACTTAGCACTTATTTTATTGAAATTAAAAACAGCAATTGCAGTGTCGAAGAGATCTTTACTGCTCGATGTTCGGACTGGTTCTGTCTTGAGAAACTGTGACACGGTTGGCAACGATGGATGAGGGCTAATTGGGAGAATGTTATAAGGGAGAGTTACGAGTCGTTGCGGAGTATGCGGTTTATGATGGAGAGGCCCTTGAGGCCCACGTGCTGGCCAGCAGAGTTTTTCGGTTCCCGGGAAACACGACAGTGGCGAATTTAATGAAGACATTCTCCAGTCGCCGGGAAAGCACTATTAGATACTCCGAAATGCTACATCATTTATATATATATATACATACATTCTTTGTAATGCTATACCTTTTCCGGTGACTGGAAAATGTTCTCACTAAATTCACCTCGGCCGTGTTGCCTAGGAGCTAAAAAACTCTGCTGGCCAGCATGTGGGCCTCAAGGGCCTTTTCACCATAAAGTGCGCCCCTCGCGACGTTCCGTAACTCTCCCTTACAACATTCTGCCAACTAGCCCTCATCCACCGCTACAAACAGCGTCACAATTTCTCAAGACAGAATCAGTCCAAACGCCCAGCAGTAAAGATCTCTCCGACACTGTAACTGCTGTTTTTACTTTCAATAAAATAGGTGCTAAGTTCTAAAACGCAAAGCTTGTGAGTTACTACCAGCACGGGAACACGACAACGGAATTGTCGATCGTGGAAAAGCGTATTTAGCAGTAGCAGCGGTCATGTCAAGCTCCTTCAAAATTAATAACAATCGGTCCCTTTGGGGGCAACCAATTATTCATACGTCGGAATAACTGATTTCATAAATTCAAATCTTGAAGAGTAAACTGACAGTGATCGTGCAGTGATGGAAATTTCGTGAAACAAAGTTGCTTCTCTGTTCCAACCAAGACATCGCCTGTTGTGCATTATGTGTTTCTTCTTCGAATGGCCAGGATCTGTAAAATAACCCAGTGACAGTGACGGTGCAGGTAGTAAGTTTTGTCAAATAAAGTGAGTTCGCTAACTCGGCCGTAACATCAGCTGTCTTGCACTGCGAGATACACACTTGTAATGGTCAGGATCGGTAAGATGTGACAGCGACCCATTTTTGTCGAAGCAGGTTCATTTATGAAGAAACGGGTAAGCCTAATTTCAATTGTTGGCGAATTGTTTAAAATTTAACGTACGTTGTATTTGATAGACCCGTTAGTCAGCCCATTCTAATTCTTTTTTGTTCAGTTGATAAGGCAGATTGATTTCATTTGTATTTTAGTTAATTTCCATTCATGAATAATGAATAGTTCGACATTATTTTGTTCCGTGCTATACCAGCGCGTTCTGTTCGGGGCGCCGGCCGAACGTCGCTACCAAGCACGACGCGTCGTGGCGGTCCCTGAGCACGGACTCTACACGCGCTCTAATTGCTCAGTGATTTTTGTTAATTATTCAACAATGAAGCCTCAAAACACATTTTGGCAAAGGAAAAAGCTGTTCAGCATCACCTCAGGAATCTCACATTTTTGGCTCCTACATCTTTTTTGTTACACCATCTTATGTTATGGGCAATGTGATAAATCCGGTGATCATGCATAATCGCCGGTTATTATGTATAATCACCGACATAACATTCACCAAACTTAGTGGGGATTATACATAATCAATGGGGGGGGGGGGGGGGGCGAATCTTGATATGCTCTCTAAGTGAGCTTCTTTGAGTTTTCAGTTCCGTGATCTACAACTTTTAAGACTCAGCTCATTTATGTTCTTAGAAATTTAGAATAGAGCGATTGCGTCGCGCCATCTAGCGTCTGATAGAAGTACAGTAAAGGTTCAATAAGCGAGTGGAACAATCTGTACGTTTATACCCACCCTTGGTCTCCATGACGTGCTATGTGACACGTGCGTACCCAATAAAAAATAGTTTCCGCCGCATGATTGGCGACGTACTTGGGTCCCAATTTTCACTCACTCATCGAACTTCTACAATAAGTCCTTTTTCGGATGGTAAATTAATAATAAATAATACTTTAATACCTGATCTGTCGGTAGTAACGTGAAATCATCCGGAGGGTTTGTGATGACGTATCGTTTGGAAGAGGCATCGCAAGACGAGCTGGTGTCTCGAAACCTAACATAACGGTAGAAGTTAGGCCCGTACGAAATACTTGTACAGTTAATATAAATTGTGACTCAAACTATTCACAGTACAGTATGCACGATTTGAATAGAAACTAAAGCTAAACTAAGCCTAGAACTAAACTAAATGTCTGGCAACAGTAAAACTAAATGCTAAACAAATAAGTGACACAAAGACAATCGTAAAAAATGATGAGTATTTGTTGGATGAAGGCAACTTACGATCGTTGTTTCGTTTTTTTTTCATGACGCAAAAACGCAAAATGCAAAAGTATGCGGCAAAAAATCAAAAGTCACATAGTAAGTACGAGTAATGGTAATAGAGATATATAATCAATGGCGGTATGCGTAATCGGCGAGACGAGAGAATCTCTCACGGAGAAGACAGGATACGGCACAGAATATTTGTGTGGAGTAATCCAATAAATACCATCGAGAGTAGGAAAAAAGTCCGGTACCTGTACCTGTACAGACCAATGCACAGCATTCCATACGACTGTAATGCTGCTACAAAGAGGTCACCGTACTTGCCTCCTTCACCGTACTGGGCCAATGGCCCATCGTATAACGCGATTTGACCAACCCGGCATCGATCTCTGTTGGCCAGACTATCTGGTGTACTGTAAACAAAGATGTAAACAAATTTACGTCACATACGAAAAGGGTGATCACGTGTTGACCTACAGGGTGTCCCGCGACGAGTCGTAAATATTTTAGGGGGTGATTGCTAAGCAGATTCTGAACAACTTTTTCTCTCGCCAAAATGTTGGGCGGCGCTTCGTTTTTGAATTATTAACAAAAAAACACCGACCAATCATTACGCGCGAAGAGCGCGCGCTCAGCCCTAGTGAATTGGGACTGGGCGTCGAGATCAAACCCCACTCTTTCGTAGCTAAGCCCGCGTTCAGCGCACGCTCTGATTGGTCAGTGTTTTTCGTTAATAATTCAAAAACGAAGGCGTAACCAACATTTTGGCAAGGGGAATATTGTTCAGAATCGGCTCAGCAATTATCTCTTGAAATATTTTCAACCTGTAGCGGAATATCCTGTATAAGAAATGTAGCAAAAATAATGTACGTATAAGGAATTTATAATAGTAATTTACCTGTAACCTCCCCTTAAGCCTGCTCCTTCAGCGAGGATTAACTCCAATTCGGGCGTTGCTCCACCAGTGATTAGTGATCGAATTAAGGTTAGCGCATTCTGGTTAAAGTATGTCTGTCACCGGGAAAAGATGAACACGGAATTAATATAAAAACAGTTACCGAGGGACCTTTGATTATGTTTGAAGTTTGAATTGAATTTTGAGAGAAGAATTGCGTGATGCCACTGACCGTTGACATTAACGAGTCTAATACGCTGACGGCAAAGGCAGTACCGCAAGCGAACGGTTGTGTAAGGTACAGTTCTGTGTCCGGATCATCATCGTCGTCCTGGTCAAGGAACTGCACATTGCTATCGTTTACGAGTTCTACAAAAGAAATAAACATTAGGCTCATTAGTGTTTTTAGCTCCTTCGGACCTCATTTTCTTCCGCGATTAAAGAAAAGACAAACTTTGTGATAAATTTGTGCATTACTCTGGTATTATAGCTGCCAGGACGATGCGCAAGAGTAGAGGGTTCGACAGCGTCACGCGAAAATGGAGGGGGGGGGGTCGAAATCATTGCGTAAGAGTGGGGAGTCCGGGGGGAGACGCGAAACTGGGCGGTTGGAGAGCGTCGCGTCAGGGTGGCAGATATAAATGCATCGCGCGAGAGTGGGGGTTCGAGAGCGTCACGTTAAGCGGCGCTAGCGAAGGACACCTTCTCAGCATCGCATAATACCTACATTATAATGTGCACAAGTCCTAAGAGGTTAACTGATTATGTACACGTACTGCACATACCTGTTATCATTGGCACGTTTGCTCCATAAACGGATCCCCTTCGCTGCAAAACGATTGGGCTGCCAACTGCGGTCAAATTACATTGCTTATCATTTGCTTGGATTTCCACTTAACATTTAAATACATGTACAGAATAATACGCGGGCCGACACTCCACTCAAAAGTAACCCTAATTTCGAAGATAAACCGCGCGTCCACGAACCTTGACTGAGGACTCCAATGGTGTCATCGAAAGTCATAGCTTTGATGTTAAGGGACGCGAGGATGGCTTCCTTGTCGGCGAGGGTTGGGTCATCGTTGCTAGGCACTTTAGCCGACAGGATGCAACACATGTCGCATAAATTTACGTTAACGGCACGCAGATCTGCTCTGCTCAATGGTGAACCCTGTACAGAATCATGTGAAATGTAATTAAAACACTGGTGGGCCTTTTAAGTAGTACAAATCATCAATATGACCAACCAGAACATTAGCTTACACTACATATGTATGTAGTATGGCTGACCATCATACCCTTTACCAGTTACTTAAACCATGTCTTTGCAAGGGGTAATTTTACTGGCTGATTAACAAAGTCGCTTTTATATGTCATGCTTGGCTTACACGATTGAAGAAGATTTAAAGTGTGTTCAATCCTGCTTTTTAATTGCTCGACAGATCTAAATTCTAAACCTGAGCGATAAACAATATCTTTTACTGCTCCCCAAATGTATTTTAATATTTCACTTGAACATTTTTTTAAATAAAACAACTATAAAAATTATTCGACTCCTGGCATAATTTTCCGGAAAACCGGATCATTTGCGACCTATAGTTTTCTTTGCAAAGTTGATCCTTGTGAAGAGTAGAATAGACGCAATAAACAAACGAAACTTCGACGTTTGACCTTGACTTTTTCAAGGTCAAGGTAAATTTTGTGGCAAGTTATTTATGTCGATCAACCAAACCGAGGCTGTAGAACCGTATTATGATATCCTCGACATATAACTTTATGGCACCCTGTACTTAAAATGAATTTTTTTTATAAGCGTTACAGTAACGCAGCAATGTTTAATAGTTTCTTACGTTTAACACCGATATCTTCGGTAGATTCTGCAACATCTTCCACTCACGGCGGATGTAATCCACAGACCCAACTATTACTACGTGTTTAAGCTCGTGGTAATGAAAATTGGAAGCTCGTAATGGCATGACAAGGTTTCTCAGTCCGATGAGGGGCGAGTCCGGATCAGCGAATAGGCAAACAACGACGTGCCCGTTCAGTACAGTCATGGCCGCCTGATTGCGATCCAATATGCAGTCTTCGAGGTTGCGGGATGGACTCCAGTGGAACATACCCGTCGAATCGTATTTCATCTCGGTCCTCTCGAAATCGAAGTCCTTCGCCTGATCGTCGGCGATTCCGACTTGCAGGCCGCCGTTATTGTTCACGTTCGTGCCGCCCGAGGCTCTGCTCGTCGGCCTGAGAAAAATATTCCATTCTCACTGAACAGATACTGTTAACAGCATTTTATACGTACTTTGACATAAATTGTAATGCACTTGATTTATCAAACATAAAACAGTAATACCGTTTTTTATTGTCAGTTGATAACTATTTGCTGAAATAGGAAAAGAAGAATATATGCTTAACAAATTTCTTAATTAGTAATGATCACACTTTGAATTAAATAGCCCGAAATGTCTGACTAATATTTTCATTACTATTTTTATTTAATATTTTGGATGTATTCGAGTATTTGTCAGAATCTGAACGTACACTAAATCTATCAATATTTTAGGCATAGTTGAGATTAGTTATTGCAAAGCTATGATTCTATCTGGATGCAGCAAGATCGAAAGCTGGAATAATTATTTTAAATTACAGTGACTATAGATTCGTTAGGCTACATGCGAAAAGAAAGAAAATGTTACAGCAATCAACTTTCATATTTCATAGGTCTACAAAAAGTATGTCTCACAATGAGACATAGATAAAAAGAAGTAAACACTTTATTCGAAACATGCACCACTAACGGATATTGTTAAGATTCTAATTATTTTATTCACCACATTTTTATATTTACTCCGTCTGCTTGTCGCTTCTATAACAAGCCATGGGATTATAACGTTTGGTAAATATTAATAATAGGGGACCTAGCTTCAATTACGTTGACCTTGAAATATGTTGAATATTAATTTCGAGATATTTGCTAAAAATTTTGGTAGTTATGCACTTTAACGGCTTTCCTCAATTTTGACTATTTCTGTATAGTTTTGTTTTTAATAGCTTCATTTTATCATTAACCTAAAACGACAAATCAACCGAGGGAGACGACAAAAGTATTCTTCTTTTTTATATTATTTTCTAAAAATGTCTAACTAAGGCTTTATCAAACAGCTACCTTCAACTTTAACTCTCATTGCAAGGTACAGGTTACGTTTGGTAGCATCCTTTTTGCAGGCTGCGTAAGTCGGTCAACTAGGTTGTATATTCCAAAAAAAACCTTAATTTGAAATTTTTAGAAATTAACACTAGAGACTATAATACTTCTATCGTCTATTGTTATTAACTTCTTAGCGGGGAGCTTGGGATTCGTCGCACTATACACGTTTAGTGGGTCAATAGCAAACAATGCAGATGCGCGAGCTACTACAGATGCACAATTGTAGGTGGAATTCATTGTATTGCTAATGATAGTCCTTTGCAAATATCTCGAAAACTAAGGCTAACCGACGGTTGTACGTATAAGAAAAAGTTCTTCAAAATGACGTCCTCGACAACATATTTCAAGGTCAAACCGAATGAAACTGGGTCCCTTATTGTCAATATTTACCTGTCGTTTTATGTATTGTATTTATTTAACGTAAAATATTAGGCTCCATGTTGATTAATGTGTTAATGTTACTATCCGCGGTTTAGGAAAAGGCTGTTGACATAAAACTTAACGAACAACATAGAAAAAAGTACAAAGTTATCATAATTTATGAAATTCTGCACAATAATGTCAGTAATCATTGAATACTTAATACTTTGGCGAACGTTACATATGTCAGTCTAATGTATAGTTTATTAGCAATGAAAAAGGAAGCGGAAAACATTCTAATTGAAAAATGAGATTATACATATGGTATTTAAGGAATATTTTAAACCGTTTATCAAACTTTCGAACGATTCCCATTGAAAATTCACGCGTGTATGTATATATGTATAAGGAAAATCGTTTAAAAAAGCAAGTTCCATACTTAATGCATTATAGAGAGTATTTCGCTACTTCAAGCAAATATTTTAAGGGATGATTGCTGAGGCGATTCTGAACAACTTTTTCTTTTGCCAAAATATTGGTTAAATCTTCGTTTTTCAATTATTAACGAAAATCACTTACCAATCAGAGCGCGCGTAGAGTGCATGCTCAGCCGAGGGAGGCTCGTGAGATGCTCAACCGCGGTCATGAACCCACTCGCTGCTGAGCACGCGCTCAACGCGCGCCCTGATTGGTCAGTGTCTTTTCTTATTAATAATTCAAAAACGAAACCTTAACCAACATTTTGGCAAAAGAAAAAGTTGTTTCAAATTGCCTCAGCAATCGCTCCTTAAAATATTTGCATGAGGTAGCGAAACACTCTGTATGTACTGTACATACAAGCGCAAACACTGTAATACAGCTGAATGTCGTTGAAGTAGAAAATAATAATTAGTAACGTAATCGCACTTAATAGTACAACACTTAAGCACATGCAGTGAACAAAAATTCCATGAAATGTAAATATTCCGAATAGAGCGTGCAAGCGAGTTATACATACAGGGTGTTTCCAAAATCGTGGTACAACTCGCAGGGTCATAATTCCTCATATAAAAATAATCTGGAATTAAAGAATATAATTTTTTCATACGGTGCTTGATTTTTAAGAAAATCGAGTTTGAATATTCTTTGGAGTATGCATGCGTTTAAATAGTTGTAATTTAGTCCCACGGGATGAAGTATATGATTCCTCGTGCAAAAATAAGCCGAAACTAAAGAATAACATTTTTCCGTACGATACTTCCTTGTAAAAAAAATTGAGTTTGAAGGAAGCCAATTCTCGGGCGAACTAAGCAGATTATGGCTACCTGAGTACCTAAGCAATTAACAAATATTCAAGCCCGATTTTCTCGAAAACGAAGCGTCGTCCGAAAAAATGTTCTTCCTTTTTTTCGACTGATTTTTACATGAGAATACCCTTCCTCCCGTGGAACTAGATTGCAACTACTTGAGCGCATGCGTACTTAAAGAATATTCAAACTAGATATTCTCGAAAGCGAAGCGTCGCATGAACAATTTCCTTCTTTTTTTCAACTAATTTTTACAGGAATCAGCCCTCGCTTTATGGGTGGTACATGGCTTATTGGTTGTACCATGATTTTGGAAGCATCCTTTACTGTATAAGTGTGGAGCATGTTAATATGGAAGACAGGGCTGCGGTTTAACAAAATAATTAACGTAACCAAAGAAGCGTACATGAGCTTTTTGACTTCGTAGGCGAGATGGTAGCCGGGGTATGCGGACTCCTCTTGCGATCTGGAATCAGAAGGTATTTGCAACGTTGGATTCATCGGTTCGTAGGAATCATTCCCTTGATTCACGGTCGAGTAATGCTGGATGGTGGTAAAATAAAGGAATGTGATTCCATGAATGTGTGGAATGCGATTAACGATGCTCATAACGTTTTGAAATAAAAAATGATCAAATAAAAGATCCTATAAGGGACTTACCTACGCCAACGTTACATTGGTTAATATTGTAAAAGACAGTGCTTTAAATTTTGCGAAGTACGACTGGATTTAGCGTGTGTACTGTGTACATTTGCGCATCATGTTAAGAGAAGTACAGGATGCTCCTTTTATCCGTAAAAGGGTTCTGAGAGTACAAATATCAATGGTATTGGTCGTTAAAAATGTTTTGTAAACCACTCTGCTGATAAAAAACTAAGCAGCAGCATATTGGTAAATTTTACTTAATCTTTCAAAGTATTTTTTTGTTTCAGCATTTCGGTTGCGAACGCTATATTTTGTCAAAAATGATTTTCTATGAGCTGTTAATTAATTGAACCAATGTAATTAATTATCGCCAAGGTGAAAAATTGGTAAAAAAGTACTAATCAGTTATATTTTTAGCCTTTTTCGTTGCACACTCTCAAAATTGAAAATGCCTCCGGCGTATAAAAGAATACAGCCTTTATTAATATGGGAAGATGTAAATCTTTAATAAGCCATTTAATTGACTACAATATCAGTTAGAGTTAGATAAGTAATTACAATAATGACATATTATTCCAGAAAACGATTACGCATGTTTTTTTTTAAATAATTGCTAAATGTCTGAGAATATATACAATGTACAATGTTCATAATGAACGGACAATATTTCATTAAAAATTAAAGTCGGAACGCAATCGATTTTTTTTTTTTAATAAATTTTAATTTATTACGCTAGTAAATAGCGGTGAATGCAAAAGTAAGCGATATACATATACGTAATCTGTGCAGTAGCGGTAAATTTATACACATGTTTTAATTCAATATACTACACCCAGTGGCAGGAACTGCCGAAACTTTGAATTCCATAAAACGAGTGGTTGAGTTCATTGATATTAACAAAAATGTGTAATTTCAAATACAAAAGTAAAATGGCATAGGTGATGAATCACATTGATTATACAGAGGAATTAATTGAGTCATTAATTGATTTTATGATAATGATTCTGGATCGCATGGAAGTTCTCTACTGAGAACAGGTAAGTTGAAAGATCAATAGAATATTCGTTATAATTTAGTACTCGATAATTTGTAAAAACATGCTGATCAAAGGAACAAGTAGATGCACATGTCCTTCAAAAATATTGTGCAAAATAAATAGTATAATGCACTCTGCAATGACCAGAAATTATTTGATCGGAGTATTCTCATTAAGAAGAGTGTCTATACATTTCGTGAGATATGTAAATGATTCGAGAAATTGTTTCGAAGCCTGTTCAGGTTATTCAACGCACACATTAAAAAATGATGTAATCGGATTACTGGTAAATTTTGTATTTTCAGTTATGAATCCGAGGTCAGTGTTCTGTAAAATAACACATCGCTTTTAATTCAGGTGCAATTTGAACAACCCATTCCGTACAACTCGTAGAAATATTATTCTGTGGGTAAAGACTCGAACAAGTTCTATTCGTGCAATCATAGAAGAAGAGTAATATTGACTATAAGCTCGTATTAGTCAGGAAGTGTGCGCTTTTGGATAGAAAAGTTCAAAAATTTGAAAACTACCAGGGAATTGTAGATAAGTACAGGATGGAAAGAAATGTTTAATCATTAGAAAAGACGAATTTCACATCTTCCGATCGATAGAAATGAGTTGAAAAAAGATTTGGGGAAAATTGAACTTGACCTTGAAAATTAAGGTCACTATTTTTCAAGAGAACGGTTGAGTTGCGACCCATCGTTCCTTTGGCACTTTTTATCCTCCTAGTGAGTGTAATAGGATAAGATAAACAAAACGTTGACCTTAATTTTCAAGGTGAAGGTCAATTTGGGGGAAATTTTTTTAATAGACCTCAACTGATCTGATGATGCAGAATTCGCTTACGCTGGCGACGCAAAACATTTCTTTCCATCCTGTACAATATAATAACATCCGGTGGAATCGTACTCCACCAATTAACTAGAGTTAATTAATTAGTAGAGCTACTAATTACTCCTCATGAAACTTTGAATGCACAATTAAGCGTCTTGGAACGTGAGACAAATAACACCGGGCAACGATGAAATTTTTCGTGAAACTGAATGTACCTTAGCAACAACGCCTATTTGTTCTTTCAACGATGTTTGCATTGTTAATTCTCAGTAGTGAAATTCGCACGCAGATACGAATAAATGTGATGGGATATAATTACCACAAGTGGAATTGCGAACAATGAAAAGCGAATGCATGGACGATGCCTGATCAAATTGTGTACAGAAAGGAGAGAATTGAGTTTCTATCGAAAGAAATACCTCTGATTGTACGGTTGATTTGGACTGGATAAGCTGTCGTTTGTCGCACGATTCACATTCGGCTTCACTTTGTTCACTTGCTTCGTTGAATTCATCATGGTCATCCCGACGGAATTCCGGTGATTTCTCATCGCTGCAACATAAGGCGATACCGTACATGAGTATACGAATGTATGTATCAATCTGTTCGGTACAACAATGACGAGACAAGTGACAATGTTAATACTAGAACTCCATCTATGACATTCCTAACAACAACTTGTTTTCATACAAAATCATGTTTCACAAAATACCCTATTCAAAAACCACGATTTTGTCCCGATTTGAATTTCCTCAAAGATTTGTAGTTGTAGGATCGTATCGGAAATATTGATTCTCGATGTTAATTTTCCTATCAGATCTGATGGAAAAGTGGGGAGAGGATTGAATTAAAAAACCGCCCTGTCTACAATTAAGTAGTGTTAGGTTTAAACAACACTTTTTGTTCTGTTGGCTAGAACAAGAACAAAAAAATTGCAATTCTCACAAACAGCGCAGTCACACTGCGGCGTTGAAATTGTGTGTGAACAATTTATTCAGTAATATATTATTTTGTGATTTCCCACAAAACCATTTTGCATGTTGAATAGGATTCTTTGTGCATCTATAATTCGATTCATCTCAAGAACTGCAACATTCAATGATTTCAGAGCGTGGACCAACAGAATCAACACAAATACATCGAAACGCATAAATAATAAACACAGGTACGATCAACTTGAAAAAGTCGAAGTAACAAAAGATTGCTATTTTGCGTAAGTAGAACTCACCATTCGGGTCGTCTCGGTCACGACTGATTTCGCCTAAAATTGATCAACGGAATTAACTCGTATACAGATTTACTTTTCTAACGAAGCTAATAGACAAAGCAACAATGATTAATAAAAATTGCTCGGTGCCACGCTGAGCGTGACCTAAACTCTCTTGATCATAGCGCGATTTACTTCTCATCGACAAGAGCCTACGCCGCTGCATGCTAACAAGCACGCATATGTACTTTACGCTAATTTTTTTTTGCATGTGCCGCCTCGTTAATATTTAACAACTAGAATTGCAGCTGACTGGCGAACATACTCGGTTTCCAAAAATACGTCGAACGTAATTGCATTTTTATGGTGGGCAAATAAAATTACATTATTGTTATAAATGTTGAAGCTTGCTAGCGAAAATGTAGTGTAGAATACTGTTAACTAAATTGTGATATTAATAGAAATGTAGACTCATTGGAAAGAAGGAGAATAAGCAAATGGGAGACTATCCTGAGTACCTCGAGGTCAAAGGTAATATTGATGACACAGTTACACCCCCCACATTGAATTATACGAATCCATTTCACATTTGTATAACTTATACAGGCCGTTTCGCTATCTCATGCAAGTGTTTTAAGGAGCGATTGCTGGGGAAGTTCTCAACAACTTTTTCCTTCGCCCAAATGTTGAATAAGGCTTCGTTTTTGAATTATTAACGAAAAATGCTGACCAATAAGGCGCACGTTTCGCCGAGGGAGTGTTCAAGATAGCGATTGAGCGCTGTGATTGGTCAGCATTTTTCGTTAATAATTCAAAAATGAAGCTTTCACCAGGATTTGTGCAAAGGAAAAAGTTGTTCAGAAGTACCTCAGCAATTGTCTCTTCAAATGTTTGCACGTGGTAACGAAACTCTTATAACAATTATACAGTGTTTTGCGTAACACAGGCCATCCAAATTTTAGTCCAATCTCTGATATTCCGATTAATAATGCAAACATTAGAAAATGGTATTTATAAAAAGATTTTCTTCATATTATTTATGCAGATATTGGCACACCTAAAAAAGATATTTATATGATCTTTTTTTCGTGAAACACACGGTTTATCTTCCTACAGCTTACGTTATTTACAGTTGATCAGCATTTACATAATCGTTACGTAATTCGTTGTTTTGATAAGACAGAAGTAGAAATCTAAAAAATGAATTTGCATTAATAATTCATGTCATCTGCCTCAACATAAATAATTTTGCAATACTGGTGCGTATGATAGCATTTTGATGTTTAATCAAACCGCTGACGCATTGAAATGTTGTTATTTTTCGATTTGCGTATATGTTATTTTTTTCTTATTTATAATAAATCGAAAAGAAATGTTTAAAAGGAAAGGTTTGACGTATCAGTGAAAACCAGGTACAGTTCAATTCCCAGCCATTACGGCACGCCATTTCTTGCGAAAGAATAAAATCACGATTAGGCGTCTGTCGTGGTAATTAGACGAAGCACCACCTATAGTCGAAAAAATAAAAAAAAAGTAGATAATAAAAATTCTGCTCTGTCTATTATTATCATAGAAGGAAATTGTAATAACGAATGTTTGTTTGTTTTTTTGCCAATCTACCGTGCTCTCTACAACTATTCATTTGTTCACACTTGATAATGAAAATTGCAAAAATGAAACGTATACGTACATATAAGTGACAAAAAAAATTATAAGTATATTCAGGACTTATGCGAGTCACACATATCAAAGAAGAAATATCGAAAGGTCTTCTAAGCGTCCTAAATCAAATATGTAACTACACAGAACACACAAAGTTCGTTGAAAAGATTGAATATTACTGAAGACATATCTGAATTCAAACAGCATTTCTCAAACTATTAGTGAAATATTAAGAAAATTCATAAAAAAAGTTGTACAATCCCGATTACAATGAATTTGTGTTTCCTTTTTTAACCAAAAAAATGATTTTCTATCATTTGTGTCTTGTTTGTTAAAGAGTGAGAAACGCTGATATTTTCAAATTCCTGCTTTACTACTTACGCAGACGAACACCAGCAAAATGTATCGCATATATTAATTATATGGAAAGGTTTCGTTGATACGGACAAGGTTATTATGAATTTCAATTGAATTCTTCTCACGTTTTTTGAAATACGAATACGAAACCGCAATAGACATTATTATTTAAAATTATGGCATTAATATTATTGATTGAAAATTAAAATAAATTGCTCTCTACGATAAGAAGTCTGAATAAATTAATCATTGTGTTTTATCTATCACAAACTAACGTCTAATGGAAGGAATTAATTTAAAAGAAAAAAACAATCTATCGTAGAATAAAATAAAATTGGTGCCTAAATAAAATCATAAAATTCTATAATGACTGTATGTTCTCTAAATATTATGCAATCAAATTGTTATGGTGATTGCGCTAAGGAGAATTGAACAGAGATAACAAAAAGTCGACAAAAACTGTATGTGTCGTCTAATGATATATGGGTACAATGAAAACTAAAAGAAAACTACGAAAAAGTAAAGTTCGCTATGTTCGCGTAAAATAAAGAAAAATGTTAACGTAAACCTCGAACAGTAACGTATCTACGGTATGTTGCATGCACTCATCGAAACCGGAGAAAGCAGTAGAGAAGAAACATTATGATATTAATATTCGAGTCGGTAAACAAATTGTTTAATTATAAAAACTCTACGTTAATTATTTAAAATTCCATCCGGCTTTCTCCAAGATCGGCATAAAAACAGATCGACGCCACCCTTTTGTACATATTTAATACACGTTTACAAACAGTGCTGGAATTTTCGAAATAGAAATTATTTGACCCCCTATTAATTATTTTGCGACAGAAATTTTGCAAAATATTTTCGCTCATTAGCATTGAATTATTAATTTCAATTTAATCACGTAAAGCGACTGCTTGAAATGGACGCTCCGCTATAAATTTCGCCCGACTAATTTTCAGTCTAATCGACCGAAGCATCGAATATTAATTGCTTCAGTTCATAAGGTTGGTAATTGTGTTAATACTTTCACAAGAGGTGAAGTTAACAATTTATAGTCAGCATTAAAATTTATGATGTGATATGGCACTTAAATGCTGACATATTTCGCACTCAAATACTTTTTCAACAGGTATTGCTGTGTGATTTAGTAGAAATTTTATATGAAAATAATTCGAATTTAGTTAATGCAAAAATATGCACCGGAATCGTTGACTTATAATTGGACCGTTTATTTTGAAAGTGGTGTAAGTCCATTTTTCAAAACAAAATTGAGAAAAGGACAAATTTCCATATATATTAATGTGAACTTTTTATTTATATCCTTTACCAAATTTTTTGAAAAATCGACTTACACCACTTTCAAAATAAACGGTTCAATTTATATTTATACTGTTGTGCATGCAATCTTTTATTGATTCAATCAGAAAATTTAAGAAAATGCCGTTTTGTTTTCACGAAGCATCATTTTTTGATCTGTCAATATTATAATATAATTAGTTAAGTTTGGATATTTTGTTTCATTGTAAAAGTTGCAGTGGGATCTAAGTTCAAAGAAGTCGCTAGTAACAAAACATTCGAAAAATTTAATTCATTGTCATAGCACGTGTTGAAAAAGCATCTTACATTTTCTTCAAAATAACGTCCTTCAACTTTATTCTCTTGAAAATCCTTTCGTTTTTTTCACACTTGTGTACCATTTTAAACAGTCGGTTCTTGAGCTCAAAGTATCAAAAAATAGCAAAACCCGGCACTGTTAAAAAATCAGTCGTACCGTCATATTGTTGAATCCCTGAAAAAAGGTGAATATCGGTCGATGAAGCGTAACCGTCATGATGCAGAGAAAAAACAAACGAACAGAAGAAAGAACATTGGAAACCGAGTGCAGACAGTTATTTAAAGATCAATCGAGAGCGAAGCAGCTTTTTCGCAAAGCAGCTCTTCGAGTTCCTTCGAGTCCGAGAGAAACTGAAAGCGATTGATTACAAATGTGTACCGGTAATATCGTGTAATCGATCAAAATTAGGAAGGGCAGCTTGCAAAATTGTAGCATGGGTTTGATTGAGGTGTAACTGTACCTCTCACGTGAACCATCTTGGGCAGTTCTGGCGGAGTGAATGTGGGGGGAGGATGGTGGTCGTCTGTAACAAACCACTACACATGTTAGCTACCCTAACTAATTACCTAAGGCCTAATTGCTACTATCGCTATCGCTAACCATTCCTAATGCTTGCGTCTAATCGAAGTTCTGTTTCAGCCTGCAGATACAAGTAGGAAATATCCATTCGATAAAGGCGAGATTGGCTCAGCTTGCAACATGATTTTCTTACCGACTATTCCTATTACACAAATTACACTATTGACATCTGAGTTGCATGACTGATCAATGCATCAATGGTCGTAAGTTCCTTGCCAGTTGACAAGTGATTCTCTATACTGAATTGCTTTTGAGCTTATTTTAGTATTAATCAGTACCCATGTTACGTTGGTCAAAGAAATCGCATGAGATATGCTTTAGGGATGTATGGGCACCCGACATTACGGGTTCGGGCCGGGCCGGAAGCACTCGGGCGAGCTTGTAACAACTTGGGTGAGTTTTTATAGAGTGAAAGTTATCGGTTAGGTATCTGAGAACATCGGGCTACCCCGGAAAAGTATCAAGCTACCCGTACTTTTATTCTACCCGAGAACTTGTACGTCGCGCGACGATGGGCCGCCAGGTATCCGCACATTCCAAAGTGTTTTTCGCACAGTCCATACTAAGGTGCTTTCCGCCCATTTTAAGGTGTTTTCCGCCCATTTCAAGGTATTTTCGGCACATTTCAAGGTATTTTCGGCACATTCCAAGGTGCTGCCCATACATTCCAATGTGCTGCCCGCAGATTCCAAGGTACTATCCGCGCATTCCAAAGTGTCGTGTGCTCTCCGCACATTTCAAAGTGTTTCCCGCACCTTCCCAGGTGCTGTCCGCACATTCTAAAGTGTTTCCCGCACATTCCAAAGTGTTGTGTGCTATCCACACATTTCAAAGTGCTTCCTGCACATTCTCAGGTGCTGTCCGCACATTCTCAAATGCTGCCCACTATCCGCACATTCTAAAGTGCTTTCCGCACATTCACAGGTGCTGTTTGCATATTCTACTGCACTGACTGCACTCTCTAGAATACTGCCCGCACATTCCAAAGTGTTGTGTGCTATTTGCACATTCCAAAGTGATTTCCGCACGTTCCCAGGTGCTGTTTGTACATTCCAAGGTGTTGTGTGCTGCACGCACATTCCAAAATGCTGCATGAACATTGCAAGGTACTTCTCGCACATTTCAGAGTATTATCCACACATTGAAAAGTGCTGCCCGCACATTCCAGGGTATTGTCCGCGCATTGCAAAGTGTTGTCTGCTGTCCGCACATTCCAAGTTGTTGTCCGTATATCCCTAGTAAGATTCTCTGTCACTGCACCCTCATACTCTATTGAGTATACTCAGACGCAAAAAGATGATAAAAGAACATAGACTATTATGATTTATGTAGCCCAATCTCCCTTTTGTATACGGAATAGCAGTTCAATTAATCCTACTGTTAGCTGGAACGGAACTTCGTAAAATAAAATGCTATCTAAACAATATTGCGAATAACTATATATCGCTTTAAAAAGTCTACCGTTCTCGATGTTGCTCGTTGCAACGCGGACGAGTCAGGAAGTAGTCGATGAGGTACGACGTTAGATGCAAGTTACAATAAAGGGAATCATTCTGCACATAAAAAATCTCCTCCGCGTTGTACAAACGTAATCTAAAGTACTGGCGATCTACATAATTATTGGCGCTAGAAGATAATTTGAAGCACTGCGGGCAAGCGAAATATGTACTCGGTTCATGCGAAAACTCACAGAGGCAAGGAATAAATCTGACAAAATGTACAAAATTGATCTTCAGAAAGTAAAACCGAGAAGAATTTGTTGACTGAAAACAATTGAAATTTCTGGTTTTCTTTGCCTCTGTTGGAACATTTGCTCTCTACTATACTTGAAAACATGCAACAGTAACTGCTAACGGTGTATGCTTACTCCGTGATAGCGGGTGCAGTCTTTTTTTTATAGAACTCGTGCGATATATTCGGGGGATTCAAGAGATTTGCAAAAACTCGTAGGGTTCTACCGTGATTCAAAGCAAAAGTTACAGGGCGAGATCGTTTTTTTTTCAGTGCAGAGCTAGAGTGAAACTCGTCGTTTGCAAAACTATTTGCGTGTCGAACGCAGCTCTTTATCTTGTGAGCACTTTTCCTCTGCTATTGGCATCATTAGGCTCGTTACGTTTATTTACTTATGAGTTACAAGGGCTAGGAGGTGTGTGTTGGGCGTGTAAAAAGCCACTTTAAACATTTCTTTATATCATCGATTCAAATAGATCATTTATAGTGACTTCAATTTTAGCTCACATTATGTATTTTCACATAAAGGAAAATCCTGTATATTTCTGCAATAACAATCTCTCGCGGTTACAATTCGTTCATTTCCTTCTTTTGCTTTCTTGTCATGGAAAAGTGTGGAAGAAAATGTAATATATTTGACTGTGGACCCTTATTTAAAAATATTATTTGAGATTGGGTTAGGTTAGGTGGCTTCTTAAAATGTTCCATATAACTCAACATCTTTTATTAAAAGTTGGAGTTATTAAGAAATTAAATTGTAATGTGGACAATGTAGTCCCCAAATAGCCACTAGGTTGCAATTAGCGAGACTAATGGCAGCAACACAGTTGATCGCCATTTTGGTTTTAACGTGGCGCTGCATGTCGACGGCCAAACTTGGTTCAACATTAGCCGGTACAACGTATTGATCTGCCTGACTTGGCTACCAGGGCCCTTAATCGATATTGACAGAAAAAAATGTATTTGGTTCCTTGCCAATTAAAACAATTTCTGACGTTTCATTGTAATTTCATAATAAGGCTTTGATTCTTTGCGAGAAAATGAAGGATCTTCCTTTATAATATTCTCGACGCAGTAAAAGAATAGGTGCCAAGGCCCATCTGCCTGATTCAAAGAAACTTGTGCAGACACCGAAGGTGGTCTTAACAATACGATTGCAACATAGGGGAAGAAGATAAATAAATAATTGGTGGCCATATACGATCTACTTCTTACGATCTATATCTTATTAATAAGATATTCGTGATAGTGTGATATAATGTATTGATTATATTTATGATACACCCGCTCTGTATTGGACTTACTTGCATACGAGAAGTCTTCACCTAAGTAGAGGTAGAGGACGAAGAGAAGAAAGTTCAAACAGATAGACACATAGAAAGTTAGTTAAGGGTATCTTTCTTTACTGGTGTTGCCGTGTAATGTGTGAGTGTGTATATGTGTGTGTACGGATTCGCGGGCAATGTATGAGATATCGGTGAATCATTGTTCAATGTGCGTGCGTGCGCGCGCATGTGTATGTTTGTGCGACGATATATACACATATACATATATGCAACTGTGATTTATAGATGAATTAGAAGTGGGAGAATGATACGATTGAAGTTTCTAATTGATTCTCCTTACCCTCCTCCTTGTTTCTACATCTCGCTTCGGTACAATGTGCACATCTCTCTCATTTTCACTTGCCGAATAATGAAGTAATCGCACGGATTTATTTGCTTCGTTTTAAAACACCAATGGGACTGTTTAGTCGTATTTGTTCATTTAAATCGTATTTTGTTTCGAAACAATTTGTTTTAACTCGAAGCAGATAAGCGCTGTACGAGTAATGTAACACTTCTGATCGTTCAACGTTTGCAACAACGTTGAAAACATTTAAAGGGGCTGAAGCAAGATATTGGGATACCGAGGAACGACCACTCCAGTATTACAATAGTTTCTGCCACAAGACGAATATAAAAAAAACACGCAATAAACACTAATTCTAAGATATTCTAGAAAAATGTACGCCGAGTAGATATACAGGGTGTCCCAGAACTCTCGTAAGTCATGAGTGGATGATTCCTGAGGTGATTATGACTAACTTTTTCCTTTGCCAAAACTTTGTTTAAAGCTTCATTTTTTAATTGTTAACGGAAAGCACTAACCAATCCGAAGCGCGAGTAAGAACCCGCGCTCAGGGACGAAATGTCACGTTGCGCTGGATGGTGACGTTCGATCAGGAAGTAAAAGTTGTATCCAATACCAAATCAATGCAATAAAATATAATGTTCAATATACGTTATCACGAATAACGAATAAAAACATTTTACCGGCACGTTTGAATCAGGGCACCGGCTGAAAGTGACCATCCAGCGCGACACAATATTCCGTCCCTGAACGCTCTGCGCGCGCTCGAATTGGTTAATGCTTTCCGTTAACAATTGAAAAACGCAGCTTTAAACGAAGTTGTGGCAAAGAAAGAAGTTGCTCAGAATCACCTCAGGAATCACTCACTCGCGACTCTTACGAGAGTTCTGGGACACCCTGTACAGTCGAGTATTGAACACCGATGCAAGATTAAATTGGAATAGTCGAAAACTCAAGGCAACCACATCGCGTGACTTCGAGCCGATATGAATTTGAATAGTCCACTCACAACAATAACCATCGAAAAGACACTTACATACCTTCAGAGAGAAGTACATTCAAAACGACACTGAATAGAGATATATAAATAGTAATTTCGGTTGCAGAAAAAAAGAGAAATAAAAACAGATACACCACATAAATAGAAATTCAAAATGCTAATTTTTTTCTATTATTACTCATCACTTGTTAAATCAAGTACGACTTCACAAAAGACGAAATTACATCGATCAGCACAACGATCATGTCAATATGTTGTCCTAAATCCTCAATACAAAATTAGAAATCTACTTGTATTCTTATTATACAGCTAGATAGATTATTTTGAAATATTCGAAAATACTCGATTAAAATGTTCGAAAAGAATTTCACTTTTGATTCGTTAAAAGTTCACCCAGTCACTTATTCAACTAGACCGAAACGAGTCTATATGCATATGTTCACTTTCATTTTTCATTTCTCTAATTCAAACATTAAGACATGAACAGAGTGTAAAAAAATGTTTTGTTCCGATTATCACAAACGTTTTCTACGCCTTTGGATCTGGGGAGATCTGTAAGAAAAGCCCTCGCAAAATTGACCTTGACCTTAAAAATCAAGGTCAATTTTTCTTTATTATATCCTATTCTACTCAGAACGACGATAAAATGTGCCACAGGAACCCTGGGTTGCAACGCAACCGTTCTGTAGAATTTAATTTTTAAGATCAAAGATTAAGGTCAAGATGTTTTTATTTTATCTTATTCTACTCATAATGAGAATAAAAAGTGTCAAGAGAACCATGGATCACAACTCAACCATTCTCTTGAAAGAAGCTGACCTTAATTTTCAGGGTCGAGTTTGCGGGGACTTTCTTTAACATTCTCCACTGAAACGAGGGTGCAGAATACGCCTCTGATGATCGGAATAAAAACACTTTCTTTTTGCCCTGTACACATGTAACACTAAATAACTAAATGACAATCCAATACGATTTAAAAAGTGTAACCTTGTTTCATGGAAATTAGTAATGAGAATTACTCCTTGAACGTATAAAAGAAGGAGGACCGATTTTGTCGTTTTACCATTCAATCTAGTTATTACTGAAATTTACATACCAATTAAAGGCGTAAAATAAAAATTTCATTCAAATCAAATATTGATACGCCCCATACTAGAGTGAAAGGTCGTTCAAAATCGAGAAATTTGGTTTCATATAAATAGATCTCGGCTACATTTCGACTGTTCCTTAACAACAAGAAGAGACTAAGGTAAAAAGAAAAAAAAGAAAAAAAGGAATGACACGTGGAAGACAATCTACGTTCGGGGAATACATACTTGCTCTTCCGACCATTTGAACAGCTCGGACGCCTTTCCGGAATGTGGCCACTGCCCGAAGGGAGGAGAACCAGAGCTGTTAGTTGTTATACCAAAATAATGTGAATCTAGATGCGAGGGGCATAGGGTATGGTAGCAGGTAAAAGGAGCACTATCGCGTGGAACCGAAATCTCGATCAATATGTCTCGTAGTGGCAGGAATGTTCATAAAAAAATTAAAAGAAAAGAGGGCACGTATGCGTTATTGCTGTACAAAGTGACAATCGATGCAGAAATTTTTAAATAATGTTATATATTATATATAATTATATAATAATATTATATATAATTATATAATATTATATATAATATATATTACACTCATCTCATTAGGGATACTTTCTAGACTTTAGAGGTATGCAATCTCGCCCGAGTCTGCAGAACCCAAACTTCGGGACAGGACGGCGAAGTTCGGGCCAGATCGGGGCGGATCCAAATACTCTCGAATTGGTCGGACATCCCGAATGTTTTGACTCTCGAGATCGGACTAGGGATTGAAGCCCGTGCGGGCAGTCTATCTTCATATCGTTCCAGCAAAAGAGGGATGCAATTGGTTCCCGAAGGCAGAGATGCCGCTATGACGATTGCATCCGGTTTTTGCCGAATCGATACGAAGGTAGACTGCCCGGTCGGGCTTTAGT
Source organism: Holcopasites calliopsidis (assembly GCA_023838395.1). Lineage (NCBI taxonomy): Eukaryota > Metazoa > Arthropoda > Insecta > Hymenoptera > Apidae > Holcopasites > Holcopasites calliopsidis. Next base: position 515,892 of record JALHAQ010000024.1, read on the forward strand.
CCCGAGTCCAACCTCGGGAACCGAAGTCTTCAAGACCCGCCCGAACTCGCCCGAACCTTTCCAGTACGTCCCAATCTCGAACTTTGGGGTACTTGCACACCTCTACTAATTTCTCCACCAAACTTACAGCTGGCCCATGTCAATCAGAATGTCAACGTTATAGTTGTGATATTAGTGAATGATATCAAATATGCGCATTATGCGAGGGGAAAATGGAGTATTTTTAATCAGTGTGTTCGATAAACCCTGGGCATCGATCATCATCATCCGTGTAAATTTAGACCCTAAGGGGCTTACACCGGTGGCATACGTTTGTAACTTATCCAACTTCAATAGGTACTTGGGACACCACAAAGATCACTGTTACGAGTCCTAACTCTCCCTATTTCATACCAAAGCACACGCGCGCACACACACAGTATGCATTCAGACACTACTGTACGTAGCACGTATGATTAATGTTGCTTCTTCTATTAAAGAATTGTAGCTGATTCATAAAATTCCAAAGAAGCTCGCCTTATAGCAAATATAACAATAAATCATTTATTAAGGGCCCACGAATAGTTTCTCCTAACACGATAATGTACCGATGCAAGTCGCGAATTTTGCACGGTTGTAAGACGTGCCATTATCCCCACCATCCCGCCTTCAAAGTGTCTTCGAGATCCAAATTCGCCGAGGGTCGAGCGTTATCTACGTTTGCAATCGACGATGACAGGCAGCTTATGAGTTACCGAAACATGAAAAATCAAATTCCTATGTCTGTCACTTTATAATCATGAGATTGTCATAATCGAACTGCTGAGATCCGCACGGTGAAAATGATACCAAACACCATTATATTCAAACAATCTTTAATTAAACGTGGAAAATATAAAATACAATAAGTTTCCTCACGTCGGTGATAGAGTACTAATATGTACACATATTCTAAACTATATCGTGCTTGGCCTCATTTTAATCAGAAAAATCTCACAAACACGTTAGTAAAAGTTTCATTAAAAAAAATTAAAAAATATCTCATCGCTGCATTGGTGTTGTCACGCCGATATGATTGCTTGACTCACGGACCTCTTTCCCCTTGGCTGCTATTGTCTTTTCTTAATCCGAACCTCGACCCCGACACGGCGCACGTGCGTAGGGTAAAAAAATTCATATACCCGCACGGATGTAAGGCGCGCTTTCGCCCCAAATTTGCGCTCAACATGCGTGCCTTAGTGTAATTATTGGCAAGCGGATTGCGAATTCCCAAAATTGTTTGACATCAAGTCGAACCTCTTTTTTTCCTATTCAAATTTTGCACATTTCTCTAGTCTTCCCCAAATTTTGTACGTTTTGAAACAAGTGCAACAGCTTTGTCGATGTCGTAGGTATACACCAAGATCTTTTGATACCTAATCACCTGATACATCAAGCAGATGTATAAACTGAAAATCGTTCGATAAATTCATCGTCATCCTCGAAGCGGAGGAACCTGCTTCCAAAGAAAAAACTACGATCTTCGAACTGCGAATAGGAGCGAGTTAATTAAAACTGTTTTACGTAAGCACATCAAACAACGGTTAAAAATGATAGTTACTGGCAAGCTTGAACGGGCAAACTTGTTAAATTTGTGATACACAACAGCCATGAACGTGTAGACATAGAAATATACGTTTTGATAGAACGTGCGCAGCAAAGGCAGCATATCTGCAAAAGCGATGCCGATCTCTCGTGAAAACTGAAGGTAAATTTGCATGAAACTCAATTCTCAGTTATAACGTTGCATAAACGATATTCGGCCATGTTGAATTCGACGCTGCTGCCGCCTTGTTAGGGAATAGTGCTCGCCAAACGTTAAGTTAGCTCTAGCAGAAAAGCTCAGCGAGAATCAATTACGAATCGAACGATGTCAAAATATACGTTGAAACGCAGGTACCGTGGTGTAAGTGCACGTAACGGTGAATTATTGAACACTGAACTTGCATTTCTCTGTATCACTTACGCCATCTTACCTGATTAACCATAATAATTAATTCGATTCTGTTTGAGTCAATCGGTAGGATATTCATCGCTTTATCATACGACAATGTATAAATCGTACTTAGCGCTTTTTTTATACACTCATGTGCAGGATAATTCTTTCGCTGGTAGACTGAACAAGAAAGTTGTCTGCCAGCTGTGAAGACTTCGACCAAAAACGTGTCGATTATCGATTTATACACTAGTTTTTAAATCTGCCAAGTTATAAGTTGCACGTACCTAGCTGATTTATCGATCTTGGACCTTTGTGTGATTCTGGTATCGCCGACGATCAATGTTTGTACAACCGATTATGCACTTTGAGTAAAAGAATTGAGAATTCGTAAAAAAAACTGCTGATGCAGTAAATCTGCGTCGATTTATGCAATCAGTTGAACACCTCATAACTATACATGAAAACAAGTGTGTGTGTCCATATGTGAAAAAGAAAGTGAGAGTAGAAAAACGAAACTAGTATTTTCTCTGTAGACCGTTTAGAAGGAATGGTCCTTGACTCAACCAGCGCGAGAATAATCCTTTGTAGTATTTCCTACCTTTGACCCAAACAGTGAGATTTTGCCGGAATAACGGATTTCTTTCGTTGCCCCGTACATAAGTTGCTTGTTCACTATTATTCCGACAAAATTTCAATACCAAATCGACCGAAGGATGTGCATTAAGATGAGCAGAACGGAAAGGAAGGTACAAAGACGCGCGTACCGTCGAGGTAACTGCTGTAGGCAGTGTTTCCTTTCACCATGCCGGTCTGCATCATCATCATCCCCACATCTGTAAAAATCGAGCGATCGGCCCGGACACATGTGTGTAAGTAACGTGGCAGGGATATTGTAGCGAAGTGACTGGACCGTGGGTATGGCTGGGGCATCGAAAAAAGGATCTGGGCTATGACTGGAAACGACTATTTAGCACACTTATGCTGAAATTAGTTTTGCTGACGAGCAAATTCAAAATTAATGGCATTATATCTGTTATTGATAAATATGCAGAACAGTAGAACCATCTCCGATTTCAATGACCTTGGACTATGGTGTCAGGGTCACCATTCTGAGCAACTCTTTCTTATACATGTAATAGGTGGTCTTTTTTAGTTTTCGAGATATTCACAAAAATATGCTTACAACCACGTAATTTGGTGTACTTTGATTAGATTAGTGCAAGAGTATACTAAAATACTAAGACAAAGGCAATAACGTAGGTCACAAACCTAACCAAATTACTGGTTAGATTAGTTTACAATAATTTAATTTGGTAGCTTAGACGTAGCCTAACCTAATCAATATTTAATTTAGTCAGTAGCCCAACTTAACCAATAATTTTGGTTAGGAACATAACCTAACAAGTACTTGGTTAAGTTAGAAATTAATCTAACCAGTTAAGTTATTAAGAGACTAAAAGACTAAGCCAGTACATAGGCTACTAACGTAACGAAATTACTGATTACATTAGATTTCTAACCAAATTACTAGTTAGATTACTGACGAAATAGGCTACTAACGTAACGAAATTACTGGTTAGGTTAGGTCCCTAAAAAATTATTGGCTAGAAAAGGTTCCTAACAAAATTACCGGTTAGGTTAGGGTAGTAATTATTATTATATAGTAGATATTATTGCCTCTGTCTTTTAATCTTTTAGCATTGTCTTTTAATACCTAATGTAAAATTCTATCAAACATGCTGCCCAAAATTTACGTAGTTTAGAATTAGCTTCTGTTACAAATATCTCGAAAACAAAAAGGGTCGGCCTATTATTTGTATAGGAAAAAGTTGTTCAGTATGATAACCTTGGCAACATATTTTTAAGGTCATTGAAATCGGAGGTAGTTATTCTGTATAATTACCCTGTTATTTGTTATCTTCGCTCACATTAGTTCCATTTTTGCAGAAAGAATATAGGGACGCTTAAAAAAAGGATAATATAAAACTAATATTGTAATGAAATCTCACCACCTCCGATGTATCCTCTGATGTTTTCGGATTATCTCATAATCTTAAATACAGATATTTCCACCAATCCGACAAGGGTTAGATATTCGTGAAAAACTTGATTGCCCAGGGTTTAAAACTATCATGATGAGTATTATCTTTGATTTCAGATGAACTGAATGTATGAGTGGGTATAGTGTGTCGCATTGTAGAGAAGCCGCGTTGCGAATTAATCCCAGTTCCTACTTGATGAGATTCCTACTTGAACTACCTGAGATGATAGTGGAGATTGTATTCGTCGAGTATACATAACCTAAAAAATGATTATCATCCAAGTATCCTACGAGTAGTAAGCTTCGCAGATAGCGAAGCGTACGTTATTGTCAGTTTCAGAGCAGGAGTACAGAAGACCCGCGATAAATTTTCAATCAGACGAACCTGCCGATCAACAGAGGCTGTCGTCATTAACGACAGTTGGCACATTGAAAGTCCTCACACGATCGAAGAGAGGCTTTAAGGTAAGTCTTAATAGTGAGAGTAAGTTGAAAAACAGACAGAGCAGTAGAAATAGACAGACAGAAAGAGAGAGAGAGAGAGAGAGAGAGAGGAGTGGGGCGAATTAAGGGAAACTGACAGAGAAGTAGAGAGCGAGTGAATCTCGTACGAAGCTTTCGTATCATCAAGGCATAAAAGGTATTCGAATCGGAAATCTAATTATGCATGCAAGGCGAGCGAGAAGGGCACACGCTAGAGTGCAGACTAATTTCGTCGATTGGCCAGGTGGACATGCGCCAACTGCCAGAACTATCAAGGGTTTACATATCACGTGTGTGTCAGTGGTATTTCATTTTTCACGAAAGTCAAATTTCCCCGATCGGATCTTTCGAATTGTTCGCCAAGGTAACGCGAACGGATTTGCTTGAAAAAAAACTTCGAATTGGGTCTCAAAGCGTGGGATCACTCCGACAAATTCAAAGGCACAGAGTTTTGAAAAGTGGAAACACGACGGGCACGAGAAACCGTGAAAAACGAATGAATACCTAACTGTAGCATCGCAATCGCGTTGAACAGTGTCTTTGAATGAAGATTAAAGGTGCAATCATCTCATCGCCATTGTTTTCATCATAATCATCAATGACCATAGTCTTGGCGCGTGGTGCGCAAGATAATGGCATACACACTCGAAGGCATATAGTATGTACATATAGTTAAGACACAGACAGACAGAAATATGCAAGGAGGCAATGATATATAGAGAAAAAAGAGTAATACCAGTAAAATAGAATCAAAAGGGGAGATGAAAATATGGAGGAGAGAGGTTAAATTAATTTCAATTTATACGGATCAAGGATTGGGCTGAATACAAAGAAAAAAGATGAGGATTTAAAAAATGGAAAAGGGATGAATATTTAGGAGTAAAAGGGGGGGAGATAGTTGTAAACGAGATAGTAAAGACTAAGCGAGCGAGAGTGAGACGTTACCTAAGTCCCGGCCCCAGGAGCGCTGCTGCTGCCCCACTAGATCATATATCACAAGAGGATGGTCACAACCATGTCACTTCGTTAATTTTCACGGTAATTACTGCTACTACGGCTTTCAGTGGCAGGGGGACAGATAGAAAAAGAAAGGGGACAGGATGAGGGAAATCATTGGACAAAGAGAGCTTCCTGTATGATTCGTCCGGTCTTATAGGTTAGTCTATGTAAGAGTCGTTAATCTCTTGCGAATCACACAGATGTCTTAGTCTCGAGCCGAATTTGTTGAAACTAAGATCAGGGGATGTGTGTGAATCGCAATATTTTTCGTATGTATAGCGCGCTCTATGTGTACATAGAGGCGTATCGTTTAATTGTTGCATTCAAGTATGTAAATTAACCTCCGATAGAACGGAGCCTGATCAATGAGAAATTGAGTAGCAAAGAATTCAGCAAGAATTAGAACGATGTCATTAAGGGCTATCTCTAGACTAGAAAGACTTACAATTTTTGCACTTGCACTTCTTGATCAGAGTTTCGTCTCTTATATCCTCGTGGCATGCTTTGCAATAGAACCACGCCCTGTAAAATAAATGGGGGTTAATCGACACAGGGATAAGCTGTAGACTCTATGTGGTAAAATATCAAACATATTATTCTTAACGCTAATAGCAATAAAACAAACGGAAACGAAATAACTTTCAGAATATTATTAACTAGCTAAGTCCTTAGCTAAGTCATAATCTCCTATTAATCCTTGGTAATATATTATAGTATAAGGCTGTTATTCCTGTACCCTATATGTCTAGATTAGAATGGAATTGCGGAAATGTTCGTGCAAGAAGTTATTTCCACTATAGGAATAAAAAAATATACAAATCTTGCTAAGAATATACTAAAATGTGTTTGAAACAAAACATTTTACATTATAACAATACCCTGTAAACTTTTTAATAAAAAATTTTAATCATACATCTTATAAAAATCATTAACCTAGAAATTGTGTAATCACTTCATGAGAAAAGTAAAGCCAAACCATTTAATTTACATCGTATATTTGCTACAATGACGGCATACAGCGAATATCATGTTTTTTTCGAAGTATGATTTTATGCTGAAATGCTTTGAATCATTGTAATTGACTAAGAATATCGTGTTAGTATGCCATACTCAGTTAATTAGAGATCAAGGCTTTATTTGTGTCATTCTATTAGTACAAACAAGATTTCCTCTGTTTTTACTAATAACTAGAAAGCGGTGACTTTTGAGCGGCGTTTTCTAACATTATTGCAGCAAATAAGTGATATAACTTTCTCAAAGATTCTATAAAGTACAGGGTGAAAAAAATGTTTTGACGTCGCTAGCACAGGTAAGTTGTACACCTTCGTATCACTAATGATTCGTTGAAAAAAATTTTCGCAAAATTGTCCTTGACCTTAAAAATTAATATCGGCAGTGTTTTATCTTACCCTGGTCTACTCATCGTGAGGATAAAAAGTGTTAAAGGAACCATGGGCCAGCAACTCAACCATTCTTTTGAAAAATAGTGACCTTAATTTTCGGGATCAAGGTCAAAATTGTTTTGATTTTATCTTAATCTATTCATCGCGAGGATAAAAAGTGTCAGAGAAACCATGAGTCGCAGCCCAACTGTTCTCTTGAAAAATAATGACCTTCATTTTCAAGGTCAAGGTCAATTTTACGGACATCTTTGTTCAACAGTGTACATTACTACAATCTCTGTTTGGAAATCAATAAATCGAAGATAAAGCTATCCTTCGGAACTAAGCTTTCCTGTAAAAATCGAATTCTGCAATATAGTTCCAGTTAAATAAACTAGGCTTACCGTTTCACTTCGTCGGCAGATTGAGCAATGAAGAATCCCTGAGTATTTGCAACGATCTTGGCACCACGTGGATTTATCGAAATCTTACTGTCGCCGCCACCTTCGCCCTTTATCTCGATCGCCAGTAGCAACAGCTTCAACTTCGTGAAGCATAACCTAGGACGAACGTTTGCATAATATCCTATCCTTTCTCAACGGCATACAATAGTAAAGTGTGTCAAGCGTAGTTACTTTTACCCACACATATACATATAGATAGCAATTGCGTGTAACAGTGATTTAAGGTACAGTAAATTTTGTGTAAATGATTGCTTAAGAAAGTAAGGCAAAAGCACAAAGATACGATACAATGTATATAGCAAAGAAAATTTTTCAACACAGGACTTTAATTTGCAAATATTCACTTATGGAACACATTCTACAAAATTACTTTGGATTGTAGATTAAGGAAATGTTAATAGTGTCATACACGTGGTCGTGCAGTGTAAGAATATAATTGTGTACATGGAAAAAACAAAGAACTCGAATGATAACGTAAGGAACGATGAATAATAACCAAATTCGAAGTTGACCGAACAAAAGACAAAAACTTGCTAATGTTGAAATTTCGAAGCGCTACAATTAATAATAATACTTATAGAAATTATAAAAATTGTGTGTGAGAAATCATGGCTGATGAAAGTCGAAGTAAGAATAAATGTCCTTATTTTTAATAACATAATAAATCGCGATATAATTTATACTGCATTAATTAATAATACTTTTCTCTCTGATTCTTAGCACGTTTCTCACATACAAAAACAGTAACTACAGTAAATAGCAGTATATATTGAGATAATTGTATACGTAGATCTATATGGAAATAAAAATACAAAAGAAATATTTAATTACTAACACTACAATAAACACCGATATAGTTTTATATGTATACTTTGTTCATCAGAAGCATTCAAACACGCTTTTTACCCATTGAAAAAAGAATCCAAACATTATAGTCTTGCTATTACCAATAACAAATTGTCCCCAAAATGCGATCAAACTCTATTTCCTTTTATTTTGGCGTTTACATACTTCTGACTGCTTAATTTAATTAATATTTCACAGGAGTGATGCAGAATGTTAGTCGTAGCGTGAATAAACACCCACAGCATTACAGAGCGCACTTAATAAATTTTCTTTACGCGAACGGTTAAGAGTTTGCACTATGTTTAAAAGTACATAATTACATAATTCTGTTCGTATCGTCCGTCAGTGAAGTTTCGTTGAAACTCTGTTCTGGCACCTCGGTAAAGGATAAACTATCAAAGGAGCATGAAACGCAAAGCAAGCATTCTCAACAGACGGCAAACCGGTGAACTTACGACATAATGCAGTTACTCTGTAACGATTTCAATCATGCGAAGATGGAAGAAGTCTAGTGCTGTTCTAAACTAGAAATTCCTATGCTAGCCAAATACTCGAGAAACAGATCGACGAACTAACAACCTTACTACTTTTCTTACGAGACGTATATTTCAAGATACTGTAAAGAACAATGATATCAAATAGAAAGTCCTGGTGTCTACGGAAACGGGTTTACATCTCGTGTACCGTAATGTAATATTTCCAACACGCGCAAACCAAATGGTGACGGCAAACCAGACATGTGCAAAACCAACAGATAAACTTTCGCCGAAACCAATAACCCTAGGTACGCAAAGTAGCGGTGCTGAATAAAAGAACGCATTGAAAATAGGAAATTGTTGCGGCTTTTATTATCTAATGCAAGAAAACAGCCTGATGTATTACCAATATACCGTACAAAGTGTTAAAAAAACGTTTTTCCCTGGTAATTTCATACGTACTCGACACCTCTGGATCCACGGAGATTCGTAAAACACCCCGCCAAATTGACCTTGATCTTTAAAATCAAGGTTAACATTTTTTTATTTTATCCTATGCTACTCATAGTGAGGATAAAAAGTGCCCGAGGAACCATGAGTCGCAAATCAATCGTTCTCTGGAGAAATGTCGGCCTTAATTTTGAAGATCAAAATTTAAGGTTAAGAGCTTTTTTTATTTTATCCCGTTCTACTCATAATAATGATAAGAAATACTAAAGGAACCATGGGTCGCCACTCGACTGTTCTTTTGAAAAATGGTGACCTTAGTCTTCAAGGTCGAAGTCAATTCTGGCGGAGATTTTCTTTAATAGTATTCTTAGCCAACCAAAAAAAAAGAATATTTTTTTACACCGTGTACTTCAAATGTTATAGATTGATCAAGAGGTGAAATAAATTAACACTACGTTGACCTTGCAAGGTACAACGATTAGAAGACATTATACGATAATTTAGCAACATTCTAAATGACAAGTAATGTCGTCATATGTGCTGAGTTTCTTTACTCGTCCCATGTTTTATTAATTATGAAATCAAGATGGTTATTACTCGCTACTTGAATCAATAAAGGTTTCTGAATGGGAATACTCGAACACTGCTGCTAAAGGTTTTTTTCTTTTTTCGTTATTGTGAACGAACTTAATTAATTACATACAACGTAATATGATGTACTCCAGTAAAAAATTTTCGTTTTAATTAACGTTTCAAGGTCAAAGGGATTCAATAACGTACGGCATTGACAAGTAAACAAGGTGCATACAGCAAACATGGTGAAAAATTAGGTAAGAGAATACGGTTGCAATAAAGTAGAAAAACAAACGTGTCTAACGACTTACAAGATACCATATAATGTTAAAGTACCTACATAAACAACGTAAAAGTGGATACAAATGAACAATGTGTGGATGATCCACATACGTGTAAAGAAATATCTTTAAAACCCCCATAGATTTGTGTATTGGAGCATGTGGTTTGATTTAAAGGGTAACAGACAATACATAGATATTAGCAGAACCGACAGATGTTCATCATGGACCTGAAGGGCGGTGCATAGTTCCTCTAACTTGAAATTGGTGCCGGAAGGAGAAAACGTTGTCAGACATTTTGAATCGCCAATTTAATACTGCACTCTATAGTCGAGTTTAAGTATCACCAAGGGTTGCAGGGAAGCCACAGAATAGGCTTAATTAAAACGATTATACAACCGCAATCACAATATGTACATTATAGATTGCATTATATATGCAAAGAATTATCTCACAGGGAAACCAGCAAAAGACGTTTTTTTAATAAAGTTATACTATTTTCTGGAAATTAAATATAATGCATTTTTATTCATTCCACATATGACGACTGAAAGAATTCGAATGTGTACTTTGAATGTTTACCGCAGCTGCTACATAGGCTTGTGTATCCATTGTCTGCATGATTGTCTGCTAGATAGACAGATAGCAGCACTGGATTGGCGGCACAAGATGGCTGACAAGCATTCTTCTCACGCTTCAGCTATTTCATTCCTCTTGTCCACAACTCAAGCTTAGGCACTGTTCTTCACGTCTACGGTGTTTATGAACAACTACTGCATTTAGTTACTGAGATAAGTTTCGAAATTCATTCCCTAATAGTCACTAGGTTGCCATTAGCGGGACTAATGGCAGCAACACCGGTCAAAATCGAGCCAAGTTTGGCCGCCAACATGTAACGCCATATTATAACTTAAATAGCGATCAAATTTTCACAGTGTTTTGTTGGTTCTCAACACGCAGCCATCTTTAACCGTTTGAATCAAAGGTATCGAACTGGCAGCTTTTTCTCAGAAAAAGGGGGAATTTCTTTCGTTTCACTTCACTTGGGCGAATTTCTCTTTACACAAACCCCAAAATCGCGAGCCGCCAGTTCGACACAACGTACGCTGCGAACAGTTGATCACCATTTACACTTTAATGTAGCGCTGCATGTCTACAGCCAAACTTAGCTCAACTTTGGCCGGTACACCGTGTTGACCTGCCTCACTTGACTATCAGAGATGCGCTACATTCCATGAGATTGCATTGCGTTACTTATTGTATTTAAGGCAGCACTCAGGATATTAACACACGCGGTATAATAAATTGTAATTACAAATATCATGCCAAGCAAATTTAATGTAATATTTTATGTAATTAATTCATAGTTTAATTTATCCATGAACATTGCAGTTTATAAGTTGCATGATGCTTTGTATTCGTATAAAACAAAATACTGAAATAAATTTGATCCAGTTGTTTAAGATGTTATGACTTTCATTCTTTATCTAGCGACACGCCGCGGCGTGTAGCGTAAGCTTTAGAAGCGCGAAATTTGAAACGAGATTGCGAATCAGCACATGTCCAAAGTATTTGAAAATGTTTAGAAATCCCTTTGATAGCTATACTTGAAGATTATTAACTAATCAATAATTATCTGCAAACAGATTTTTAAACATTTGACACTTCATCTTTATTCATTCTCCTAATGACTTAAAATTAATGGAGAGATATATAATATAAGAAAAGGAGCGTGATACAGTGAGTATATACATAGTTTCGCTGCATGTACATTAACACTTTCCATTCGATCGAATTTTTACCATAAATCCAAAGTTACAAAATTATATTTAGAAAGGAATACGTAAGGAAATATGCCTTCATTATCACTCTTCAGTACTACTGACAAGTATCCTGTGTGGCGCATTAAATATCCTTTGTAACTTATCTCAGTAACCACAGAATGACATGTTCAATATACCGTAAAGACACGTGAGAATTATCGCATAGTATCGAAAAATGAGTACACTTAAGTGAAATCATTGTTTAATCACAATCATAATTTGTAGATGTTATATCAACTAATAACATCATATTTATTTTATAATGTTATGTATGTAATAAACGTGTTCAATGTAATATATACATTTATTAATTCAGGGAATTCCTAAAATATAGTACAAAACAAGTAATGACCCACTTAGATCATAGGATTGTCAACTCGCTGAGAAAATTTTCTATAAATCTTCTGGATATATTACATTCGCAATCGAATGTATATGCACTTGATACAAAGAAAAGAGCAGCAGGCATGCGTGTACAACGAACGTGTTCTGTTAACAGAAGATTAGAACACTACACAACTAAGAGCACACACTATAAGAACGATCAAAATGGAAAGAACGCTTCTTCCCCATGTATTCCTAAAAAATGTTACGTGTAAAATATCAAAAATGTACTACGCCTAAATTGTTCTTATGCTTTGCGTGTATCATGAAAATATTTGTTTAATAAAATATCCCGTTGTTAGGATCGTACGAAGCCATGAAAAAGTGTTACTAAAAAGGAAGTACAAATTACAGAAGACATGCAGATTCCGTCGAACGACGTATTTTCCAAATTCTGAATGGACGCAACAATTACTGTTTTAATAGCATCCAATCTACGTAAAAAAATAAAAAGTCTGCGGTATATTATCATTGATGTTAATTTCTAAACTTATAAACTACTATTAAGTGGATTTAAACCAAATCTTTCAACAACATAGGAATGCTGCCTAAAATGAAGAACATCAACTTATCGTCAACTACAAAGGTTGATAAATCTGAATATTTAATTTACCCCAGAATTGCATAATTAATAGTTATCTGATATGCAAAACCCTAAAGTATTCTCAAAAGGCATTGAAGTATCGAGATTGGTAAGATTAAGCACCGGTATATTACGTACACAAATTGCTATCACTGCTTATTTAATTAAAAATTTCCCATCTGTCACTAGATAGCAATCAAACAAGTTTACACCTTTTGGTAATATAGGGACTGATGTAGTAACGATGCAACACATATTGCATCTTGCATTGCAAACTTTTTTTACTACTTTTCCTATTAATTTCACTTTAAAAAATTTTCCTTAATAAAAAAAACATTCGGGCAAAAATTATTGAGCACGAATAAAGTTGATTAAGTAGCAATCCCCTTTTGTACATTCCTGATAAATCTTTGTCCGCTTCTACATTCTATATATACTTTCAGAAAGTAATATTCGCACGTCACGCTTCGTATTATACAATCTAGTCCTCCAAATAATATATCGAAGTCGTCGCGAAATCTGCATCAATCTGGGACTACTACTTCTACTCGTAATACAAAATAGACTTCTGCGAAAATGCTCGAGCAATCGGTTACGAAACCATTAAGCCGAATAAAAAAAAAAGCAAACAACAACTTGTTACTTGTAAAGTGATTGGCCGAACGTGTATAGAATTCCAAAAAATACATCGAAGAAAATATAAAAGTACCAAACAAAAACTACGCCAGCCAAAAAGACTTCGATAGAAAAAGGATTAAAGGGTCAAGAAAAAAAATGAAAAAACCGAGGTGAGGGGTGACATCTGTAGCTGCGTTTGTGCAGGGTGTCCCATTACAGGTTGCAAATATTTAATGGGGCGATTACTGGGGCGACCCTGAAAAACTTTTTTCTTTGCCAAAATGTTGCGTAAGGCTTCGTTTTTGAATTATTAACGGAAAAGCCTGACCAATTAGAGCGCGCGGTCTGGAACACCCTCGCGGCTGAGCTCGCGCTCTGATCTGTCAGTGTTTCTCGTTAATAATTCAAAAACGAAACCTTACCCAACATTTTAGCAAAGAAAAAAGTTGTTCAGAATCGCCTTAACAATCATCCTGTGTGCTTGAAAGTGTATTTTACACTATCCGTATTTTCTCATAACAACACTTTAATAAACTTAACCAATATATCGAATCAGTTCATTGTATGCGAAATATCAGTCATTTTGCAATAAGAAGTTGTTTTAATGAATTGTATGTGTATAAATTTATTTATTATATCGCAAAACTAAATATACTTGGAAGCGTATTATCCCCACAGCAATCACCCCTTGAAATATTTTTAACCTGTAGCGAGACACCCTGTATGTGTAACTATGTATGTATGTACACGTCCCACAATGGGGATATCCGAATTGCACAAGAAAAGGTGTGCGAGATGAACAATATAAACAGGCAGAGAAACAAAATCTCGCACTATGGTGTTTTTGTTTTTTCAAAGTATTTTCATATACGTGCCCGTGTTTTGTATACGCGATGCTGTACGTATGTTTGTATATGTGTTTCGTACGCATGATGTGTCGTTGTCGATATCGAAAAAATTTGCAATACGTGGCAGCCGATAGCAGCGAGAACTTACTCGCTGGCTTGGGGGAATGTCATCCCGGTAAAGGACGGGGAGAGGGTTTCCGTGTACATCTCGCAGCCCGTGCCCTGCAGGTAATCATTCTGCCACGCTTGAGTATCCGGCGACTGAAACACCAACCAATCAAGCCCCACGTCATCAAACCGTTCAAAAAAAAAAAAACGCTGCACGCTGGTTGAACACCTGACACGAGGAAGAACGCTGACACTTGGCCCGCATCCTATCGTGCAGGAAAACAAGGCAGAGCAAACATTGTCCCCCACGATTATACCACGTCAAATTGACGTATGTTGGTATGGACGTGTATTGTTCAACGTGAAAGACTTATCAGGGTCAAAGGCGGTTACGAATTCGCGAGGACGCGCGTTAATCGCGATAATCTTCTGAAAAAAAAACTTGAATTAACAGTTTTAAAGCGGTTTTCTACAAAATCTATCTACAATTCCTAGGACATCTAAACTGTTGGCCAGTTTCATCCTATTCCCTTCATTCTTTTACCTTAAGTTCCTGGATAAGAAAAAGTTTCGCTGTAAAATATTTTTTTTGTTAATGGCAGAGCGATCGAGCAATTGCGATCTTAGATTGCATGATTAGAATGTGATAATAATGTTCATGTAGTTAAAAACCCTATGTGATAACAGTACCCTCCATAGCTCTCGATGCAGGTCAGACTGTTCCAGAGATGCACGTTTTATCAAATATACTTTTACAGTTTCTCCAAAACTGTACCTAATTATAGTTATCGACAAATCATAAAGACCTTGTCACCTGTTACTCGCAATAGGGTGCAGATTCGTGTGTAAGTACATTTTTTCATTTTTACCAACACCCTTTCACGCATTTTGGAGCCCCCGAACCGTGATAATCGAGACCGCCCTTTCAACGATACGAAACAAGTAGGGATGTGCGGACAGTATAATGTGTCGGTACCCTGATCGTCACGGCTCGGCAAGAGTCGGCCGATCTGCGCAGCTCCTTCTACAGCGAACAAAGTAGATAGGAAGTGTACGCAGGCGCTAGGAGAGAGAAAAGACAGACCCATGCGTGCAAGTTTACTTTTAGCTGGGACAGAGACTAGACCGAGAGTTTAGAGTTACCTGAGGTCATCGAGCTCTCCTAACTTCCCCGAACCCGCCCGAACCCGACCCGAATCGAACCCAACCCGACCCGAAGCCGAAAACTCAGGCACCCGCACATCCCCAAAAACCAGACAGGCTCTTCCTGTATCCACCTTCGATACGTTATCACAAAGTCGCTTTTTCAAAATGGAACGAGTCACTAACGAGATAAAGATGACACCTACTAATCACCTACAGTTCCTAAGGCTTACCTATCATCCAGTTGCCGTTAATGATCCTTGCTGTTTTAATCTTTCATTATACGCATGGAAGATATTCGATTCAATCGATACCGAGGACCATCAGCACAATATGGCCGACAATTCATATCCAAAGTGAGTTTAGTGTCAAACGGTTCTTAATGTATTTAGGGTGTTTCGTTTAACTGCGATAGGTGTAATATCTCACAAAATTTTAAAGTTACAAGAAAAATGCTCTGAAAAAAATTGTTTGGTATTAGAGGGACAACAATTTTGGTTTTAATTTAATTTTTTATTTTAATTCAATTTTGGTTTCTAACCTCGAAACTAGAAGCGCTTGTGAAAATTAATGAGCAAGGGAAGATCGGAAGACTCTAAATAAGAAAATGAGAAAATAAGAATTTATATTGCATATCTGAATGCGTTGCAGTGACTACTTCGGTTCTGATTTATGACAATTCTACTACATATAATAATATTATGTTGCATATCATTGCATTTGTCTCAAGGAGCGCTATCAGATTAAAAAATATATCTAAGATTCCACTAGAAAAATTAACTTGTTTTTTATATTTCCCTCACCACTGCCCCCTAGAGAAATATTATTTATATTAAGCAATATCCCCCTCAATATCAAGCAACTTTTGTAAGAAGATTTTTTCTGTAACTTCAAGCTCACGTGAGATATTCCACCGTTTCCAGTTACACGAAATAGCCTGTACATACAATACAGGGTGGTCCAAACAAGTATCACAGGTTATAACTCCGTTACCAGTGCAGTTACAGAAACATTTTAAAGAAAGATCATGAGTTGAAGCAGTACGGTGCATACCCATAGGATCATTTTCTTTTTTAAATATGCAATTGTGTATCTGCAATAAACAATTGCATTACTTTTTAACATTCCTCTTCGATGTTCTTATGTAAAAAATCGTCGGAATGCAATGGCAAAAAGATGATAAGTTATGGTATTTGTACTTCATAACTAATTTTCTTCCCGCACATCCTTGCTGTCCACGGTACCTGATCGAATTTGAACCATACGTGAAACTTACAGAAAAAAAGAGCGGAAATACAAAGAACGTCACTGAAGCGATTAAGGGTGGCTTACATCGATTAGGTGTAGAGCACAAATACGGTACTGTATAATATACATATAGTTAATACGTTCATATAGTATGTATATTGATATACAGGGTGTCCTGTAACCCATAGAAGAGCCAGATAGGGGAGATTCCTGAGGCGATACAGCAGAAGCTTTTCCTTTGACAAAATGTCGCTCGAGGCTTTGCTTTTGAATTATTAACGAAAAACACTGGCCACCCAGAGCGCGCGTAGAGCCCGCTCTCACGGACGAAGTGTCACGTCGCGCTGGATGGTGACGTTGGGTCGGTGCCCCGATCCAAACGTGTCGATATAGCAAGGAGCAAAAGTTGCATCGAATATCGAATCATTGTAATGAAGAATAGTGTCGAATTATTCGTTATTTGTTAATAATAACAAAGAATTCGAATATTAATTATTAACGGGAATAATGTTCGTTATTCGTGAATAATATTCTAATCCTTAGTTATTATTCACGAATAACAAATAATTCGAAATCATTCTTCATTGCATTGATTCGATTATTATTAACGAATAACGAATAATTCGACATTATTCTTCATTGCACTGATTCAGTATTCGATACAACTGCTGCTCTCTGCTATACCGACGCGTTTGGATCGGGGCACCGGCCGTTGCGACATTCGGTTCTGAGTGGCCAGTGTTTTTCGTTAATAATTCAGAAGCAATGCCTCAAGCGACATTTTGCCAAAGGAAAAAGTTGTTCAGTATCGTCGCAGGAATCCCGCTTATCCGCCTCTTCTATGAGTTACGGCACACCCTGTATAGTCCATATACTGTATAACAGCGGAGTGGAGCGTAGTGAAAAAACATAGGCGTGGCGAAGCTTCATCCTTTTTATTTCTGTCCAATTCAAGAGACTATGGATCCTTCTCAAGTGATTCCGCCGTTGTTACTGCGAGTACAAAAAGAGCGTCAAACGGTCAACTACATCTACGCTGTTCTCAGACAGGATTGCTACGGTGAAAATTCTCGAACCAACTTTACGTACTTTCCTGAAAACTTTCCTCTGTTCCGCTGTGGCATTCCACCTTGTAGTATCATTAAAATGGATACTCCGTAGGATCAGAAAGATTCATGAAGTAAAAAAGGCTTCGTAACAAAGAGAACAACAAACATTAATCGGTACTTCGAATTACTGCAATAGCCGACCCTATTTATTTCTTCAACAATACTGCATTTTCTATTTTGATTGGATATTCGAATACACTGGATGGTATAATGCATTATTTTAATGGCAATTTCGTGCTGCACGATGGTTTGCAATACTAATCCATTACTTCAACAGAAAGCTTGGATAAAACAAAAGTTACCGTTGTTGTTAATTGTATAAATCGTGAACAGGATTGTCGCTATTATTATCAGATAATTACTGGCGTTACTCTTATATTCCAAGACTAAAAAATATGGAGAAGACTTTTTAACAAGGAACACATCATTATGCTTATCCCTGATGCAGAAGTAATAACGTCTGTTTCTTTAATTTGATCTCTTCATACTTTTTTTGCAAAAAATTTTGCAACGGGTAACACGACTGACGCTTATACACTTGAGTGTAAAAAATACAAGTGATGATTGTAATTAAAGTAACGACAATTAAAAGTAACGAAATAGAAAATCAGAATAACATTCAGTGTTTCATCACTTTATATTATCACTTTACAATTTTACATCACTTTAAATTTCATCACTTTCATCGCTTTACATTATTACTTCATATTTAAATGAGGAAGTAATCCGATTTAGTGTTTTAACAAATTGCAACGTAAACAAATGAAATACCATTCCTCTTTGTTTAAAATAAAATCTTCTACATATTTCTCGAGCTTGACAATTTATTCATCGTTTGGATCGAGGATTCATCCCGTTAATAATGCGCTACTGGGGAATAGTATAGCAATGAATGAGGGGCAACCGGACCAATCTTGAAAGTCTGTGTCCAAAAAGTGACGAGATTAATGCTGTACGAATTCAAACACTGACCGCATCTATGAAAATTTTTTTAAATCGTTTACTGGAAATGCATTTGTACATCTGTTTTGTTGATTTTGCTTGTAGGAAGTGTTTGGATCAAATATAAGAAAAAGTACTTTCAGCGTTCAAAATAAGATGGATACCTTAAATGGTCATTTTTCATTAGTATTTTTTATTGTTTTGTTCAACGAAAGATTGTCATGCATTGTCGTGCAGGAACAATGCATTTTTACAGCCGCTCCAAACACTGTAGTCACCTGGGACACCCTGTATGTGATTTGAAGTTACATGGGTTTATACAGGGTGGGCCATTTAAAACAAGCCACCTGAATAACTCGCTTAGTTTTGACAATAAAACAAAATGGTTCAGATGAAACTTCCTTGATTTCGGGGGTCACACAATGTGGTGTAACCAATTTTTTTTATAGGTGATGGCGTAAAGCAAATATAAAAAACAAGCCTGTATCTTTAAATGGAATGGTACAGTTTTTTATTTAGCACCTAATAGAGCGTTCCAAGACGAATATAACAACCTATGAAGGTTACCCAAAGTCAAATACAATGAAAAGTAAATTGTCTCAAAATACTCTACAGTTGTTTCTGTTCTTTATTATAATTCAATGTAACTGAATATTTCCGAATGCAATGTACTGTGGGATATGAATGTTTGGCCGTTAGGCATGAATGTCACGAAGTATCGGGTGAGACAGGATATTTGGGAATCGTTGCGAAGAGTAAGCGATGAGCGTAAGGTAAATCTTGAGCGAATGCTGCTTATCGCTTGAATGGCTTCTAAGGAAGAGCATGCAAGATTCGGGGAATGCACGTGGAGCATAGAGTGCATGGGTTGCGCGTGGTCGAATTGTGGCACGTGGCAAAGGTGTATGCGTTTCGTGCATGAATGCGTGAACAAGTGTGTTTAGTCCTGTAAGATCTTTGTGCGGCAACAGAGTCGTCAGAAAGAGTATAGAGAGAGTACTAAGAGTCGTCAAAGAGTCGTTTAGAGAGTTGTCAGCGTTGCGTTGCGGGAAGAAACATTTTTAGTGTAATTCCTTTAACTGCTATTATTGTTTAAATACAAAGTTAATGTTAAAAGTTCCCCTGACTGTTTATTATTATCCCACAGTACAATGTAAACATGACTGTTTGTTTATGGTCTGTGACCTATATTAGCGATAACCAGCAGACAAAAAACAAACGCAAGTATTCATAGAGCACTTTAACACAATTTATTTTCCGTTGTATTTGACTTTGGGCAACCTTCATACAGGTCGTTGAATTCATCTTGAAACGCTCTGTCAGAATGTAAATAAAAAGCTATATCATTCCATTTAAAAATATAGGTTTGTCTTTCATATTTCCTCTACGCCTTCACCCATAGAAAAACTAACTAAAACACATTATCTGCCTCCCAAAACCAAGCAACCTTGATCTGAAGCATTTTTTCTATCGTCTAAACTATGTGAACTATTTACGGTGACATGTTTTAAATGCCCCCTTCTGTATACAAGGTGTCCCGTAACTTATAGAAGATCCGGATATGAGAGGTTCCTGAGGCGGTACTGAACAACTTTTTTTCTTTGGCAAATGTAGTTTGGGCTTTGTTTTAAAATTAATAACGAAGAACACTGGCCACTCAGAGCCCGCGCCCAGGGACGGAATGTCGCATCGGTTGATGCTCCGATCCAAACGCGTCGGTATAGCAAGGAGTAAAAGTTCTATTCACTCAATTCGTGAATAACGAATAATAATGTTACACCGACGCGTTTGGATCGGGACACCGTCTGAACGTCACCATCCAGCATGCAGCGACATTTCGTCCCTGAGCGCGGGCTCTACGCGCGCTGTGAGTTGTCAGTGTGTCTCGTTAATAATTCAGAAACAATGCCTCAAACGACATTTTGCCAAAGGAAAAGTTTGTTCAGTATCGTCTTAAGAAAATCTTCTATATCCGGATCATCTATGAGTTACGGGACACCCTGCATGCTTAACTGCTTTCATCCCTGGATACATAGCGAGAATGCATATTTCGAAAAAATAAATGATTTTTGCAGCCAACATTTGAATCGTCGACTCTGTTACTTTTCAAACACGTCTCGTTCTGTTTTATTCAACGACTTGTTAATGCGATATTAAGAGATATCTATAATAGCACAACACAAATGAGCGGAACCACAGATCCCGTCTCTTGAATCAGATTATGCGGGTATCTGTTGGATGTTGGATTGGTCATGGACCGACTTACTCAGTGGCTTTGGCAAAGGGCATTCCAATGAAGGTAGGGCTCAGTGTTTCGGTGTACATCTCCATTCCGGTTCCGCGCAGGTAGTCATTCTGCCAAGCCTGTATATCGGGTGACTGGTACCAATCAACCAACCATTTCTAAATTACACACGCTCCTATGCATGTACGGGTACGCGCGTTTGTCCACAGTGAGACGACCGTGTTGCATTCCGACAGCCCGTTTCATAATTCGACTTGTCTTCATACATTAATCGATCACGCGATGAGCCAATTAATGGCAATTGCTCTTTGAGCACAAAACGCACGCGGACAATGAAACTTGCAAGGATTGGCAGTCTTAAAACGCAAAAATGGGAGAATGATTTTCGTTCTAAATCAATTTTCTTGGACAGACAAAAAAATCGCACGCGATCACTGTGAACAGCCCAATCGGGAAAAAAACCTAGGGAACCTTGTTCACACATGCATAGATGAAAGGAACCGGCAGACATTTGATCTACCGTTGAACGACATTGTACTGACCGTCTTAAAGGAACGCATGGCGAACAGATTGGCCATCATCGTGCTGAAACCCGGCGCTAAACAGGACTGTGCGATAAAACCCAGCTTCAATTCGGCCAGGCAGATTACGTCGTCGCCCTGCTTCCAGTCCCATGACGGAATGTTTAGTAAATAGGCCTACAAAGGAGATTAGTAGCTGTTGTAAAATTATGCTCTTGAAGGGGAAGCCTGGTGTAAACGGCTAAAAAGAAAAATATTTTTAGGGGTAAATATTGACAATAAGGGACCCAGCTCCGATCAGTTTGACCTTGAAATATGTTGTTAAGGACGTCGTTTTGAACAACTTTTTCCTACATATTACCATCGCTTGGCTCTGAAAAAGTTGTTCAGAACGATGTCCTTGACAACATATTTCAAGGTCCATGTGATTGGAGCTGGGCTGCTATTGTCAATATTTACCTTTTTAGGAATTTATTATGAAGAAAATATTAAACCAATTTCTTTGATACTTGGAGGATATTTTACAATTATACTATATAAAAAAACTGTTTGTTATCGTGAAAAAGTCCATAAATATTATACATATAAAGACATATATGCAGTCCATCAAATTTCACCGGGGAGTGCAACTAACAAAATATTCAATCGACCGATTTGACCTAGCATAAACCATATTCTTTAGCATCGTTTTCACAGCATGAACCTGCATATTGAATTCTATTAGCAACTTTCTGTTTAATATTTCTTATTTGGAAACATTGAATTTGTTTAATGTCATTATTTTGCCAATTTCACATCTTTTAGTTCAAAAGTAGGTTTATACTGAGCGTACACTCATAAATTAAAGAATGCTTTTTGGTTTTGAAATGGAATATGTTATACGGCTCGCTTGGCTGCTGTAACGCGAAAGATGTAACGGAAATGTGTGACGCTGGAAAGTGAATAAATAAAAATACCGCTAAATGGCGCTTGGAGATTATGGCCCTAAGAGTGGTGGGGATGCGATTGGAACTGTTTTGTGATTACTTTCGTTCGAAATGAAATCGCAGTTATTCGCTCTTATACATATCTGTGCAAAGTGTAGATGATTTCCTTAACCCTGACGATAGCTGGTAACATATTTTATGATCTCGGAGGGATAACTGCGTTAAACCTGTCAATTTCTTTCATTTCGAATGAAAGAGACGAGGCGCTATATTCCTCAACGCGAAATTTGACGGGCTACACATATGTCCCCATATCTGTAATATTTGTGGACTTTTCACAACAACGCAAATTTTTTCATGTAGTGCAATTGTAAGGTAAAATGTCCTCCAAGTTTTAAGGAATTTGGTTTAGTATTTTCCTCAGAATAAATTCCTAGAGTTCCTTTATTCTTAGCCGATTACACAAGCCCCTGCCCCTAAAACGTAATTCATTTATCAGCACAAAGATGATACAAACATTTAAAAATTGTTTTAAATAATATCAACCATCAGATTTTGCATAATAATAGAAGCTACAGAATTAATAGTGAAAATAATACCTTGTTGTGATATTGCATTAATTGAATGATAACTCGAATGTCATCCGAATAATTCTTGATGGAGATGACACGCATGATGTTTGCCGCGTCTTCGGCGTCTGGGTCCTGGCAGTACTTGTTCGCCAGTACCAAACATGCATCCGCCTCGTGGACCTAAAAATCATCATAAAAATCCTATCCCATGTATTGCCTTCGACGAATAATCCTTCAGTGTAATATTTTTTGGGAGGGGCTCTTGGTTTAGAAAGCGATTGCACAGTACCAAGTTGTATTTGGGGAAATTGTAAACTAAGGAGTTGCAGTAAAAAAAATTGTAGCGTCTAATTATTCTTATTATACTATGCGAATTATTTGAAAGTACATTCCTTTGACAATTTCGAACGCTCATGATTCGCTGGAAGTGATCGTGGAAGTATTTACGATACGCTAGAAGCGAGGTACCTAATGTTCTATTTGAGGAACGATGTGTGTTTGATAAAAGGGGGCAAAGAACAAGACGAACTTGGGGAAGTGTTTCTTGATGCATTCAGGATGCAGGGAAATGCAGGTAAAGTGTATTGCAAGTCTTTGTAAGCGATAAAGTTTGATTTGCAGGTAACATACGTCATAGACACGCACAAAAGTAGCTGCCCGATTGTCAAGGATCGACAACAGTCCGGCGAACTCGCGACATACGAGGCCACGAGTAGGCTCAAAATTTCGGGATACCCGAGAACATTGGGTCATGCGGTCTTTCGATCTATCCGCAGGCCCATATGTCACGAGTTTTCGCGCGAAAACCCGAGAACGATGCACGTATCTACAACGCATTTTGGCAATACAAACAATAGTCTAGGAAACCGCAGTTATACTGCATTCTACAACTGCTCATCAGTTAAACAACGAATGTCTAATATTCATAGCAACAATATACAGGATGTTTCGCTACCTCATGCAAATAATTGAAGGGGCAATTGCTGAGTCGATTCTGAACAACATTTTTCTTTGCCAAAATTTTGGGTAAAGTTTCATTTTTGAATTAGTAACGGAAAACACTGACCAATCAGAGCGCGCGGTGTGGAACTCTCTGCGCGGCTGAGCTCGCGCTCTGATTGGTTAGTGTTTTTCGTTAATAATTAAAAAACGAAGCTTTAACCAGCATTTTGGTATAGGAAAACGTTGTTCAGAATCACCTCAGCAATCACCACTTAAAATATCACATGCAGTAGCAGAACATCCTGTATGTAGGTACTATCAACATGCGCGTCTATCAGATTTAAAAATTGTATGCATATAAAAGAGATACTGCAACAAACAGCCAAGCATACTATACCGTTTTTCTTTTAAACCAATCAGTCTATATTACTTAGCTGAGAATCGTGACTCGCTATCGTAATGTAAACTAACAATAAGTAGTAAATCTTTAAAAGAAAGTCACTTTTCCAGAAATTGTTTGCTTAAACACCATTCACAAGCACTTACCCACCTGGATCGACTGCAGACATGGTTCTACCCAGTAGGTGTAAGCAATCTTCGAGGAATGTTTTGTTTCATTTGGAAATTTATTTCACAATTTAACGCATCGTATTATGTGCTTTTTTTTACCGCGCATTAGAAAAAACTCAGACAATTTCTTCAAGAATAAAACCTCTTTCAAGGGCTTTAAACGAACGATTAGATTTTCTCTTTAAAATTATCCAAACTCGCGATAATGTACAATGGGAGCACTCATTTATGTTTATTTTGCTTATCGACAACATTCGTAATGTTCGTGTATTTGTTATATCAAATTTGAACGAGCTATTACGTACTGACGGGTCACGAAAGCAGATGACAGCACAAAAACATCGTCAATGTATACAAAAGGGAACATACAGGCAACAACCATTTAGAACAACAGCATTTGTCCTTTTACACGATATCAGTTTTCGAACGACTACTAATCATTTGGAGTAGCAACCATGACGTGTTTACTTTAACGTGTGAAAGTAAAATTGTTTATATAATTATTCGCATTTCTAACTAAAGACTGAGTGTTTCAGTGACTTTCTACTTCTTCCATATGGTAACTTTAGAATTTTTAGTTTAAAACATAGGTAAATGTAGGTATTACTTTCGCCAATTTGTGCTTACTACGCAGTTAAACAAAATGAAATGCAAATACGCATTGTAATCTCCAAAATACTTGTATACATTCTCTTCTTTTCAATTAATCTGTGATACATTTTCATTAAAACATTAAAAGCCTCTTGCTTATTAGAATCCTTATTGTAGTTGTACAGGGTATTTCGCTATCTCGTGGAAATGTTTTAAGGAGCGATTGCTGAGGCAATTTTGAACAACTTTTTCCTTTGCCAAAATGTTGGTTAAGGCTTCGTCGTTTTCGAATTATTCACGAAAAATACTGACCAATCAGGATGAGCGTGGAGTGCGCGCTCAGTCGATAGAAGATCGTGATACGCTCAACCGCGACCTAAGCGTGCGCTCTCCGCGCGCCCTGATTGGTCAGTGTTTTTCGTTAATAATTCATAAACGAAGCTCGAAGGTCCATTTATACATCACCGTACCGTCTCCGAACCGTGTCCGGGATTTTTCGTGCGACGTACTATTATATCTTAAGAACAAACTGTGCAATTTCTGTCGTGTTTGGAGTCATTTTAATTGCAAAAGTCTCAGGAGATCATTAGGATTAATTTCATAAAGATTAAACAAAAACCAAAAGAATTGTATTCGTTGTGTACAGAAAATTCTCCTTGTAACTTCTTGAAAGCGACCTTTTCAAGAGGGTCTCCGTGCACCGGACGGGTAGCTTTCAAGTGGTTGCAAGGAGAATTTTCTGTACACAAGGAATACAATTCTTTTGGTTTTTGTTTAATCTTTATGAAATTAATGTTAATGAACTCCTGAGACTTTTGCAATTAAAATGACTCCAAACACGACAGAAATTGCACAGTTTGTTCTTAAGATATAATAGTACGTTCGCTCTAAAAAAATCCCGGACACGGCGCGAAGACGGCACGGTAATGTATAAATGGACCTTTAACCGCCATTTTAGCAAAGGAAAAAGTTGTTCAGAATTTCCGCAGCAATTATCCCTTAAAATATTTGCATGAGATAGCAAAACATCCTGTATAGTTATGTTATAAAAATAGTTTGAAAATTATGCCAATTATACAGTGATACATTTTATGCCAATTATACAGTGATACATTTTATTTGACTTAAGTACCGGTACCAAAACGAAAATACGAATTCAGGCACAAGTAGCGTGTCATGGAAGCTACTATCACACAAACGGAGGAGTACAACAAATTGATGGTGCTGTAGGTATTCAGCACAGAGGTGAATATGTATATACATATGCATATAAAGTGTACCCAATGAATGTATTAGAACCCCGGAACACTTTTCAAATTATGCAGGGTGTCCAAAAAGGTTAGGACCAAGCTTATACTACGTATTGCTGAGGTCAAATACATGAAAAAAGTTCATATAAACTTATGTCCGAAAATGCTTTACTAAAAAGATACATGCTATTGGAGATAATTATGACTTTATTGCGGCAGTTATAGGATATGTTCGAAAATTCCTCGCCTCCGCAAGAATGCAGCCTTCCATTCGTCGAATTAGTGACTATCGAACTCCTTCAAATATTCCAACTGTATTGCAAACAATAGTAAATGCATTTTGAGTACATTTCTAAAGTTCATAATCTGTTTCTATAGTATTTTTATAAAGCAACTCGTTTGCGTGACCCCATGAATAGGAGTGCAGAGGCGTTAGGCCGTGTGATCTGGGAGGTTAACTGAGTGATCGCCGCGACCGATTCAACGTTTCAACGTTACAATTTTGTACAACGAATTGTAGCACGAATTTTGACCGTAAACGTACGAATATTTATACCTTTCCAATAAAGCATTTTCGGACATAAGTTTATATGAGCTTTTTTCATCTATTTCACCTCAGCGATACGTAGTATAAGTTTGGCCCCAGCCCTTTTAGGGACCCTGTATAATTCTTACTTAGTACTTCCTTAAGTCCTCCAGCAAAAGTAAAATGGGCTTTTCTAAATTGGATTTCCGCTCTTCCCCACAACAGATGTCAACCACATGATATGCATTAGAAACCCCCCAAACAGTCACGAAAACCAGTCCCCGATTCTGATTGGTACCACCATATTTCGTCGGAAGCATTATAAATGGTTATATCGTAGCGGTATGTAGAACGTTATGTAGAAGTGAGTGAATTGAACTTTTAGAAAAATGCCTGGGTGATGTGCAAGAAACTGTACCAACTCGTCACCGAAAGGCTATATTATAAAGGTGTTTCCCCGTGATACTGAAAGAAGAGCAAAATGGGCTGCTAATGTAGCACGAAAGAATTGAAGTCCGACCAATGATTCGCATCTCTGCGAGGTTAGTTTTTGGCGTCCTCCCTTTATTCTTTCAATAAAATAAGATACACTTTTTCATTTATTATTAAAAAACAGTGAACAACGTTGTACACAGAATGTCCCACATAACACTATTTACGATTTTTCAAGTACTTGCGATAATCTGACAACAAATATTTTAAACAAAAGTTGATCAGTTTTCGATTGGCTAGACATTGCAATAAAAAAAGTTCGAAAAATTTTGTTTATTATTGTCAAGGCCACCTTAATTTTTTTTTAATCACACATTGCATTTTTGACTAAACAGTATTATAGACCGTACCAGGACGAATTCAACGACCTAGTACACCATGGCCTTCGGATGACCTTGAAGGCAAAGAAATGAAAATTTTAACAAAAAATGACAATCTGCTTGAATGGGTGATAATAACTTGTGTTTATTATTAATACTCGAAATTATATTCGATTCAGGAACCTTGACTAAATGTTATATTACTAGAAACTTATCTACGAACTTGTCTACGAGCTGTCGACAATTCACAACAAAGAAAAAATGTCAACATGTGATGGCTTAGCTATTAAGGTAGTTGGTGACTAGAAATTAAGACAGTTCTTCTGTTTAGTCTTGATTTGTCACGAGAGCAAATCGTAGTTTAATATTAACTTGTAGAAAATGTATTCTAACAGTGAAAAGGTTGATATGTTGCTAATACTTGGCAAATGTAAAAGAAATGCATCTGAAGCAGCAAATCTGTATGCTGCAAAGTACCCAAAAAGGTACTATCCACCTGCACAAATATTCTACAATATTGCCAAAAATTTACGAAGTTATGAAGAATTTCACAAGAAAAAGGGAAGCAAACCGAAGGCAATGCCGGTAGTCTTTGCCTTCAAGGTCATCCGATGGTCATGGTATACTAGGTCGTTGAATTCGTCTTGATACGGACTATAATACTGTTAAGCCAAAAATGCAAAGTGCCATTTAAAAAAATGTAAATGGCCCTGACAATAATAAAAATAAAAACTTTTCGAACTTTTTCTTATTGCAGCGTGTAGCCAATCGAAAATTGATCAACTTCTGTTTAAAATATTTTTTTGTCAGATTACCGCAAGTACTTGAAAAATCGTGAGAAGTGTTACGTGGGTCACCCTGTATATCGCCATTTACATTTTAACGCCTCCGACTAAAAATGGCGTCCACCGACCTGACTTGTGATTTTGTGACTCTATATAGAGGGTCCTTAATATGCACTATATCCTACGCAGGAGTGTGATGAAACTAATTTTCTCAAAACCCGTTTAAACAGAAGTACAGGACGGACTGTATACACGTATATGCATAGTGGCATATGCAAACAATACACAAGTCGATAAACTCGGTTAATCGGAGTAATTCTCACATATATATTTATCAGTTGACGGACGGGGATTGGGGGTTTAGTTTGATATGGGAACAAAATATTAGAACTCACCTTGACCCGTTGCAGATCAATGGGGTTCATGATGGTCCCCTGAAAGAACTCCACGGTGGTGAAGTGCCGTTTGAATAGTCCCTCCAGCTCGAGATCTGGCGGTTTCCTAAATGGCACGGGCCCGACAAAACGATACGTCTCTTTCCATAAATAACATTCACCTTAGATATCGGAGGACGCCTTTTCTGCGAGATATCGCTGAGTAGGCCGCCGGAAATCGACGCGGACACAATTTATAAAACAAGTGGTAAATAACGTCATCGTGTGTAGTATTCGCGTTCAGAATGAAGTCTCCTATAAGGAATGCGCGTGAAATTGGTCAGATTCCATTAAAGCGAAATCCGAACCAATTAGATATCTGTATCGCTCACGTATATTCACAAAGAAAATGTACGTAACCTATAAGGCTCGAGCTTCTGGCGTTACCCGTGGGGGGGGCGCTACGCACCCGTCTTACCCCTGTGCCGTGTCTCGGGAGATTCCATTCTGGACGCGAATAGCACGAGACCACTGAGGGACTGTGGCCACCTTGGTCCGACGGCATCCTGTTATTTTCTACCTTTCGCTCTTTAGTTTAATGCGAATAGGACTCCTTGTAGGCCAGGGTATACGATCACGAATAATAGATCTAAGTAAGTCTCTACTGCACGCTGATTCGGCTCCATAGCTCATTACAGCATACCATGCAGTCACAGGCAGTTGCTTTCTACGTATAAATTCGTAAATATATAATATATGTACATATATGCGTGTACCATGTACATACACTACCATACGTACGGTGATCTTCATGAGCGATCTTCTGAAGGAAATAATATCGGATTCATATTCTAAATTGTAACATCATAACTTATTTAATTGTTTTTAAGACAGACTGTTTAGCAAATTGCGAAAGGAAAATCGTAGTATATACAGGTAGAGCATGTACATATGCATGTATTTGTAGAGATCTATGTCGATCCGTTGGTGTAAGATTAAACTGTTTCCAGGCGAGTAACCGCGCAAAAACCTAAGGATCTACAAAGAAGAGTAATAAGCACGAGCGGCAACGCGCAGGACAGTTTGGTAGAAGGTTGTTCTGACTGTTGGAGGTTTCGTGTGATGGTTGTTCTAGGGATCGGGGTACCTTGACGCGCTCCAGATCCACAGCATTCATCATGGTGCCCTGAAAAAACTCCACGGTCGTGTAATGCCTCTTCAGAAGACCCTCCAATTCGAGATCTGGCTCTTTCCTGAAAACATACATCACTCCTTACGACAATGACGATCAGACCTCGTGTATTCGGAACGCCGTTGGATTCCATTGGCTTTTCTCTGATCCCTGCACTTCAGTACATCCTGTCGGTCAACGGAATTTTCATGTGCCTCGCTATTGAATCATGAATTAATTATCCTTTACGTTAGCCTAAATGAGAAACTTCGTTAATAAGGAGAACGCCAGATCGACATGGTCTGATCGTCTTTGGTCGTCGAATTGCAAGAAAGTTGCCGTCATTGGAACACTGATCAGAATTGAATATCTTCCAGGGTACGGTCAATCCTTTACCGTGGTACAGAAATATCGCATTCGACACTGTCCGATAGAAATTACTGCTTATCGGTAACAATTGCAGTAGCAGACTTACTTAATTTTGTATCGATTAACGATTACAACGTGTAACATCATGATATTTAAAATAATCGGAAACAGACTTATAGTAATAAATATATCATGAGGAGTCAGTTATTTTTTATCTTGAGAAACATGCGAAAGTGGGAAATGTTGGGTTCTGAATATTATAAAGAACAAAAAATTTATTCAAGGTCATATTTCCAAGATCTCAAGGTCATCGATGTTTTTTAAGGGGAGTGCACTTTTTATCATCGTGATCTGAGAGGTAAGGTCAATATCAATCCAATTACCTATAACCTTATGACCTTCATGTGACCTTAAGTACGAAACGTCTAGATTTATTCTTTTTCACTAATGTTACCTCCCAGTATATTTGATTACATTTATAATATTTCATTTTGTACAATTTGGTATGCAGCTCCACGTTTTGCCCTGTCTAATTTTATAATAAATGACCTTAATATGCTGTATCGTACACGCGTAGGAAACTGCTGATACCAATTCGTACATTTATGAATGAAACGAGACGGGGGAGGGGTACCGATTGGATAGTTGAAATAAAGATGTCACCATACCTATGCAAGAAGACAACTTCCACGTCGACGTCCTCGCGATCCTCGTGCAAGAAGTCCTTGAGGAAGTGCGAGACTGATTCGTAGGTGATGTGGCCGCACACGACAATATGTCTGCCAACACAACGAACGAATTAGATTACGTCCCAGCTAAAACGATCGAAAGAAACGGGGAAAAAGAAGAGATATCCAAGCAACTACCGTGAACACACGCTCTATACAATATGCACGTAAATACGTATATGTATGTATCAACCGACTAACCGATTTCGTTACGTTTCTTTATTTTTGTTTCCCCTCTCATTACCCGGCCAGACGCTTTCCGTGGGTTTCCATTTGCTTTTCCATCTTTGAACACGTACCTCGAGAGGGATACACTTGTCGCGATGCGCCGCGTCGAGAGTGTCAAACGGTCAAACGAGTCCCGCCCGAAAGCTACTGTGCCGTGTGAGAATAAAGAAAAACACGAATATCGTTTTGAGATCATTCTTTTTTGTTTCGTACACCAGTTTAGTCTGCTGCTGCGATAACGATGTTCGGATTGAAAGATTGTATATACCATCTCACATAAAACGGAACAGTTTTGGAATAACGGTATAATACTTGCAAACGTTGAAAACAAAGGAGCACAGTTGACAACTATCAAGAAAATATTTACGTTACGAATTCATAATCCGCACGCGCCTCTATCCTCGCGTAATAATTGTAATAAAACCATTTAGTGGACTCAACTTACCGGATCTGCGATAGGTATTGGAGCGAGTCGTTTTAGCCGACCAATGCGATAGAATAAACTATGCACCCGCGCTCGTATCGACGAACACGCGCGCGCGCACACACACACACACACACATACGCAGTAAATCATCTGTGCTAGACACATACAGTATATCGAGAAAAAAGGACAAGCATGACAAAAATTGGATAAAATACGTAAGAGTGCAGGCTCATCGACGTACGATCCTTGCAGTTAAGTACAAGCATAAAACTCCCTTTCTATCCGTGTTAATTCTACGTGCGGCGTGTAATGAATAGTCACATACTAGTACAAAATAATCCATACAAAGAACTACCTAGAGTGGCGAAAGTGTTATATCGCGCCAAGTAAGGAAACCTCTGCAATTAATCATTCCATGCTCAATCTTTTCTACTTGATGGTATCTGAGAGTATTAAGGAGGTCCATAGTGAATTCAGCAGCACGCAGGTTTGTCTAATCGGTAGGCATGTGCGGACGTCATGATGTGTCGAGTACCCGGTCGATCGACATCGGTCGACAAGGGTCAGGTGATCTTGAGTAAGAATCTGTGACACACCGCACCAAAGTAGACCTAAGGTAGAGATAGCTAGATGCTCTTGAATAATCCGATGATCTATGGTAACCCGAAGGTATGGATAGTTCGAAGGAGTGGATAGTCTAAAGGCGCGGGTAGTCCAATACCCTCGGGCAGACCAAAGGTGTGGATAATCCGAAGCCGCGGGTAGCCCAAAGGTGTGGATAGCCCAAACGTGCGGGTACACCGATACTCTCAGGTGGCCCAATACTGTCGGGTTACCCAAAACTGTCGGTCTACCCGCGGTCTTGTACGTCGCAAGTTCCCGCCCGAGCTCGCCCAACTTCTTCCGATGTGATCAAAAAGTTATCGGGCAAATTTGGGCTTAAACTCGCGACGTACGAGGTCCCGGATAGACCAACAGTTTTGGGTAGCCTCAAAGTGTTGGGCTACCTGAGAGTATCGGCCTACCCGAACCTTTAGCCTGCCCGCATCTATAGGAGATCCGCACCTTCGGCGCACCTGAGAGTATCGGGCTATCCGGATCTTTGGGGCCACCTGAGAGTATCGGACTATGCGTACCTTTGGCTTGCCTGCACCTAGGATCTACCCGCGGACCCATACGTGGCAGATCCCTACCCGACCCGATCCCCTAATTTCGGTTACCACACATGTCTATCAATCCAACAGTGTACTCTTCCGTATAAAAATAACAAAAAATCCACATGTTTCATGCCACTGTATCCATCATGGTCCCAAAACACATGATACTGATAATTAAGCCTTAAAGACGAGGTTATCTTTAATCTACTGTACGGGGCCGACGCAGTGTTATATGAATATCGAGACGTGTGTGTGTGTACGTGTACCGTATAAATGAGACAAGTGATAAGTATATTCATGTGTCTGCCTAGAGTGGAGAGACAAGTAACGTTTGAGTCCTGTTGCCCATGTAGAGAGGACGTGTAGTAACCGAAAGCAGAAAACATGTTTGCGCATAGCGAATTTTCAAAATGCGAACGACACTCGTCCGTCGTACTCGCTAATCGATACAGAAACGACACGAAATCCGGGAACACTCATACCAAGATACATCATTGTCGAAGTACAATGCGTTTCTCTGCCCGATCGAATGCATCCTGAAAAACTGCCGCAATTTCGTGCCTGCTGGAACGCCGCGTTACACCAAAACTATTTCAATGAACAATTGCGCGCCTTCGACAATTCGCACGTATGAACTATAGACTTGCTGATGGTGAGCATTATATGCAGTGAGTAGATTCGACGAGTGACACCTTGCTATTGTTCTTTTTGTCACTAGAGACGCTGGCTTGGTGTATCGAAGTCTTTTAGTACGTGCAACGATCAGCAGTACCTACCCTAATAGCCACTAGGTTGCCATTAGCAAGACTAATGGCAGCAACACCGGCCAAAATTGAGCCAAGTTTGGCCGTCGACGTGCAGCGCCACATTATAACCTAAATGGCGATCAACTTTTCGTAGCGTTTTGTTGGTTCCCAACACGTAGACATCTTTAACCGTTTGAATCAGGGGTATCGAAGAGGAGGCTTTTTCTCAGAAAAATGGCGAATTTCTTTCATTTCACTTCACTTGGACAAATTTCTCTTTGCGCGAATCCCAAAATCGCGAGCCGCCAGTTCGATACAATGTGCACTGCGAACAATTGGTCATCATTTATGTTTAAATGCGGCGCTGCATGTCGACGGCCAAACTTCATTCAACTTCGGCCGGTACAACGTGTTGCCCAGCCTGACTTGGCTATCTGGGTAATTATTGTCTTTTGTGTGCGTATAAGATCGACGTAACCATGAATTATACAGAGTGAGTGCAAATAGAAATGAAGCATCGTGATGTCTCGCTGAAAGCAAACAAGAATTTTCGTGGCAAAAATTTTTTTTGGCTGTCCCCTGCAATTGTTACATTACTTTTCAAAGTTATCCACGGTATCATAACCTCTAAATAAATCTACAGGTTTTCCTCTCCATACGTTTCCCAAAAATGACCGACGCTAACTGAAGCGAGCTAGAAGTCATCCAAATATTTTACTTCTTCAACTATGTGGCACTGATCAAACAACGTTGTGTCATAAATTCGTTTTTGTCTCGTGTATTTCGATCTAACGAGAAACCTATTTGACTGAAAAAATTCGCAAGAACTTTACAGCATCGGGCTTGTTTTAAATGAAATGGTCCCGCCGTCTTACAACCGTGGAATGTTTCTAGAAACAAAATGTGTGGTCGCCAAAGGACACTGACTCACAATTTGATGTTTAACTGCTGTGTACTTTAGCCGTACACTTTCAAGTTACTTTCACAGTTAACTACGACATGCAAGGGGGAAATATATAGATTCATTTAGGAATATATCGATAACTTTGGTATCTCTAAAAAAAACGATGTTAAAAAGGAAACACTGATATGTTCATTGCATTAATTGAACGTCTTTTAGAGTGTATTCCATTGATTTTCGATGCGACTCACTCTGCACACTCGTATGCGTATTAGCACAGTATAGGAAATACCAGTAGTGACACTCCCCCAAAATCGTATTTGAGAAATGCTTCAGTGCATGCCCCGCATTACTACTGACAAGATGACGTCAGTTTCCTTCCATAACATCTATGTTTTCCTCGTGCGCATCCACGCCACGCAGCGTCATTTTGTAGCGTAGCAACATTCAATCGTAACATTGTGCGCTACTACGCCAACAACACGGCCGCCTGTCACGTGACTTCGGATACCAACGGGACCGACACGGAGTGCCGCTACTGATTATTCTTATACTGTTGTAGTAGTGTGGAAGTGTTTATCTTGCACAATCGAAGGTACGTACAAAAATGCCGATTGCGCTGAGTTTATCGTCGTTTTGCAAAAAGATAGAATACAACGTTAGCGCAAATTGTAATGTTCAATTCGAGAAAGAACGAATTTGTAAAGTTGTAGAAATCTTCCCTGATCTAAGGACTCAATTGCTGGCCTGTTGTCAACACCTCCGAAACAATCCGAATAACGCGTACACATGATTAGCAGTACACAAATATATAAATATGCGTATACGTAGAGCTTTATATATATATATATATATATATATATATATAAGTATATGCGTCTATAAAACTTACACAGAGCGAGTCATATGAACTGTTACGCCATGTTTCCGCAAGAATTGTATAATACACCGTTCCCTTTTTTTACTATGTTACTGCAAACTGACATCTTACGCATGATAATTAATTCTAACCTGCTATAAACGGAAAACAACCGGCATCTTGAAAATTATATAAATAAACACGGTACACAGTCTTTTGCTAAACATATACTAACAGGAATATTATTTGTAAGCCCTTATATTAATTATAAGTAAAAGAATATTAATCATATAATTGTAAAAACATTTAAACTATATTTCGATATACGAAACCTCAATATTCTATATGCATGTTGCAAGTGTGCACGAACATAAATATACGTTTCTTACTAGAACATAACAATCATAATTGAATGCCCCCACTTTGTTGGCTACATTTGCATAAACAGCAACGTGAGATAATTGACAGTTGCTACATTTTCCTCTTAATGGGTTTTTCATACGTTCATACAACAGATTAGGTTCTAGTTGAAATTTTATTTGTACAATTTCGTTCGACAATTGCAGAGTCACCAACTTGTAACAATTCATATGACTCATCTTGCGAGCTTGTAACCCAAAGTGGAACTTCAATTTTCCACAGTCCTTTCTCCAAGATTTACACGTAAAAACAATAATTAATGCTGTCTAAAACACCAAGGTTATTACACTCAAGTGTTGCAACATTAGGTCATATAAACATACATGACCTAAATATTAGTTGGAAATGCAGGGTACATGCTGGGCGTTGACCCTTTGCACTCAGAGAGAAATACAGCTCACTTTTTTACGCGCTTTCCTATCAAGCCTAGGTAATACACAATTTCGCGAGCGGTGGCTTTTTATTTATTATTAAACGGTTAAAAATCTGTTTGATACACTGAAAAATAGCATTCAAGAAGCAATATTTGTCTAACGTACAGGATAAAAAGACATGTCTTGCCGTTGCTAGTAAAGGTGAACTCAACGCCGATCGGTAGAGAACTACTGACAAAATTTTGCCGGAATTGACTTTGACCTTGACCTTAAAAATTAAGGTCGACCTTTTTTTATTTTGTCCAATCGCGAGGATAAAAAGTGGTATAGAAACCATGGGTCGCAACTCATCCGTTCCCTTGAAACAATGGTAATCTTAATTTTCGAGGTCAAGGTCAACATTTTTCCGATTTTATGCCATTCTACTTATCATGAGAGCAAAAAGTGTCAAAGGAACCATGGGTCGCAAGTTAACCGTTCTCTTGAAAAACGGTATCCTTAATTTCCAAGGTCAAAGCCAAGGTCAATTCTGCAGAAATGCTTTTTCCGATCTCCACCGATACGGAGGTATAAAATTCGTACGTGCTAACGACGAGAGAACATTTCTTTCCACCCTGCACTTCTAATCTACTCGGATGACTCAATTTCTCAATTTGTTTATCGTATAATAAAACAGTTAAGAGAAGAATCACCCTGTCAGCTAAATGAAACGCGAATAACGAGGAATTATATTAACACATTGGTGAAGATTATTGCTATAATTTTTAATAAAACTAGTAGTTTTAACAGAAGCTAAGGCTCAGCCCGTTGTTTGTTCTTATTGAAGTAAAACTGAACGTCCTTACTCCTCGTTGTTCGCCAAAATTTCTGGAAACTGACGCGACAAAGCCGTATTTATCCCAAGTGCGGTCAAGTAAACAAACAAGCTAACACCAGTTACAGGGGTGTGGTGAATCTGTGATGTTAATTGGGCTAGCTGATTGACCGAAAGTGTTTTGGTGGACATGGGCGGAGGAGGGGAGGGGGGGGGACTGTGTCGTTAAGGATCTTGGACTCAAAACTAGTACGAAGAGCAGGTACTCAAGTGCAATTCTGTGGCTCTAGCACTATCTCTAAATATATATATTAATATACATAATACATAAATATACATTTATATATATATTTATTTATTTATTTATATATATATATATTTAGATAAACATACGTTTATTTATAACATGATGTGAGCTTGTGTAGGCGCGTTGTGTCTGGATGTCCGCGCGCGTGCACCGGCGCGCTTGTGTTTATGAGCGTGTTGGTTCGTACGTGTGTACTTAATAAATAAGAAGAAAAAATGGTGTGCGCAATCCACAGGATCTCTCAGGCTCTCAGTCAGTAGAAAGTCTAGTGTACATCTATTTTGTGTAAACCGTGAATTGACATTTCAAGGGTGTGGAGGTCTTTTTATATCGTGACAAGTGTAGAGTCGTGTGTGGACGTCCAGGTGCATATGGAGAAAATGTGTGGTGACAGGGGGTTCATGATGGCGTGCTGGGGTCTTAGGGATGTCGGACACGTGGGAACGGTTAGATGTACACCATATACAAGATGTCACTGTACAAGAAGGTGATGGGTGGATCGGGTCGGTGATATAGGACTTGCGGAAGGTGACTTCAACTCAGGAAAGCTAGTTGGTTGGCTGTGTCTCTCACCTGCGACCTCGCTCGTTCTTCAAAGTGCCGCCATACTTGTTTCGCGTCCCGATCAGGTCAATTATCTCGGGGATACAACTGGCGAATATGGCCTACACCACGTGATAGAACAGAACACAACACTCGCATCAATACACTTGTGTGACAAAAACAGGTGTCAATTGTTCTATGCTTTAGTTTCTTTTGTCTTTCTGTTTTACATAAAAGCTTCGATCAAAGTTCGGATACGAACGGGTATCGTCTCGTCTGGTCAGAGTGATCGCTAAATGCCTTGGCTTTCTTTTTCATTTGCGTTTTTTGTTTCCTTTCTTTTTTTCTGAGCTGGCGAGGGGGCGGAAATTCGCACTTATGAACGGATGTAAGATTTTGCTGAGCTACCAGGGCGGCGCGGCTACTCATAGAGACACGATTAACAGTGCTGTACCGCTATGCGTGCCACGGCCCGAATACAGTTAATAATTATGGAAACGAACACGTTCCAAATAAAGGGCGGGGTAGGTAGACTACCTACACCTAGGTCCTAAACTCCTACACCTAGGCCTAGAACGACAACTACACGTGCCGACACGTCTACCCAGTCCAGTGACAGGTAGGTCATATGTATTTATCGAACTTTGTGCGCCTCATCCAGGTACAACGCGACTCGTTTTCCGCAGGTACAGGGTGTAAAGAAATTATATGTAAAGACCACCACAGCGTGATTCCACATTTTCGGATCAGTGGACATTTCTAAAAAAAAGTCCGTGCAAAATTGTCCTTGATCTTGAAAATTAAGGTCAACATCTTTTTCGTCCTATCGGATTCAACTCATCGCGAGGGTAAAAAATGCCAAAGGAACCGTGGATCGCAACCCAACCGTTTTCTTGAAAAATAATGTTAAAGATACCATGAGTTAGCAAGGGTTAGAACGAGAGAGCCGAGAGCGTCGACGGCTGACACGACACACTGATCAACCCAGCGTCGTGGAAGGGACGTAAGACTACCCCCCTCCCTTTCTCTCTCTCTCTCGCTCTAACGCGTGCTGTCTAACGGTACCTTTAACATTATTTTTCAAGAAAACGGTTGATTCGCGACCCATGGTTCCTTTAACACTTTTTATCCTCGTGATGAGTGGAATCCAGTAGGGTAAAAAAAGATGTTGATCTTAATTTTCAAGGTCAAGGACAATTTTGCACGGTTTTCTCACAAATATCCACCGGTCTGAATGTGTAGAATCATGCAGTAGTGGTCTTTACACATAATTTCTTTACACCCTGTACATATATGTCCCATTTGCCCTGAATTTTACGCAACGTAGATACGCTTCTGCCTCTCCGTGGGTAACGTAGGTTTCTGAACACGCATTTCAATGCACTGTATCGTTGCCGCACAATAAGAAAAATAATGCGCCTTCCTAACTGTTTTCGAGAGCAGTCAGCAAGCGATGTTAGCTCCTGATTAGTGTTTATCACTCGTCCACATTATCACTTGATGCAATCAACATAACGGCATCATTAATGCCACTGATATTATGCATTCAATATCGCAACATCAATGCGATTCTCTTTCTTCCTCTTCTCAAAATGAATATAGGATATTATTGACATATGTGTCCACGTCAAGTATGGAAAAACTGATACCCCGAATGACGGTTTCGAAGCAAGTGCACGTCCTATAATGCTACAATCCTGATTTGGAGAAAATCGTCCATCGGCCGCTTTTATGGTAAATTAATGACACTATCCTAGACTACTCATCTTTTACAGTAGCAACACCTAATAAGTAGATTTTGTTGTCAAGATATAAACTTTTCTCGTGTCGTCTGTTCAATGTAGCAGTTCTCAATAATGTATTATGAATTATAGTAAAACGTTTAGAAAGGCGTTAAGGAAACGAATATTCGATAATCAAATGTTACACGTTTTTTCAAGTCCCAGGCCAAGTAAGTCATGTAGCAATTGGAGAAGACCGGGTAGAAATTTCAAGTGCCCTATCACGGAATTTCAACAAGTATTGATGAAAAAAATTGCTCGTGGCCAGTTCTATTTTTACTGGTTTATTGGCAGGCTTTGATTTTAACAATATTCGATAGTTTTATTTGACATTCTGATAATCCGGCTGCACTGGCGTGCGTATGTGTAGCACTTTCCCAATTTCAGCCGCAATAAACAGTTCTACCACAGTATAGAAATAACTAGTAGCGACAGTCTCTCAAAATCGTGTCCGAGAAATGCTACAGTGCATGCTCCATGTTACTACTGACAGTATGGCATCAGTTTCCTTCCATAGCATCTATGTTTTCCTTGTGCGCGTTCACGCCACGTAGCGTCATTTTATAGCGTAGCAACAACCAATCGGAACGTCGCGTGCTACAACACCAACAACATGGCCGCCTGCCACGTGACCTCGGATACCAATATCAGAGGGACCGCCGACACGGAGTGCCGCTACTGGTTATTCTTATACTATGGTTCTGCATAATAAAAATGAATTTTTTGTATAATCATCTACAATCCTCAGCGACATAGCCCTGTAATTCTAAAATGGCCTACCCGTCGCGCATGTATTTAATGACGATACATACGTCACATATATATATGTGTCCACGTATATATATATCCTTGAGAACCACTAATACTCGAGTTAAGCACTTCGATTTGATAGAGCAGGCCAATAGACGATCGATCTCGGCGACTAATTTAACAAGGAAAGAAGCGTGCGTCTGCGGCAACGAAGTCTGTGAGCGTAAACGCGTTACGATGCATATCGAAAGTTACTCTTTTCCGTGTTTCTTTGTAATATTCACGAAAGAGAAGTGTTTCTTGGGACATGGGCTAGTGTCAATTTATGCATGTATGTTGTCTCTTTTCCGCTTTCCTTCCACTTAGTGATGCATGTTCGTACGAATAAATACTCGTGTACATAGGTGTCTACATTTATGTACGTATGCGTATGTACATGTATAAATATAAATAAAATATACATGGACACCGCATACATACACCTGTACACATAAATATTCATGTTAAATGAAAGAAAAAGTATGTACTATATGCATATACACGTGTTACATGTTGAATTCGATGATAATCATAGGCTGTAGTTTTTCATTTTTCTTCTTGTATATATTAAAAAAAAAGACAATCGGAATCATTGCGAAAAGTGTTTTCCTATTACACGAAGTGCACATACATATTATATATATGTTATATATGTGTATGTATATGCATGTAAATGTAGAAGAGGGGACAGAGATAGATAGAGAGATAGAGATGAGAGAGGGAGAGAGATTGAATGACTGATTGACAACTCTAAGAACTACCTATATACCTGAACGACGGAGCAGGATAAGTAAGCATTTCACGAGACACGCCGAGAAGGCTGTTACAATTTTCATTTAAATTGATATGCTATATATCATATAAAGAAGTAGCCTATATTAATATCGCGACATCGACAGTTTAAAAAATGTATCCAACGTGAACGGGTTGTATTTTGGAATCTGGTAAAACGTCTTTCAATTATCGTCGCTGAAATACCAATAACATAAATATACTGTGACATGTAAATATGCATGTATTGTAGGTTGCTGAGGAGCCTGTTCATAGGAATGCGGATCTACCTCCTGCAGACAAAAGAGCCATCTCTACTACTCCGGTTAGAGCTGCGGGGATGTCACGCGCTAGTGGGGTGTTCGACAGGGCCGCGCGAGAGCGGGAGGTTCGGCAGGGTGGCGCGAGAGTGGGAGGTTCGACAGGGTGGCGCGAGGGTGGAGGGTTCGGGAGGGTTACGCGAGGTGGGAGGTTCGGCATGGTCGCGCAATAGTGAGGGGTTCGAGAGGGTCGCGTGAGAGTGGGAGGTTCGGCAGCATCGCACGAGAGTGGGGGGTTCGAGAGGGTCACGCGAGATGGGAGGTTCGGCAGAGTCGTGCGAGAGTTGGGGGTTCGAGGGCGTCATACTAGGCGGCGTGGGCGGAATGTATATTCTCAGCAACGAACAACATGTATGCATGTGTGCGTATATGCCGTAATACGACTACTTCAAACCAATCAAATATAAGCATAAAGAAGTTTTACGTTCGACGAAACTCGAATGCCTTCGCTAATTTATTATGATTAATAAGGGCACGACCATGCTCGGTTACTTGCTCTACTCTTATTACCATGCGAACACGAATAAGTGGACATTATGTGTTCCGATGGTTCAATTAATCCGATGTTCAGTAGCAAGTACTTTGATTTGTATACGCCTTCTCCGCGTTATGCCCGTTCAACGCCTAAAGTAAAATGCAGCATTGTGTGTTTCGCAATTATACGTGCAATTTCTACTTATAAAATCCCTAAAAGAGCAGCCGCATGTGCCTACGCCTTCAACCCCCTCTACTGCTGCGTTCTAATTTAAGTGCCAAGTATTATAATTAATATCTTATTATATCAAGCCAGAGAATAAATCGTGTCCTGATCCGACGATGCGAGAGGCTTCTCCCTTTCGTTTCGTGCGTCCAGCCGAGGGAAACCGTTCCTCTCTAACAGGCCATTCCGCGACGAGTTTACGTTTCAACCCTTGAAAAACTCTACAGGCTAGCCAGAGCACTAACGCATGCCACCAAGAAACTCGGTCCGTGAATAGAGAGGAACAAAGAGATAAGTAGATAGGCAGATAGGCAGACAGAAAGAGAGAGAGAGAGAGAGAGAGAGAGAGAGAAAATAAAAATGCCCACGAGTCGCTGATACTTTTTGATTTTTCAGGGGAGTAATTTCAGCAACGAATCTTTTTTAAATTTCCCAACCTGCTTATGGCGTTTAACGGATCAATAAACGATCGTACGTTTAAAAGTATCAGCGACATCCGCAACCCGCTGCTTCACGATTCCTCCTTTCGTACCCTTCCGCTGCTAATAACCTGGACTTTAATATCCTACGATTCTCCAAAAATTTACGTTTAATGACACTCGAATAACCATTCTGACACGGCAAATAGTATGTGTATTTCTTACGAAGTTGCTGATATTGAAATTTGCTAAAGCGATCCCTATGTAAACTGAAATACGTATCAAAGCAAAGTACGTGTGATTAGTCTGCAGGACAACTGGGATTATTTTGCTAATAAAGAAAAGTATTCCTGAACGCGTGAGTCGTGTGTATCGATTGTCCAACTTTCTTAGATTTTGGTATTAGAAACCATTATCGGTAATTATTAAGAACAGTGTTCTCAGCACCGACTTCAATGACCTTGAAGTATGTTGTCAAGGTTAACATTATAAACAACTTTTCTCTATACATGCCCTAATAGCCACTAGATTGCCATTAGCGAGATTAATGGCAGCAACACTGGCCAAAATCGACCCGTGTTTGGCTGTCGACATGCAGCACCACATTATAACCTAAATGGCGTTCAACTTTTTGCAGTTTCATTGGTTCCTAATACGCAGTCATCTTTAGCCGTCTGAATCAAGGGTATTGAACTAACGACTTTTTCTCAGTCCCGTAGGAGGACTAAGGAGAACGTCTTCTTCCATACACACTGCACTTGTACGATACGACGTACGCTGCGAACAATTGGTCGCCATTTATGTTTTAATATGGCGCTGTATGTCAATAGTCAAGCTTGGCTCAACTTCGACCGGTGCAACGTGTTGACTTGCTTACTTGGCTATCAGGGTGTTTATATAATATAAATACATAGTTCTCGAGGTACGAGTAAAAATGTATGATAAATACGCAGCTTAGTGACCCTTCGCAATTTTGCCTGTTTCATTCCAGTTTTTTTAGATCTTGAAATATGTTGTAAGCGATTGCTGTGATTACTTAGACGAATAAAAGTTTGAATTTTTGCAGAAGAAAGAAATTTTGAACATTTATTATAACTACCAAAACAATTCATAAAAATCTTTGAACGCTTGTAACACTTCAATAAATTATTCTCAGAAGTAAGTTTATATGAACTTTCTTGACCTACTTGACCTCACTAACATGTAGTATAAGTTTGGTCCTAACCTTTTCAGACACCTTGTGTAGGGAAAAGTTGTTTAGAATGATAACCTCTAAAACATACTTTAAGGTCATTGAAATCAGTGTTAAGGACGCCATTCCCAAGAATTAACCCATTATCTATCACCATTATCTACCAAAATTGTTAGATAAGAAAAAGTCTCCGATCGATCGATACCTATACATTTTTTAAAAACATTTTTTTACAGAATCTGTCAAATCTTTTAGAATAATTGCGAATACTGTTGAACTTTGATGAATCGTTTTAATTCCTTAAAATTTGAACGTTTAAAATAGAACTAAAAATCCCATTTTACCAAATTACCAAAAGTTTATTTACCACCACCCATAAGATAAAAAGGGTGTACAATACGCATCACAAAACAGATAAGTTGAAAGACATTACAACTTATACCGGAGTTGTTTCTTATGACATTGAATCCGAAGCAGTTTTTTTAAATTAATGTTGTTTCACTGCAATTTAACTGCCGTTTGACGTTATATGAAAATCTGAGAGAAAACGAATCTTTATGGCTTGAAAGTCAGCGCAAGGAAGATCAAATGAAGCGAAATTAAATTCATAGATATTGAAGGTGTAAGAATTCAAATAGTAGAAGTTTCATGTAATTGTTAATTCTCAGAAAATTATCATTTGAAGAAAAACAGAAAAACAGAAATGTTGCGAGGTAACGGCGTGTGTGATCTAAACGGCAAAACCAGTTTCTGTCATGGAGCGCTGGAGATGTAGCACCATTACTAACAATTCATTTATTACTTCAAACGAGACTTAAAACACGCAATGATAAAACTATCATTCTATCAAATCGGTTACAATTATTCGCTTAACCGGATACATATTTCTAACGAAGTTTCCCTAGCTTTGCTTAGAAGATACATATGGCCCCTCCTAATTCCCAATATTACTAAATGTACACAGTGGATTTAACGCATTTCCATATATCTTACCGAAACTCCTTTAGCGATTGTGTAAGAGATA
The DNA here is from genome assembly GCA_023838395.1 of Holcopasites calliopsidis. NCBI lineage: Eukaryota > Metazoa > Arthropoda > Insecta > Hymenoptera > Apidae > Holcopasites > Holcopasites calliopsidis. The sequence continues at coordinate 560,804 of JALHAQ010000024.1, forward strand.
CCAACGTTTGAAAAATTATTGAAAATCATCGATCCACTAGCATAATGTTATCGAGTTACAGAAACGGAATTAAAACTATGCTTACACTTTTTCACTATTCCAACATTCGTCGATATTCCATAAAGTATATTGTTTATTGTTTCACAAGATATGGGCCTGACTGGATCCCCCTCCAGACCCAGTTTCTGTCACAATTAAGAAGAAAACAGAAAACAAGTTTTCTATTAAAATAAAGTCTGTTAATGTAAATAAATGTGAAAATATGATTCTTATAAATGTTATCTTTATCCATGCACATTACAATGGACATATGAGTTAGAAACATATTTCTTCATTCCAGAAGTACGTGGTGAAAAGAAACATTTTGTCGTCGTTAGCATAGGCCGATTCTGCATCTTCGAATCGGTGGAGGTCCGTTAAAAATTCTCCGAAATATTGACACTTTGACTTTGACAATTAAAGTCACCACTTTTCCAGAGAACGCTTGGATTGCGACCCATAACTCCGGTGACAGTTTTTATTCTCATGATGAATAGAGTAGGATGAAATAAACAAGTGACGACCTTAATGACCTTAGAAATTAAGGTCAAAATTTTTCTTACTTTATCCTATTTTACTCATCACGGGGATCCAAAATATGAAAGGAACCATAGGCCTCAACTCAGCCGTTCTCTTGGAAAATGCTAACCTTAATTTTTAAGGTCAAGGTCTATTTTGCCGAAATCTTTTTCAGCAGATCTGCACTAACACAAAGGTGTAAAATTTGTGTATATTATGAGCAACAAAACATTTCTTGACAAAGCTTTATATTACTATATTAAAGTTTTATAGTTTGAAGCAAGATAAATGTCATATACATTATAATGTGCACATGGTCTCAAGTGATGAATTCCCCATTTAATTCACAAGAAAAATTACTTTTCACCTGTTATAAAACCTAAATATATTAGGAGATGTGTCAGGTACTATTAGTGCACACTGTAATCGATAGTGTTATGTTTAATTTTTCATGAAAGGTTCAAAGTGAAATAATAAGATGTGCATGAAGCAACGATGCGTATTGTAAGAATAAAGAGAATAAAGATTCCCTCAGTTCCAGTGATACCTTAAAGATCTAATTCTCGTTTTTCTTTTAGGACGTAATTTATTTAATCGCGAACCGCAGTAAGTATTTTGTGTTTGTTACAATAAACATAGTGCTTTGATATAAACTATAATAAAAGGTGAAGAAAAGAGCCGTTGCTATAGGTACTTTCTATTCAATACATTGGTTAAAAGTTTATAGAAATGTACATATATTATATACGTCTCTAAAGAAATCGCGGTAAGATGTGGGGAAACTTTTTCAATCCATCTAACAAAAAGATCAAACGAAAATTCGCGAGGACGAATAATCCGAGTATATGACGAATATGATAGATCGACCTTTATTCGAACGAGAACTAAAGCGAAGGGGCATTCGGCTCCACGCGCAAACCAACGTCTCACACTATAGCAATAAGACAGCCCCATTGCGTTGCTCTATCAAAAGCAGAATGATTGTCCGATCGCACAAGAAACGGAGAACCGTAAAACAAATTAATTTAGATAAGTTAAAAAGAGGACAAAAAGTTCGACCACGAATCGTGAGAAGAAATGACGAGTTATAATACAAATTTACATCTCGAAACCGTGCGGTGAGGCAGTAATTGAATATACATATTGCCATGTATATATAAATGTATAATAAACGTATAAATACATAATATTTAGATAAGTCTAGAAAGACAAAGAAATAGAAAGATATGGAGATGCAACAGTAATATATCGATCTCATCTACTAATGGTGTGTATAAACATGTGTGTATAATATAATAATAAAACTCTGTGATGTGTAATTCTTTTTTTTACAAAAGTCCAAGCATACCAGCACGTGTTACCAAGATATTTGCTAACTGGTAGAGAGGTGGGCAAGAAAAGCGGTGAGAGTCAGCACCAGGTACGTTAAATAAATCGTGAAAGAAATAGTAAAAAATAGGAGGGGGGTGTGGCGGTGGTCCAGAAATCGGGGGATGCCACGTTTCTAACAGTTACGGACCGGATGATGAAGGTGGGGAAAGATTTACGCTAGATATTATTAGAATAAATTCTGGATAGCGGTTGCGAACCCGTTTATACCTTGGGGAGGAAAAGATTCAAAAAGCTCTCACGATACAAGATCGAGGTAACCGAAAAAATGTTCGAAAACCAACACGCGCAATCGTTAATGCCTATTGATTCTGCTTGTTCGGTTGATTCTTTTGGTCGAAAAAACGAAAACGGTGTCGCAAGTCGAACTTTCCCGAACGATGCTGGCAAAAGTCTTTTTTATCATACCTTCCGAAAAGTAGGTTACGTGAGAAGATCATTAAAATACTTTCCGAGCCCGAACTCGTCTCTTTCTTCTTTAACTTTGTTAGAAAGCAACCTGTACAAATAGGCTCTCGAATAAAAGGAGACAGAAACAGGCGTAGATCCCACGTACACATGTACGAGTTGAGCGGAAATTATATGTTCAGGCTATAATAAAGCGACTTGACACATTTGGATCGGATGACTTTTGTGGAAAAAGTTCCCAAAATATTGTCCTTGACCTTGGAAATATGGCCAAAATTTGTTTTATTCTATCCCGTTCTACTCGTGATGAGGATAAAAAGTGACAAAGGTACTTTGGGTGGCAACTCAACCGTTTGCATGAAAAATAGTCCTTAATTTTTAAGATCAAGGTCAACTGTGCAGGAATGTTTTTTAGTACTTCCGACAATAAGCAATGATCATAAGATCAGCCGGCAGACCATTGATCATCAAGAGTGGTCTGCCCTGGCGCCCATTGAAGGAATCTTTTTAAGGTCAACGACAATTTTGCAAGAAAACGGTTCAGTCACGACTCACGGTTACTTTGGTACTTTCTATCCTCATGAAGACTAGAATAAGACAAGATAAAAAATTTTCGATCGCAATTTTTAAGGTCAAGGACAATGTGGGCTCTACACATTTAGTAGCCGGAACATATAATTTCCTCTTATAATGTGCGAACAGTGCTATATGATTGACAATCTTCAAATTTAAAACGAAATGTCACCGTCAGCATCGTATCCACGACCTTAAAAAAATCTTCCTTAAAAAATCAAAATATTCCTTACAACTTCGATCGAAATTTTTTAGACTTTTAAAAATACGGTCGTCTCCAAGTAAATGATAAACGAGTCACTTTGCTATCCAGCTTCGTAATCGCTCCTCTTCGCATCTATGTGGCTACAGGAATAACAGATCGGGGACTAGTTTCAAGGGTGTTTTTGGCTGGCTTCCACATAGGTGGATTTCTGGGATACCTGCGTCCACGCTCGCGCTTGTACTGGCCACCGTACTTGCAGCGGTTCGCGGCGAGCTCCGTGATCTCTGGGATCCAGCTGGCGAACACCGCCTACACACCCACAATCATCCGTTGCCGTCAGAACAGGGCCCTAACCTGAGTATTCTGTTTTCTTTTATTTTAAATTTAAGAAATTTCTTTTCTGCATTTGTATTTGCATTCAAGTTTCAACCTTGTCTGTCTATTTGTACTAGACAGACATATATACACTTGTTTCGGTTTCGTTTACCTATCAATGTGTGTATGCGCATGTATCGTTACAATTCGCTTTCATTTCACGGTTGCTACGTTTCTTTAGTCCCTTCAACGCCTAAAATGATACACGTTTGCAACGCTTCACTCTCTGCTCAATCATTTGTAACGACCAACGACAGTGAACTCTGTTTTACAACGTTCAAAGAAGACTAGGACGTGCAAAATGTCCTCAACAATAGTGGATAATTGGAGTAATATTCTGATTCAATGAATATAAAGCATTAAGAAGTTATTTTTGTGATAATTATCTTATTTTGAAATTGTGAGATCTAATTGGACTTATAAACGTATTGCGTTCAGTAATATGATAGACGTCACGTCTATTAAATCCGCTTTCGAACCAATTACTATTGCTAACATATTGCATTTAATAGTACAATAAGTAAGTGTTAAGGAAGTTCGTCTGCCTCGGCTAACCTCAAACCGTAAAGAAAATCTTTAGACCCCTATTACAATAATAAACGATCGTTCGAAATTACGAGACTACTGTGTTGTAACAGCATCATTATCTGCAAAGATGTAAAATCTGTGAAGACCGGAATTATCTCTATCATTTACAACGATCAACTTAAGTTATTACAGAATGAATTAGAACTAATGTACGTGTAAATACTACAGGCGTGCTGTCCCGCTCAACTTCTGGCTACCCGAGGTTCGAGTCGAGTCGGAAAAGATCAAGCTCTGATCCCGACCGAAATTTTCCGACCCGTCCCGAACCTCAAGCACCCGAGCATCTTTAGTAAACATACATTGGGCTTCAAAAACCGTTTCCGATAACCAATACCATAAGTGTAAAAGGAGTGCGAAACAACGATAAGAAGATTACAATAAATCATTTACTGATTGGTTCTCGATACAAAGATTCACGTTAACGAAATAAAATCTAGCACAATGTATTTAACATATTCCTCAGTAACATCGAGATGTATTGTTACCGATGAAAAGAGTAATAAATATAGGGTGGGGCAGCCCTTAGTTTTTGTGATAGAAAGAAATGCTTTATATCAAACTTGCTTGGTTTCTAGGGGCTCATAATGTGATGTAACTATTTTTTTTTATAAGTGTAGGCTTAGAGGAAGTATGAAAAACAATCTTGTATTTTTAACTGAAATGGTATGGTCTTTTATTTATGTTCCGATAGAACGTTTCAAGACGAACATAACGATCTATATGAAAGTTACTCAAAGGCAACTGCAATGGACGATAAATGGTCTCAAAATGCTCTATAAAGACCTGCGTTTTCTTCTAGTTGCTTCTGTTTGTTACTATAATTAACTGAATATTTGCGAATGTAGTGTGCAATGTTAACGTGAATGTTTGTTTATGCTCTGTGACCTTTATTAGCGATTACAAGAGCGATAACAAATAATCAGAAAAACACACAAATATTCATAGAGCAATTTAAGACAGTTTATTTTCTATTGTAATTGGCTTGGAGTAATTTTTATATAGGTCGTTGTATTCGTCATGAAACGCTCTATCAGAATAAAAATGAAAAACTATACCATTCCATTTAAAAACACCATGTTGTTCCTTATATTTCCACTACGCCTCCACTTATACAAAAATTAGTTAAATTACATTATGTGCCCCCCGAAATGAAATAACTTTGGTATAAAGCATTTCTTTCTATCATCAAAACTAAGTGAGTTATTTAGAATCGAAATTTTGAACTCAAGTAAGTTTCATCTGAAGTATTTTTACTTCTACATATAATGGAAGCCAAGCAAGTTATTCAAGTGACCCATTTTAAATGCCCCACCCTGTATAATTCAAATGTACTACTTAATTTTTTCATATTGTATTAAAGATTAGCTGTTTGCATAATCTTGCTATTCAATGTTATCAATTATCGCGAATATTTCGTACACCCTTACTCGGAGATACAGAAGCCGAAGAATTTAAACAATTCAGGAGTCAAATAGTGGTAATTTTCCCGACACAATAACATGGGTAGCATTAGTTAAGATCAAAATGTTTGAAAGAGATAACACGGTGTTGCATTTGTCTGCTACACATAAGGAACAAACAATGCAACACAGTTTTTGTAAAATAGCACATCACATAAATCCACTGTACTATGATAATACAGTGTCATTAATTTTGCTTTTTTAAAGATGTATCTTTAATTTTGCATTGCATTTCCTCGCGTCACAGTGTGGTGATCCTTCAATTGTCACTATTATTATAACCAGCCTCTCTATAATAACGACGCGTATTTCGTATTGACAAAGAAACAAGCGTCGTACGATGCATCGTAAACATCTTTGGACTTCAATTAACTGGCATGCAGGTTCTATTATAGCGTGTGATACGGACAACTTACAACCCACAGAGTGGAGCACAGCCGCGTTGTATTACAACGGAACACTTATGCGATGACATCGTCTGTCGTCAAGAGTGCTCGTACGTGAATAAAAACATAATAGTATTGCCCTATATAAAGGAATGCGTAGGGTAGAAAATAAACGAAAACTGGGGCGGACGTTTGATGTCGCGTTCCGTGTGCTTTGACAATGCATGGGAGTTTTCGAGTAATGCATTTTTTAAATTGTATCTTTTAATAGAGATATTGGATTTTATCATATATTTCCTGTAAATTATATTTATGTGAAAGATGCACAGTGAATTTGTTGTTTCTTTTCCTTGGCTAACTCTTCGGAAGATATTTGTTAAAACAAAAAACAGGAAGGGAATAAATTAAAATGGAGGAGGAGAAATAAATAAATGCAATGTAAGTACATATGGTGGCCAACCGCTACTACTTGCGATCAATAAACTAGGCAATCAGTGTACAGGGTGTCCCGTAACTCATAGCAGAACCGGATATGGAAGATTCCTGAGGCGATACTGCACAACTTCTTCCTTTGGCAAAATGTTCTTTCAGGCTTTATTTTCGAATTATTAACGAAAAACACTGGCCACCCAGAGCGTGCGTGGAGTCGGTCGGTGCGCTCAGGGACGGTCGCTTCGCGCGGTATGGTGACGTTCGGTCGGTGCCCCGATCTAAACACGACGGTATAGCTTTTTTATTCGTTACTCACGAATAACGAATAATTCGACATTACGTACTCCTCATTGCATTGATTTGGTATCCGACACAACTTTTGCTCTCTACTATACCGACGCGCTCGGAACAAGGCACCGGCCGAACGTCGACATCCAGCGCGACACGACATTCCACCCCTGAGCGCGAGCTCTACGCGCGCTCTTAGTAACCAGCGTTTTTCGTGAATAATTCAAAAACAAAGGCTCAAACGACATTTTGCCAAAGGAAAAAGTTGTTCAGTATCGCCTCAGAAATCGTCCATATCCGGTTCTGCTATGAGTTACGGGATACTCTGTGTTACGAGTCACGAATGGTACGTCTATCTATGGTAACTATCTATGTACACCACGGTACGTTAGGGATAGCAGACTAAAGTGGCTAATCGTGCAATCTTGGTAAAAGGTGTGCTCGTGTAATAGTTCTGTAAGAAATCAAATACTGAATGTAACAGTACGTTACGACCAGATTTTATACTATACTATAAGATTATGAAATAAATGAATCTCTCATTCGATCGAATCAGTTTGAGTGCGAATGCGTTAAAATGCGATAATGCCAAGTATGACCTACCCTATGGATTTTGATGTCTTAAAATAAATATATCTGCTCTTTCCTAAAAATGACATGCGAAAGAACCGATTGTGATGTTTCATGCTTTTCTAAGCTAGTCTATGCATAGTAACTCTTGTTCCAATGTTTCTTCATATCCTGTACCCAACGTACAGCGATGGGTCCAATAATTACGAATTGCTACTTAATCTTCATGTCATAAAAAAAAACATTAGCATTAACTAAAAAGTTAACATAAAATTAGCATTATACGAAAGTTGAACTTAATTAAAGTATGGTCCGTATTAATTGTCTCTTCTTGTCTCCGGTCCGTTCAGAAGTTATGCAACTCCAAATATTATTATTAGAAATAATTGTTTTTGATTTACAAAGTCGTGAGTGAAATTCTTTCCAATTTTGTTTTTCTGTCCAAAGGAACTCGAATACATACATGCAATAGCTTCAACTGAACGTCTAAAATTAATTCAAACCTGTTTCAAAATCTATTTTTATTAATAACTTCAAGTTTACTTGATAACCATTTACATATTTTTTCGATACAATTAAATTATATGCTTTGAGAAGTTCAATTGTCTTCTATCAATAAATTCAATTGATGCTTGTATGGAAATTAGGGCGCACTTCTTCCAAAAATGGAAATCTATTATAATAATATATTGGATCTTTCACCGCGATTCAAAAACAGTTTCGTTCACTCGAAAATTAAAATTTACAAAAGCAATATTTTTTCAAGGCCAAAATCCACATAAACGCTTCCACTATAAAGAACTTCTTGGCACTCTTCGTTCCTATTGCCTCCACTACTTAATAATTGTCGCTTTGTTGACAAATATGCTAACCATGCCTCAGCGGGTATCAATATACTGATGATATACTATTTCATTAAACAAGTGCGAGAAGTTTCCATATATACATTTTTCACGCAACAGTCAAATGTAACTAAGCTGTAACCTACGATATCTCTCGTAAACGGTTTACGTTTAACTGGTCAAACTTTGTGATGAAACTGTCAAGCTTTTGAAAAGTTTCACTACATTAATTTGTGAGTTTAATAAATTAATTTGAGATTAAACTCTGTTTAAATGTTATGTGCACGAATATCAAGATTACGATATAATAAAAATGTAAAGATACAATAATTATTATTGATACGACTGGATGCAGTCTACAGACAAATGCACGAAAAAATTGAAACTAAAGGAAAGAAGAAAAAGCAAAAATAAAAAAGGAAGCACTGTTTTTGGTGAAATAAAAATTTTACCAATCAGGTAAGTAAAAGTACACCCCTGTGTTAGCATATCTACCCTTACAAAATTAAAAACCCAAGCTGTTCAAAGTTTCAAGGGCGAAGGAACATCTGCATAAAAAACTGTATTATAAATGCAGCTATGGCAATTTCTCGCGACAGCGTTAATGAAATACACTAAAACCAGTGGTTTTTAACCCCTTCCAAGTCACGTAAAGCTTTTGATCATAAGGAAAATTCAAAAACTCTTGCTTAAGTAGTTTACTCTAAAATGTAAGTTGCAAATTGCTCTAAACTGAATATTGCACATTTTCACTCAAATTCGATGAGGCGCAGTTTCTTAACTGGTATGTTCTGTTTTAACTATTTCGCGGAGCATTAGTGTTCCGAGCAACACCGACTAAAAACCACTGTCCTAAACGTTTGTGCGTATATGTATGTTGTATGTGCAATGATACAAGTGAATATCCTCATGTATCTAGTGTGTATATTATGTGCAGGGTGGAAAGAAATGTTTCGGCGTCGTTAGCATAGGTGAATTCTACCCCTTCGCATCGGTGGAGATCCGTAGAAAAACATTTACACAAAATTAACCTTCACCTTAAAATTAAGGTATTCTTAAGGTAACCTTAAGGTCACTACTTTTTAAGAAAACGGTCGAGTTGCGACCCATGATTCCTTTGACATTTCTATACCCTCGTGAAGAGTAGAATAAGATAAAGCCGAAGAAAATCATGACCATAGAAATTAAGGTTAGCATTTTCCAAGAGAACGGCTGAGTTGCGACCCATGGTTCTTTTCACATTTTTTATCCTCGTGGTGAGTAAAACAGAATAAGAAGATATTTGACCTTGATTTTGAAGATCTAGGTCAATTCCAGTACAGGGTAGAAAGAATTTTTTAGCGTCGCTGGCATAGGCGTTTCCTATGCTTTCGGATTGGCGGAGATGCGTTGAAAAAACTCCCACAAACTGACCTTGACTTTGAAAATTCAGGTCAACAGTTTTTTTGTCTTATCCTATTCTACTCATCATCAAGGTAAAAGGGGATAAAGGAACCATGGGTCGCAACTCAACCACTCTTCTGAAAAATAGTGTCCTTAATGATCAAGGTCGGTTATGGACAGTTCTTCTACTTTATTCCACTCTACTCGTCATGAGGATAAATAGAGTCAAAGGTATCATGGCTCGCAACGCAATCATTTTCTTGAAAAATAGTGACCTTAATGGTCAAGACCAACATTTTTTCTATTTTATCCCATTCTTCTCATCAGAAGTATAAAAAGTGTCACAGCTACCATGGGTCGCAACTCAACCGTTTCTTGGAGAATTATTTTAAAGAATTGCATTAGACAGAACATTTCTCTCCATCCTGTATGTACAGTTGATGTGCTTGTGTGTAGTAATGATATGGCACCGACTTTTCAAGGTAAATATACGTATATGTGTACACGCGAACGATCATAAGTATATACTCATACATACTGGAAGTAAGACGTTAATAGACAAAAAAAGAGAAGACAGGATTGAGAAGGATGTAATTATATAGCAATATACCTCTTTCCGTGTTCCCGCTTGTACTCGCCGCTGTACTTGGACCTACTGCCTACGAGCTCTATTATCTCAGGTATGCTACTAGCAAAAATTGCCTGCAAATAGAAATCATAACTGGAAAATACTATGCGACTACGAACCGTTACAAACAAACTGGGTCATTCTATGTATGGTTGCAAATGGGTACAGCAGGGCTTTCGCCAAGATATATGTATGTACACGTTCGCTGAATCCTCGGATTACGTGGCTGTAGCAGAACGAACGAAAAAAAAAGAAAAAAGAGGAAAACGAGGAAAGGGTTGAGATATGGTACCAGGACAACGATCTGTGTTCCCCTACTTCACGTGTAGGCGCGCGTCTCATATTGTTCTCCGGTCAAAAATTCTCGAGCGCCCTGTTATACTCGCACTCGTATCGAGCTATGATAGTGTAGTGACTCCAGGGTTAGCGATGAGACCCATCGAGACAATAGTAAAAAACGACTAATTCCACGATGATTAACTACAGTTACTGCTTCGTGGAAAATTGACTTTTCGGTTGTTGATCCGATTGAATGACAGCAACTTCATTCGACGAGCTTCAAATTTGTTTTTGTTTGGAAAATGGAATTTATTTGTACTGTCATCAATTACGTTATCGGTACTAACAAAAGGAAGAAAATCCTTGAATGTATAAAGAAGTGCCAAAAAGTCAATTTCCTTGGACATATCACTAATATAAATTTTAAAAAGCACTACTTTCCTAAGATTGAAACAAAATATTTCCTTGCTTAATTCTATTTTTATGATGACATCGGTAATGGGCTATAAGTGCAAGGAAAATGAAAGATGTATTTGATAATGCGTGTATATACAGGAACCTCTTGTATTTACATAAAAAATTGTAATTTTGTGCTAGCAAGCGTTGAAGCGGTTGAAACTGCAAGAAACTGTTATGATAATGTACAGTTCTAGAAATAAAGACGTACTTTCCACAGTGCATTAAAAAACTGGTATTATGACCCGTTTCCGTAATCTCCAGCTTCTATTGCAGAAAATACATTAACATTAAGTTGTATTTGTACTATTACCGTAGTAGCAAATAAATTGTTTGGTAATATGCAAAGTAACTGAGCTACCTCCGATTTCAGTGACCTTGAAATATGACAAGGTCATCATTCTGAACAACTTCTTCACATACATATAAAAGGCGGATTCGTTTAGTTTTTCGGATATTTTTAAAAAAGTTAGTTTAAAATTATGCAAATTTTTGACAGCATTTTGTCTTTAATAGAGTGTTAGGTACATAGACATCTCTTGCTTACGTTTCTTACTCTTTTAGTTTGCAATATATTCACAACCTAACCTAACCTAAGCAAACCAAAATACGCAGTAGTGAACATACTTTTACAATTTTCAAGGTATTTGGTTAAGATACCAAAAGCCAAAAAAACAAAGGCAATGATGAAGGTTAATAATCTAACATAATATTTTTCGGGTTAGGTTAAGTTACTAACCTTCATCATTGCCTTTGTTTTTTAGTCTTTTAGTATTGCCCTTTAGTAACCTAACCAAAGCAAACCAAAATACATAGTGGTAAAGTAAACATATTTTTACAAATATCTCGAAAACTTAAGGAGTCCGACCATCCCTAACAGCCACTAGGTTGCCATCAGTGAGACTAATGGCAGCAACAGCGGCCAAAATCGAGCGGAGTTTCGCCGTCGACATACAGCACCACATTAAAAACGTAATGCCACAGTATAGGAATAACCAGGAGCGACACACCCTCAAAATAGTATCCGAAAAATGCCCTATATTGTTACTGAGAAGTTGGCGTCAGTTTCCCTCGATAACATCTATGTTTCATTTCATCTATCTTTTTGTAGTGTAGCAACAACCAATCAGAACATCGCACGCTATTATACCAACAATATGGCCGCCTGTCACGTAACCTCGGATACCAATATCAAAGGGACCGACACGGAGTGCCGCTACTGGTTATTCTTACTCTGTGTTAATGACGATCAACTTTTTGCAGCGTTTCGTTTATTACCAAAACGCAAACAACTTTTACTGCGTAAATCAGAGCTATTGAATTGGCGGCTTTTCTCAAAGCCATAGGAGGACATAGGAGAACGCCTTCTTTCATACCCACTTCACTTAGATGAATTTTTCTTTGCACGAACCCTAAAATCGCGAGCCGCCAGTACGATATAACGTATGCTGCGAAAGGTTGATCGCCATTAGGCTTTTAATGTGACGATGCATGTCGACGGCGAAATTCGTCTCGATTTCGTCCGGGTCAACGTGTTGACCTGCCTGACTTGGCTATCAGGGCATTATATGTATAGTATATGTATATGTATCTTAGATATAGGGTAAAAAGTTTGAAAGGAACCATGGGTCGCAACTCAACCGTTTTCTTACAATAAATGATGTTAATATTTTGCATTGGTTAGCACGGGTTAGAGCGAAATAATGAAAGAGAGGAAGCGATGGTCTTGCGCGACGCTCGGTTACGAGGGCGACTGCCGACGCGATTCGCCGGTGCGTTGCAAGGGGCCGCAAGACCATCGCCCCCTCCTTTTCATTCTCTCACTCTAACCCGTGCTAACCAATGCAAAATATTAACATCATTTATTGCAAGAAAACGGTTGAGTTGCGACCCATGATTCCCTTCATACTGTTTACCCTCAGGGCGAGTAGTATCCGATAGGGCAAAAAAAATGTTGACCTTAATTTTCGAGGTCAAGGACAATGTTGCACGGGATTTTTTTCATAAATGTCCACCGATTCGAAGGTTTAGAATCACGCTGTGGTGGTCGTTAAATATAATTTCTTTACACCCTGTACATACATGCAATATTATATGTATAATTTCTTTACTCCCTGTACATAAGTACAGTATTATGTGTAACGACCACCACAGCGGGATTCTACACCTTTAGATCGGTGGAAATTTGTGTAAAACTGTCCTTGATCTTGAAAATTAAAGTCAACATTTTTTGCTCCTGTCGAATTCTACTTATCACGAGGGTAAATGTTCAAAGGAACCATGGATCGTAGCTCAACCATTTTCTTGAAAAATAACGTTAAAGGTACCATTAGTTAGCACGGGTTAGAGCGAGAGCCGAAAGCGTTGACAGCCGAAGCGACGCACTGGCCGACCTAGCCTGGCGGAAGGGGCGCAGGACTATCTCCCTCCCTTTCCCTTTCTCGCTCTAATCCGTGCTATTTAACGGTACCTTTACCATTATTTTTCAAGAAAACGGTAGAGTTGTGACCCATACTTTCTTCGACACTTTTTACCCTCATGATGAGTAGAATCCGATAGGGCAAACAAAAATGTTAACCTTAATTTTCAAGGTCACGGGCAATTTTGCACGGGCTTTTTTCACAAATGTCCACCGATCCGACGATGTAGAATCACGTAGTGGTGGTCTTTACGAATAATTTCTTTACACCCTGTACATACATAGTAGTCAAATGAAGCTGAAAATAAAATAGCGCATACAGAAAAGTTTTCTAACATAGAACAAGTTTATGAAAAGGATTAAGCAACCTTATTGTTTATTAAGTGATAAACAGAAAACGGGAAGGGTTATTGTAAGCTCTACTTCTGCGAACATTAGTGCATTAAACGAATTATAAAATATCTAAAAGTGAATATCCATCGTGCAAGTTTAGAGCATAGCAGAGCTCTACATTTGCAATAATTGTATTGCAACTCAATCTATGTGTTTAAATACTTTTTTTGTAGAGGGCTGCAACGACGGAAGCGTTAACTTCATTCTTGCAAATTTCATACTGTTTCTATAAAAAAAGACTTTATCATCACAACATTAAAAGAATCAACTAACCACTGTGAACGTTCCTTGTTAGTCTAATTAATCACTTTGTATAAATTTAGACTATCGTCGAAGCATTAAGATCTTACAGTGCTCCCTTCGATTTTGAGTCGCATTTTAAGTAACCATCAAATATGCACGCTCTTATTGAACACGTCAGGCAACTAAAGACACTGCGGTTAAAAAAATCATAGCGAAGTATAGTGGATGGAAGTGTTTTGGTATCGATCCTCGTTGCACCGAAATTGACAGAAATTCACGCAGAGGGAAAATGAGACAGACTGCAATAGTCGGAATGTTACCAAACGAAAGGATAGTAATTCTTTGTTTTTTCCTTTTTTCAATTTCGAGAAATGTTGAAACTGTTTAGTACATCACATGAAGCGTAATGTTTAAGCACTTTAATTTTACATTTTTTATTTTGTACGAACAGAAAGTTTTGTGCAACAAATTATACTTTTTTTAAATGTTCTTCAAAAATTACATATTTATTTCCGGGCGAACTTTTCACATTTGTTCAATTACTATCTTTTCATTGAAAAAAGCTACATAGAACAGTACGGTGAAACAACAGAAGTTAAATAAACGAATACGCTCTTAACGTTCTGCAATATTTCGCGAAGATCAGCGTAACTAAAAATATTGACTTCGGTATAATTTAATCCCAACTGATTCAACGGTGACGTTTCTAATTCTATTCGATCCGGCGATCCTAGTCTAAATGTATGATTTTTAACTAAGAGCAAATTGCCAACCCTCTATTCTTAGCCGGCGAACCCACTAAAATCGGTTTGAGGCGGTTATTTAATGTTCGAATCGCATACGTTAAAGCGGAACTCAGTGACATCATACTTTCGACCAAGTGCCAAACGGCTTGAGAAGGTTCCAAAACAAGCTCGCATTTAAATGGTACGAGGACATTGTTCATTGTGTTCGGGTTCAAATTAACGGCACGATTGAAAGAATAAAACACTTCTACTAGAAAACATAAAAATAAAGGGCAAACTATGAATATGTCGTTAAGGAAAGCCAATTTCTCAATAGACAACTGGCCAAATGCCTGATTGCTTTAGGGAAACTTGCAACATCCCGTCCTGAAGATTATCGAGGATCATCTTACGATTAAAAAGAAAAGAGGCGAATATTGAACGCTTTGCAACCAGCCAATAGGAGAACCAAAGTAAAAAGCGGGCAAACACGTACATATGTATGTGATATCTATGTATACAGGAGGTTCGGCTGCTGCGTGTCAATATTTTGAGGAATAATTGCTAAAGTGATCCTGAACAATATTTTCTTGTACGATAAGTGCTGGTTGAGGCGTTTTTCAATTATTAACGAAAAACACTGACCAATCAGAGGGCGCGCTCAACTGAGAGGGCGTTCAGGACCGCGGTTGAGCGTCCCACGACCGTCTTTCGACTGAGCGCGCCCTCTATGCGCGCTCTGGGTGGTTAACTTTTTTCGATAATAATTAAAAAATTAATCCTTAACCAACATTTTGCCAAAGGAAAAAGTTGTTCAGAATCACTTTAGCAATCACCCCTTAAAATATTGGCATGTAGTATCCGAACACATTAGATTAATAATGTTAGCAGTACGCTGACAGAAGACTGTATACAGGGTGTCCCAGAACTCCCCATAGAGCCGAAAAGGGGTGATAGCTGAGGTGATTCTGAACACCTTTTTCCTTTGCGAAAATGTTGTTTGAGGCTTCGTTTTTAAATGGTTAACGAAAAACATTGACCAATCAGAGCGCGCGTAGAGCCCGCGCTCAGCCGCGGGAGTGTTGTGCTCGAGCTTGACGCTCGGCCGAGGCCGTGAATGTGAACAAGTCGCTCGGTCTAATAAGAGGCGTTTGCCAAAAGTTATATCGAATAAGGTATAAACAAATTAAGAACAATATTAAATTATTCGTTATTCCTCAAGAAGGAATAAACTAATTAGTCGTTATTCGTGTAGAATCAATGAATCGATTGACTAATAAACCTATCAATTGCAGCCCGCGTTAAATTAAAAAAGATTGACAGAAGATTCAAATTAGACTCACCCATGCATCCATAAATGAACCTGCTTCGACGAAAATGGGTCACTGTGTCATCCTACCGATCGTGACCATTGCAAGTAGGTATCCCGCAGTGCAGGACAGCTGATGTTACGGCCAGGTCAGCGAACTCACTTTATTTGACAAAACTTATTGCCTGCACGGCAACGATCACTGGGTTATTCTACCGATCCTGGCCATTCGAAGAACAAACACGTGGTGCACAACAGCCGATGTCTCGGTTGGAACAGTGAAATAACTTCGTTTCACAAAATTTCTATCATTGCACGAGCACTGTCATTTTACACTTCAAGATTTGAATTTATGAAATCAGTTGTTCCCATTTATGAATAATTGCCACTTATTATCTTTGAAGCGTCTCAACTTGGCTTTTTCTACTGCCAAATACGCTTTTGCACATTCTACAATTTCATCGTCGTGTTCCTGATCGGGTAATCACTCGCGAGCTTCGCGTTTTATAACTTAACTTTTATTTCGTTGAAAGTAAAAACAGCAATTACAGCGTCGGAGAGATCTTTACTGCTCGATGTTCGGACTGGTTCTGTCTTAAGAAATTGTGATGCGGTTTGCCACGGTGGATGAGGGCTAGTTCGAAGAATGTTATAAGGGAGAGTTACGGGTTGTCGCGGGGAGCACGCTTTATGGTGCAAAGGCCCTTGAGGCCCACGTGCTGGCCAGCAGAGTTTTCGGTTTCCAGAAAACACGGTCATGGTGAATTTAGTGAAAACATTTTCCAGTCCCCGGAAAAGGTATAGCATTACAAAGAATGTAATAAAAGATGTAGCATCTCGGAGAATGTAACAGTGTCTTGAACGCTTCGCAGTGCCTTCCCGGCGACTGGAAAATGTCTCCATTAAATTTGCCACGGCCGTGTTTCCTGGGAACCGAAAAACTCTGCTAGCCAGCACGTGGGCCTCAAGGGCCTTTCACCCTAAAGCGCGCCCCCCGTAAGGACCCGTAACTCTCCCTTATAACGTTTTTCCAGCTAGCCCTCGTCCACCGTTGTAAACCGCGTCATAGTTTCTCAAGACAGAATCAGTCTGAACACCATACAGTAAAGATCTCTCTGACACTGTAATTGCTGTTTTTACTTTCAACGAAATAAAAGTTAAGTTCTAAAACGCGAAGCTCGCGAGTGATTACCAGCTCGGGAACACGACGATGAAATTTCAGAACGTGAAAAAGCGTATTTGGCAGTAGAAAGGGCCAAGTCGAGACCCTTCAAAGTTAATAACAATCAGCCCCCTTTGGAGCCAGCAATTATTTATAAGTGGGAACAACTGATTTCATAAATTCAAATCATGAAGTGTAAAGTGCTAGTGATCGTGCAATGTTGGAAATTTTGTGAAACGAAGTTCTTTCACTGTTCCAACCGAGACATCGGCTGTTGTGCACCACGTGTTTGTTCTTCGAATGGCCAGGATCGGTAGAATAACCCAGTGATCGTTGCCGTGCAGGTAACAAGTTTTGTCAAATAAAGTGAGTTCGCTAACCTGGCCGTAACATCAGCTGTCCTGCACTGCGGGATACCTACTTGCAATGGTCAGGATCGGTAGGATGACACAGTGACCCATTTTCGTCGAAGCAGGTTCATTTATGGATGCATGGGTGAGTCTAATTTGAATCTTCTGTCAATCTTTTTTAATTTAACGCGGGCTGCAATTGATAGGTTTATTAGTCAATCGATTCATTGATTCTACACGAATAACGACTAATTAGTTTATTCCTTCTTGAGGAATAACGAATAATTTGATATTGTTCTTAATTTGTTTATATCTTATTCGATATAACTTTTGGCAAACGCCTCTTATTAGACCGAGCGACTTGTTCACATTCACGGCCTCGGCCGAGCGTCAAGCTCGAACACAACACTCCCGCGGCTGAGCGCGGGCTCTATGCGCGCTCTGATTGGTCAATGTTTTTCGTTAACCATTCAAAAACGAAGCCTCAAACAACATTTTCGCAAAGGAAAAAGGTGTTCAGAATCACCTCAGCTATCACCCCTCTTCGGCTCTATGGGGAGTTCTGGGACACCCTGTATATAAGGCTTGTTATATAAAGGTGTAGGAGCCGGAAATGGGAGATTCCTGAGGATAGAGAAAGAGAGAGAGAGAGAGAGAGAGAGAGAGAGAGAGAGAGAGAATGAACAGTGGCAAAGCAAGCTTGCACAGAAACCAACATTATACTATGTAAATGTCTTTGGGCTTCGTACTTTTTTCGAGATAGTTCACAATTACATGGATCGATGTTAGACGACTTTTAGAAGAAAAATACGTGCCTCGAATCGAAGGATTTACTGGCCAACCTGGCAACATCCTCTCAGCTATAATCACGGGATGTTCACCGCTTGTGAACCTTACGCAAAGACTCGAGGCTCGTTCGCAACGTAGAATCGTGCAGAGTACTAATCAAATAGCAGTAAATCAAATCAATAGAGCGATTCGATTTGCCGGTTTATCGTCGGTGATGATCGATACGGTTGTTAGAGAAGACTAAAAGCGGTGAGGGTTACGAAGAAGGCGAGATTCGTTGAAGTGATTGAAGCAATTTGAAAAGAGAGTATGCGATCGAGAAGCTGAAATATGTTCGGACACGTACAGTACAATCGTCATTAGCGAGCCGCTTGCTCTCGCGATTGATACAGCGAAAAAGTTCCACGTAACTGTTGCAACAAAGCTGCTTCACATTACCTCGTGATCAACTGCTAATATCTCACGAGCAACAAATACGCGCATAAAATGTGCTGATTTTTAATGACCGAAATACTATGTCATCGACGTCCAAAATTTCTTCGTGTAGCAAAACTTTGTCGGAACTGTATGGGGTATTTCATTATAATCCATTTGTAAATGTGTCATCAGAAGTAAACAGAATTGAAAAAATTTAGAAGAAACTGGAATTCCCTTGTGACACGTGGCACATTGCGTAATTTTCAATATGTACAACAACAAAAAATGTTCTGTCGTGGGTCATCTCAAGTGTATTCTATGTCTCTGAATTAGTGGGTATCTGACTAAAAAAAGTCAACGCGAAATTGACCTTGGTCTTGAAAATTAAGGTCAGCATTTTTCAAGAGAACGGTTGGGTTGCAACCTATAGTTCCTTTGACACTTTTTATCCTCATGATGAGTAGAACAGGGCAGAAGAAAAAAACGTTGACCTTAATGATCCTAAAAATTAAGGCCAAATATTTTCTTGTTTTATCCAATTTTACTCATCACGGGGATAAAAAAATGTCAAACAAACCAACTCAGCCGTTCTCTTGGAAAATGCTGACCTTAATTTTTAAGGTCAAGGTTAACTTAGCTGAGATTTGTTTTTAATTGATCTTCACTGATCGAAAGGTGTAGAATAGGGCTGCAATGAACGGAAAAAACATTTTTTTGCCCTCTGTATGTAAATGCAGACCTACATAATTGATTATCCACGTGCAAATGTTCATGTATTCCTTACTTAATTGCATTATTTAACTGTTCACATATTATAAAACTATAAAGTAGAATTTACACAAAGGGTAACAGAATGAAGTCCATTTAAGCACTTCTTCTACACAACAAAGTAAAACAAAATAAAAATAAGCAATGAACACCTGACTATTAACAAAAATTTCCTTTTTGAGAAATAATGTGTGTTGCTTACAGGCTCCAAAATAACAAGCACATTGGTCACACGTATCGACATGGAAAACAACATATTAGTACAGCTATTACGTTTGTAGATTGATTAAAGCAAAAACCTTGTTTTTATTAAAACTTATTCGATGAAAACAACATTTCTCAAGGGGGGTCAAAATGACTAACCCGAATGATAAAGCAATATAGCACGTGATATAGAACACTCAAGGGAAAGATATTTACGTACAAAGCAATTCTAGGGTATACCGGATTGCTCTCCACGTTCAATTCCTTCGATTCGGTGTACTTCTGACAATTTTGCCTTGCAAATTAAATCAAAGTACCCCTCGCGTTGCCCTCCGGCACCGTTAACGATTGCCTAGTAGATATTTGAAAACCGCGAACGCAGAACCGCTGAACGAAAGTAATACATACTTAGAAAAAGCTTTTCTTACAGTCAAAAGACAGCGTATAAGAGAAGAAAGTTTCAAACAGCTGCAGAAGTAGAGAAACACGTTCTCCCCTGACCACATTTTACCCCGAGAGGGAGAGAGAGAGAGAGAGAGAGAGAGAGAGAGACTACAAACCTTTAAATTTTTTTTTGCGCGACAGAGTGAGGCGTCTAGGTACGAGAACGATAGAAGCCGTCGGTATCCGTCATGAGCTTTCCGTTTATCGCCCCCGGATCGTCGTCATAATCACCCTCGTGATCGCCTCGCATCGTTACGTTAGGTTAGGTTCGAACAAAACGATGCGTTTTCTTATGTTTAATTATAATTCAGTGTTGCCTCGCACCTCCCCTAATCCGGTTTCCTTCACGGTCGCCGCGCACGAGAACGAGGGTGACATGACGGCACAAAACGTCAGGACGGTCCCGACTAGGGCCACACATAGAGATATAGACATAAGGCACAGGTAGCCAGTGTTGCTATAATAGAAATCTCTCGAGCTCTTTTATATTTTACTCGTTCATCATTATCTGTTAATCATTGTTCACTCGATTCTCAGCTTATACCCTTCGCTATTTGATTACTGTCTCCCCGCTGTAGCGAGAACGGTCCAAGCCGATGCGCAAATGGACCGAGCTTTAACTAACTTCATTTTCATTTAGAAGTGAGGGAGATATTATTATTCTCTCATGGCATATATAAAATTATTGTTTATATATGCGACTCGTGGTGATTGGGGTACAGTTTTAAACAAGTACGATTCACTTGGTATTTAAAAAAGGAGAAAGAAAGAAAGAGAGACAGAGTGTGAGAGAGAGAGAGAGAGAGAGAAAGTGTGAAGCTGCTCTGTGATTTAAATTGATCTTCCTCTTGTACTCGATGCTTTCCGGAGAATCGACTCGTGGTGTTCGAAAGCCGAAAAAAAAACAAGGATCACTATGTGCAAAATACCAGAATTGAACCACAGTGTCCTAATCATAAATATTAAAGCAATTGCAATTCTTCCAAATTACTATCATTTTACAATCAAGAAGAATAAATAGTTCGTTGGAGAAATTATAATGTTCGTTACAAATTTCTGCTGTACTTTGTCACTTGGTGTAATTTTTGCGAGAATCGACACTAATTGCAAGATATCGTTTACCTTCAAGCTGGCACACCGATCTAAAGATTTATCTTCGATTCGACAACAGTAGAATGCAAACTTTATGCGATCCGATCGCATTAACCAACAACGAGTCGACTCCACGATTCATCGAGAAATATGGCTGCCGTAAATTGGCGTAAGGTTTGTCGCATGTCTCAAAATTTCAAAGAAACAATCATCCTACTTATTTCGATAAAATGGTGTTCCACTAATGTTGTTCATCGATGCAGTAACATTTTTTTTCTTTTAGACAAACGTTACGCTGATATAATCTTGTTCGAACGACGAAGTTCAGGCTTTCGTTTTTTACGTAGTCGTCAAGCTTCCAGATTCGAGACCGAATTTATCTCCGTCTATGGAGATTAAATATATAATCGATAAGTTATGCATGGTTTCGGGCACGCACGCACACTCGCGGGTGGTCACGTTCCTCGCAGCACTGCGCATCATCGTTCAAACAGAGAAATCGATTCGCGACGAGTCACACTGTTCTCCGTTGGCTTGTCTAACTGCATGGAAAAATCCACCGTTTCATCTCGCTTCGTGTAATGCAAATTTCTCCTGGCGCAAATTGATGAAGCCAAGGCGAACTTTTTCAAATCGTTTCTTCAAATTTTATAGGCACTTAGGGCTGGAAATGATGTAGCATGATTGGAACAGGGGTAATTAAAGGAGAAAGTGAAGTATAACGTATCATGATACGAAATTCGATTGGCTACACACTCGACTTGTTGCAAATCGATGAATAAACAGTTTATAAAAATGATGAAATGACTTTTAACAAGAGAGACTTAAGTTAAGTCCTTCATTCTTTTTTCGTACAATAATAATCCGTAAAGAAAAATTACAGTTTCCATTTATTAACCTATCCTAATATAACTTAACTCCAAAATCGTTTTAAACAAATAACGAGTGACACAGTCGAATTTCACCCTCGAAATCATGAAACTTTTGTTTCAAACATTTTTTTCGTAAAATGCATAGTTCTCGTAACAATTTGCCGTGAAGTATTTTAATGTACACCCGCTATATCGTTAAGTTTGTATAGAATGGTATGTAATATATGGTGCGAAATTCGATTGCTTAGCCTCAACTTGCTGATAATTAATCGATAAATAATCATTTTATCAAAAAAATGACGAAATGACTTTTAACATGGGTGGTTAGACTAGGTCCTTCATCTTATTTCTATCGTACAACGAGAATCTCTCTAGGAAAGTATAATTTCCACTTTAAAAATGAAGTTGACCTTTAAATGAGCATGAACACCTAACATGTTCTAACCTAACCTAACTTGATAATCGCTTTCTTAAAAACGAACGAAATATTCGGATTTCCACCTCAAAACCGTGAAACATTTGTTTCAAACGTTTTTTTCTACAGTGCGTAATTTTCGAGAAAATTGTACGTAAAGTTTTTTAATGAACGCCCTGTATACCGTTCCGTGTATACAGGATGTAACGTAAAAGGTGTAGGAGCCGGAAATGTGAGATTCCTGAGGTGATACTGAACAACTTTTTCCTTTGCCAAAATCTGGTTTAATGCTTCATTTTTGAATAATTAACAAAAAACACTGAGCAATCAGAGCACGCGTAGAGCCCGTGCTCAGGGACGGTCCACGGCGCGTCATGCTAAGCAGCGACGTTCGACCGGCACCCCGAACAGAACGCGCTGGTATAGCACGGAGCAAATATTAACGTCGTATTATTCATCATTCATGAATGGAAATGGACTAAAATACAAACAAAATTAATTTGCCGTCATGAATTGAACAAAAACGAATTAGAATGGGCTAACTAACGAATCTATCAAGTACAACGTACGTTAAATTTTAAGCAATTCGCCAACAATTGAAATTATACTTACCCGTTTCTCCAGAAATGAACCTGCTTCGACGAAAATGGGTCACTGTGTCATCTTACCGACCCTGATCATTAGAAAAAGTAATACGTGGTGCACAACGACCGATGCCTCGGTTGGAATAGAGAAACAACTTCGTTTCCCAAAATTTCCATCATTGCGCGATCACTGTCACTTTACACTTCAAGATTCGAATTTGCGAAATCAGTTGTTCCCACTTATGAAAATTGGTTGCCCCGAAAGGGGCCGATTGTTATTAGCTTTGAAAGGATTCGATATGGCCGCTACTGCTGTCAAATAAGCTTTTCTACGTTCCGCAATTCCGTTGTCGTGTTCCCGAGCGGGTAGTAACTGACGAGCTTTGCGTTTTAGAACTTAACACTTATTTTATTGAAAGTAAAAACAACAATTACAGTGTCAGAGAGATCTTTACTGCTCGGTGTTCGGACTGATTCTGTCTTGAGAAATTGTGACGCGGTTTGTAACAGTGGATGAGGGCTAGTTGGTAGAATGTTGTAAGGGAGAGATACGGGTCGTCGTGAGGAGCGCGCTTTATGGTGAAAAGGCTCTTGAGGCCCACATGCTGGCCAGCAGAGTTTTTTAGTTCCTAGACAACACGGCCGTGGTGAATTCGGTGAAGACATTTTCCAGTCGCCGAAAAAGGTATAGCATTCCAAAGAATGTAATAAATGATGTAGCATCTCGGAGTATCTAACAGTGTCTTGAACCTTTCGCAGCGCTTTTCCGGCGACTGGAAAATGTCTTCAGTAAATTCGCGCACGGCCGTGTTTCCCGGGAACCGAAAAATTCTGCTGGCTAGCACGTAGGCCTCAAGGGCCTTTCCACCATAAATCGCTCCCCTCGCGAAGACCCGTAACTCTCCGTTATAATATTTTTCCAACTAGCCCTCGTCCATCGTTGCCAACCATGTCACAATTTCTCAAGACAGAACCAGTCCGAACACCGAGCAGTAAAGATCTCCCTGACACTGTAATTGCTGTTTTTACTTTCAATAAAATAAGTGTTAAGTTCTAAAACGCAAAGCTCGTGAGTTACTACTCGCTCGGGAACACAACGGAATTGCGGAACGTAGAAAAGCGTATTTGACAGTAGTAGCGGCCATATCGAATCCCTTCATAGCTAATAACAATCGGCCCTTTTCGGGGAAACCAATTTTCATAAGTGGGAACAACTGATTTCGCAAATTCGAATCTTGAAGTGAAAAGTGACAGTGATCATGCAATGATGGAAATTTTGTGAAATGATGTTGTTTCTGTATTCCCACCGAGGCATCGGTCGTTGTGCACCACATATTATTTTTTTTAATGATCAGAATCGGTAGGACGACACAGTGACCCATTTTCGTCGAAGCAGGTTCATTTCTGGAGAAACGGGTAAGTCTAATTTCAATTGTTGGCGAATTGCTTAAAATTTAACGTACGTTGTACTTGATAGACTCGTTAGTCAGTCCATTCTAATTCTTTTTTGTCCAATTGATAACGGCAAATTAATTTCATTTGTATTTTAGTTCATTTCCATTCATGAATAATGAATAATTCGACGTTAACTTTTGCTCCGTGCTATACCGGCGCATTTTGTTCGGGGCGGCGGTCGAACGTCGCTACCTAGCGTGACGCGCTCTGATTGCTCAGTGTTTTTTGTTAATTATTCAAAAATGAAGCCTCAAACCAGATTTTGGCACAGGAGAACGTTGTTCAGTATCACCTCAGGAATCCCACATTTCCGGCGCCTACACCTTTTACGTTACACATTGTATAACTGCAATGAATTTCGAATACATGTATTTGCCATTTTTAACTCACTTATTGTAAAATTCGAATGTGTATAACTATGAGAAAAATGTAAAAGTTGCTTGACTTTTAACATAGATAACAAAGTCATTCGACTAATGTAGAGGCTCCCTTGAAATTTATAACTTAACCACCGTTTTATCGCGTACTAGAATATAGTAGAGATCAAGCAACCCACCCCCCTACCCTCCCACATTCAAGCGGGTGCCAAATAAAATTTCGAGCCAGAGCAATAATACTGAAGCAAGTAATTTTCAAGATATTGGATGGTCTCAAATTTTGTGTTTAAGCTGGACTGAAGAAAAAATATAAACTTGCAATAATTGTAAGATTTGCTTATGTCGCAAAAATATGATCATCTGGGAAAGCTGTTAGGAAGCACACTTTAATGAAAAGGACAAAAGGACACTAATAAGAGGCCTATTTAGAGCGAACGTTTAAGGAGAAATTTGCATTACGTTTTCTGAAAATCTAAAATGTAAATGATAGAGCTGTTTGAATTTCAACTTGTTATAGGTAATTGGCTTCTACTTTCGTCATAGTTCGCAGTACGAGAAATCTGATTGATAAGAGAACATTGTGCACTCTGTTAATATTCATCATTCTGTATGTCTCAAGGAGAATATACGTGTATCTGTTAATGATAATCTGATCTGCCGACCCTTGACAAGATCAGTGTACTACTCTAACGAGACAACTTCTGCGAAAGACTTTAATTAGGGGCCAAGCTCGGTCGGAACACGTATTCTTGAACAGGCGTGTAAAAGTAATGGCCAAGAACAACTAATGGCGATAAATAAATTTAGCATTGCATATCACCAATGGTACACTTTGGCAATTCCAATAAAGCTAAGGATAAAACTTTGTGTGCTTCGCAGAGGTCGCGTAAATATATCTCGGGAAAAACCAAATTGTCTGATCGTCGTTCAATACAAAACCTTGTAACGTGAGTACAAGGTGCGACATTGAAGAACTAATTGTAAGGTAATTTTGATTATTATACAGGCAATTCGACTTTTCAGGTGATACCTTCTACACTGAACTATATAGAGAGTCATTTAGTTTTATGTAACATTTGTAACATTGTATATCGACTATGTTGTAAAGAGAATGAAATTATTGCTTACCAAACCGACGAGTAGAAAAAATACTAGGAATGTGCGGCCGAGGACCGTCTGGCAGTAAACGTCGCCATATCCTACCGTGGACATCGTCACGATGAGAAAGTAGACGCAGGTCCAGTACGACAGTTGTTGCGGGTTCGTGAACTCGAACGGGTCCCCTGAGTTTTCAAGCTGCGGAAAATCCATATTTACATTTATGGAGAATTTTCGAGGGACCATTTAACGGGATTCCAATATATAAAGCGGAAAGCAACAATAATCATTTGGCTGCTGATATCGAAATCATCAAAGCAGAAGGAGCAATATCTTCTAGGGTTGTGTGGGTTACCGAGATTAGGGGTTCGGGTTTGGTCGGATTGGATCCGGAAAGGTCGGACGAACTCGGGCGCGTGCTCACCAATCGCGGCAATATAAGTGCGAGTAAATTACAAGTTTTGGGTTGCCCGGGAGCATCGGGCTACCTGTACCTTCGGTTTATCCACGGGGTCGTATGTCGCACGATCCCGTCCGACATTCCCCGACCAGGCCCGATCCGAACCCGTAGTCTCGGGTACGCTCACGCATCCCCAGTCACAACACAATGTGTTTCAAAGCACGCGAACACAATCAGTGCTAATAGCTAGAGGTGTGCGAAAAGCCGAAAATTTTGGGTACCCGATATTCGGCTCGGGTCGGGAGTTGTCCGGATAGGGTTAGGTCATGTCGGGTTCTTGAAGCTATAGATGTACTAGAACCTCAAATTTTGAATTGCCCAATACTTAGATCGGGTCGAGAATCGTTCGGGTCGGCTCGAGATTCTCAAAATTCTCGAGATTTGGAGTACCCGAACCCTGTTTTGAAATAAGTTCTGTCGAAGTGTTTTGCAGTAGGTGTTTAGAAAACATTGTGTTGAATATTTGTCTAATACTCTGACTGGAGGAATTCTCGACCCGATCCGAATATCGGGTACCCGAAATTTTCGGGTTCTCGCAGATCCAAAATTTCGAGAATCCAATCCGAACTAGAAAAAATACTCGACCCGAACTCGAAAGAAATACCCGTTCCGACCGAATTTCAGATTCTTGCACACCTCTGCCAATAACTTTTGTCCCAACTAAGATTAGACCAATTGAACATAGAAGTTAGAATGATAGCAAATCTTACCAAATGAATGATGCCAGCAGCTGTCAACCAGACGGAGATGAAGATCGATACAAGTTGCGCAAGACGAATGGAACTCGATGTCTTTAGAATGTTTAGGTACTGGAGGATGTCAGGGACCGTCATCAGTCGTAGGGCTCGGAGGAACCTCAGTCCGATCCACGTCCGATCGAGATAGATCGATACGAAGGACGGTGGTATCGTAAAGTAGTCCACGAACGAATACATCTCCAGCATGAACCACAGCTTATCACTGGCGGCGATAAACTATTAGAAAACAAATTTTTTAATACAGACCATATTTTTTTTATCGTCACCTTAACAAATGTGCACAGAACAAAAGCGTAACAACTTGATCATATTATTATCCTTTTGATGGCCAATCGGGTTTTTGGATCTTTTTGTGTTTGTTCCAATAACTTTTCTATTTACAATCTTGTTTAACTAATTTTTATATAGGGTGTTTCGCTACCTCATGCAAATATTTTAAGGAGCGATTGCTGAGGCAATTTTGAACAACTTTTTCCCTTGCCAAAATGTTGGTTCAGGCTTCGTTTTTGAATTATTAACGAAAAACACCGACTAATCAGGGCGCGCATAGCTTCAATCGCCATCTTGAACACTTTCGCGGCTGAGTGCGCGCTCCGATTAGTCAGTGTTGTTCGTTAATAATTCAAAAACGGAGCTTTAACCAACATTTCGACAAAAGACAAGTTATTCAGAATCGCCTCAGCAATCATCCCTTAAAATATTTACATGAGATAACGTAACACCCTGTATGTGCTATATCCGATCGTCTCGGATCGGCAAACGTGGGGCGAGCTTCGGCAAGAACCCGAGGGGAACTACACCACATAATGGCCGAAAGTTTCGGGTTTCCCGAGTGCATCGAGCTACCCGCGGGTTCGTACGTCACGGGTTCCTGTCCGAGCTCGCCCGACTTTGCCCGGGCCGTCTCGAACCCGTTCTCTCGATTACTCACACGTTCCTAGTATTCACATACAGGGTGTATGTAATAACGTTTCCTGTACAAAAATGCTTGTTGACGCTTCGTTTTTGAATTATTACTAAAAAAACACGGACTAATCAGAGCGTGCGCGCTCAGCCGAGAGGGCGTTCAAGACCGCGGTTGAACGTACCACGATCATCTCCCGACTGAGCGCACCCTCTATGCGCGCTCTGATTGGTCAATGTTTTTCGTTAATAATTCAAAAACGAAGCCTTAACCAACACTTTGCCAAAGAAAAAAGTTGTTCAGAATCACCGCAGCAATCATCCTTTAAAATATTGACATGCAGTAGCCGAACGCCCACATATAAGACGCTGCCGTGCAGGCTACATTTTCCATTTTCAAATTCACGTACTTTAAAGCACTTTTATCGTTATTATGCAGACTTTATGGGCTGTATAAAAATATTATTTTTTTCTACAGATTTAAACACTTTTGGAGATGAAAGTACTCTTAAATGTCAAAAGTGCGAATCAGCACAATGCGTACTACTACGATCCACTGCTATCTGTTGATAGTAAAAAGCAGAAAGAAAAGCTTTTCATAAAGACTTCCATCGGTACTACTTTGAGATTCACTATGTAATATCTAGTTACTGGAATGAACATACTAGGACGGTTGTATACATGTTCACATCTATCACCATTAGGTTCGTTAACAAGCGCTCTGATTAGTCAGCATTTTTCGTTAATAATTCAGAAACAAAGCTTTAACCAACATTTTGGTATAGGAAAACGTTGTTCAGAATCACCGCAGCAATCATTCTTTAAAATATTGGCATGCAGTAGCCGAACACCCACATATAATGCGCTGCCGTGCAGGCAGGCCGCAAATACATTTTCCATTTTAAAATTCACAGACTTCAAAGTACTTTTTATCGCTATTACGCAGACTTTATAGGTTCTATGAAGATATTATTTCTTTCGATAGATTGAAATACTTTCGGAGATGAAAGTACGCTGCAACATCAAATGCACAAATCAGCGCAGTGCGTACTACCACGATCCACTGCTATCTGTCGATAGTAAAAAGTAGAAAGAAGAGCTTTTCATAAAGACTTCCATCGGTACTACTTTGAGATCCACTATGTTATACCTTGTTACTGGAATGAACATACTAAGACGACTGTATACATCTTCATATCTATCGCTCTTAGGTTCTTTAAAGAATACAACAAGATGTGATGACGAGTGTCTACACTTACGCGTATAAAAAAGTAGACCATAAAAAATATATTGAAAGCTAAGTCTATCTGCTGAGTAATGTTGTTGCTCCACTTTTGGCAACGTTCCACCTCTTCGCTGTAACATGAAATTGTCACATTAGTGAAATTATGTTCTTATTATGATATTTCTTACTAATGTATTTCAATTTTTCAAAGCCGGAAACATGTAACTGATAACACCATCGACGGTATAAAAGAGACTACAACATAATTCAGGTATTTTAACGTATGTGAGCTTATAAATTCCTTTACCAAAAAAAGGTATATGTATAATTATTAATTCATAATAATTCTAAATTAGTTTGTCTCGTGTGAATTTATTTTCTTTTAATTAGTAGTGAACGTATGTATCTATATCATTTTAACATTTCACTGTAAATATTTAAAACAAAATTATTATTTTAAGCTGGAATATACGTATAATTAAAATTACTTTTTTCATTCATTCACAGTATTAAGCCAAAAGAAAAAACAAGGTCTAACTGCAAATTCAACAATAGCGTGCTTATTGTCAATCGCAATAGTACTTTTACGTTTCTGCTGTGTATAATTATCAAAGTTTTCGTGATAAATAAAAAAATATAGGTAGTTCTGTTACCTGGAGGCATCGATGAAGTATATTATAAGCGATGCTATACTGAGAATGAAAACTAACACCACCTGCAACAAAAAGGACGAAACCACATTAAATCATATACAGGGTGTTCTGCTACTGCATGTCAATATTTTAAGGGGTGAATGCTGAGGCAATTCTGAACAACTTTTTCCTTTGCTAAAACGGTTGTTAAAGCTTCATTTTTGAATGATTAACGAAAAACTCTGACCAATCAGAGCCCGTGCAGAGCGCGAGCTTAGCCGCGAAGGCGTTCAAGGCTGCAGTTGAGCGTATCACAATCCTCTCTCGGCTGAGCGCGCACTCTACACGCGCTCTGATTGGTCAGTGTTTTTCGTTAATCATTCAAAAACGAAGCTTTAACCACCACTTTGGCAAAGAAAAAAGTTGTTCAGAATTGCCTTAGCAATCACCCGTTAAAATATTGACATGATGTAGCAGAACGCCCTGTACATTATCAATTACATCACCTACAATTTGGTATAATATTTAAATTTAAATGATTTTCAATTGCATTTTACAACATAATCTTTAACAGTGTTATCTTTCAATGAATTGTTTATAGCAAAGGAGCGAAAACAGGAATTGTCATAGAACTATAGTAGTCTGTACCCGAGATTGGTAGCTTCAATTTAAACCCCCACTTATTACACAATTTTTTCCAGCAGCGCAGAGTATTATATTCGTTTTAGTGTTGATTAGTTTCATCGTTCCGCCGCGAGATGGTTATAGCATCTCGTTTTACCGAACTCCAGCGACGGCTTAATTAAATGTAATAATCAATAAACGAAACTTTACAGCCGGGTAAATAACGCTTTATTATTCAGGGCCATTTACATAAAACCTTTAAATAAAAAAATTATTATCCACATCATTTCTTGCGAAATTGCATGATCTATAAAAAAAACAGTCAACTATCCATACAGTTTTGGCTAGACATATAATTTCTATTTGAACCAACCCCAAGTTCTAATTTCGTGAATACCCCGCTGGAAAAGTATTGATTAGCCTTCCCCTTTCTCTCCCTTGGCCACTACCCTCCATCGTTCCGCCGCTAATATAATATTTCATGGGCCAATGACCTCATCAATTAACAAATGATAGACCAACGCGATAAACCACGAAAAAACTTTCATTAACTAAAGAGAAACCGCGTTTGCTTACGTCACTGAAGGAAGCCGATTTTTGCGAGACAAATGTAACAGAAACATCCAGTTTGCTGAAATCTTTGGCACGCGAGAAATCGAGCACACCACAGGCTTCTTCCCCACGTATAAATAAACCTCTCTCAAAGATCAATAACCATGCGAATTTATTTTAGCGCTTAGTTGCGTTAAAGGGAGTAATTCACGGAAAATATTCTTTCAGGACCGGCCCTACCAACAGTGAAATACGTGCATTTGCACAAGGTGGCAGATTTAAGGGGATAGCAAAAGGGTTCCAAGTCTGGACTACACGAATTTTAAGTATATCATTAAAAAACTTATAAAATAAATCATTAACAAACCATTGGTTTCTTCACTGTTGAAACCAGGCATCAAAATGGCCATTACTTAAATTTTCACAAAAGTTGGAGGGGGCAGTAGCAAAATAATATATCATTGAATGGGGCGGCAAAATACCTAGGGCTGACCCTGCATTCTTTCGCGGGAAAATTATTTCTAAAGCGGCGTATAGTAATGAAGTTCCAAACACTAAAATCACACGCAACACAAAAATAAATAATCTAATGAAAACGGATAATAATTAAATGAAAAATTCAACATTTCCCTATTCAATGAGATGACTCTAGGATGATTAAAGATTTTAATGACTAAACGTGACTCACGTGCCACTTTGGGGTTACTTGTTTTAGGCGACGCAGACGTTGACGAGTAGATACATGTAATACTTCAACTACTTAAGCACTTTTCACGGTCCACGAACCTGTCGTGACGGTTTCCAGCGCTCCTTCCGTTTCGTAGGATTTTTTTGCATTAAAACTGCCGGAGTTGCTGCTACAAGACACGAAAGATATAAATGCCATTTGTCCAGGTTATTCAAGTTATAAAACACTGACAAAACATTGATATCAAATTGTATGTACAGCCAGTCACAAAATTTATTCGAACGCTTTCAAATCAAATGATTAATGGCATAAAAACTTGAGTCACAAATTCCAAAATAGTTTTATTCGCGTAATAATAGTGGGGGGTCTGGGAGCGCCACCCGAAAGTAAGGAGGTTCGAGAGGGTAGCACGAGAATGAGGGGGGTAGAGCGGCGTCAGAGTGGGGGGTTCGAGAGCGACACGCGCGAATGGGGGGTTCAGAAGCGTCGCGCGGGAGTCGGGGGTTCAGGAGCGTCGCGCGGGAGTCGGGGGTTCAAAAGCATCGCGCGGGAGTCGGGGGTTCGAAAGCGTAGCGCGAGAGTGAGGGGTTCGAAAGCGTCGCAGAGTAATGGAGTGTTCAGAGCATCACAAGGGAGTGGGAGGTTCGAGAGCGTTGCGCATGGCGGCGTGAGCAGAGGACATCTTCACAGCAACGCTCAATACACGCGTACGCGAAGAACTTTCAAGCATAATTTTCTCGAAAACGAAGGCACTGATAGAAAATCGTTATTCTATATTTTCAATTCATTATTTCATGAGGTATACATTCAGGTCGGCTGTTCTCGTTTCGAAGCACGCTGTCTTTTACAAAATACATATAAGATAGATGAATCTTCATTCCATTACTCCATTATTTTTTCTCCATTTACTTTGCTCACAGAAAAGTATAAAAATGAGTAGAAAGTAACGATCGGCACGAACACAAATATACCAGGTGTTCGCATATGTGTATACAGAGTACGGGGAACCATCTCATGAAAGGCTACAGCACATGGAGCGTGAATAAATAAAGAAGAACGGCTTATGTACTTTAACCGTCGATCGATTTCGTCAGTTGGCTCCGTTCCAGACACTAGCTCGTCAAATTTCAAACAATTTCACCGCATGATTGTAAATCGCCACTGATATATTATCAAAATAAATATGGCAGAGGGTTTAACAATTCCAAATTGGCTCTTTAGTGGTAAAAACAAGCAACGGGACTTTATAAAGTTAGGCAATCGGTTCTGCAAAACTCAAATTGTTCTCGGCAAACCTTCCCACTGCTTAAATGATTTTATAATGGTATAATGAAATAATAGAATCTGTATAGCCGTAATTAACTTATTGTAATAGTTTATCGAGTGTTTAGTCGAGTAAAATTGAAGTGCCTCCTTAATCTGCTTTAGTTCTCTTACGGTTCTACCCGTTCATTAAACAGTTCATCGTATTTTATAAATGTTTGACAATATAAAAACTTACAGCCACAGAAAACAAAATTGTCCTAATCCAAAAATAGAATATTTATTATAATTAT
Organism: Holcopasites calliopsidis; assembly: GCA_023838395.1. Classification (NCBI taxonomy): domain Eukaryota; kingdom Metazoa; phylum Arthropoda; class Insecta; order Hymenoptera; family Apidae; genus Holcopasites; species Holcopasites calliopsidis. The sequence continues at coordinate 594,138 of JALHAQ010000024.1, forward strand.
GTGTAACCAAAAAAAGTCTTACATATGAGAATAAATGAAGAGCTTTCAATCAAAAACAGATAAATCTATGTGCTCACGTACGGGGTGGTCCGTAATTTGTGGTACAAATAGAGCAAGGAGATTTTATGACTCAAAATAAGACAAAAATCAACAGTTAATGGCGTTACGAATATCGAAACTCACTTTTCTCGAAAATAAAGCATCATATGAAAAAGTTTTATTCTTGTTTTTCGTCTTACTTCGACCCATAGAATTTCCCTGACTCTGCTTGCACCGCAAAGCATGGGCCATTCTGTACTTATGCAAACTGTATTATTGCATTATGAAAACTATACGATGGATCGATGGATTACAATCACGCTCCTGTTTTCCTCGAACGTGGCCACCCTGTATCAGAGTAAGGTGTATTCGTTATATTCCTAGCAATAACCATAAAACAATGTTATGTAGAAGAGGGGCGCCTGGTGTCGTGTAATCTCCAACTATGTAACTAAATGTAGGGATTCATTCTTCCCTCCTTATTGATCAGTCGCAGGATCGACGTTGGTGTCTCCAAAGAACGCGTGGGGGAAGCTGAGATGCCCCAGACTACACACGCTGGTCAATAATACCTACGTGAAAATAGATTCGCAGATTGAAAAAATGCGATTTCTAAAAAAAAAGAAAACATTGTCAAACTTTTTGCTCACTTTACAAGTACAGAGACACTTACATATCATGCTGAACGTCGAAAATCTTAAGGGGATGTGCCATCTTGATAGCGTCAAGAATCACGTTATCTTTAAAAACTTATTACTACGAAGCTATTAACTCGATTAAAATTATCTTTTTCTGCTAGAAAGGCGTTCGATGTAATTAAAAAGAAATTTACATGGTTTTATATAAACAGTCAAATGTGGATACGAAAAATGGCCATTTTTGCACACACGTCCTGACGAACATAGGTCACTGGTGTTATGAAAATCCAAAAAATTGAGAACACGATCTCAAGAATCTAAAAACGACGTTAATTTTAAATGTATTCTCTATCGTATATAAAAGAAAAGAAATGGTGAAAGTACTTGTTCTTCTCGCCATATTTTTATTTATAACTAAAAACTTAATTGATAGAATGACAAACCCCTACCTCACGCGACAGGAAATATCTTCAGTATTAACGTCAACTTCGGTTTTTTGATATCGCATTTCCTATTCTTGCGATTTTCATTACGCCAATTTGTCACGATGTCGGTAAAAGTACCGTCATTTTTCTGACTCACACTTGACTATTTATACAAAACTATGACTGTTTTTCAAACTATATTGTACACCCTGTCTGACAAAAAAAAATCATTTTAATCGGATTAATAGTTCCGTAGTAACATGTTTTTAAGAAGAATTTAGTTTTCCTCCGTCTCTTTAATTGTATAAATAATAGTTTCAAAACTACACCCTTTAAAACAATAACTTTTTTACAATTGAACCAAACGACTTGAGTTTTTGCAAAAACATAGAAGCACTAGTCTACTAAATATCCTAGCTTTGTTGTTCTTAAAAACTCGAAATTTTTTAAATTGCAAAGAAAATAGTGAAAACTATTTTTCAATTTTTTAATCTGTGGTTGTAATGCAAATTTAAAAAACATATCTTTTATTGATGTAAATAAGGTGTACGCACACTGAAAATTTCATCCCAATCGGTTAACGTTTCTCTGCGCTATAACCATTTAAAGACCGCATTATAAAGTCGAAGATCGCAGGAATTGTAGTGTACAGAGTGTTAAAAAAGGGTACGTATCTTAAGGAGTCCGCAGTGCTCACCAGAAAGAGTGAAAAATGTCTAGTCAACATAGGTCCTAAAATCAACCCTTTCGTTGCAAAACCAATTTTCCTATCCTTCATATCAGATGCCCGCAAGGCATCTTCCCAGTACTCAATATATCTGTACAGGGTGTCCCCTAACTCATAGAAGAGCAGGATATGGGAGATTCCTGAGGCGATACTGACCAACTTTTTCCTTTGGTAAAATGTCGTTCGAGGCTTTGTTTTTGAATTATTAACGAAAAGCTCTGGCCACTCAGAACACGCGTGGAGCCCACGCTCATGGTACTTGGTTACTGCTCTTCCCGGAACGTAGGATTATACGTGTATTATATTTCCTCTTTCGCGTTGCAGAAGGGATAAATTTTGTAAGGTCACTTCAATTAAATCAAATGACACATGATATGGCTTTATGCAATGTGATAGGAGACCATGAATTCAATCGTGCAATTTAAAGCGTGACCTATTTCTTAAATTTGTACAATGAAGCAACATAACCAAACAAATTATTCAAACTTTACGAATAGTTTCAACGAACAAATGCTTGTAGCTTTGTTTGAAAATTGTTTAGCTACTGTAAATAGATACAAACACGTCTTCTGCAAATAAATTTGAGTTATATGCATTGTGATACGATGGACTACAACGAAAATAGAATTAACTGTACATACATTTGTCGAAGTACAGTTCTCCTTAGAAATTTCTTTTCTACGAAAGAATAGCATACTTTATTAGTTATAACGCATTACATTGTTAATATCGTCACGAGTAAACAACCTTACATATCTTTTAAAGTAATGTAGTACTCCTAGTTAGGCCTTATACAACTTGGCCCTCAACTACTTAAACTAAGTTCTTTTTTCTTATAATGCTAAATGTGGCATCCGATTTCGTAAAACAAATTGTGAATCATGCGATAATCTCTCAATCGAAATGCACAAAAGAATATGGGTATGGACATATGTACATCTGACAATACATACTGAATTCCTGAATATTTAAGAGCATGACTACCTGCGTAAATACTTGAGTACCTAACTACCTGAATGCCAGATAACCTGAGTACTTGAGTACTTGAGTACCTGAGTACTTGGATAACTGAGTACCTAAGTACTTGAATATTTGAATACTGGAATACTTAGGTACCTAAGTACCTGTGTACGTAAATACCTGAATACCACATAAGATTCGACAGACAATACAACAAGCTGATCAATCTTTCATCTCCTTCTTTTAATTTTTCGTAGAGGACTAACATTGTAGTACACATGGACTCCTTCTGTAGCTCTTTTTGTACTGCCTCATATTTTATAACATTTCACAAATTTAAAAAGTACTTAAATCAGTACCAACTGATGCCATTAAAATGACACTCTGCCACCCTAAAGCAAAGGTTAAAGCACACTATAACAACGGACCCTTATCGCTTTAATAAATGCCCATCAAGAACAGCCGATGTATCAGGTCAACCCACAAGTAATGCAGAATTCCTTTGATGTCTGTAAAAGATGAAATGTAATGGCGGAATTAGGACCATTAATAAACAACATTTTGCCATCTTTCCATTGACTTCCAATAACCGTTTCATAAAAATTTCATTTGCTTGCTTCAAAGAAGTTATCCGGGACACCCTTGACGCACCTCACACAGGTTATTTCCATTTTTAAAGAATACTACAAACTCCTAAACAGGTGATAATTTATTGATACAATATTTGAAGTGCAATTTGGGGAAACCATCCTTACTCAAGTTTTTTCAATGTCTACAATGTCTCTGATGGAGAGTCCTGAGAAATATGCACTTTGCCCCAGGCGCGGGACAAAAAGAATGTTCCTGATTCATGAGTCATGACAAAAAGAAAATGATACTTCTTGCATTACGATTATTCCAGTATGAGTAATTAAAAATGAAATTTCACAAGCATTTGCATAGGACTGCGATTCCAATAGTGGTAAGGTATGGTTAAATTAGCTAAAGTTAGGTTGCCTTTTTCGGCAACCTATAGAGGCAACCCAAGTTCAATGTTATCAAAGCTGAGGCCTCCTTTTCTGCATAATTACCAAATTTATCAGTGGACATTTGCTTAATACTATAATAACAGCTAATTTATTCAAAAACCAGAGAACAAAGTGTACACAGAGTCGTTTCCATGTATCCTACAAATCTTCCAGCAAATTTAGACGGTTAATCAATTGATAGTCAAACCAAACTACTTAACATGCCACCGTCTAATTTCGGTTTGTCGCGAAAACAAGCTAAACGAACGCGCTTGGAACAAAGTTCGAGAAGAAACAATGAGCGTGTTCCAGAAGTAGTAGCCGCGCGACGTGCACAGCACATGTTTTGTCACGTTGAGATTGCATGGAAATTACCTCGTGTTCCACCGACGCGTTTCATAGCTGACTAGGATGGAAAGCGGGCTTTCAGTCTTTTTTTTTAAGTAACTCAACCACGCATCGCTGATTCACTAAAGAACGCTGCCTCGTAGGAACCAGGTCTGAAATCTTTTTTTTCTTCTCCCATGCGCTTGTTCGGTAGGTGAAAGGAGTCGCGTCAGCGTTTCTGCGAATGCGGAAAGGCGCACACACCGAGGATGACGCAGCGTATGCGCGGAAACCTCTTTTGCCTCTTGTCTTATCTGACGCTCTTTCACCCACCAAGTAAAGACGCGGGCCCTCATGCTTAATGGGATTCTAGTCGAACAAGTGGCTTGTTTTACAACGATGCGCTGCAATGTGTTCATTTAATTAAATCCCCTAACCCGCTTCTTTTTACATCGTCGATGTTTCCACATATCCAGTTTCCGCGATACGCTTGACAACATTAACAATAAGACCTCCGTTTAAGGCAGACTCGATTTAGGCCGTTGAAGAAGAACAGAAGGCACAACAAATTGCAACTGTGTCATCTAGATTGTAACTATACGATGTAATGTTGAAGGTACAGATTGAAGTTCAATAGTAAACAATGTTTTGTTCCGGTCATCACAGGCGTATTTTACATCCCTGAATCGGTGGAGATCTGTAAAAGATAATTTTTAGTCAAATTAACCTTGACCTGAAAAATTAAATTCAGCATTTTTCAACAGAACGATCTAGTTGCAAGCCACAGTTCCTTTGACATGCTTTTGTCCTCATAACGAGTAGAACGGGACAGAATAAGAAAATCTTTAACTTCAATTTTTAAGGTCACTAAGGTCGACACCTTTTTTAACTCTATCCTGTTTTACTCATTGTAAGGATAAAAGGTGCCAAAGGAACTGTGGGTCGTAACTCAACCGTACTCTTCAAAAATGCTTACCTTAATTTTGAGGGTCAAAATGTGAGGTCAGAGATTTGTCTTATTTTATCTTATTCCACTCATAATGGGGGTGAAAAGTGTCAAAGGAATCGTGGGTCGCAATCCCAATCGTTCCCTTGAATAATGTTGACCTCAATTTTCAAGCTTAAGGTTAATTTTGCGGAAACGTCCCTTAACAATTCATCACCGATCTAATGATGTAGAATAAACCTGTCACAACCGAGACAAAACGTTTGTTTACACCATGTACATACTTGATTAAAAGAATGGCGAAATATTGATGTGCCCAGCTGAAAAGTTTGTTACCATAGTTCCAAGATTATGCTGGACAGTTGTAATTTAAGGTCGCAACTTTTTTTTGTATTTTACACTTGAATTATCTTTGTGTTACCTAAATTAATGTAATAAAAATTGATAACAGTATTTGTGAAGTATTTATTCCGCTCACTATTTTTTTTCTTAATTAAACGCGTGCAGCCCGATTATTAAAAATAAGAATTGAATATGGTTCATAAGCCTAAATAGGGTAGCAACCCCTATAACAGATCCTGTGGCCTTCCCTCACTACTCCTCGTCTGAAGCACATGGCCATTTCGAATGATATTTATGGATGTAGACTTTTGGCAAACACTTAGAAAGAGGGCGAACCGTATTAACCATTAACCATAAATTTTGTTCGTAACCGCCGCATAAATTTATTCCCAGCCTAATCGGTGTCTAATGTCTCATAAGTGGCAGCGTACACGCTACCCGAGAAAGATATTATCCGTAATATCACAGATACAGATCGATATCTTCCCTCTTTTCTAATTTGTAACTGCGACATGATCATTTAACTACTTAAACACATGCCTGGCGTCGTATTTGAACCCCTGCAGGCAACTAACTTTCGGACTGTTCGTTATTACAAAGAAGGTTTCACGAAGGAGTTACTTCATGCCGAAGGAGACGTTTCGGGGTGATTACAAGTCTTTTCTTGGGTGCACATAACCAAAATATTTAACAACATTTATAGGAATGTATTTATAGAAAAAAAGTGTCAAGCAGTAATTGCTGACGAAACTCATTGTCAGTCTGTAACAAAACGTGCATCGCCAGTCTCCATACAAAAATTCATTTCCTATTTTCCCATCGCATCGATTGTATTCGTCGACAAAAAAACTGGAACACCCTGTCCAACGTGTCACAGCCGCTACATTACTTGACTTCTGATTTCAACGAACCACAATAACAATGGGTCCACCTATTCCTAGTGAAATAGACTAGCCGTGCACCTTTGATGCTAGTAGCTTTAAAAAATGAGTAAGTAGATGGCAGCTGAAAAATGGGTCACTAGGTTATCGCCAACCGTTAGTGGTTTATCCTTCTGCATCGACGGAAGCCTTTCCAACCAATTGCTCCGTAGAAAGGGCAACAGCAAGGGACAGCACATCGTGGCTCCTGAAGTCGTTCAAGTAGATAATTCTTTTGTGCAAGAATTTCGTTGATCTGGGTTTCGAATGAACTTATCGGACGAATGAATGAAGTTACAACGAAATTCTTATACTCGTGCATCATACTGTGCACTGTGTACAACGCTTCGTCCATGGAAAGGACGCTGTGAAATGCAGTCCTGAAAAATAGCTACAATGGGTTCAAAAAGTATTTACACACTCATGATTTTCACACTAGTTCTACTACATTATACGTATGCATGTTGCTGGGGAAGCTGCAAAAGATCTTTTTATAAGTGTTTAAAAGTAGGGGTGTTCAGCTACTGGATCCTCAGCCGGGTCGGTACTGGTCGAACACTGATCCGAGGATCGGGTACTCGAAAATTACAAGCTTCCGGAATCCCCACCCGATTCCGAGTAATACTCCCGGCCCGGCTCGGTCCGAATTCGAATTATTGGGTACCCGCGTACCTCTGCATATTGGAAATCTTTTGAAAATATGTACATGCTTGAATTGCAAAATTATAGCCCGCCTATAAAAACGCGTCATTCATGTATGTTCTAAAACAGTATAAGTTTAGTGATTAAAGTACACGTTTGGGGTTTTGTCTATGGCACTTGTATAATGTCATCAGTGCGATATTACCAACTGTACGTCAGCTAAAGGTACCAAAGTTATTAATTATCTAATTAGACAAACCAAGCTAAACTAAGTTAATAATGGGAGTTACTATATTGCTAAGCACTAGTTCCACGTAAACAAAAATAATTGAATTAGTAAGGAGGATGGTTCGTGCAACGTGTAGAAGTTATGTATCTACAGCTCATTTCGAATGGCGAGTGAGTGTTACAATACATAAGTGTTATTTATGTTTACGGAAAAATTCTAAAAGAATGAACGCAGCTACTATATCCCAAAATGTTTTTAGAGAATGATACGCATGTAGCTGATTTAAAAGCAAGTTTTATTTATGAATTTTTCTTGAGAGAACTACTTATTAATACGAAAATGGACTTTCTCGAGATATAAGGAGGTACATACATCTCATAGCGAGGTACATGCTATTCGCGTCTAGAATGAAGTCTCCTGAGACGATCCAGAGATGAGGCGGGTACGCAGCGCTCCCCACGTGTAACGCCAGAAGCTCGAGCCTGATAGGTTACGTACACTTTCTTCGTCAATATACAATATAGAGTATATAATTGGTTCGAATTCGGCTCTAATGGAACCTGACCAATCACACCCGCATTCCTCACAGGGGATTTCATTCGGGACGTGAACAGTACGTTTAACTCTACCTAAGCCTGCTCTTTACATCTATTCACTTCTACTTCTTGCCTAACATTAAAATCCGTCAGAACGCTGTTAAAAAAGATTCTCGTGTGGCTGCTGTCGACATGCAGCGCCAAATTAAAACCTAAATGGCGATCAACTGATGGCAGCGTTCCGTTGGCTGTCATAACGTACCAACTTTAACTGTTTGAAGCAGAGCTATCTAACTAGCGGCTTTTTTCAAAGCCGTAGTAGAACACAGAAGACTTCACTTGGACGAACTTTTCTTTGCACGAACCCCAAAATCGCGATTCGCCAGTTTCATACAACATACGCTGCGACCAGTTCATCGCCATTTAGGTTTTAATGTGGTGCTACATGTCGACGGCCAAACTTGGCTCCACTAAGGTCGGTACAATGTGTTGGCCTGCCTGACTTGGCTATCTGGGTAATTATTGTCTTTTGCCTGCGTGTAAGATCGACATGGCCATGAATTGGTCCATTGGTCAATAAATCATAAGATCATAGACTATTTCGAGACACAAGGAGGTACATTTCCGTCTAACTCTGCCTAAGTTTGCCCTTTGTATACAGTCGCTTCTACTTTTATGCTAACATCAAAATCCGTCAAAATCCTGATAGCCAGGTTGTTCAGAGAAGATTTTGCCAAATCTTTCCACAAAGTTTTGTTGACAAAGTGACTACAAATTCGGTACAGTATTTGATATATTCGATGATGTTAATAAATTGACAAGAAAAATATAGCGGGGTCTATTGAAATAAGTTACGAGCAAATTGGCAGTTGGGTTCCATTACAACTGTTGCTTTCAAATGGCTGTAGATTGGCACGCAATTGGTTCGACCTGGCTATCTGGAAAACTTTATCTGTTAAAAGTCATGCACTCGGTCTCATTTTTTATGCTGTGTCTATCCCATAGGTTACTTTACAGTTTCAGTAATTTTCTGTTGCTGGCATGGCCTATTATCTTCATTTTATGTATATTTTAACAAAAGTCTTCGTTATACCTTGTATTATTCCGATCATTAAATACACATTTCTCATCATGCTGCTAGCAGACAGGTATGAGAATGGACATATACATATGCATGTATGTGTGAACAATGTACAACATTTGTAATTAGGACGAGGATACCAGATAATTAACCCATTGAACCCAATTAACTGCCTACTTGTTTGTATAAGTTTGTGTACCTCCATCAGCGTTTCCACAATGTCTTGACAGTTTTTTTACAATATTGCTACCAATTGCTAATTAAAAGGACTTTTCAAACTCCTGATCAATTGATCAAAACTGCATACCAATTACACTTAAATTACTTGTAGTCTACAATACCTTAATGCTGTTAGTATAATTAGCCTATTTAAAACGAAAATGGTCGATTATCTATTCACATCAAAAGAAAAATTGGCAAGTTATTTCGCTTTCGAAATTTGAGGAAAGTAAAACCAAAATGGATTTTTCATAGAATATAGAAATGTTGAACATTTATGTACAACGCATAGCACTACACACGTCAACGCAAACGATTGCATTGCAAATGATAAAAAAACAATAACAAACATACTGTCATCTAACATGTTGCACCTACACCAAAGTCAGCATATACAAAATGCTTAAAGAAAGCGTTGTTTTTGGTTATTTTTCTGATGGGTTGTTGAAGTGTTACACGTATTTCATTTACTTTGCATATGTGCCTTGGAATCCATACATCGAACATCTTGGTACTTTCATGTCCGATGATATCACTTTAATATAATATAATTTGACTTTATCTCTATCGATGTTGCTTTTACTAAGATGGTTTAAAACTCGTATATACACTAGTGAATTCTAAAACTCTTACTGGTGAAATTCGGTAATGAGGGTAGTTACTAAAAAATTTAAGATGGAGATGTCTTGTTGACGAGAGAAGTAAAGTAAGTTGTACTTTCCTCTCTTGCTTTAGACTTTCATGGCATATCTAAATAAAACATTTTGACAGCCACATTTTTAAACACCACTTGCATACAGGTGTGTGATTTATCTGGAAACGCGCAAATACCACGAAAAATATGAATGCCACAGAAAAATGTTTCAGACAACAGTCGTATGATATCAAGGGGCGTATATGATGCTCATATTTATTTAACGTTCCAATGGCCCTGGAAAGTGTTATTAAAGGCAACTTTAATTTCTTAAACTGAAATCTATATTTGTTATTACATATTTTTGTAGTTCACATAAAAACGTTCCCAAAATACTACTTATACATACATTCTGTGCTAGTGAAAGCAGAGAAATGAAACTTTAAATCTCATACGCAGCCACTCTTGGCCGCTGCGCGCTGCTACCGGATTAACATAAGATTTGAAATGTTATGTCTCAGCTTTGAGTAGTGCAAAATGCATATGTAAGTAGTGTTTTGAAAACGTTTTAATGTGAGCTGCGAGAATACATAACGAAAAGTACAGGTTTCAATTAAAAAATTTCAACGTGGCTTCAATAGAACTTGTAGCGACCTCCAATTCCTGCCACTAGAGGGATTTGGCGCGAGCTGCCAGTTTCCCCCGAAAGTGCTCGCCTTGACATCAAGTCCTATACATATGTATAAACATCCTGCGAGTATCCCTCACTATCCCGTCGTCTAAGGCAAGGGCCTGCTAGGTAGCCTTACTGACGAGTCCCCTCTAGCAGGCCCAGGACGAAACACTCCCGTAAAACCCTACTCCATAACTTTCCGCTCAGTCCTTCCACCACTCCTTAACCGCTACAAACTTTTCAAGGTTATTGAAGTGTTAAATGAATATAGGCGTCATATGTGTCCCCTAGTACCCTGCAATTTCTATCTCAAACATTTTTCCATATCATTTACATTTTTTGAGATAGTTAATATTTACATATTTACAAATAAATCACACAGCCCGTATCTACTCAGTATGGCGGTTTACGACTTAACGTAAAATACTTACTGAACTAACAATGGGTAAAACTTCTCGGTAAACACGTGTGTACGTCAAAAATTAATATTTTCAAAAATAATGACATTTAAGTTTCAAAAATTTATAATAATTGCTTTATTCTTGTCATTTAACTAGTAGTGCTACAAAAATCAAATTTATATTACCGTAATTTACACGCCAATGTTTATAAAACATGTTTTAAGCACTTTCTTTCATTTTCACTTAGGCAGTTCTACGTTTTTTATGTTTGCCGAAACGCTCCGCAACTTGACCTCATTTCACGTGGAGAGCAGACACATTACATTTTTATAGCAAACGAGGCTTTTTTATGTCTGTTTGTCGAGTTCTCGCCTTTCGCTACATTCTACAACTTACAATTAGGAAGCTTTTTCTAAAACTTTAGCAAGAAAAGTACGGTAAGTAATATAAATTACGTTAAATTACACGGAAAATACAATGGAACCTCGATTGTCCGATTATCCTGTACAAAATTAGTTCGGATGATCGAAGTTCTACTGTCATATAAACTTTAATTATAAATTTGCATGATTAAATAAAATATCACTATCTCCGAAAATATAGATTTTTTTATTTATTCCAAAGATTGTTGAAGTATATTCACTAATTAAGTAATTCATTCATTCCCTGGTAGTCAAGTCACGCAGGTCAACACGTTGTACCGGCCGAGGTTGAGCCAAGTATGGCTGTCGACATGCAGCGCCACATTAAAACCTAAATGGCGATCAACTATTCGCAGCGTACGTTGTACCGAACTTAGTGAAGTGGGTATGAAAGGAGACGTTCTCCTATATATTCCTATGCCTTACAGCAAATGTCGCCAGTTCGATAGCCCTGATTCAAACAGTTAGAATTGGTTGCGTTTTGTATTTTACTAAACGCTAATGGTAACCTAGTAAATACTGCTAATCTTCAGACAGAGGTAAGCCTTTTTTACATATTGTATACAGAACAGTAGGGGAACATCATCACAGTAGGCGATGTTTGTTTTCAAATTACATACCTCTAGTCAAGGTAACCAAACACTTGAAGAAGAGTACGAGAGAAAGAAGAATAAGAGACCGGTACATATTTAAATATTTCGTATCATCTGTGGGCGGATTAATTCTTATAATTGAAACATCGTTCGATACTCTAAAACTGGTTTGAAGTGTACTAACATGAAAATTTTATTACAGATTTCCATTGTAAATATCGTCCCTCTAGCGGCTCCTAACATTTTAAAACTTTAATACTTTAACAATTCAAACAATTCAAACAATTCAAGCAATTCAAACAATTCAAACAAATTAAACAATTTAAACAATAATTATTATTTTTAAAAGATTTAAGATATTGGTGCTCTTTCAAATGTTAACGTTTTGAAATAGATATCTACTCTTATCGTTAGACCGCCAACGACAAATGCCAATCTCTAAATTTATAGTAAATCAATCGCTGCTGAAGAAAACGCGTAAGAGGTTGGATGCGAAATAACTTATCAAGGAAACAGTTGTTTTTGAAACGATGTTTCCAATATTTTAATTCACCTAGTTTGGCCTTTGGTTAAAAAATAAATCGAACAAGCAGTAATGCAGTAATGACTTCCAAAATAGCGGTTGTTTATTATTCACATTCTAATGGATTACATGTTTTGTGCAATATTGGAACTAATTTTATTGCACAAACATTTGAGCATCTCACTCACTATCCGATATAAGATGAAACTTCTAGGAAATACACGCTACTTAATATATGATAATAGCATTAAATCGAGAACATTATTGTCAGATCATATGTGAACACCTTTAAAAATATCGAACATCAAGAAACAAGAGCATATGGTTTTTGAACGTGCACTAAAGAGACGCGTGTATTAATAATGCTGAACACGCGTGGCGTGTGTTATGAAATAATAAACTCGTATTCGTAATATACAAGTGTTTATTTTATTTGCGTACTCGATTTTATTTGAGTACTCGAGTTTCGAGTCAAATAACGATCGCTTGATCGAGCCGAGTCGAGCAGTCGAATTTTCCGAGTTATTGAAGTCCACGAACGGTTTGAAAAAAATTCCAACTGCTTAAAAAATACATGTGGCTCGAATATTTCATCCCTCGTAAGACTTTGAATTACTCGAATATATTCGAACGCATACTCGAGTACGTTCGAACGAATACTCGAATATATCTGAACGAATAATCAAATACATTCCAACGGACACCTGAATATATTCGAACGCATACTCGAATATGTACTTGAATATATTCGAATACATTCGAATAATTCGAAATTATGCTTGAACATATTCGAATACATTCGTATAATTCGAAAGTATACTTAAATATATTCGAATACATTCGAATAATTCGAAAGTATACTTGAATATATTCGAATACATTCGAGTAATACTAAAATTATCGTTTTATTATAATACACATACACGATAGACCTGTATTGAAAATTGCACTAAATTAATTTAGAATACATTAACACAACTGCACTTGCGTATTTAAATACACATGACAGAGGGACCTCTACATGGAATGATGTTAGACCAAGGCTTTTGAAACTTTTATAGGCCAGGACCTACTTTCGAAAAGAGTAATTTTCCGCGACTCACTCGCTTTGGAGCATTGATTGATCAACAATTGTGCGAGCTGAAATAAACTAGATACAAATAGTAATTCTCGCGCAATCTCTAACTGAATCAACTTTGAATTGTTCATCTAACAATCCTGGATAAGTAAAAGACTATTTTGATAAACATGTAAACTAGTTTATACCCTTAAACTGTAAACAAGTTACTACCTACACTCAACTCGCGATCCACACTTTGAGAATCTTTGTGTTAGACTGTTAGACTATGACATGAGACTGGATAACATTATGTACTATAAGTATTATAATTATATATTTATTAAATCTATCGATTCAACGTTTTCGATTCTATCAAACCGTTGTATCAATTTGTCTGTAGGCGACAATTTGACCTATTGCACCTCGCTATAAATAAGGATTGCCGTTCTTATTTTAACGTGCGAATTAGCGTGGCTCTCGGGCAGACTCATCACGAGTTGCCCTCGCTATTTTCGTACCCTAAGATACACACAGATATAGCACTTATCTGTGTGCGCCGAGTTCGAATGGCTAGGAGACATATCGAGCAATTCTGATCGATTTTGAAACTGAAAAATTGCGAATAATTAGAATATTCCATTAATACATATTTAAATCAAAATTTCCTTCAAGTTATAGTATTTGTAGGAGATACGTGACCAGTTACTCGCTGCGCTGAATATACAAATGACTGAAACACCAACGATTTACTGCGTTCTTAAAAACAATTTTGGAAACAAGATACATATTTCCGACTAAATTTTCTATGCTGCACTTTAATTCGGAACATTTAAGTATAAGTGATTAGTCAGAACATGCATATTTCTTAACAAGGTAATGTTTTCACAATTTATTAAATTTACTATGAGTCGAAATATATCAACCAATAACTAATTTATAAACAATAACTTTCATCTATTTTATGTATTGTAGAGTTATACGCATAAATACAAACAAGATGAAATCTGTAATGTAAAAAGCTGATAAAAGTAAATCTGTATTTCTCTCCATCTTTCTTACCCTATCTCTCTCTTACTCTCTTCTACGCTCTACCCATCTTTAAAAATAATATTCACGTTCGTCAGAAAGCTATGAAATGCCTATGTTATAACTTAAGCCAATTTGCTAACAAAACGGATTGTCGCTGGAACACCATCGGACAGTTCACTTAAAGCCAAACAAACAGACCCAGCTTTAGTGAGCCATCTATGAGGGTAACGCGAAAAAGTGTTTGTCCAGCGACGCGCAATCTGTTTCCTCTAATCGCGCCAAATTGGCCGGCGCAAGAATGGTCGTAATTAAAACGCACTAAGTGGCGGAAAGTAGGAGGACCGAGGAACTCGTTGCCAGGCAAGAAGTTTTACATCCCGAGATGGCATAGCCCCAAGTTTCCGCCGTTTCGCGCCACCGCCAGACTAGACCAAGTTTTTCTCGCTCAGCTATTTATAGGGGCGAACGTGAAATTAAGCCCTGAAAATTTGCCGGCAATAAAACGACACAGACACGCTAGAGCAAGCGTGGTGAAACCTACGTCAAATTTTCGATTTCCATCTCGTGCCCCGCTCTACCTTGCATATGCAGGTATATCCGCAGAAGGGATTCTCTTTATCGATAATTTAATAGGGAAAAGTTCAAAACGCCGTGTATAGGTATACGTATGCTGTAGTGGATATGTATAGATTAATCCGTTCGCGTCGGGTGACGCGTAGGTATGCGTCATGGCGAGTTCCTATTGAGTGTCGGATAACGCATACGTCTGCGTCATGTTTTTTTTAATAAAGAACTATTTATTTTCGTCCAAGACTATATAGAACATTATAAGTGGCGTAAATGAATGCATTTTATGAAAAAATATATTAATCCGCTGCATGGAGCGGTCTCCGAGTCTCACGTTTTTAAAGATCTCATTCTTCAAAGGATATTTGAGAGAAAATTTGCAGCAAGGTAAATGAGAAAATCTTCATCTTGGAATGGCATGACGAAGGAGTTCAAACCCATTATAGTTCCGGCTGAAATTTCAAGTGCTTTGGAACATGTTTTACAAATTATTCGATTGGTCCTACGTGCTCTAAATATTCTTTTCGCATGGATTGGACTACTTTTAGAAGCTGAACGTCGTAAGACCTCGATAAGACAACTCAATCGTTAGATAGGCGGGCTGAATAGATTAAGACTCAAGGAAACATGGTTTAAAGAATGTTTTATATGATTCCATAACAAATAGAAATGATTTTTTATATTATATAAAATATAATATATCAATACAAATGATTTTTTATTTGTCATATGGTGTTGATAGCATCTGCATTTCCCTTTCAAAACTGCTGCAAATTGTTCTGCATTTTTCCCGCTTTATTTCATTTGCCAGTCTTCTAATTTCTAATGGAAAAGCTTTAACTTTGGAACTATGGATTATAAGGTTAATAAAAAACGAGTATTTTCAACGCTTTTTTTTTATTTTTCCAGTTGGATCATGATTCCAAAACTGCCGCGATGCTTCAGAACATTCGCAATGTCTAGGACTAAGCACAACAAAAATTATTTTTCTATTGCAGAAAGGTCAATTTGTCATAATAAATTGGACGCTGCTTTTTATGAAAAACATATGTTAAACGTCCATACTTTTCGATGTGATTACGTGTCGCGTGATTCTTCGGTGTGAAGCGAGAAAAGAAATTAACGGTAACAGGAACCGCGTATACATGATAACGATCCTCACGACGGAAGTGGTTTCTACTGTAAACACGGCGTCGACAATCGCTTCCTCTTTAATCCCACCTCTTGCTGCTAGGTCTGTCCGGTTTTTGTTTTATTTTACCGCCGCCTTTGTCTTTGCCTCTATCTTTCTATACCTGTTTGGTCGCAAACGATTTGGGTCAAGTGCTGCGACACGTTAAAAAAAACGACAGGAATTTCATATGACCAACCATTTGCCCGACGAAGCGCTTTATGGTCAAAGGAATCTCCTTCCAGCGTCGAATCATATTTTCCTTTGGCAAGTGTTCATCGAACAGTAAGTAGCTGTATTCCAAATTGTACACACAAATTACGTATAAAACATATCATATTGAGAATCGTGTTATTATATGTATAGGTAGTAACGGTAAATATTGGTAAATGATAAATGGTAAATTATTGACAATAAGGGACTCTGACTTCGCTCAGCTTCACTCACTTTGTCCTTGAAATATGTTGCCAAAGACATGATTTTAAACAACTTTCTCCTACACATGTTACCGTCACACGGTTTTGGTTTTCGAGATATTTGCAGAAAACTTTGCAATTAAGTCTCAATTTTGACTATATCAATATAGTTTTATTTTTAATAGCTTCCTTGATAGCCAAGTCAGACAGCTTAATACGTTGACTCGACCAAAATCGAGACGATTTTCACCGTTGACATGCACCGCCACATTAAAAGCCTAATGGCGATCAATCTTTCGCAGCATACGTTGTATCGAACTGGCGGCCCGCAATTTTGGGGTTCGTGCAAAGAGAAATTCGTCTGAGTGAAGTATGAAAGAAGACGTTCTCCTATGTTCTGCTACGCCTTTGAGAAAAAGCCGCCAGTTCGATAGCCCTGGTTCAAACAGTAAAAGTTGGTTGCGTTTTGGTAACCTACGAAACGCGGCGAAAAGTTGATCGCCATTAATGTGGCGCTGCATGACGGCGACGAAACCTGGCTCGATTTTGGCCGGTATTGCTGTCATTAGTCTCACTAATGACAATCTAATGGCTAGTAGGCTTCGTTTTACCTACTACAACGGCAAATCAACCGGGGAGACGATAAAAATACTCTCCTTTTTTATATTTGTTGTAATCTTATGTTGCGATGTAGAAGAATCTGAGACTGGTCTAATAAAGTCTGGATGTGCTTTAAACTCTTTATATAATATCGATTCCTTTTTACAGTTCTCTATTCTGTACGCACATTTTTTCGCGTGCACACGCACGCACGCGCGCGCACAAACTCCACTTCCTGTCTGTCATTCTTGCCAACCCTGCATTCATACCAACCGTCACAACAATATTGTTTTGACAAATTAAGGTTTTTTGCCGCTAAAACAACTACCTCCAAACCTAACTCTAATTGTGAGGTACAAGTTAGGTTTGGTAGCATCTTTCTTTGCGGCCAACATTAGCCAGCCGCCTACGTCGCATCTTCCAATAAACCTTAATTTGACATTTTTAGAAAAAAATCACCCGAAATTAGAATTCTTTTATCGTCTATTGCGATTGACTTCTCGGCGAGGATCTTGAGATCCTTCACGGCATACACGTTTAGGTTAGCAGAAAGCAATGCAGACTCACGAGCTATCACAGACGCACAATTGTAGGTAAAATCATTGTAGTGGTAACGATAGTGTTTTGCAAATATCTTAAAAACTAAGACCGACCGTCGGTTATATGTATAGGAAAAAGTTGCTCAAAACGTTAATTTCTATAACACAGACGACCGCTTACGCCTAATGAAGTGTACGCGTGATTTAAGTCCAACAATAGTTTTTTGCAAATATCTCTAGAACTAAGGTCGAGCGACGGTAACATGTATAGGAGAAAGTTGTTGAAAATAATGTCCTTGGCAACACATATCAAGGTCAAAGTGATTGAAACTGGATCAATTATTGTCAACAATTACTAATAATATTTCTCGGGCAGAAAAGAAATTAGAATCAGTGGAACTGTTCTTCGAGGCAAAAGTCACTGTTTTTATTACAAAATTTAATATCATGAACATTCCTTTTAAATGACACATTACTTTATTTCTATTCTCGTATAAATAATAACTTCCTAGCATATATTCGGCAAGTACTTTGACTGAAAGACAGTTAATATTGTGTAGAGGTATTCGTGGTATATCAATTCCAATATTACTACGTAAATTCAACGTCAAATCGAATTTACTTTCACGTGTATTACCGAAAGGATTAACTGAAGTCACAGTCCATTGGCAACTTCTGCAGCTATTACGAATGTTATTTTCGTCATGGCTAAAAGTCAACGACTTACTTCTGCGCACCGTAAAGTCTTGAAGTAAAATTACGTAACGCTAACATTTCTCCATGTAATACTCTATTATGAAAATGGTAAACATAGTCCAGGTGTGTACAACTCTTCGTGGCCCATATGTATTTGAGTCAAATACATATAACAAATAACAATTTGATCTCTGTGCCTTATGCATGCAAAATAATTGTTTAGTATGTTTCAACAACATATACCTCTGGCATAAATTAGTAATGATTTCATATAAATTGATGGAATATATCATGAAATATGGTAGGCGTCATATGGTGCAAACAATTACATGCAACGAACGGTATCTAATTATAAGCATAAACGTACTGCTTCGCTCCTATATTATGTTACAACGCATACTGAGATGATTTATGGTTCAATGATTATGACCAAGCCTAGTAATTGTATAATAACACAGTCAGTTAAGTAGCAATTAACAGTTCGCGCCAGAAGAAAAAATGCAAAGATAGCTTTAACAAGACCAGAAATGGTAAAAATTGAATACTGATTGAACGAGCTGATAGTAAATTTTATAATGAAAACGTGTACAAAAGTACAGCCCTTTATATGGAAGACTCTTCTTTCAGTAAAATTTTTTTTTTAATAAAGTGCTAAAACTCCATGACGTATACGTATGTGTCATCTGAAGCTAATATCTTAATTGTTACAGTGAGACACAAAAATAATTCCTAGAGGTGTGCAATCTCGCCCGAGTCTGGGGAACCCCAACTTTGAGGCGGGAAGGGAAAGTTCGGGCCAGATCGGGCAGGATCCTGATACTCTCGAATTTGTTGGGAATTCCTAATGTTTCGGGTCCGAAGCCCGAGCAAGCAACATGTCTTCGTATCACTCCAGCAAGAATTGGACGCAATCGGTTCTCCGAACAGAGTAGCGCCATCTGTTCAGAGTCTCAATGGTTCGGGTAGTGTCGGGAATCATACTCAGAATCGGGTCGGAATCTCGAAAGTTTTTAATGTTCAGTAGACGTATGCAAGTACCCGAAAACTTCGGGTACCCGATACTCTGGTCCGATATTTTTTTGGATTTGGGCCGGGATTTCGGAAGTTTACAATGCCCGTGTACCCGCAATTTCGGGTTAATATATTCAGATGCCACAGACCACAATAAAGATAGATGTTTTATAATACATTGTACGATTTAATACTATTTGAAAATAATATTTTAACTCGGACGTTAATAAACGTTCGGAATCCCGACTCGATTACAATTTGGGGTACACGTACATTAAAAGCTTTCGAGATTCCGACTCGCCCATTCCTCCATCCGACTCAAGGATCGGATCCCCGAAATTTATCTGACACCTGCACGCCCCTAATTAAGACATTTTCAGTACACTGAAACCGAAGGTATACGTTATAAAACAGGGGATGACGCTTTCCGAAAACCTCCATCTCCCAAATTGTATTAGGATTGCCGAAATAACGTAACCCTGCAACGATTCACGACAATATGCAACGAGGTTAGAGACGAAGCATGCCTGGGAGCCTGTGACGCATCGTCTCATGTCGTCAGCATGCGTACGAATCATGACCAACCGGTGAATCACGTTGGACTGACCGTACATATGGGGTGTTTCCGAAATCATAGCAGAACTAGAATGGAAATTGTGCAAAAGCAAGTGGAACAAAATGTAGAGAACAAAATCTTTCCGAAGAAAAAAGAAAAAAAGTTGTAAGTTGATTTTGCCGAAAACAGTAAGCATTATAATTAACGATATAATTGCTAGTAAGCAATATAATTGCCTGCGCTGCAGCGTGCATAAATGTTTTCACTTGTGCTTCGTTTAAATTATTTACACGCTGGATTCATCGGCCATTTACTTATTCACTTATCAACAGCCCCATCGCTATAGAAAATTGTAAATAGCCTTACGACGAGTTGGCAAAAAGTTTTACTGGGTTTGGCTGACCTAGCTTTGCACTCGATTCTCTTAATTCGCATAGACATCGAGAAGAGACTAATATAATTACGCAAACAACATTCTCCTAAATGTTAAAGAACGAATGAGTATCTTAATATTTAAGAATGTTTAAGGGAAAACACAACGGGTACATACATTTCATTCTTAAATGGAGAACTAGATTATCGCTAATAGGCCTTGGCGCATTGGAACCGTGTCAGTCGAACGAAGAAGGGCGCGGGCCAGTGTCCTATCTAGCAGTTTACTTCGGTTGGACCGATATACAGACGACTATGTTCTCCACTAACAGCGTCACGACAAATCTGATACATTCTTGGAAACTAATGCTGGCTATACGCCAACCTGCCAGCAACGACTTTTATTCCAAATATGATGTTTTCTTAATCCAACCTCCATCGCTTACCAGTGTGCTCCAGGTGCCGCCATTTTTTGTAATTGCCAACTTTTTCTCTCGTTCCATACACCTAAAAGGTGGCACCCACTTCCGCTGACATGAAATCAAGAACGAAACGGGCAAACACTCTCGGCCATCTTGGTATGCGAAGCTGCTGATGCACTCTACAAGCGAGTTTAGGATTTAAAATGACGTGTGTTATATTAAATTCAGAATATATTAACAGAATCGTAGTGAATAAGTGTACATCGGGGTAGTTTAAAAGTTTCTCATTGCCTAGTAGGTGACAGCGCTAATATCGCATACCAGTATGGCTGACAAGCATTCCTTTCACAAACCCCGCTTATTGGACGTAACAGTTTTTTACGAATATCTTGATAACTACGAACGGCCAACGGTTACACGTACAGGAATCAGTTGTTTAGAATCATGCTTCTGATAACATATTAAACAATCATCGATGTCGGTGAAGAGGCCAACATTCCAAATAATTTCGAAAAATTGTTTTACCGATCTAACAATCTCCAATGACTTAGTAATAACCTTAAATATAGCGGTACATTTAAGGTTATTACTAAGGTTTGCAAAGCCCTGGAAAGTAAAGTATGCAAGTACCGAAAAACTGGAACACATAAGAAAGTAAAATCCCTGGTTGGAGAGATCGTGCGACACATCCAAGCTCGAGCATTGAAACTTATCAAAGATTTGTAAGGTGCAGTATAGAGAACCTCGAAAATAGAACCTGTACGAAGGACGGTTACGATCGGTAGTTCTAAAAACTGTTCGTCCGTTGTTGCGTCGCAAATACGGCGAGAATTAAATAAGAAATGAGATGAATATGATCGAACTCGGTCTGGAGCGTCCGAAGAAAAAAATGGCTGATGCTCCACGAAAGGAGGTCAGTTTCGTTATATGTGTCGCTTCTACAGGATCGCTTGCTCAGACATTGGCTAAAGGTTAGACTCCAATAATAGTATGCAGAGAAATAACGTATTTATGTCGTTCCGTATGAAACCAGCTCGTTACGCGGGGAACATCAGCGCTTGTGAGACGCTTCTTCATAAAATCTAATCTGACAAGCATAAAGGTTCGAATAAAATCTAACAAAAACTACAAGATCCAATTTGAGCCAGGTGACGTATACGTGTGTGTTATGGCAAGTTCCTATTGTGTGTCGGATGACGCATATGTATGCGTCATGTGTCCTTATTGACAAAATTTTTTACTGGAAGGACAGTCTTCTTGTTAAAGGGGTTGGGCCTCTGCATACGTCTTCAACATAAAATTTACTATCAGTTCATTCAAGCCATTTTCACTTTTGATCATCTTTGGCCTTTCAGCGACAGTTTTCCTCATTTATCGATATAAACTCCATTTTTTGCTGCCAATATTTTTAGTTATTTTTTTTTTAATCACTAATATTTTAATACAGGATGATTTGTTCTCTACTAGATTTCAAAGAATATATAAAACATTATAAGTTGCGTAACTGGATGCATTTTATAAAAAATGCCAGCCAAAAATACCAACCTGTTGTTCACGATCTTGGTTGATTTGAACCCACCACTATTGCAACCATATAATAATTTTATTCTTAAGTCAACATTACCAGGAAACCCATACTAACGCCCTCTACTCCTGAAAAATGCATTTGTGATGCAGGTCTGCCACACACTATAAAATACGTGCAAAGAGAA
Organism: Holcopasites calliopsidis; assembly: GCA_023838395.1. Taxonomy (NCBI): domain Eukaryota; kingdom Metazoa; phylum Arthropoda; class Insecta; order Hymenoptera; family Apidae; genus Holcopasites; species Holcopasites calliopsidis. The sequence goes on from JALHAQ010000024.1 coordinate 616,573, forward strand.
ATGCACACAGGAATAAAAAAAATGTGACACGTCGTGCCATATTGCGTAAATAAGAACTAGCAGTCGAACCACGCAGTGCATTTCAGCGGATATTTGTCGATAGAGCGCAAACACATAAATCTACGTCGATTTGTATGTTCATTTTTCACGAAAGGAAAATAAAACCGATACTTCAGAGGATTCGATTCAGAGTGGAGAATGCAGTGAGGCGTCTCAACGTGGAGAAGCTTTTTCGAAAGTGGATTCGACGTAGAACGCTAGGATAGACTCGGCCGTTTTGCTTCCTAGGACCGTTGTAAATGGAAACTCCGTCATAATGGTATCGCTGAGACAAAACAGATCTGCACATAATGCACACCTATGTATGCGCTATTGTATACACGTTTCACTTGCTGTGGGGTTGGTTCCTACGTTAAACGTGGCTGAAGGGTGTGGGTGTCCCCTGGCAACCGTAGTTTATTTGCATTCACATTGCCGCTCGGTGCCCGCTGAACGATAGAGCCACACTTATGCATGTATCGCTACTGTAGGACTGTAGATACGTACGTAGACTAAATGTGGTAAAACGTTGAAGAATCGACGAGGTTAATCCAGAAAGCTTTAGCAAATTCTATCGAAATTACGCACAATGTTGTGGAAAATATGTCGCGAAGATTAAAAGTAGTAAGCAAAAACATGGGGAAGTGCACCAAACTTTAGAGATCTTAAATTGAAGGCCTTAATTCAGAAAATATTATTCAAAATAATTATGTGCAATTGTATACCTCGCAGTAAGGTTATGTTCTCACTTCTTAAACAGGGCGCACTGTATAGCGGGGTTCGGTGTGATGCATAGTGTTATTTATTGTTGGCAGTAGGTTGATTGTGGTATGCGTTGTGGCACGTCTAATAGGTTATGTTTTCACTTAACCCAGAAATACCTCACGATATGGATCACAGTTTATCCAGAAATTTAAAAAACCAATGAAGTGGTTTAAGTGAAGTAAAAGTGGTTTCCAAAAAAAATCACTTCGAAAAGCCAAAGAAGAGAACATAACACCTACATACATGTATTTACTAACAACGTCCTTCATCCTTTAGTTTAATTAATTTGTCAGTCCTTGAAATTTAAAGTACAGGGTGTTTCGTTACCTTATGCAAATATTTTTAGGAGGCGATTGCTGAAGCAATTTTGGACAACTTTTTACTTTGCCAAATTGTTGGTTAAGACTTCGTTTTTGAATTATCAACGAAAAACACTGACTAATCAGAGCGTGCGTAGAGCGAGCGCTCAGCCGTGGGAGTGTTAAAGACCGCGGTCGAGCGTATCATGATCGTCTCTCGGCAGAGCGCGCGCTCTGGTTGATCAGTGTTTTTCGTTAATAATTCAAAAACGAAGCTAAAACCAACATTTTGGCAAGGGAAAAAGTTGTTTAGAATCGCCTCAGCAATCACCCTTTCAAATATTTGCATGCAGTAGCGAAACATTCTGTATATTCACATCCTTGATAAAACATCTTTGAAATTCAGTTTCTTGATTTGCTCCTTCGATCTCAAAATTTCCTCAATCCTAACTGCTGCTGAAGCAACGTAAGGAAATATTTATTGATCGGCCTAACGTATAACAGTATAATTGCAGTTTGAAGTTTATACCACTCCAACGCCCCTATTTTGTGTCGATACCGCTTCCTGATAAGCTTAGGGGTTGTCGTTCGCAGACATTTGGAGTATATTTATGGCTAAATGTGATCTTCCTTTATCTTCTTTTTTCCATCTTCGATGATTCCTTATCCCCTCATTACTTTATTTTAGGTATTTACAGAAATTGCTAAGTGGATTAGCTGCCCGGAGTCAGTGAGGGGTAAAATCGACAATGTCGCAGAGGAAGAAACAGAAAAGTGTTTTGTCAAAGGTGAAGAAGTGTATTTTACCAGGAAAACGGCGGCAGATACATCGAAAGGTTATAAGAATCGTCCATCAGCTTATCACGTCGGCTGTGAAAATACATCATGCACAAACCTTGATGTTCAGGGTAAAGAGAATCGTTTTCTCGTCGCTAGCATAGAAGAATTCCACCCTTTCAGATCAGTGGAGATCAATAGATAAAAAATTTCCGCAAAATTGACTTGACCATAAAAATTAAGGTCGAAGTTTTATTTGTGCTATCCTGTTCTACACATCATGGGGATAAAAACTGCCAAAGGAACTATGGCTTGCAACTCAGCCGTTCTTCTGAAAAATGGTCACCTGAATTTTCAAGGTCAAGGTCAATTTTCTGCTATATTTTTTTTCCTGCAGGTCTCCATCAAATCAACAGTGCAGAATTCGCGAAGATTTCCACCCTGTATGTATGCATACACATAATTAGGCGTCGTAGCTATTTGAGAACGTCGACTAAGAAGAATTCTTGAACGACCAACAACATTTGGTCTCTACTTATGGGGTTATATATCTTTGAGCGGTTGATAAATAACATTTCTCCAATGTATGGAATTACGTTTCATTAAATGAACTTAATGTATGTTATTTAAATAGTATTTCCTGAAGATTTGGATATCTGTAGACAGAAGAACATGGCAGCCACTTTCAGAAACCGTATCACCAAAACACTGGATTCTACTTCGTTAATCTTATGATAAACTAGACTAGACTTTTAAAAAACTAATACTTGTCAAAGCCGATTTTGGAAAAATCAATTTTTCTTTAAATGGCAGCTACTTGAACTCGAATACTCACAAATCATGCCTTTTTCGACCAAAATCGTTAATTTATCTTTCTAATAGAAAAAAAGAATCCAAGAATAAAAAATTCACTTCGTTAGGTACTAGATAATAGTCTTAGGAATATTACTGTAGAATTTGATCCAAATTGGTCCAGTAATCTGTCGGATATTTCTGGTATCGATTTTCGAAACTTCATTCTCGAAAAATTAAGTTAAAGTTTCAATTATCTAGTAGCACTAGAAGCAGATGAAAATTCTGAGTTAACTACATGTCTTATTGGCTTACAATGTATTATCGATGTTCTAACCCCCAAATTTCCCTTCCTTTTCAAGATCGACCTTATCAAAGGTATGTAACCCCTTAATAGTAGCCCACCCTTTTCTTGCATGCACGGGGTGTTTCGTTTAATTGAAAACGGTGGAACATTTCGCGAAAGGTTCAAATGTGAGTTGAGTTAGTCTTGGATTGGGTTCGGTAGAAAAACTATAACCCCAAGCCTAACCTAAAGTATTCTTTAAAAAAAAGACACATTACTATCTAGTGTAATCACAGTGAAAGACCTTGTGAATCGTATTGGCCCATAACAAAAAGAATCTCGGTCCGCCCCGTAGCAATAGGGGCAATGCAGTCGCGTTATGTGGTTCGTGCTGTAAATAATTTTCTGTAACACGATAAGAGTTAATACGAGAAGTAAGACACGCGTCACCTACTTCGCAGAGGAGTGCAGTTGCTTGTTCGAACAGTTCGTTGGTAGCAGGTAACCCGGTAAGTCGCAGCTGGATTGGATTAGAGAGAAACCTACCCCGTTTGTAAGACGCGTCACCATTACATAAATGGCATCAAACGTTGTTCCAAGAGAATATACAAAAAAGTGAAGCGCGTTTCTTCGTTAGATCGACAGGTAAAGTTAATTGAAATTCCACCCCATATATCGCCGGCTCTAATACGTTACTGAAACAATGCCTATTAGTAATAGATCAGTTAGCGGTAAAGTACACGACCAATAGTAAAGTATGCATGTACATATGTACAGGGCCGGATCTAGAACTTTTTGGGCCCTAAACATAGAAGTGAAGGTCGGGGTCCTTCATCCATATAAAAGAATGAGTAGGGCAACCTATTGACAAAAGAACCCAAATATGACAATGGCGTTGCAATAAGAGTATTATGGTTCCTATATATTTTTTAAGTTTAGAAATTAAATCCGGCGGATTTATTTATTTCATGCAGTAATTCCATCTCTATGCGGGCCCCCTCTTTTCAACGGGCCCTAGGCACTATTTTGCCTAATGGTAAACGCAGCCCTGCGTATGTGTATTTGTAGGTGTCATTAATGTATTTTTAGTAGTTACTAAAAACCTGGCGAAGCCGCGTAAACCAAAAATGAAAAGCTTCTTTATAACAAATTCATACAATTTATTTATCGTTTAACCCAGAAACATACTTGCTAGCATGATATATGCGCATACTCTATCAAAATAGAACAAACTATGGGAATTAACTGCAAGCATAAAAATGACGTAGTGCCGCTTCCAAAGTAGTGCACATGTCACGGGAATGGAAAGTGCAATGATAACTCAAGTACCAATGTAGACCTGTGTTGTAAGCTAAAACTTCTAAACGACAAACATAACTGATGGATACTTGAACTCGAGTTGCCGGAATGAAAAGGAAACCTACGTGAATGTATGTGTAAATGAATTTTTTTAATAACTGTACAAACCTTAATTCAAGAAGCATTTAAGAACTGTCTGTAATTGAACTTCTTATTATTATACAAGGTGTTTCGCTACCCCATGCAAATGGTTTGAAGGAGCGATTGCTGGGACAATGTTGAACAACTTCTTCCTTTGCCAAAATATTGGTTAAGGTTTCGTTTTTGAATTATTAACGAAAAACTCTGACCAATGAGAGCGCGGGTAGAGCGCCCGCTCAGCCCACAGAAGATCGTGATACGCTCAACCGCGGTCTTGAACACTCTCGCGGCTGAGCGCACTCTGTGACTGGTCAGTGTTTTTCGTTAATAATTCAAAGACGAAGCTTTAACCAACATATTGGAAAAAGAAAAAGTTGTTCAGAATCGCTTCACCAACCATCCACTAAGATATTTGCATGAGGTAGCGAAACAACACGCATATCTAGTTGTGTGTTTATGTTGCAACAATGCACATCCTCAAACAGATAAAGCACTAACAAATACATCATCATTATTTAAAATTCAAGTTTCGCTCCACTTGGGAGAATGTCTATGATATATACGAAAATGCCTATCAAGTATTTCAGAAAAAAATTGTACAGACATTAACGAAAAATATTTCCAAAGCATTTATGAACTGTCTGTATTTTAACAATAAGTTCTTATTCTTATGCATCTAATTGTGGGTTTATATTCCAATGATGCACACTCTCAAACAGATAAGGCGCTAACAAGTACATCATCATTATTTAAAATTCAAGTTTCGCTCCACTTGGGAGAATATTTACGACACATACGAAAATGCTTATCAAATTTTTTAGAAAAAAAATTGTGCAAACGTTAATAAAACATATTTCCGAAGCATTTATGAACTGTCTATATTTTAAAAATTTATTATTATTATGCATCTAGTTGTGTGTTTATATTCCAACGATGCGCACCCTCAAACAGATAAAGCACCAACAAGTCCATCATTATTTAAAATTCAAGTTTCGCTCCACTTGGGAGAATGTCATAGCACATGCGAAAATGCCCATCGTTCAAATGCTTTCCAGGTCATTGAGCTTGATAATGGAACACTTGGTACGTATATTCGCTGATTTATGTCTCTCTTTTTATTTTAAAATTGAAATATTCATTTCAGGACAGAAAAGACAGACTAGAAACATACCCCAGAAGCACGCACTGCGTAGAAACTACCCCCCTACTTCAGTCAACGACGTGCTGGTTCCACGAACGAAAACTGGGTCACCAGCTACGATACTCGTGCTAACTCGTGCCGAGAACTCACTTTCTGTAGATTGCATTATACATATGTACAAGTACATGCATGTAATATAGATACACGTACACGTTGCAATAATTTTCCCCTTTCCACATAATTTAGAGTAACACTGAATATTCCTAGCACAACGGATCGACTGCAATCGTATTCTGAATCTTCCCACAATCGATCGCCAGGGGCATTGAGAATGAGTAGGGAAAAAGTCTATCCCAAAAAAGTCTCCAAATGTTGTCATAATGCTCCATCGTTACATTTTTATAAGTACAAAATTTCAAAATTCGTTTTGAAAGATTTGAAAAACACCATTTTTCGTTTTGTCTTTCAATTATTTTATTCAAATTAGAAATATTATTACGTCAAATATAATTTGTAATTGACAGACCTATTCGTTACTATTTTCCAAGTTGAACGGTGGCATATAATTCAAACGATACTATAATGTCAATTTCAAACAAATCAATCATTGTTACTGAAATAAATAACCGATATCGAGAAATTAGATTAAAACTGGCACTGAGGTGGACACAGTCGCAACACTAAATATTTCAGCGGGTCTCAAAATAATACTGCCGATCGAAATTCACAATTGCTAACAACAGGATCAGCAATATTCCTTGCTGTTTTACCTTGATGTTAAACTTGTTTTAAAACCAATCGATTGTTGCATTTTTGCTTTAACGTGCATCTGAAAACCAAACACCGTGCTAAAACACTTTGCACGGTAGAAATTATTGAAAGCAGAACCCGTAGCTTATTTCACTAAGCTATATACTGTACATAAATACATCTCTACATTGTATACAAGCAATGAAGACTCTATGATGCAATTCGGTTAATATTCGAATTTTCCGTTTTCATTGTTCCTATATTTTGAAAAGACTACCTCAGCAGTTACTTGTAACTCCAAGGCAAAGGAAACTTCCACTCTAATGGGGAGTACGAGACAACGAAAACTGAGGCAGAATTTCCGGGGTTACGATCAATACAACCTATAGCGAAATATGAATTCACCGCACGAACGAAGACTTATAGGACTTGTTGGAAAGCGGTGATCGAATGAAACGTATAAATTATTGTCGTACTTTATTCCACCGCATTTACTGTTCCATATGTATATGCATATACATACATGTAAGCACCGTTGTAATCAATGGCACTACAGTTCATTGTGCGGATGGGCCACGTCGCAACTACCAAGAAAACTTGAAAGAATGTTAAACACTGCAAACCGTATTACGGACATTTGTACTCGAACTTCGGACATTTGTACACAAAGTACTTCAATTTCGGGTAAAATAACGATTTTTTCCGAGCCGCTTGAAATCGATGAAATGCTTGAAAAAAATAAAAACTACTTGAAAAATTAAAATAGCTCGAATATATCCGAGCCCCTATAAGACTTCAAATTCTAAGTTCTAAGTTATTCGAGTACTCGAATATATTCGGACGCATACTTGAATATATTCTAGCCCTCGTTAGACTTCAAATTACTCGAAGGTGAATCTTCAGTTCAAAAATTTTGAGATTGTTCGAACATATTGGAACAGATACTCCAATATATTCAAGCATGTAAATCTAAATCGGGCTGAAAATTTATCTCCAGCTAACCCGAAGTCTTACGAGGCGTCGAATATTTGAGCTGTTTGAATTTTTGGAGTAACTCGCATTTTTTCAAACGCTTCCCCGATTTCAATCGGCTCAGAAAATTCAAAAGCTCGACTTGGCTCGAGCAATGGAATCGAGTTTGGTTTAACCCATAAATTCCGGTTTCTCGCACACCCTTATTGCCAACGTCTTCGAGCATGTCGTTTCGGACCTAATCGTTGAACATCCATCGGGTACGCTGGAAATTGATTTGCAAATTTGGGACCGCCTTACACCTGAGACATACCTAACACGAAAACAAAAACAGCCCAACTACTAGTCCCAACCTGATTAACAATCTTTAGGAACGCATTAACTGCAACACATACGAAATATGATTGAAATAAGAGTTATTTTTTGGGTAAGCCAATATGTTAACGGATATTTTCTTATCCCTGTTCTCGCTCTTTGTCTTATACATACCTACCGAAAAAGTGTTACTAAAACAGCAAAATACGGGACTGTAAGAACAAACTATAGAATGGAGAAAGAACTTACCAAAATACGTCCAGTGGTGGTCTGTCCTGAAATCAGTTCACCGGCCCAGTCTTTAGCCTCGGTCATAAAAGTCCCCTCGAATTCCTTGCCCTGACGGCTCGTCTTCTGCTCCTTCTGTTTCGGGTCATTGGGAGCGAATTCGGGTTCCTTGCGACAGCAGAGGAAGGCGAACGCACGCCAGAGGAGTACGATCAGCAGCCCGGCAAGGAAAGTGAAGATGCTCGACAGCAGGAAGCACCACCATTTCCGTTCCTTCAGGCAGTCGTCTACCGGGGGCTGCTCGGTCGTCTCTTCGGTCGTCATTACGGTGGATCTCTGCTGCCCCCGGATCACACATTCACCGGCAGCTATTACAAACGACGGCCAACGGGGCACCCCTTATGCGCTTCATAATTTCCTGCTGCAACTCTGCACGACTTGCGGCTTCGTTGCAGCCTTCAACCACGAGCTAGCTTCTCGCAGTTCGCGCCCGATCACTACCACCACCACCACCGAACCTTTTTTCCCTTTACTATTTTCTTCACCTTTCTCGCGCCGTTTGCTTCTTTTTCTTCTTCCTCTTCTTCCTCGTCTTCCGCTTTCTGTTTATGCGCGCACGTCGCACGCACGACGCACGCACGCACTGACCACCAACCACCCACCCACTCAAACCCCTCTGCTGCTCGCCCCACTGGCTCTCTTCAAAGCCCTCTGCACCTATTACCGAAACTCGAAGCCCCCAATTTTTCCACCCTCGCCCCTTTTATCCTTCCTTCGCCGATCTCTTTGATGCTCCCTCCCTCCCTACCTCCCGCCACTATCGTTCACTTCGCACCACTTTCTGTCTCACTTTCCACCCCTTCCGTGCGTTGGTCCGTCCGAGCTTTTCCTCTCGTGTAGCCGTTTCTATCGTTTGACTCCACTCGCGCTTCTCCCTCGCGTTGTCTCGACAATCGGGCCAATGGAAATATCCCGGTCTTGGCCTCTCGATCGACCAGCCCTCGGTTTCTAGGTCCCACGGCTAAAGGCTCTCCCCGCGTACCATGCTTCGTCGTCGAATTCGCTCGGAAGTATCCGCGAATCCCTTCGAGGACTGTCCACTGCGGTCTATCGTGGCCCCGAGGATCGGCACGAGTCGGTCTGGACACGCTCGGCGGCAGCTGATGCCGCCGCCGCCGCCGCTGATGCCGCAGGTAGCTCCAATCTCGAGAGGGGTAGAAACAGAAAGCAAGAGAACAACCCACTGACACCACTACGATGATATATACATACGCGTGCGGTCACGTACATACACATACGTTCGTGCGTGTGGTTCGGTGTCCGCCACTTTGAATGCGTGTGCTTGCGCGCGCGCGCGTATGTATCTGTATATAAATATACGTCCCACTGTTTCTATGTACGGCTACATAAGTGCGTCCGTATGAGCGTCCATGTGTCTATAAACCTAAAGCATATTTATATGAATATCCGTGTTTTTGATGTGTGTAAATTACGTGAGCGCATACATGTGTCTATATGTAAATATTTATGTACGCATGCAGTGCGAGAGCGTATATGTGTGTGTTAGTGTGTATACAAATTGTTTATACGTACGTGCGGATGAATGCTTCGCGTATGTATGATGTATATACTTGTGTACGTGTAATTATGTGTATAATTAAGAAATATGTATATTATATGAGTATATATACTTGTATTTCTTTTACGTGTGTATATTATATAGGAAATCCGAATCCATGGATCGTACGCGGCGAAACGCGCTTTCGATCACAACGACACGGAAAACTGATCTATCTGCCGCGTGTCCCGCTTCCTTAACCTACTCGACTGCACCACCGACGACGACGACGACGGCGATGAGGACGACCGAGTATCCCGACGATCATACCACCGCTCCGCAGCAATCAATACGCAACAATGGACGGGGACCAATAAGCTCGGAGCTTTTCCTGACGTAGACGCACGCTCCGTCGCTAGACTCTCATCCCCACCAACCCTCCACGTCGGCTGACGGAGCTTGCCGTCAGAGGACACCACGTCGAACCCCGTTGCGCCAAAACAGATTTAACCCTTGCCGTGATAACTTTGAACTTTCGAACTGTGGGAGTCAAAAATACTACTGCTTAACGTCCTCCTTCGCATCTCTCGTTCTTCCGTTCTTATTCCGTATCGTTACAACGCATTTTACATCAAGCAAAGCCATAACTTCTTTACCCATAGCTTGATTTCAGTGATTTTGCTTTACTTATGCATTTTTCCTAATGTAAATATACATAGTTCAAGTTCATCGAGGCAACAAATTTAAGACAAACGCGATACGTGTTAGATTTGGAAGTAATTTCAGCTGAAAAGAAATGTTATAGTTTTGCGATAAAGAGTATTTTTTAACGTGAATACGCCTTCAAAATCGGAACCGTTCTGGGGACATGCAAGAAAAGTCGAACGTTACGAGAATCGGAACCAAAATGGGTGATAATATTTCACCATATAATTCTGAAGCCAGAAGCAACATCCAAATGATAATGGCGTCGAGTAGAGAAAGAATGTTCTCACCTGAGATAACCAGGACTGAGTAATCACGCCAAAAAAGCTGCGGTTCGTGTCCCCGACACAACTTACCTGTCTTTTTAATTCTTATTTCTTCATTCTGTTGCACACTGCTCTATACTTCGCAATGCGTTTCAATTTTACCGCACAACTCTACTTCTATCCAGCAATATACATATAAATAAATATAGGTATTATAATATTTTATATAAATTTTGGAATTTATTTAGGGCGAATCACCATTGATGCAATTTTTAGAACTTTTATCGCACTGACCTCTAGTAAGTAGTAATCATTCTGCACACTCATTTATAATAAGGAGTAAGACTGTTATGTTTCTACAGGGTGGCCCATAAATCATCGTGGAGCCGGTAATGGGAGAGTCCTGTGGTGATACTGAACAACTTTTTCCTTTGCCAAAATGTGGTTTGAGTCTTCGTTTTTTAATAATTAACAAAAAACATGTATACTATACTACATGTAAACCTGTATACTATTGTATGTAAAAGGTAATGTTAAGAAATTCGAATAGAGATAAAAGTAGTGTTGTTCAAAGGATATTTACAATAACAGTTCTCACGAAAAGTATCAATTTTATTTAAACGAAACGAGAAATGTCTACCTTTTAAATACATAATAAAAAATGATGATTTTACTGTGATATTACGGACGCAATGCAATCAAAAATATAGCGCAATCCGTATTTGCCTGATTCTTCCTACGATGCTTTCCCCAAACTAACAGAATACAGGGTACCTCAGAACTATCTTGAGAGCCGAAAAGGGGTGATTGCTGGGTATTTTTCGTTAACCATTCAAAAGCGAAGCCTCAAACAACATTTTCGCAAAGGAAAAAGGCGTTTAGAATCATCCCAGCAATCACTCCTTTTCGGCTCTCGAGATAGTTCTGGGACACCCTGTATATCGAAAAAAGAAGAATATAGTTCTGTCTACTAACATAAACTTATACTGGAATTCTTTTTAATATAGATAATTAAATTTTTATTCCACCATCATTAAGAAAATATTATAATTACAGAACTCCAGTTCTCGTAATAAAGCTATTCGAACATCAAGTCGGATATAATAATCAACTACGCGAATTTTTATTTCATATTAATAATCAATACTTTCCATTATACAAAAGTACGTATTTACAATTTATATATTAACGTAATAATAATAGTCACCATACTATTTTACTTAACTTTCAATGTGCGGATATTATTTAGATACCCTTTCAAATGTTACGCGGCACTAATCTCGAGATACTCAATCAATGGTGCGGGATATCGATTAGTTACATATCGAGTCCTAAATAAATAGCGATGTGCGAGTACTCGATTTTACTCGAGTCAAATAATGATCGCTCGGTCGAGCCGAATCGAACGTTTGAATTTTCCGGGTTTCTTAACATCAGCGAGCTACTTGACAAATTCAAACAGCTCGAATACTCGAGCCCTCGTAAGACTTCGGTACTTAAAGATGAATTTTCAGCTCGAAAATTTTCGGATTACTAAAATATATTCAAACAGATGCTTAAATATATTCGAATGGAGCTGCGAATATATTCGAACGGATACTGGAGTATATTCAATCAAATACTCGAACACATTCGAACAAATACTCGAATATATTCTAACGGATATAGGTGTCTATTCAATCGGATACTCGAGTGTATTCAATCTGATACTAGAATATATTCGAACTAATACTTGCGTATAATATATTCAAACGGATACTGGAATATATTCGAACAGATATTAGAGTATATTCAAACGAATACTCCAGTATATTCGAATGGATACTTGAATATATTCGAACAGACGCTCGAATATATTCGAGTAATTTGAAAGTTATCGAGCTGAAAATTTATCTTCTAATAGAAGCTCCAATATACGAGCTGTTTGAAATTTTCGAGTAGCTCGTATTTTTTCATACAGTTAATCGAATTAAAGCAGCTAGGAAAATTCAAGCTCTCGACTCGACTCGAGCAATCGAACAGTTCGATTCGAACCGAGTTCGAGTTCAGCTCAACTCGTAAATTCCAGGCATTCGCGCGTCCCTATTTACAAGTAAACTTAACAAAGCATGTATAATTGCATACTCTTATCACATACAGTGCTGTGTATTGATACAACGTGAAATTTAACATAGAAACAATACCAAGAAGAAAAAACACGAAGAAGTTAAGAAATAATAGAAACTTGTGTAATTAAAAATGTCAGAAGAGAAGCCTGAAAGGTATTTATAACATTTACGCATGTATACCCGCAATTTAAAAAATACGCACGAAATAACAAACTTTCCATTGCGCTCATTAATTGTAAACACAGGTATTCATTCATAATATCACATAAAAAGCAAGATGCTTTTGAGGTTATGTATTGTTATTGTACCTTAACTTTTGAATGTAATTAATTGAATTAAATGTAAATATACTTTTTTTTCAGTCCGAACGACAAACTTGATGGTACGCAAGCTGAACCTGCCGAAGATAAGATGAAGATAAAGCAAGATGATAAAAACAAACAGAAACCAAAAGGAGAGGAAAATATCGAAAAGTCTAACGCCAGAGCAAACAACAGCGAAGCTGGCAATTGTTATTGGTAACTTAAGCTCCCATTTAAATGAATAAGTACGATATTATAATGTTATACGCAACAAACAGAAAGGAGAGCTGTACGGCTAATAAAGCGGTATGGTCCATTTGCATAGACAAGAGCCGTTCAGATACTCAAATTAACCAAACCAAGAATTACTCGAATATTAATCGACTTACTATCAAATGCTAATCTAACTGTAGGAGAGAAAAATATGATGCTAATTTAATGCTTGTGTTTTATTTTCATGTTTTTATGAAGAAAGCATATGACGATTTCATGAAGAAAACATGAAAATAAAGCACAAGGATTAAATTCACGTCATATTTTTCTCTCTTACAGTTAGATTAGTATTGGATAGTAAATAGATGAATATTCGAGTAATTCGAAAAATTTCGAGCTTGATTTCTTCAAGGAGCTCGGAAAATTTAAATGCTTGACTCGGCTCGAGCAATCGAATCGAGTTCAACTCAGCTCGTAAATTACGGATACTCGCACACCTCTATCTAGCAGAGACAAATATTTTTATCTTTATCCCTATTTATATTACTATTACTATTACTATTATTATTATACACCGCTCTCCTTGTCACTTCGCTATAAACACTTGCATTCAATTATATTGGTTTGATTTATCCACGATGCTCACTTTGCCGCTATCCTCTCCATTCACCAGTTCACTATATTTGGCAAATTATAAGACCAATTTGTTTTAGTGCTATAGTAGCTTTATCCGTTAAGATCGGTCGTCCTGAATGTGCTGGACTGTCGAGACGAAAATTTCCAACACAGAACCTAGCAAAACTGATTTCGACACATTCACAAGCCTTGTGAAGTACTAAAGCATGATATTCCGAAAACCTGCTTTATTATGCTGCATTTCTTTAATTAAATGATGATGAGTTATATCAGCAAAGAATAGAATGAACTCTACATTCAACGCAACAAATAATAATGCACACCAGATCTCAACAAAGGTTTTCATTGTTCCAGTGGAAAGGAAAGAAACCTCAATATCATAGAATTATTGTGCGCCAGTTGTTCGAGATGGTTTCACGAGTCTTGTATCGGATATCAGCTTGGAAAATTAGTGCCATTCATGATGAATTATATATTCATGTGCAAGAACTGTTCTCCAACCGGTTTGGAGAGTTTCAAAAAGAACCAAGCACGTAGGTGACACGTGTACATTGTTTTTAACAAGTGTTAACAAGCAGAAAAGTGAAAAAAAAAATGTAATATTTTTAGCATTTCCACAGATGTGCGTAACCGCGATAGCGAATTTGCTACAGATATCTCAGAAAGAGAGCGAGCAGAGAATATTTTTTCACAAAGATAAGGACATTATTCCCTTCATCGAATGCCATTGGGATAGCATGACTACGATGCCGCGTAGAGTAACTCAGTCCTGGCATGCAACGGTAAGTAATCTACCATTACAACGTAATTATCTGCATATATTCTTATTAACGAATCTTACTCAAGTAACCGTGCATATTTACGAAAGAAATTCAATTAATATTCATTTGTGTTAATATTTACTTAATTGCAACTTATTTGCTTCTAGCTGAGTAAAAATGTCGCTGAAACTTGAATACATCGTTTTGCGTTATAATTTACTAGACATTACATATTAGGGGTGATTTTGAACACAATTTTTTAATTCTGAAAATTCGAATCCGAAATTTTATAAGGTTTTGGAACTCGAAACTCTCGAAACCTGTATTAATGATTCTGTTTTGCATGAGGAATATCTTGTTGTAAGAAGTGAAGTCAACATTTTTGCATAAATCCTTGTTGTTCATAATTAAACAAAATAACATATAAAAATATCTAATTCCTGTTCTAGATTCTTGTTCAAAAACTCTACATCCGGACTTTTCATTGATTTTATACTTCTTATCTGGGTTTCAAAAGTGGCAAATCACGAAAAAAAAATTCAGTTTCGAACTCTCAAAGCTGGAATCTTTCTTAGGTTTCGAGAAACCCAATAACTCTTTTAATACCTCGTATTCCTAAAATTAAAATGCAAGCATAGCATTGTATAATTATGTAAATTTCACAACAATCATTTCATTTTTTGCATAATTTACTCTCGAGAAATCGTGAAACAAATGTTTGAAATACAGCAGGAAATATGACTAACTCTTTTAACGCAGATACATAGGGCATTATTAAAAGACGTTGGCGTTCTATTCACTATCGATGAAAGCAGTCCCGATGGTCAGTCGTTCGGACTTATATGTTCCGATCTGCAAATGATCAAACCAAACTACGAAGCGATGATCAAAGGCGGCCATCTGAAGGTGACCGAAATGGGCGTCCAACATGTTGGTAAAGTATAGTGTTTTAAATTCATATTATTACATAATATTATCTCAATGAAGGTTTTATATGCGGCTGCACATAAATAGCCTGCTCTAGTTTATCGTTTTCTCGATCCGCAAAACGTTGATTAACGTATAGCAGTCGCGTCTATTTTAATAAACGCACAGATATAGCTGTAAATTACAAATGCGTAGTAAATCGTAATTGCAAAATTGCAATGTAGTTTTTAGCGAATTACACGCGAGCCGCATTTATAATAGTTTCAGTCCTCACCAGTTAAGTCCATTCTTTTTACTCCGATTGCTTATCTTATCAAGAAACCAATCATTGCCGCGATATCATGTGACGACCCACTTAATCATATGACGCCTGTATCTTAAATAGGTTAAGGTTGCTAATTAATTCTATTTTGCAATTTGTTCTTCGTGGTATACAATTATTTAGCCTACGAAGATTGAACTTAATCTTTTTTTTTTAATACTCAAAATTTAACGTACTTTGCTTTTCCTTAATCTCTCGATATCTGTACAGTTACAACAATGATATATTAATTTGTTGTTAGTGCAATAAACTGTGCGATAAATCTACTAAGCGTTTAACTATGGTCTATGCAGTACCACTCAGTGGGAGTCTTCGTGGGCGTAATGCGAAGCGTAAATTTCCTGGAGAAGGAGCGGGGACGGGCCCTGGTAAAAAGGGCAGGGGTTCTGACATGGCAGCTCCGAAATTACCCGCTCATGGATACCCGCTGGAGCATCCTTTCAACAAAGATGGCTACCGATACATACTCGCGGAACCCGATCCTCACGCGCCTTTCAGACAGGTTTGCCCTTACGCAAATCCCCATTTGCATGAAATGAAAACTTCAAAATGCATTATACAGTGAGCGAAATTCGTATAAACGCACCTAAAGAAATACAATTATTGGAGCAAAAGGTTCTAAAATAAAATAAGGCGAAGATACATGTATTTATTTACACAGAATTTTGTTCTGCATGCGAAATTCTTTTAAACTCACAGCAAAGAAAACGTTATAAAAGTGACCTTATATTATAATTGTAAGTTTAATATTTTGTCTGACCTCCATTATTTTGAATTAGAGCAAAAATTCGACTGCACATTAAGTTCATAAGATTATTTATTATGGTAGTAGGAATTTCTTCCCAGCAGTGTAATTTCTTCTTTTAGAGCGGCAGTATTGGTTAATTGGCGGCCATTTGTATATTTCTGGCCATTATGACCCATAAATGTTCAATACGGTTCATGCCAGGACTACATGCAAGCCATTCCATTAAAGGGATGTTCTGTGCCTTAAACGATTCGTGGGAATATTCTGAAACGTTGCTTGCTGCGTTGTCCTGTTGGAATATAAATTCATGTTCGCCAACTGTGTTTTCTAAAAATGGAATTATTGCTCTATCTAACATATCGACGTATCTTTCTGAATTTGTTTTGCCGGTAATGAAACAAAGCTTCAGTGTTCCAAATGAGGAAAACGCTCCCCAAATCATTACACTCCCACCTTGGAAATTTCTGCTCAGTTTAGGGTCATTTTTTTACGTAAATCATGCCAATGCGAACTGAATCCACCTGAACCATCTAAATTGAATTTTTTTTTCGTCCGGAAATATTACTGTTTTCCAGTCCAATGCATATGCTTTTTTGCATAATCCACACGAGCAGCCATGTGATGTGCTTTCAACGTCGTTTTTTTTTTTTGCGGTTTTTTAAAAACTACGTTAGGCGTATTGTGTAAAATTTGTTGGACACGTCGCTTAGTAATCAGCAGTTGCATTTTCGCAACAATTTGACTTGCAGCTAATCGATTTTTTGTAGCTTCATATAAAATAATACTCTTTTCTCTTTTTTTTATTTTAGAATTTCCTTTCGTCGATCATTTTTTGTCCGTAATTTTCTTTCAATTCTATTTGTTTTTCTATTTGATTCATCTCTTTTGTTTAAAATTGCTATTGTAGCTTTTTCGCCTGCGTTAAGGAAATTTCCTGTTAGCATTTTTCTCTTTTTCATTAAAACAAATATATTACTTAATCTTTTACTAAATAGAACCTAATATTACTCAATTGAGCAATATGAAGCACTTACCTTCCTGATTTGTCCCAATATTAATTTAAATGCAGCACTACGTTTATACGAATTTCGCACTTACACACACTATAATAAGCGTTTCACTCTGCCACTTGACAATACGCATAACTGTAGCGGACTGCAGCATAGAAATGTTGAAGATCAAAGTCGTGTAAATAAAACAGACCATTCTGACAACGTTGTTTGACCTCTACTCTTAAGTAAGCGGAGAAACTCAGATTTTGAAGTACGTTTATACGAATTTCGCTCACTGTATACTACGCAACAAAATTAAAGAATCATAAAATCTCGATCGAGAAATTGTCGATATTTGAACTACTGTAACTCCGTAAGAAAAATCGTGGGCAATCTACCTGTGCCCATTTTAAGACAACAGGGTCCCAACTCTAACAACCTTGAACCTGATTTTTGCGCGGGTCGTTTTTTGTTGCAAAACAAAGTAAAAAACTAAAGTTGCTTTTTCGAGCGACTGTACAAAATTTAAGACAGTTTTGGGGGATTCGTGTTTAAATGATTTGTAGAAGAAGGTCTCCCCTTTAGAATGAGCGCTGGAACATTTATTTACGATTTTCTTTCACCGTTTTATCGCATTTTAAACGAAAAGAGAAAACAAAAAACTACCCGCGAGAGGATCAAGTCCAAGAATGATAAAGTCGAGACCTCACGCTTTAAAATCGGCCCTGATAGATTGTCGTACAATTCTTTTACGGCGTTAAAGCGAATCAAATGTCGAAAATTTTCGGTCAAGGTTCTGTGATCGTTTGTCCAACACTGATAGAGGCCGAATTTAGTACATTATAGAAAATAAAAATTATGTCGTTTGTAGGAATTCGATGAGAGCAGCGACTGGGCTGGAAAGCCCATCCCCGGCTGGCTGTACAGGGCTTTGAGCCCAAGTGCAGTTCTACTCGCGTTGCACGATCGAGCACCGCAACTCAGGGTCTCAGAGGACAGACTAGCGGTTACCGGGGAAAAGGGCTATTGCATGGTCAGAGCGACACATAGTACGTGAAAATTGTTAACTATCGTTTCGAATCGAGTCCATGAACTTTAAATTGTTTAGAGGTAAAGTAATTTTTCATGCTTTATGGATTAATTATACGTCCTTGCATCTTTTCTTTCAGACGTAAGCAAAGGCACGTGGTATTGGGAAGCTACTATCGAAGAGATGCCAGAGGGATCAGCAACGAGGTTGGGATGGGGTCAGGAGTACGCCAATCTGCAAGCTCCACTTGGTTACGACAAGTTCGGGTATTCTTGGAGATCTAGGTACGATTGAACCTAACACGTTGTTAGAAAACGGCTTAAAAATAATGAAAACACATCGAAGACTGATCGTGCGTGTATAATCGTAATATTTTACAGGAAGGGCACACGGTTTCACGAAAGTAGAGGTAAACATTACAGCAATGGTTACGGGGAAGGTGATACATTGGGTTTTCTGATAATTTTACCCGATGCGCATCATGCTTCACATTTACCGAATACGTACAAAGATCGGGTAAGCGAGGGAAAACGGAAATCTATTCCTAATACTTTGTGTCTCCCTTACAAAACTAACGTTTACAAATTAGCCTTTAGTCAAGTTCAAAAGCCACCTCTACTACGAGGAAAAAGATCAAGTACCTGAAGCATTGAAGGCTCTGAAACCGTTACAAGGAAGTAAAATCGTTTTCTACAAGAACGGAGTGAATCAAGGCGAAGCGTTTCTCGATATCAACAAGGGCGCTTACTATCCCACAGTTTCGATTCATAGAAGTGCCACGGTTTCCGTTAATTTTGGGCCGAACTTTAAATGCGCTCCTACAGATATTTCTTTTAAAGGGGTACGTACAATATCGACGAGGATGAAGAATAAATTCGGAAGTTCATAGCGTTAATTTCTTCATTGTTTTTTTTTTCCATTTGCGTGTTGCAGATGCATGATAGGGCAGAGGAAGCAATAGCAGAACAGTCTATAGCCGATATACTTTATTTCACTGAAAACGAGGGAAAGTTAAGACTGGATACTTTTGCGTTATGACATTAATGTATTTTTTTTATTTTTTAAATTAACTTTCGTTTTAATTAAATACTTTTATAATTTCACAACGATTTGAGTTTAAATATTCACAACGCTATCATTTTCAACTCTTTTATACGGTAATTAAATAGAATTTAAAATTATATAATCCTAAGAATTATATCTAAAATGGCGATGCTGTTCACGACCGGTGTAATTATGCAATCGTCGAACTCCGAAATGATCATCTTCCAAAGCCGCCTCTACAAGGTGGACTTGAGGTTAGATTGCTGTTGTCTTCCCACTGATCGGGCGTTTTAGCCTTTGTAAATAAATGGTAAAGATTTATTATCAAACTTTTCTATACTTCAGCTTCGAAACTATATTGAAATTTGTATGCCGCGGTACTTACTACAATTGATAACGCGTGCACACCGCCTTCTAATTCTGCTTGCAACAACTCGTTGACCATTCGATGTCGCTTAATGAAAAAATTGTAGTTTTAGCTTACGCGTACATATGTTTTCAACAAAAATACATATTTGTCCTTTTACTTGTGCAATGTCAGGGGCGAAATATTTCACTACACTATGGCAACTGCTGCGCAGTAGCAGAATGCGAGTACTTGAATTCCGAGTCAAGTAATAATCAAACTGTTCGAAGTCAACGAACTATTTGATAGAAAATAATGGGTGCTACTTGAAAGTCCGAACACCTCGAGAACTAGAGCCCGTGTAAGACTTCGAGTTACTTGGAGATCAATTTTCAACCCGAAAATTTTGAAATTACTAAAATACATATATCATTAGTTTGTAATAATACATTAGTTTGAACGGATGTTCGAGTATATGTATTAATTAAAATGGATACTCGGGTGTATTAAATCGAACGGATACTCGAATTTATTAATTCGAATGGATACTCGGGTACATTAATTCGAACGGATACTCGAGTATATTAATTTGGACGAATACTCGAATTAGATACGCGAATACATTAGTTCGAATATATACTCGAATACATTAATTCAAACAGATACTCGAATACATTAATTCGAACGGATACTCGAATACATATAAGTTCGAACTAATACTCGGATATATTAGACCGAACGGATGTTTGGGTATATTAATTCGGACAGATACTCGAATACGTTAGACCGAGCGGATATTTGGGCATGTTAATTCGAACGGATATTCAGGTATATTAATTCGAACGCATACTCGAATACATCAATTCGAACTAATACTCGGATATATTAGTCGAACGGATATTCAAGTATATTAATTCGTACGTGTACTCGAATACATCAATTCGAACGGATGCTCGAATATGTTCGAGTAATTAGAAGCAGTCGTAGCGAGATATTTCGTACATGATAATGCGTAAGCGTGGTAGCGAAAGGGCGAAAGCGCGTGTAAGGAATATCACTGCCACATAAAAATTCTAAAGTCTTTTTTTAGATACAGCGTGTCACTCCAAGTAGGGTTTACATATTGAGTGATTTTTTTTATTCCAAACGAACTGCACTTATATACAAGTTTAAATTGGTTATTCTTAAACTCTTACCTTAATAAGCGGTTTGTCTTTGAACAAATCAGAAACAACGATCACTTTAAAATGTGTTTCAGATCCTTTTGGGACATTGTGCATATACGACTCGTTTAGTATTTCTATGTAAGTTGGGTTTAAAGAGTCCACCAATTTCTTCCTTATTGAAAGTTCTATTGGATTGTTCTGCGTGTTACTACACATTTTTTGCAATAATATTGACATAATCCTAGGGCCTAAACAATGTTCAGACACGTATTTTAATGTGGAGTCAAGTGTTACCTATAGTAAAAAGAGTAGAATTGGAAGAGCTTTTAATAAAAAAAAGAGCGAAATGACAACTTTTCAAATATTGTTGAATAGATAACCAATTTTGTGCATCGAATGAATTCTGAAGGGTACACTGTGACATAACCTCTCTCTTTCGAAGTCATAGTAATTTAATTCAAAGGAATTTCGTCCTAATGATGTTATTTATGTCACACAAGATATCACTCACTTTTTCCTAATATTGCTGCCGTTTTATTCATTTATCGAGTTATGTCACTCGCAATAAAGCAATTATTTACAAAAAAGACTTCCGCAGCTATCAATATGTGCTATGTGATCACATGATAAGAACAATAAGTTCCACTCAACACTAATGCAGTATACATGTATACTGACTTTGGTAATATTATTGCTGGGAACAATAAAATGTTAGATTTGCAAACGTAATTGCAGGTTATTAAATTTGTAATAAAAATAATTTATACAGTACCTATATTATACTATTTTTACAGTACTTAAACCTAAATTGTGACCTCTTATAGCCCTTTCGATCATTCTATGTTTATTAGTAATCATTAATAATCGGGGTATGCGAGTACACGGAATTTACGAGATGAATTAATTGAGCTTGAATCGATTTCTCGAATCGAATGGAGTATTTGAATTTTCCGAGCCGATTGAAATACACGATAAATACACGAACTGTTTGAATAAAAATTACGAGCTACTCGAACAATTCAAACAACTCGAATTACTCGACCATATTCGAGGTTCCGTTTGAATATATTCAAGCATCTGTCCAAATATATTCAAGTACTCGTTCGAATATATTTCGAGTATTCGTTCGAATATGTTCAATTTCGAAAACTTTCGAGTTAAGTTTGTCCATAAATAACTCGAAGTTGTACGAGGATTCGAATCTTCGAGCTGTTTGAATTGTTCCAGTAGATCGCACTCTTTTCAAACGGTTCGTCGATTTCTTAATTTTAAGCAGCTTGGGAAATTCAAACGCTCGACCAAGCGATCATAATTTGAATCGAAACTCGAGTTTCTCTTTAGTTTTAGTCAATATCCAGTTAGTTAATATGGTTTCAGTAACCATTACCCCCCGAAAAATACACTTGTAATAACCTGATAAGCTACTGTTTGAATTCCCAAATTGAAATACCACCTAATTTCTCTGCTGAATTAAAACTTCGCACGTAAGCAGGAATCGATGTCAAGGATTAGGCAAATACATACAGAATAATTATAGGCGAAATACCCTTTGGAATACTTTATTTGATATTGTTGTGATCAGACAGGTATTCACGAGAAAAGATTCGAGTTGCGGCGAAGAGTTTACAGTATAAGTTTTGAACGATAGTTAATCAAGTGACTAGGTGATGGATGCATATCCATCAGTGTTTTATATCTTCATAAAAATCGTTTTATCATACACAATTGTAGGCACATTACTGATCCTTACACTATTCGCATTGCGCTAAAACATTATGCCATCACATTCACGATAAACGATGCAAATATTTACAATCTACGAAACTGCGCTAATGGAAAATAGTCGGGCCACAAAGGAACGAGAATCCAGTTTCCTTTTCTTACCTATAACGTCTTGTTGCGAATCATTAAAAGGAACTCTCTCGTATTATTGACTTTCTAAGGATGCTTATATATTATCTGCTTGATTCTGAATATAAATTATCACTTTCATCGCGTAGAATCGAAAAAAGAAAAAACACGTTTAAACGAGGACTGGACAATTTTGCTAATGCGAGACGTGGTACAGGCATTATTCGTACGTGAACCTTATTGTTCGTTCGAAGTCCGATGAAATTTTCACCACGTTTCGAATACCAATGCAATGTAGTGCTTGATACAATACAATTAAAATATCATATTAGTATATAGTATAGAGCTCAATATGAGCTGTTGAATAACATTACGAATCTTAAATTGGCCTATGTTACAAGTACCTACGAAATGCTACGACATTTCCGTTTTTTCTTCTTTAATGGATAGGAAAATGACTCTGGTCGAGCGTAATGTCGAATTATCTCCGCTAATTTCCTCTGTGTAACATACTAAACACTTTCGTAGATCGCATGTACGAAGGAAATCTCAGGACTCTAACGATCGGCCATTATAAGAAAATTATATCAGTAGTAATTCATACTTTCACAGCTTTATACAACTATGTACACGTGTTACACAACAGAGCTGCCAGGAGAGACGTAGAAGAAGATGCCTCGGCAGTTCTGACGATCATATAATTTCAGGTATACATTAATACTAGTGATTCGATCTGATTTTTTGCATTATGAAAAAGAAAACGTACAGGAAAGCTACGAGGTAACTCGTGTTGTCGTGCTCTTTACGTTTTTCAGTCTCATAGAGTTGTCGACGCCAGCGTTGCCCCCCCCCCCCCCCTTGCGTAATCGAAGCCCACGGTTCTAACCACTCGTACCACGTTCAAGCGGATTAAAACACCATGGATTGTATATGGTAACGAATTTTGAACCCATTCTCTCTATCTCTCTGTAAATATTGCTACACCCTATTCCTCTATTGAGTTCAATGATCGTTATGCTCGGATAGTGCACGCGTTTTAAACGCCGATTTGACTAACATTTAACGTCAGACGAACAAATTTCTTGTATATCTATATCGTAAAATTTTTTCTGGAAGTTACGTTTAGGCACTTTTGGATATGTCAGAGGTATCGATTATCATTACATTCCTATCTCTTTCTTTCCCGGCTCTTTTGTACGTCGAGGACTATCTCGCTTCGAGCCATTTCACGTTAAAGTGCACGGGAATAGCGATCACAGTTGTCAATTATTCTCTTCAACTCGAAATGGTGTTACATTCAATGCTAAAACGCTTTCAATCGCATTTTCCTTTCAACGTATTTCAATCGGAATATTTCGACCCTATCCAAGAGTAGAACACATCCGTACGCCTACTTAATTTAAACTACGTCGAGTTTGAATAAAATTGCCGGCTACGATCGCACCTCCGTGCATTTTATCATGATATGGTTGGTTCTCTTCACTGTTCTTCTTCACGTTGCTTTATCTATCTTCATTCTTCGTCCTTCTTCTCCGTATAAACATCATTCTACGTTCAGGAAAGCATCGATTGCTGAGTGGAAATATTGTAGAATTACAGCCAACGGCGCGTTCGTGTTGACCGTCAATAGACGTAAATAGTTTTTAGTTGATCCTTTAGTTCAGGAGGAATGGCACAAGTCTCCGACTCCGGCTTCCTTTTCACCAGGCGGCGCCAGCGTCCCCCGATATTCTTCCGGAAGCCCTTTGCAAATCCAGACCTGTCCGACGGTAATGCGTGCACAAGAGTATCCTGAAAAGAAAATGATTAAAAGACGATTAGAATATCGTTGTCTCAGTTATTTTAGTTTATCTGTTGGTTGTTAGCCGCGATGTTTGGTCTCGGATTGATCGCGCCATGAGTTATGAAAGTAATGGCCAAGTGCACTAATCAGTAAAGAGCGCCGAAAGTTTTAGGGTTTAACCTAAATGTCTTTAGGCAATTTTCTACTATTATTCGTCATTAGGAGTAGCTGTATACCTTTTTAACTAACATTTACGTGGTGCCGTACGTTAATTTTTCAATTGACATACCGACTAATTGCGCAAGTTCAATACAGAACTATAAATAGTGGCAACAGAACTTTAGAAGTTCAAGGCTTAAGGCTTCCATAAGTTAATTCTATTTCGCAAGCTATTAACGGTACTTTGCAAATATTTCGAAAAGTGTCTTGTAAAAGTAATCGATGAACTAAACGTTCAACAAATTAGTACTGCATTATTAAAGGGTTGGGATGCTGCAACTGCCCGAAGGAGTAGCTAATTTTTCGGATGCGAATTGTGAAAAAACTAAACGTCTAATCAATGTCCGGTTTTCCAATTTATTTAAGCATATTATAGGCTATAAAAAACAATGATTAAAATTAAAAAAGAGAGCATAAGGAAAAGTCGTGAAAGGACACCACGCCAATAATCCTTTCTGAGGACGGTATATCTCAAAACTCCGTTTTGGATTATGTGAAACCAAAAAGTAAAATGTATTTATGGAATTTTGTGCAGTTTCTTTTTTTTTATAGGATTTACAAACAAATTTGTAACAAATTTTAGAGCAAAAATGGACTTTATTGCTTTAAAACTAGGCCATTTCGTGAATTTTCCAAAGAATAAAAAATTACTTCGTCAATTGCACGATTTATGTTTCGATGACTTGTTTCAATTAATGATTTAACTATTTGTAGAATCAAGGTTAAAAAATGTACGTTTGCTGAAAAGGACGCGTTTCAGACAGTTTTATTATTGTGCCTGTACAGCAGTAGTAATAGTTACTGTAGATATTCTTAAATCCCGCGAATATCGTATTTCCTCTAACATTATGTAACGTAAATAGAGGAACACCATTTTCAGCAATTTGGGATTAGTATCAATTTTCAGGAAAAGTCTCCATCATGAAGTTACATAACTGACAATGCGTAACAGTGTGCATTTTGGTCAACATGTTCTTTATTGACGTTAATAAAACCATTATTTAAGATTAAGGTCATGTAAATACATATGTATTTACCTACGATGCATGTATTATGTTCCCAAAAACGAGAAACGTGTGAAGACACAGACCGTTACGTAAAGATTGGGGTTAACCTATGCTTGAAAGGAAAGAAAGTTTTTCCGTGTATAAAAGGAAAGTGCAGAAATTATTATAAAGGTCATTAGAGACCACCGGTGTCGCGAAATACGTCGAAGAGACAGGGGCATCGAGTAAGACCGCGAAACAATTACTGTAAGCATGCATCTGCGCTTTACTTGTATATTAACCCCACTCAACAGCTATTTATGAAGCATGGAAATACTCGAGAGCGCGACAGGCAACTCGACTGAAAAAGCAGGATAACGTCTCGTGTATCCGGGTGCGAGACGCAATGTTACGAAACCAGCCAATAGGGTCCAGAACTGAAGAACGCAAAGGAGAAACTACGCGGCGCATTAGGAAGAGGGCGGCAAACAGGAAAGCCGTTCGACTAAGGTAGATGACCAGAACACGTGTGTAGAAGAGGCAGGCAGGCTAAATCCCATGCTGATGGGGCGTTTAGAAAGGAATCGAGGTGGACAGAAAGGTCAGGGGAATGAAAAATGGGTGGAACGTTTCGAGGAAGCATGGCAACGGTAGTGCAGGAATACTGCCAATATCGTCAAGGAGAGACGCATTATTTTGTCGGCTACAAGACAGCTGCACCCCGTGCCGAAGTCCGGCTGCCGCTTGGCAAACGGTTCGTGACCGCCCACCCACGCTAAATTTAGAGCCAGGACAGAGGGGTGAAAGCGGGTTTTTAGGTGCGCCTATGCGTCCAAAACATAGCGGCTTTCATAGTTTGCCAGATGGAAAATACAATGTCACGACGCTGATCAATGGTCATGAAAACGCCATGTCAACCGATTTGCCAATCACGTTCCGTACCAATTATTCATATATTTTAATACAGAAATTAAGTGATTATTTAGAAAAGCACGAGCAACAAAGACAGAAGAATATAACAAAGTAATTGTTTTGGCAAATAGAATGCGAATATTATTAGAGCATTCGATAGAAGGCACCTAATAATAGAATTCCCAAGGTATTCAAATATTAAAGATTAAGTAGACAGGAAAGAAAATATAGGGAGACAGTTGGCGTTGAACAAGGCTGCATCTATAGCCTTTTGGGCCCTAGGCATTCAAATGAAAATCGAGGTCCTTCTTATACAAACAAGAAGTTAGCAATAGATACCTTCAAATATGACAATGGCGTTGCAATAAAAGTATTATTATTGTTATAAACTGTTAAATTAAATTTAGAAGACACAGCCAGCGGATTTACCTATTCCATGCAGCAATGACAAACCCCTCTATGCGTGCCCTCCTTCCTAGGAACGCACCTATTTTGTCTAATGGTAAACGCGTCCCTGGCGTTGAATGTTCCGAGAAAGCCTCGGGCGTGTTATACCCACAGAATGTGGAATTAAGAACAGTAATGAACGACGTTGGCGAGTTCAAATATCGAGGTGCCTCCTTTTTATTAACTATACGTGATTCATAGCAACGACAACGTCGCTTATCGATATCGTCACAAGCCTAGGGATACGACTGGCGGGATCGACCCATTGTTTTCTGCGGCACGATAAAGATTCGTATCGACATGCGAGACTCGACTAGAGATTGCAACGTACTACTCAGAATTGTAATCGTGTGACGTGTGTCGAATAAAACGTTAAGAAGTTCAATCTTATCTTGCCTCAGCAAAAGGTGGGGTTTTCTGATCTCTTTTAATCGAGCGTAAGAAACTATGCAGTACACACGTCACGGCTCTCTTATATCACACGGCACATAAACCGGACCATATGAATTTATGCCGTGGACCTGACTCAGGATCATCAACGATTTAATCAACTTTTATTACGAGATGATAAGGATTCGTAATTAAAGGAGCAGGAATCGTAATGCTTTCAGGATTATAAGCTGGTAATCCGAAGCTAAATATAGAAACTCAGTATCTATTTATGGGACGAGACAGGTAATGAAACACTGGGGAGGGATGATAAATGAAGGGACTGGTGAATGTGTATAAGTGGTAAAGATTTACCAGTAAGTGGAGCATGAAACTGAAACATATGTATGACGCCATAACGGCAACAAAGCAGTTGCCACAGAAGTGGCAACGTTGCCGATTGTTTGGGATGTTTCTGGCGGTGCGCCTCGGGACTGAGCCTCGACCTTACAACTCGTTCGTCGGTCCGTCTACTCGCATGCTTCGTCCTTGGACAATCGATAGCGCCAACGACTATTGTTAATAGTCTACAATTTTCAAAGGTCTTACTGCCATCCAGTATAGCCTGGAGTATATTACCAGATGCGCCTTTCCGATGAGAACATTATGATAGACTATACGTTACACCAACTGTAAACGACACGGTGCGTACTTTCGCAATTCTTGTTAATTTTGTTTACATTAATAAAGGATGCAATATTGCCTCCCAAGTGTATTAAATATCTCTAACTTATAGCAAAGGTATATTGAATTAACGGTGGAATCAGCGAAATCTGAATTTGCGCAGTACGGTACATGTAACTGTTTCTCTGTGCTTGTCATTGGCCGATGTAAAACTACGCAACGAATATTGTAGTAATATGCGCAAGCAGCATCCTATCTAGTCGTTATTTACACGTGTATCAAACACACTGTTTATACAACAGGTTCATAACCTCAGTTCATTTTAATGTGTGTCACTGTATACTTGCAAATGTTGCGGCCCACAAGTCTGTTTTTTCCAATTTAAGATTCTTTAGTTATCGCGTAACAATAACAATAATATACGTTGCTTTACGTTTTATTCATTGGTAGGCATGTCTATACAGCACGAGGAAACGAAGAATAGTAATAATACGAAATCGATTAGTTCTGGACACAGAAAGTATAGAGCAGGTATGATATAGTTTCTGTGGGACAAAGCCGGTCAGTTCATCGTTCTCTGTTTTGACGTCCCAAACCGGTATCATGTTAACCTATAGCTGCATTGTTCTACTCAACAGCACTGTACTGGCACAAAAAGATTTATCTCGTGGCTGTTTCGTAAGGCAAAAACATTTTCGTCGTGTAGAAAGTATTTTACAAAGAAAACGAATTCTTCGAGGGCTAGAATCATCGACAGCCTTCAGAGGCATCGGACGATTCTGGCGAGTAAGGTGAAAACCAGTAAGATCTGGTAATACTGGCTCCACTGGTTAGTGCAGCTGGTAAAAAGGAACGGGGAGGGGGGCTCCTGGATTTGCCATTTTTAATTGTTTACCAACCTGGTCGTTGTACAACGAATACTGTGTCGGTGTGTGAGGCGGTGGATAAGGAGGCGGAAACTGCCAGACGAATTGATCCGCGGGATTGGCCGTACTGTAAACGTCGTCCTGCTCAACCACCGTGGGGGTTCCCAGATCCGTCGAGGCCGTTGTCACCGACGTTTGGGTGTAACAACCCTCGACGGGGTAGGACGGCGCGACGATCGTCGAGACCGGCGACGTAGCCGTCTGGACTACAGCTGCTTCCGGATGCACGGCGTTCGAGTGATCTTCCCGTTTCCGCAGCTTGCTACGGACAAGGCGGATCGCGATCATAGTCCCGTTGCTCCCGACCATTTTTCTCTTGTATGTCAGGTACAGCTTTGAGAGTTTCTCCTTGGTTTTTAAATGAATTTTCAAGCTGTTCGCAACAGAATCCTCGAGTAGCTCGAGAACTCCGGTGACTCTTCGGAAAGGAAAAAGTAGTCTGAACGGTCGAATAAATACACAGTTTCTCTAAGCAACGTGTTTCTTGTCAGTCTTTATTTTCTCCCTCCCTCTCTCTCTCTCTCTCTCTCTCTCTCTCTCTCTTGATTTCTATTTCAGCATTTCACTAAGCCTTCGCGAACAATGTGCCACACGAGAGACGATCCTTGATTCGGGATATCCTTTCTTGTTCCGTGACTCGAACGACAAGCACCAAATGTAGAAAATTTCATTCAATCCTTTCTAGCTCACTTTGTAATTCATGCTATCACACTATGTACAATTCGCGTTCGTCTACCTCTTTTGCACGCTCACTCGACAAACGGAGACGCGTACGATGACTAGCTTAAACAATTCTTTATGCCGAAACGTGATCACTGGATTCGGATAATGAATTGATCTAACGTTTTCCTTCGTGCCGAAGAAAAACCACCACCACCAGCTTCTCTCACTGCCGAAGGGCGCGCGAGCTGCCTGAACTCACACGGAGAGTTACCTCGTCTCGCTCATTTCAAAGCTAACCGAAGTCTGGTCGGATGGACGGCGTGCAACATTGTTATATATCAGCCGGTGACGTCACGCTATACCGCGCCGCGATTGGAGAGCCGTGCGAGCTCCAGACCAATGCGCTCGCCCCCTGCGTGAAATTCGAACGGTACACGCTCGGTCGCGCGAGAGCGAGTCGTGTCGTCATTACGACTAGCGTCGGGAAGGCCAGACGCCAGCGATGTATAAGTTCTTCAATAAACTTCGAATATTCTGGCCGAATAGCATTTTCTTGGGGAAATCCTTTATCCGTGACGATCCTGCTGGGAGTTTTTCCCGCGTCATTGTCGATCAATTAGAATACGTACTGGAATTATTGTTCAAAGTACTAATGTGATATATGTGTGCTGCTTCTAATTAGCAACTAATCCAAAGTTAGCTTCGTCCGATATATCGGTACAGTAATATTTAGCGTTTTTTACTCTGGTCAGATTACTGAAACTGTTTCCCCGTAAGGGGAAGCACAGAAAAATGTTTTACCGCTAAGTTCCTTTCTCAATAATTTGTAGCCACTTGTTGAAGTGCAATGTTGCTAAATATAACCATATGGTGTCTCTTCTAAGAAGCAATTGGAATATATGAATATTGATGGAAATATTTTAAGAGCAATAATAAAGTCATAATCTGAGCTACTATGTAAGATGAACTTTACCTAACCTACTTTAGAATTGCAGAGATCTTCTAAAGTGCCCTCCGATTTGTTATTAGTTCGTAATAATTTAGTATTTAAGGAAACCAGCGTGCACTGACTACTTTTATGAAATTTTGCAAAGATGTTTCGTTTCGAGAAACGATTGATTGTTCACCTGCAATCCGTTCGAATATTTCATTTGCGCGTTCTAACAATAAGTCGTTATAGTGATTTGTGTTTGGTCACTTTGCAACGTTGGAATTTAATTTGGTGCTAAGTAGACGCATGTGTATATAGACAAAACGGGGCAAGTTCGATGGGTGTATTCGCGTGCTCTATTTAATTAGTATCTATTTTTATCCCCTTGGGCGTGCACAGGCGTTACGGTTATATTACAAAGCAAACCGAATCAATAATAACTATTACTATATGTGACTCCTACCCACGCGGTCGTTGATCGTTTGGCAGATTATACAATTTCAGAAAGTGGGAGTCGCACCTTTAAGATCTGATCAATTTGCGTGATTTGGCATATTACTACATTACAAGAATTTCATGAAACTATATGCGATTGCAATATACCTCCGCCGACAAAGTATCCTGCCACTTAAGACAAATTGAGTGATTTCATCCAGTTGTTGTTTATTTATGATATATATTTAAAAACAGCGTTTTGTAATGAAGATAATAATCTTCCTTTTTACCGATTGATATCTTGCATAAAATTGAGTAGTTAAGGTAAAATTAAGTATGCAAGTAATGTTAAGTACTCAAGGTAAAGTTAACTGTCATATACTCCTAAGGAATAATTGCAAAAAACATTCTCGGAGAACTCTGTACCTATTTTCACTCTACATTTTAATCAATGTTATTAGTAATCCATTGCACTCTATCTATTCGAAAAGTAAGTTCCATTTAAAACTTTGTGAAACAAATCAAAGATTTTGTAGTTCTTTGGCATTAAAAACGGTTGAATTTTCACCCCGAGAGCGTATGAGGGTTAAGTACTCAAGGCAAAGTTAAGTACGCGAGCTAAAGTTACGTATTCAAGTTAAAGTTAAGTACTCAAGGTAAAGTAAAATACTGAAGTTAAAGTTAAATTCTTAAGTTAAGGTTAAGGACTTCAGTTGAAATCAAGTACTTAAATACTTAAGTCTTAAAGTACTTAACGTAACCAAATACTTTCCTCCCCACCTGTATATGTGCATATAGAAAAAAACGAAATTCATTTATCAACTGTAAATGTATCAACGTTATATTCTTGTTGGTCTTGCTCTACCGTTTCCAAACAGCCCCTTCCGGTGTTACGATAAAACTTGACTCATCCTATATGCAATACCACTCTTGTAACGAGCAAACTAATTGGTGTTATCGCTCATTTTCGATCTGTTACATTTCAATGGAGGCAAGTTAACATATTTAAATCCCCACGATAAGATCCAAACTTAAGATTTTGAATTAATGAATCTTCATATGGTGGCAGTTGAACATGACTTAATTTTTTTTTTATTTAAACAAATCGCGCAACAAGCTTAAATGCAGTAACTTCAGACCTAGGGTCGCATCTGTAAATGGAAGGTCGTCAAGGGACTGTCTGAGATTTTTACTGTTCTAGTGAAAAATAAGGCTGACAGTCGTATAACTAATATTAACTAACTAAGTACTAACGTACTTTCAAACATTGCGTGACATTAGCGAATGCGCTGGATAAATAGGTGTCGCCAGTTGATGCAGACAAAAATAAAGGTATGTGCGTTTCTTATCTACTCTGGCATATTGAGTGATTAATTCTACTTTTATTTCTTTTGCATTTGACATACTTTAATTTATATAACGTACACTACATTTCTCATTGGAAGTGCAGATTTAATATATCGAGTTTCATTCCTGCTCGGTAGAATCGCATTTTGATCACATTCGCAAAAATCTCTTAACGAGCTCTGTACAGTCGAGTATAATCTTTGCGTGGTAAGACTTCTCTTTCACAATTAGATATGCTTGACGATGTTACGGGCGACTTGCAATACAAGATCTACGCGCAGTCTAGAAAAGTGAATAGAGGACGATGAATAGCTCGATTAATGAATATGCAAATGACGAATAAAAGTTAACTTGATCGTTGTCCTATATCTTATACTGCGCATGAGGGAGTAGCGTGTTTGAACATTTTAACGAGCTTCGTTTCTCTAAATTTAGAAAGGCTTTTCATTTATTCGCGTGACTTTAATTTTTCACTGCATGCAATGTAGGTACACTGGGATATTGTTCAACACGTCTGTAAACATAAATCAAAGCTTGGCAGGAAAAAATGTACCCCTCTTCTTTGTATTAATATTTCCGTTAT
This sequence comes from Holcopasites calliopsidis, assembly GCA_023838395.1. Classification (NCBI taxonomy): domain Eukaryota; kingdom Metazoa; phylum Arthropoda; class Insecta; order Hymenoptera; family Apidae; genus Holcopasites; species Holcopasites calliopsidis. The sequence goes on from JALHAQ010000024.1 coordinate 649,637, forward strand.
TATTAATTACTATAGTAGTAAAATACTGAAAACTAATTATTATTAACCTAACCTAACCTAATGTTTCACTGCATGCAATGTAGGTACTCCTGTATATCGTTGAACAAGTATCATTGAATAAAGCTTAGTAGGAAACAATGTATTCCTCCTCTTTGTATTAATATTTTCAATTGAATTCAGAAGTCATGAAAGGAAATCCTTCGTAGCAAGTTTTTTTTTTGGTTTAATATTAAATGAGTTTAAATTCACCTTACATTTTAATGTATAGAAACATGCATAGTACGATACCCAAGTTACGTAAGTGAAATACCAATGCTTGCATACAGTTTGCAGTACGCAATTTATAGTTGCGGAAATCATAATTAATGTACTTCATTGTCGAAATCAATACAAAATTCATCTCGTTGTCAGTCAGTTGTCATCTTTGAAAAGATTGAAAACATGATATTCGGATGAATTTGAAAAAAGACAGAAATGCATTGGTAACTAGTGCGAGATAATATCTTCTGTAAATTAACGGATTTACATAACAGTATTTCGCAGAAGACACGACAGCCGTGGGAATTTGCAGAATTAGTCGATCATTTAAAATCGGACGACTGGTAGTACGACGTCCGCGCGCGTATCGTGAAATGCTACATGCAATGCGCTTATTTTCCTCCTAGCTATGTATCGAGGAGTTCGATTTTTTTTCTCGATTTTTATAAGGAAGGATTCCCCGTGACATCAACACCGTTACTTTCCCTATTGTTGCATATTTAACGGTTGCTTGAACAATAAGAAACAAGACGCACGACCACTAGTCCAGATTTAAAACCAAAGTTTAGATCCGTTACTTTTACTTGCAACAATATAATAATAGCTGATCATTTTCTAACGATTGGGATTTATCATAAGTACTCTTGCTATTTATAAACATTACCCAATTTCCTTGTAAGGAGATAATTTAATACACTAAGTGTTGTATTTGCTACTCAGGAGATAATAAGAAGTGGGAGCAACAAGAACTGTTAATTACAATTACTCATTTTCATATGAATTGCACGGATGACGAAGCTCGGGTGATAATAAAGAGAGAAACAATGATTCTCCTGGATACTTACTTCAGGTTAGTATTGCAATACGTGCTTTTGGTTGCAATCTTTGGCGTGCAGTTTGTTCACGTGAGACAAACCAAAACATGGGGAAAGAGATATTTTTATCGATTGCACTCTTCGATACATGGAGAAACCTTTCCGCATAATCTCGATCGCAGGAAAACTTGCGATTGGATAAACCCGAGATAAAATCCTTTACTGCATTTACAGCGAAATTCTCTTACCGATTATCGGACTTCCACGTTTCATTCACGCGAGTTTGCACGTGAATTTAGAATTTACTTCTCAATTCAAGTTAATGCGACCGATGATCGATTAAGCTATCCTTGTACGATATCTGTTGAATATACAGGGTGTTTTGCTAGCTCAATACTTTAAGGGATGATTGCTGAGGCAATTCTGAACAACTTTTTCCTTTACCAAAAGAGTGGTTACTGTTTCATTTTTGAATTATTAACGAAAAACATACACCAATCGCGGAGCGCGCGGCCACGAGAGCGTTCAAGGCCACGGTTCGGCGTATCACGATCTTCTCTCGGCTGAGCGAGCGAGCGAGAGAGAGAGAGAGAGGGGGGGGAGGGGGCATGACCTTAATTGGTTCGAACTTTAGCAGTTGAATGCACGCAGTTCGTTGGTGCACAATCAACGAAACGACGATTAATGCTTGACGAGACTGTTGAACTCAATCCAATCGAGCATCTTCTATTTTCAATATTCTATGCCGTCAACCCCTATGAATCACGTTGTAGATGTATTAAATTGATCTGATTTGCATCAGAGCCATTGACATCTTTCTTTATTGTTTTATCACCCGCAGTTGCCAATGTCAAACTCTCAAAGCTGTATTCCACCGACCTGTAATCGTTCCTAATTTTTTTTTTGTATCAAGAACGAAATCGTTAATCGTCAAATTAGTTCTTCATGCATAAGAATTGTTTTAAAAATTCTGTATGTAATATTTATACATCGATATCATTAATTAATTCAAAATACAAGTGCATACTAATAATTTTTAATGGAATAATTTAACAAATACAATTTTACTAGAACTACAGGCGATTTGTTTTAATCGACTACTTTATTACGTGGAAAGCGAGATTGTAATTATGAAAGGAGTGCAAAGACCTGTAACTTGCTTATACGAAAATGTTGGCTAATGAATTTTACCATTATAACGACGATATAAGGGTAATATGCATCAGAGTAGGTGGAATTTAAGCACGCAGTATTTTAATACCTGATTGTGACAGCCAGGAGTACGATGATAACGCCGACTAATACCAAAGCGATCAGTACACCACATATCATGTACACGCTGTCGGCGGGAGGATCTGCAAGAATAAAAATAAATCATTTAAATATATTCATGGATTTATATAGCATTTAATTATGGAAATTGCAGGAATAATAATATTTGAGGCGTCTCTACTTTCTTAAGAACTATTTATTGTCTTTGAAATCCGCAAGTTCCCCTTTGTACATTTACAAAAATTTGTTAGCTTCTTAGGTTCATACATGATATTACTCAATAATTAATAAAAATGTAATATCGTTAAATATTATTCTAAAAATGCAATAGAAAATCATAGAATCCGTATATTATTTGGTTCCTTGGACTCTAAGCTTTAATCTGAGACAACATTTATTAATAAAAATATGCTTAAGAGTAGAGAAAATTGTATTGAAAAATTGAAGTGTCGCGCACCCTTTAGGACGCTCCTACAATTACTTGCCCCGGAACACTGTAACCACCTAGCGGCAAAATGATAGAACATCAACATTAGGGCTTTCAACAAAAAGGAGCTCAAATGAAAGCTAAGACAAAAATAAGAAATATATAAATTTTAATAGTAATTTATAGACTGTGGATTTGTATGAAAATTCATATTTTTCAGAATATAGCAAAAACGGTACAACTTCAGTAGAAAATTATTTCACCTATCAGGTATTTTAAAAAGCACTATAATTAATTATTACGTGCATTTTGTGCAATTAACAACGAGTAGGTATATTCTACGCGAACAATAATTTTCTAATAAATTTTTCTATTCTACTCTACACATTCACCTACTCCGTTGTGATCATCTTCAAATCTCCTGTAAATGCATAAAAATCCGCAGTCTAGTGATTTATAACGAACTTAAGATGAGAGTGCAAGTTACAAGCATAACAAAAAGTATAGTAATAGAAATAAACTATTATCATTGGGTCTTTTTAATTTAAGCAAGGTATCGAGAAATTGGAAGTTTTAAAAAAATGCAGCGGCTAGAGTGCTGGAAAAATTTATTGTTTGATTTGGTTAGGTTTTTATAACGAATTTATTCTTACTAAATGTTCTTGAGTTCTCTAAATGTTTGAATACATTGTAGAGAGTTGAATACATAACAGATTCCATTATTTTTTACGTCATCGCCGCGTTTGTGTACAATATTCATTGTGAGCATGCTCTTTAGGGTAAAAATATATTTTGTGACGTCGTTCTATAGTTTATTAGAATGGCTTACATTATTCATTCATGCCTCCAGATATTGATTATCAAAACATATACCCCTGCCGTTTATATTTATGTCAACATAACGTTAGCATCATGTGTGACGTCGATGTTTATATGACCCCAAGCCTCGTATTTTTAATTTTTGCGTCATAATTCCGTACTCATTCGATTAATGCAATTTGGCCGCAACGTACATTACTGTGAAGGGTATACTAATTATTTCTCACAACGAGTAGGTACATCCTACGCGGATAATAATTGTCCAATAAATTTTTCTATTCTACTCCACAAATTCACCTACTCCTTTGCAATGGGGAAGTGACCCTGCAGTGACAACGTTGTGACTCGGGACTGACCCCGTCGTGACCACAGAGTGACCTAGCTGTGACTAAAGAAACCTCTCTTCACGTCCCTCTTGGCAGATTGCAAATAATAGATTACCCGCAGGCCTGTTCGCAAGGACACCGTGTAAATTATATATTTCCAGCATAAAAAAATCCCGCATTAACATAGTTTGCACTTTGAAATTTAAATGCGTCATGATTCTGCTGTTCGTGCCTAATATCTTGAAGAGTAAATAAAAGTATTGTACAAATTACGTATACATACACATATCAGTGCAAAATGGAAACATTAGGCAATTTATATTTTTGTAGGATAATTATATTTATTTGCCTCGATGACGCAAATTATACTGTCAATCTGGACATAAGATTGTTAAAAGCAAAGAATCAAAAAGAAGTACATTATACAAGGTGTCCCGCTAGAGGTTGTAAATATTTCAAGGGGGTGACTGCTGAGGCGAATCTGAACAACTTTTTCCTTCGCCACAATGTTGGTTAAAGCTTTGTATTTAAATGATTATAAAAAAAAAACACTGACCAATCAGAGCGTGCGCAGAATATTCGTTTTGGAAAGACTAGGTACGTTATCAAAGTACTGTATCAAAGTATTATACATACCCTGATAGCCAACTCAGGTAGGTCACCACGTTGTACCGGCCAAAGTTGAGCTAATTGTAAGTCTGGACGTCGACATGCAGCGCCACATTAAAACCTAAATGGCGGCTCACGATTTTGGGGTTCGTGCAAAGAGCAATTCGTCCAGGTGAAGTGGGTATGAAAGAAGCCGTTCTCCTATGTTCCCCTATGATTCTGAAGAAAAGCCGCCAATTCGATACCCCTGATTCAAATGGTTACAGATGGCTGAGTGTTGGGAACCAACAAAACGCTGCGAATAGTTGATCGCCCTTTAGGTTTTAATATGGTGCTGTACGTCGACGGTCAAATTTGGCCCGCTTCTTGCCGGTGTTGCTGCCGTTAGTCTCGCTAGTGGCAACCTAGTTGGTTATTAGGGTATTAAACTCAGGCCTTTCCGAAAATAATTTTATTGCACCGCTCAATCGAGGCAAAGGAGATTAGTCCCTATGTGTCCCAAACATCTGCGATCCGCTGTACTTGTACCTTCATATCTTCACAAGTGTTCTGGTGGCCAAGTCTGTTCGGAAAATATATCGTAGCTGCCAAAGTCGAACAACATTTACATAGCGAACGTTCGGCGCAAGGTTCGCCGTTATAAGGCAACCAACTGTTCGCAGCGTGTGTTGATGCCAACACGGCAGCCAACTAGTGGTCAATCGTTGGCAATCAACGTGCGCTGCGAAAACAGTTGATTGCCTCCTGGCTGCGAATTTTGCGGACGATGTCAATTGTTCCAACGTGACTCGACTTTTGCAACTATCGCTGCCAACTGGCTGTCGATTGGCGCCCAACTGGCAAATCTTTATTTTCGTCAAAGGTACCGCACATAAACCAAACATACCACGCGTGCGAATACTTCAGACGACATCGCAAACAGAGATAATAAAAACAAGGTGTCACTTGGTATACGTAGCAAGGGAACCAATTTATGCCCTACTGCAGATCAGTTAACCGAGTTGTGCAATTCATCAATCAGCAACTATATTCATCACGGCTGTGCTATATTAATTTACAGCAAGGATACCGTACAAGACACTAAACGCTCGCTACACGTGCCGGTCGATTTTACAACCGGTGCGGTCGTTAAAGTCGCTCTAACTCATAGGAGTAACTAAAGATGCTCGATTGTTCTGTCGTCATACAGGCGAATAAAACGTCATCAAACGACTCATTGTTTATTAATCTCTATTAATCTCTATCGTTTCTTTCTTTCTTGCAGCAAAATTGACATGGTCGCAGTATAAGCTCCATCAATGTGATATAGTATTAACACATTTCTTATTATTTCTTCATAATTTTCCACACTGGCGTAACTAAGATTTTTGTTTTGGGAGGAGGGCAGATCCCCTAACATTTTGGGAGGGCTATACTTATTATCAGACTGCGGATGTTTATGCAAATACATATTTTCATAGGAAACAGGTAAAACAATGAAACCTGGACAGAAATATGTTTGGTAATTAGAGGTTTCTAAAAACATATTTTTTACTTTGCACCTTTTGCATATTTATGTTTAAATATGCAGCGCAATATTGCATATGTTATTTGCCGTGTGCATGTATATGTACATCATGCGCATCTAAATCATCTAACCCGTTAAATTAATTTAATCTGTTAATCAGCACTTGTATCATAACCAGATAGTGTTGGTAGCGGAAGGTAAATAGTAAAATGAACTTTAATAGATATTAATAAAGCAACATACATTTTATTTTTCATGTAAATGGGTAGTTCTAAGTTTATACAGTATAAGATGCTGCTGCCATTTGGTCGCGCAAAAAGTGCTTGACCAAAACGAATTCCTGCAAAATTTAATGTTTGTAAAGGCTCGTTTGAACACCTTGCTAGCAACGATTCCGAGATTGGTAACCATAGGTTTATCATTAGATAATTCAACAGGAATACATATGCAATGTACAGTTCAATTAGAAAACATCCCTGGTGATTGCGGAGAGAAAAATGGAAGAAAAATTAGTGCTATGTTACACAAAAAATACAGGATTTATGGAACTAAGAAAAATTTCACGTATTCTAGAATTTGTAGGAGAGCCGATGCATGTGCCACATCACTGCTTGAGTAAATTTAAATATGCACCGATAACATCATGTGATGTGGAGCGGTCGTTTTCGACGTACAAATTAATCTTTTTACCGGCAAACGCCACCAACTAACGCCATCAAATTTAGAAAAAATACTTGCAATTTACTGTAATTCTAAGTATATAATAGATCACAATAAACATAAAATGTTTGTTTATACTTAATATTACACTTAACAATTAATGTAGTATGTACTTAATATTGTACATATTTGCATATTTTTTGTGCATATCTGCATATTTTCGTGCATAGACATCTGCAGTTTACTTATTATACATCATTTCCCCTTACATTTTAGGACCACTCTGGTCCCTACCTAGCTAGGTCAATGATTATCCATAAAAAATAGAAATAGCACATAAAGCATTATTTTTTAAAACCTGGATCTTCCAAAGGCAGTCGCCGTTAAAGTATGCCATCCATTTAAAAGAAAGTGTCCTCGCATCCTTACAATTTCAAGCTAACTTAACAAAATGAGAACTTCACTTTGTCCCAACTGTGTGCCTCAGGCCAGAGTTGGGCAAATTGCATTCTGAATGACTAATAAAGAATAACGACTGAAAAGGCCACATTTATTCGTAAATAACGAATAACGATTTTAATCAGCGAGAACTCATTCGTTAATCACAAATAAATATCGACTGTTATTCGAACCCAATTTATTCTAATACGATTTTATTCGATCTTTTATTCGACTAAACGACGAATAAATGTGATGCCCTCCACCTACCGATGGCTGCAAGAGCGGATCATAACCTTTTTCTTTACCACGGACCCCTACATATACGTACATTGTAGAAGTCACGTGATACTTTTATTCGGCCTGTTTAGTCGCCTACTTCTTTATTCGAATAAGAAATTATTCGAATACTAAATTATTTGTTATTGTCGACTAATTGCCTTTTAATAGAACTTTTTATTCGCAGATTATTCGAATAAGAATCTATTCGTCGAAATTCATTCGGAAACTTATTCGAATAAAGCCCAACTCTGACTCAGGCTATAGTAAGTACCGACACATCAGGAAATTTACAAGCTGAATGTCCCGGTCCTACGTCAGACTGATAAAACGTGAACGGTAGTTTGCGTACTGCAGCACATGTTTCCTTATACCAAATTTAACCTAAGTACGAAGCTCTGACGTATGTAGCCGTACGATCGAATAGGAAGAGTTAATAGAAATTTAATGCAGCCATCGTATGTACGCATCTGTCCTATATGTACTATGTACGTAGCACGCGTTAGCACTTTCCTTAGAACCCATTTTTACTAGCGCAATGTGATTCAGATGGCCGTGTCCTACATTGAAGCACGAAGCAAAGTGAACGGCGCGGCGCCATAAGGAATTTTACTCTTTGTCCTTCTCCTTTCTTCTCAGAGGAAGCATTACCCCACAATTTATATTCTTATCCTCTCAGTTGTTTTCACTTTACGAAGTTGGTTTAGAGTTTGTCATACAAGAGTATAGAAATAATGATTTCTTCTGAAGAATTTATCTATTGAGACAGAATCACATTCAAGAGGTAAGGAAGTAGCGAAACAGGTATAAAGTTCGTTTTAGTATTTTAAAATTGTGCTACCTGTTTCATTAGCAATTTAAAATTGTATTTGTTACATTATCAGGGAATGTTATCCATTATTTTATGTTGCAATTATACCATTGATAATTATGTTTATATATTTATATAATTAAACATATTCTCTGTAAAGAAATTGTAGGACAATTGTTTCATCCATTTCCAGAGAATAGTTCAGATGGCATATAAAATAAACAAAGAAAGAGAAAAATTTATCTGTTGGGGCTGAATTTTATTCAAGGGGTAAGGAAATAGCGAGACAGGTAAAAAGTTCATTTTAGTTCTTTGAAATTATGTTTCTTAAATATTATCAGAAATATTATTTATTATTTTATCTTATAATTATACTACTAATAATTATGTTTATATGTATTTATATTATTAAATGTATTCCTTGCAAGAAAATTACTAGACAATTGTTTCGTTCCGTTCCAAACAATAGTTCGAATGGCACACAGTAAGATAAATAAAGAAAATGTTTTTTGCCCCAGTTTTGATCAGATTGATCCAATTTTTCGTATAAGGGCTAACGAGAGGTTCAGTAATTCCTATATCAATTATATTTTGACTACGTGTGGCGATGCTTTCGAAGGGTGGAAGCTTCCATATTTTTGGACTATGCTGCATTAAAATTTTTGCCCTAGAAAAAGTTACCCTAGAAATTTTTTCTCCATCGTAGATAACGCATTTTGCATCGCATTTTTTATTCACAAAGTAACGTGGACAATTTAATGCGATGGTATTATTTCCACTTCTCATAAATATATGTATAAGATGTTTTGTTTAACTAGAAACGGTGGAATATCTCATGGCATTTTTAAATGATTAAGGAAATGTTCTTACAAAAGTTGTTAAGTACAACTTGGATCATGTTTGTGACAATTCTACCGCATGGAATAATATTATGTTGCATGTCATTGTATTTGTCTCAACAAGCGCTACCATATTATGAATAAGAAAATACAGGGTTCCATTAAAACAAGAGTTTAACTTCTTTTTCATATCTCCTCACCACTATCTTCTACATATAACAAAATCACTTATGTCAGGTCATGTCAGGTAATGTCCTCGATGCTAAACAATTCTTGCAAGAATATTTTTTTTACATCCTCAAATTGAAACTAACGAAACATCGTATATGGACAAAACAGTCCAAATCAAATATTTTCTGCGTCGGCTTCAGCAAGCCATGTTAGAATCATCCAATAACTAAGTCTTCCAGTAAATCTTCCAATAAACTGCTATAAAAATGTAACTCTTACAAAATGTCAAATGATCTTCTGAGCAATTATTTATAGATTTGGCGATTTGCTTCCAAGTTTGCCTTGGGAGATTATCAGCGTTTGCTGCTTTCCTGCACTATGTGTATATAGGTTAGGTTAGGAATAGTATCCACAATGTATAACGTTGGTATTTGAATGCATCTGTAAATGCCTTTTTTTATTATTTTGGATACAAAAAAACATTTATCATTGTTTTTAAATGTATAGGTTGTACAGAAATTATATGTAACGACCACCACAGCGTGATTCTACACCTTCGGGTCGGTGGACATTTGTAAAAAAAATCCCGTGCAAAATTGTCCTTGATCTTGAAAATTAAGGTCAACATTTTTTTTGTCCTATCGGATTCTACTCATGCTGAGCGTAAAAAAGCGTCAAAGGATCTATGAGTCGCAGTTCAACCGTTTTCTTGAAAAATAATGTTAAAGATACTGTTAGATGGTACGGGTTAGAGCGAGAGAGGGAAAGAGAGGGATCCCATACTATATCTGTTTCGACCTTTCTTCGCGTTATTGTGATATGAAATAGCGCAAGAATTGCCGTTGCTCGTTTGGGGGTTTATGCCCAGCGGAGCGCTTTGAAACTTGAAATGCTGAGATTTCTACTAAGATGTTTAATTCAAAGTTTAACTTGATACAAATGTATAGACACGTGAACTGGCTGTCGAGTCTCGGATGTCTACGAGTTGGTGGTTTTTTGTAGAGTGATGAAAATGTTGCCTCTCGAGGGGTTGTGTCGAGGGGTAGTATCTTGGAGTGGGGGTGCTACCTGCTAGTCCCTTGCTCGGGGTGTCGAAACTTGGTCAGCGTGGCGGAAAATTCCTCTGGGTCTTGGTGGTCAATTTGGTACCATTACAAATTGTTGGGCCCTTCGGAACTCCGGGTTTATGGTATGTCTGAGGCTATTGAAGACATATAGGCGCGAAAACTTGACATACCATGCTTGACTTTACGACGGCAAATTCCTTCAAAAATAGCCGTTTCTTTAAGTCATGCCATAAACCGTAGCTGCCATGATTTGTCGCATGCGGGTCTATCGGACGCTTCTCGTCAGGTTTACTACGTGTGGTAGGGTTTTTCCACAACATACCGGCCCCCTTGACCGATTACGGTCAACAATCGATCACAGATGAAGACTGCGGAATCGATGATGTGCATGAGAGCATACATAATTTGTGAAAGTCTTCAATACGAGATATGCTACACTATTCTATATCTTACGATCTAGATAAATACGACTGTACATGTATGATATTATACATATAATACAAGATTGTGCGTGCAGATGCGCGTCTGTTATGATGCCGATGGTTGTACATCGTCTGTTGGGAGAGGCGATAGATGCTTCAAACATCGTTTATAGCTTCCGTTGACTGTTTTCACGGTTACAACGCGTAGAATCTTGTCCTCCCCTGGATGTAGTGCTGTGATCCGTCCCAGCGGCCAGCAAAAGGGTGGTAGATGGTCCTCCTTGACGATTACCAAGGTCCCAATTTTTACGTCGGTTGGTGTATTGGTATGCCATTTTCTGCGTACTATCAATGTATGTAAATAGTCTTTGTGCCAACGGGTCCAAAAATGCTGTCGCATCTGTTTGATGTGCTGCCATGTGCTCAGTCGATTTGACGGCACGTTGGTGATGTCCGGCTCAGGAATACTCGTGAGCACATCGCCAATTAGGAAATGACTGGGGGTTAGGGCAATAAGATCATTGGGATCACTGGATAATGGTGTGATAGGACGTGAGTTTAGAATTGCCTCAATCTCTACTAAATACGTCGACATGGCTTCAAAGGTAAGCAAAGTTTTGCCCAGAACGCGAATTAGATGTGTTTTTACGGACTTTACTGCTGCTTCCCAAATTCCACCGAAATGTGGAGCACGTGGTGGAATGAAATGCCACGTGATTTCTGCGGTGCTGATATATTCGCGTATGATACTGCTATTAACGGTGTTTATGAATGTGGAATGTAGCTCGCGGAGTTCTCGCGATGCTCCCACGAAATTCTTTGCATTGTCCGAGTATATGTGGGTCGCCCTCCCTCGTCTCGCGAAAAATCGTTTGAGCGCTGCTATGAAGGCTTCTGTCGTTAGGTCGCTGACCAGTTCTACATGTATCGCCCTTGTCGCCAAGCAGACAAAGATAGCAATGTATGCCTTTACGGATTTGGTGTTACGTATGCGTTTCTCCTTTATGAAAATGGGACCGCAATAGTCCACGCCCGTGGAGAGGAAGGGTCGTTGAAGGGTCACCCGGTGTACTGGGAGATTCCCCATCTGGTAATCGGGCATAATGGGTTTCGCGCGGTGACATGTTACACATGCGCGGATATGATGTTTGACGGTCCGAATGCCGTCGATGGGCCAATATTTTTGTCTAATGTTGCTTAGTGTAGTTTGAGGTCCAGCGTGGTAGTGAGATTTATGGTAGTGTTGTACTAGCAGATTTGTCACGTGATGTCGCGGAGGGAGCAGTATGGGGTGTTTCGAGTCGTTCGCGATAGACGCTTGTGGGATGCGTCCTCCTACCCGAAGAAGTCCATCCTCGTCGATGAATGGATTGAGGGTTTGTAACCTGCCCTTGGCGTCTGACGGGGATCGCGACAGGTTCTTCACTTCATCTGCGAATTCCTGGCTTTGTACGAGTTTGAGAATGCGTATTCTAGCCGTTTGAATTTCGTGTGATGTTAATGGACCTGATCGTCTGAGGGATGCGCGACCGTTGTGGATGAATCGCAAACAATATGCAATGGCTCGTTGTAGCCTATTGAAATTTGAGAACCGGTTGATGAACTCTAAGTTAGTGTGTGAGGTTGTTTTAAGAACGATTGCCGCGCGTCGCTCGGGTACATCTAGGGGTGCGAAGGTTGTGACAGGCCACGATGACTCGCTGTCTGACAACCAGTGAGGACCTGTGTACCACAGCTTGTGGGTTTTGAGTTCGCAGAGATCAATGCCTCTGGAGAGACAATCGGCGGGGTTGTGCTCGGACGGGACGTGACGCCATTCCGCGTTTATGGATAAACGTTGGATTTCGCTTACTCGATTGGCCACGAACGTTTGTAATGCATGTGGCGAAGTCTTTATCCAATGTAGAACGATCATTGAATCCGACCATAGGAAACTTTTGTTTGGTTGAATTTTTAAGGCTGAGAGTGTGTTCTTTAGGAGTTTAGACAGCAGTACCGCGGCGCATAATTCGAGACGTGGAAGCGTTTGAGTTTTGAGTGGCGCGACCCTGGACTTTGCCGTGATTAGATGTGATGCGGTAGCTCCGGTATGATTGGCCGAATGGAGGTACACGCAGGCTCCGTATGCCTTTGTGCTGGCGTCGCAGAAGCCGTGTATTTGTATATGGGAGGGTTCATCTACTGTAATTCGCCGCGGTATCGATAGCTGTTCTAAGTTGTTGAACTGCTCTTCGAATCTCATCCAAGCGGTTTGGATGTGCACGGGCACGGATTCATCCCAGTTAGTTTTCAATTGCCATAGAGCCTGTAGTATTAATTTTGCCTTTAGTATGGCTGGCCCGAGCAAGCCTAACGGGTCGAACAGTTGCGCTATGCGTGAGAGGATGGCGCGTTTGGTGATTCGCGGAAGGGGTTCGTCGCGATTGACGTGATAACGCAGGGTGTCGTGCTCGCGATCCCATGAGAGGCCCAAGATTTTTTTGTTTTCCTCTAGGGGTATTGTCATTAGTGCATCGTTGCTAGTCGCGGAAGAGGGTAATAGTCTCTTGTCGTTCGACGACCACTGTCTTAATTGGAATCCGCCTGAGCGTGTCAGGTCTATAATTTCGTCCCTGACCTTTAACGCCTCTTGGAGATCGTCAGTGCCGGTTAATAGATCGTCGACATAGAAATCGGATTCTAACACGGCAGCTGCCTTTGGGTACCTGACTTGTTCGTCCCGCGCGAGCCGTTGGAGTGTTTTCGTCGCTAAGTAGGGTGCCGATGCGGTACCGTAGGTCACGGTGTTTAATTGATATGTTGCAAGTGGTTTGGAGGGATCGCTACGCCATAATATTTTTTGATAGCGCCTGTCGGCTTCGTCTATTAAGATTTGTCTGTACATCTTCGTGATGTCGGCTGTAAGAACGTACTTATGTTTGCGAAAACGAATGAGTATTGCTATAAGATCGTCTTGCACGGTTGGTCCGATCATTAGCCCGTCGTTTAAGGACAGTCCCGACGCGGATTTCGCGGAGGCGTCGAAAACAACACGAATTTTGGTTGTTAGGCTGTCGTCCTTCCGCACCGCGTGGTGTGGAAGGTAATAACCTTCGGCCTTATCATCATCTTGAACTAATGACATATGCCCGAGCTCTTCGTATTCGCGCATGAAATCCTTATATTGAGCGCCGTGATGCGGGTTGCGCAACAGTGCTCGTTCCAACGTTTGAAATCGCCTGACCGCGGCTGTATGTGAATCGTCTAGATCGCGGATGCATGGTTTCACCGGCAGTTTGACCGTGTATCTACCGGTGATATCGTCGCGGCGCGTTGTCTCCTCATAGTGTGCTTCACACTTTTTCTCCTCGGCGGAGAGGATTCGCTCATTGGAGTACTCTTCCATCTCCCAGAATTTTGCTACCTGGGTTTCGAGGGTACCTAATGTGAGATGACATTTAACGGGTTCGGTGGGTTTGTTGCCCATGTCTTCGCCTACTACGACCCAACCTAATACGGTTTTTTGAAGCATTATCTGCGACTCTGGGGTTTGAATTTGCCCTACGCACAGTAGCTTCCAGAACAGTTGTGCTCCTAATAAGCCGTCGACAGGTGCGGGTGTGTTGAACTCTGGGTCAGCCAATCGAACATTTCGCGGTATGCTTAATTGAGATTTGTTTATCAGATCGGACGGTGATACATCAGTGATATCATCTACGACTAAGAATCCTAATTCAGCGCTGAAGTCGGTAACGCGTGACTTGATCTTCGCGGTGGCGGACAGGGTGATTTGGGATTTCATTCGGTTCATTCCCAAGATTGGACGTTGAATCTCCTTTGTCCTGAGGCCCGATCGCTTCAAGAATCTCTTAGTTAAAAAGTTTGATTGGGCGCACGAATCTAAGAAAACACGACAGCGGTGCGGATGGCCTTTGCTGTCGAGGACATTTATGACGGCTGTAGCGAGAATTACCTGCTCGTCGGAACGCAGATTGAGGCAGGTTAAATTTACGCGAGAAGTGGATGGCTGTGGTTCGAACGCATCTGTATGCAGAAGCGTGTTGTGTCGCTTGTTGCACACCCTACATGATCCCGATTTGCACTCGGATGCTGAGTGCCCCTTGCGCAGACAATTGAGACATAGTCGTTTGTCTTTGACCAAACGTATGCGTTCTGAAACGGCCGACTGCATGAGTTTTTCGCACGCGTACACTGGATGCGGTTTGCTGCAGAGATCGCAATTCGATTGACTCTGTATCGCATAGACACGTTGCGAGGGTAAAGGATTATTGTTTGCTTGTTTCAATGGACGGAGCTTGTACGCGGGGTCGGGACGACGCACTGCGGACGCCACCGTTGGTTCTAAGTCTTGGCACCTATCGTGTAGGAAATCAAACATTTCTTGTAGTTTCGGGAAGGAGGTGTTGCGTGAGCGTTCCTTCCATTTGATGTTGGTTTCGTTATCTACGCGGAGCAGCAATAAGTGGATGAGAATGGTATCTACTGAGGGTTGTTCGAACGTTTGCAAGGCCCGGTAACGTGACTCGATCTCATTCAGAAATTTGCGCAGATCACGATGAGTGGCTCTGTTTATCGGTGCTAAATCGAGGATTGCTTGAATGTGATTAGCGACGATAATTGCTGGTTTGTTATAAAGCCTCTCCAGCAATGCCCATGCGGCTGTGTAGTTGGATGAAGAGTTTGAAAATGACTCGATGTTTTTCGCGGCTTCGCCACGCAGGCAGGACCGAAGATACACTAGCCTTTTGCAATCACTAAGTCGCGGATTTTCGTGTACAGTAGATTTGAACTGGTCAGCGAACCCTGGCCAGTCTTCATAGGAGCCGTTAAACAATGGTAATTGTATTTTTGGCAGTGATACATCATCCGCGGATTCGAGACTTGGAGAATCTCCGCCCGGTGAAACGCGGTTGGGAGTTGCAGGAGTCTCTGTTGAGGGCGACGCCAGTGACGTTTGCAGAAGATCGTGGGCGCGAGATCGACACGACATATAAAAACTCTTAATTTCTATGCGTTCCTTCATGAGCGCACCGTTTTCGTCTACACTGTCTAATTCGATCTGGGATTTCGCGAAGTTGGCATATTCTGCTTCTAAATCTGTTAATCGGAATTGTAAATCCGAGGTGGAACTTTCGGGAGTGTGAGAATCTAACACTGATTTGAACAGCTTCAATTCGAGTTTGAAGGCTTCGCGCCTCATTTTGAGAGTTCTGATGCGATCTTCGTGAGACGGAGCCATGGCGATTGTATTGAGATTGCGGCAGGGGATGAGATGAGGTCACGGGAAAGATAGAGGATAGCGATAGCTTTAGAGTACTCTGAGTGTACGTTACCAAACGTTGAGTTGCTGCACAGAGCCCGTTGTGGCGTCGAGATGTTGCGTGGCTGAAGCTGGAAGATTCGTCTGGTACAGGGTGGGCTGGCTTGTCCCACAGCTGCTGTCCTTGGTTCCTTGGCTTCAGAGATGGAGACTCAGGGTAGAGCGATGTCTCTACTGCTGCCGCGTCTCGTTGTTAGGTGCTGGCACAGGGTGAAGAGCCTGGTCTTCACTGCTTCCGTGGTGATTATGTTGGATCAAACACTGATCCGGCTCGAAGGACCAAAATGTTTCGACCTTTCTTCGCGTTATTGTGATATGAAATAGCGCAAGAATTGCCGTTGCTCGTTTGGGGGTTTATGCCCAGCGGAGCGCTTTGAAACTTGAAATGCTGAGATTTCTACTAAGATGTTTAATTCAAAGTTTAACTTGATACAAATGTATAGACACGTGAACTGGCTGTCGAGTCTCGGATGTCTACGAGTTGGTGGTTTTTTGTAGAGTGATGAAAATGTTGCCTCTCGAGGGGTTGTGTCGAGGGGTAGTATCTTGGAGTGGGGGTGCTACCTGCTAGTCCCTTGCTCGGGGTGTCGAAACTTGGTCAGCGTGGCGGAAAATTCCTCTGGGTCTTGGTGGTCAATTTGGTACCATTACAAATTGTTGGGCCCTTCGGAACTCCGGGTTTATGGTATGTCTGAGGCTATTGAAGACATATAGGCGCGAAAACTTGACATACCATGCTTGACTTTACGACGGCAAATTCCTTCAAAAATAGCCGTTTCTTTAAGTCATGCCATAAACCGTAGCTGCCATGATTTGTCGCATGCGGGTCTATCGGACGCTTCTCGTCAGGTTTACTACGTGTGGTAGGGTTTTTCCACAACAATATCCATATAGTCTCGGTTCTCTCGCTCTAACCCGTACTAACTAGTGGTACCTTTAACATTATTTTTCAAGAAAACGGTTGAGTTGCGACCGATGGTGCCCTTGACACTCTTAACCCTCATGATGAGCAGAGTCCGAAAGGGAGAAAAATGTTGACCTTAATTTTCAAAGTCAAGGACAATTTTGCACGAGCTTTTTTTCACAAATGTCCACCGATCCAAAGGTACAATTCCTATATATATAATCACGCTCTGGTGGTCTTTATATACAATTCCTTTACACCCTGTACAAATGTGTATTAGTGAATAGTGTATTTATTTAGATTGTCATTGTCACGTTGTTTTCGCATTAAATATTACCTTTCTTTAACGTCGCGTGTAATTACACCATTGTGTGCGCCAGACTGTATCAACTAGCCTTCGCATGCCAACCTCACATTTCCTCTTGCTCGATATCTTTTGTTTAGTTTGTCAACGGCGGGTGAGTTTATTTGGCAAATGTATCGTTTTAAATTATTTGATTATCCTCACCATAAATTTGCATTACTGCCTGTACGTAGAAATAATGATTAACTTGAACGCCTTGCAAATGTTTTGAACGGTAATAAATAATCGTACGGTATGCAATTGCCTTTAACATTAAATAGAAAATATTATGATAGATTCTTTGAAAGCGCTTTTTGAATTATCGAAAGGATTTTTTGAATGGAACGGGAAGAAATTTCTAGAAACATATGGCCCAAACAAGATACATAAGTATATCTATATGTATAAATTACAATAATTGGAAACGACTCGAGTTGTGGGATGCCCAATTACTTCTAACGAATGTCAAGAAATTATATAGTGTGTACGCAGAAACATTGGACAGTCGTTTATTTCCTAAAGTATTGCAGATAGAAAAAAATTGTTAATATAAAGATTGTATATTTCAAAGGGGCATCGTGTTTGATGAAAGCAAGCTTCCATTAGCTTTCTTATTTAATAAGTTATGCAAATCAGGTTCTTTTTTTAAATGAAGCTATTATTTTATATTGTGAACTGTGCCGTGCCTAGTCGTCGGACGGTGGTTCCGAATTCCACGAACACGACACGTCGCGACTCCGGTGCGTGGATTTATTCCTACTAAGGGGTTATAAATCCCTAGATACCTTTTGGGACACACCAGTTGATCGCGACACTGCTCGCCAAATTAATCTCGAGCACTTAGTTGAAAATATATACGTGAATGCAGTTCGGACTGCCGAACGTGAGCGTCTGATATATTCCGTTGAATATAAGTTACGCGTCGATTGGACTTGTTGGCGAAGTTATTCGTTACCGATGTGACTTGAAGATAGAACCGTGGTGTTCTTGCGGGTGATACATACTTCTCGAAAGTTGAAGTGTTTCTCACTTTTCGTGTTCCGGAAAGAAGTCCCAGCGGCGACTACCTAATTTTTGGGTACGCTGATTGGTCAATGCGAAACGGTAATTTTGCAAATCAGCGCACTGGTTCCAGGTCTACCACTCTTCCGGTGCGCCTGAAGCGCGGTATTTCCGGGAAGAAGTGAGGCGATACCTGGAACCGCGAGGGTCCTGGAAATTTTGGACGCGGTAGGAAATTCCTCCAGGTCGGCTTCGCGTACCGTTACTATATGGCCGGGACCCTTCGGAAATCAAGGTTTATGGCATATTGTCGATTATTGAGGAATACGAGTGTAATTTAGGTGGCAACTTTTTGCCCGCACGTGGAATAAACTACTTGCAGACGGCAAGCAATTAAACGAAATTCGCGCTTTCCTAAAAAATAATGATTTGCCAAGATACGTGCCATAAACCTTGCCAAAATTTCCGCGCGTATTGTTCCGTGTGACGGAACATATTGCACAGATTGAATTATTTCATTTTGCACAAAAAAGTATTAAGTAATAGTCGAAAACTAATTAATTAAAAAGATACTTCAACTTTAATTTAGTAAAACTTACCACGTGTAAGACACAGAAAGACATAAGGTCTGTATTCAGGGCCGAACTAAGATGCTTAGATACCGTAGGCACTAACTAATTTTGGTGCCCCCTTACATTTGTAGATCAAAGTATTAAAACAATAATAAACCATAAAACAACATTTTATTTATCGAAAATTCTAAATTAAACAAAATTTACAGTAAGGAGGAAAGTTTAAGTTTACTTCTATATGCTTCCATTTTATTTATGGCTTAATTAATCATGTTCTCGATAAACTAAAGAATAAAAATGATGACACAAGAGAGAACGTTTTATAAACAGAACTTATTCATTTTTCATTAAATTGTGAAAATGGCTATGAATATAGTTAATTTGATAATTTAAATGATAAATTCGGTTATGACCGAAATGAAACATTTCTGTGGTGTTCCCCCTTCCCTTGACGTCCTAAGCATGTGCTTATTTTGTTTATAGAGTTAATCCAGCACTGGCAGTATTCGCTGTACACACTGTCACATTATATGTATATTGTAGATAGATAAATTCTAGAAGCTCAATGGTAAATTTCATGCAAGACAGAAGATGCTTCCACATCGTTACTGTGCGATATCATGTTTGTCATATTTTCATGCTAAGTGGTATTTCTGTCGATAAACCGTTTCTCCAGAATTGTACACAGTAATTTTGAAATGTGGTCAAAAACTTTGCAAACCCGTAATACTTTCTATATTCAACGAAAAAAAAAATGTTTGGTCAACGTAAATCAGCAAATCGAACTTTCTAGACTAATAGTGAATTTTCTTTACTGATAATGTGAGTTATTTATCCTCTTCGCTTACAGCAGAAAAGCAATAGGATTATCGGAGATTAGGGGGGATTGTTAAAGTCGTTTATTAATTTAACTCAGAGGCTTCAAACTTATTTTAGTCCACTGCCCCCTTTCCAGAACAATAATTATGCAGCACCCCCTGGTTTTTCGAAAATTCTCTTGTTTTCCCTTTATTCGACGGTCCCCCTGTTGCACCCGAGTTTACTACCGCTCCGGGATACCACTGCATCGGTCTCTTCACCGTTCCACAGTGGTGCCAAACGCTTCTTTTTGTGTAAAAATCAAAGAACTTTTGATAGAAATAAGATAAAAAGACGATTTTTAAACATTAAAGTTGGAATTGCAGAATATGGGAGAAATATACAAAAAGAATTACAAACATGTTTCGACTCCGATGATTTATTTGATAGTTAACATTTCTGATGAAAATTTTTGTTTTTCCGCTATAATTTGTAGTTGAATTCTTTTTCATTGACCTATTATACATAATTTTGATACGCTGGATTCAAGTCTGACTTTTCTGGTTTACATGCTTAGAAAATCGACGATTATCGATTTTTAAAAATTGTATCTCATTTTTTGTAAAATCATGAGTGTATACATAAATTCTGCTGCCAGATTTGAATTCAGCGTGTTAAAATCTATAAGAAATTATATATCACAAGTCGAAGAAAAAATTTAACCCCGAATTCTAACCTAAAAAGCAAAATTTTCGTAAAAAATATTAACTATCACACAAATTTTCAAGGTCGAAATTGGTTTGCTATTCTTTTCTGTATGTCCCCCTATTTTAAAATATCTTAATTTGATTTAAAAACAACGAATTCGTCCTTCTATCTTATTTCTATCAAAAGTTCTTTCATTTTGACATAAAAATGCTCATATCGCACTCTGGCGGCGGTTTCGACCACTTTAGCAATCTCTGGTTTGACCTATTACAGGAAGAAGTCTATATGTCGTTCCTCTATTTCAATATTGACATTTTTGTATTATCGATACTAACCTAACCTACTCGTTGTCCTAACATTTCGAATTGTGTACACACTTCATCTTTACTATAAGTCTGCGGAACTGTTGCACTTATTGGAAATGAGTACGCAGCACTGTTTAAATATCCCCGAAAACAAACGAAATAAATATTTACGCCTAGAAGAAATGCATTCATTCTCTATAGGGTGTCTGAATTAAGCCCCCCCCCCCCGCATGTCTTTCTTAATTATAAAACGCAAAAATCGTTTTATACGTAACTTGAGTGGTATTAAGTAGTTAGTATGCACCAGGCATTTTTTTAAATGCTTTTTTAAAGGTATAAGACGTTTTTGCCGTTTTCACAATCAAAAAAGATACTCGGGAGGTCACACTTGAATGAGGCGCCCTGTATGTATATTGTTATGCGCATGTACACAACCTGTACGTGCTCATATAAACTTGTATTATTGAAATAGAAAGTCGCTGATGGTTCTGGAGGGATTTACTTCTAGATGCACGTTGTATAGACATTTTTATGTAATACAGTAATGAAAAATTGATTAACTATATTCCCTCCGGTTTCTCCTGTTCTTGATAGTTCTAAATATAATAATATAAAAAGCACACTTTTACAGCCTAATAAAATAGTCAGTACGGATGGGACATATGAAGGAACCGATGCATTCAAATATTTTATTTCGAGAATATTACAATCTTGATTATAAAAAAAATACAAACCATCTATAACTCGCTTAGATGAAAATTTTAGTTAATGAATTTTACCTCTATAACGGCGACATATTCTTAGATGTCATCACATTTTAATGTCAGTACATCCATCGATCCGCACCACCCGACTATAGGTGTTATATAAATAACGTTAACCTTTCCCGGCAAGGAAGGATTTTTTTTATAATATGTCGTAGCTACATTCTGCGGTCATTTGTTCCGCATAGTTGGTTCAGTTCTTCTTTGATAAAAACGCAAAGAGAGCGATTTTGCAAAAGCATGAATTATTAATAATAATGTGAAATTTCTACCATAACCTTTACACTCGGGTAATGTACAATCCACAGGGTGTCCAGCGTAACGGTTACGACGTTTTTCCTGGAACTTCCAGTAATTTAAACAAAAACTGTTTGAACAAAAGCTAGCCAGTTTCGAATTAGCTACAAATTGCAATATTAAAATTCTCCAAAAATGCTTCCTTCTATAAATATGTAACGACACAAATCCAAGATTGTCAGCTCGTCTTGAAATTGCTATGAAACCGAAAACGCGTTATGTCATTTGAAAAGATCAAGCGGCGACTTCGGACTTTTATCGAAGGAAGCAATTTTTGCCAATTCCAAATGTTGCAATTTGTAGCTCATTAAAACCTGGGTTATTTTTGTTAAAGACACTCTTTGTCTAAATTACCACAAGTGCTAGACAAATCATGTGCACGCATAAGCGTAATATAAACTAGATCCAAAACAAAGGATAATGCTATAAAGGGCAACAGTAACTAGTGGCCATCTTAACTGCGTTATGAAAACTATTGAAAAGTGTCTGAAACGTGTACAACGTAATAGAGAAGCATAATTTGAACATGTTCTTCAATAAAGATATCTTTTAAAATATCTCAATAAATAATCTTTGTTTTTGGCTATTGTACCCTAAAACTTTTTTTTACATAGAATGGCAAGATAAATCTATTCATGTAAAGAAATATACAGGGTTTCCGAAAAGGTCAGGACCAAACTAATGCTGCGTGTTAATCAGATCACAGAGAGATTACAGACGTTCAAAGATTTTTATTAATTATTTTGGTAGCTATAATAGATATCCAAAACCTTTTTCCTGCAAGAATACTGGTTTCTTAATTCTCTACAGGCTCTTGTAGAGATAGTAGTAATTGCATTTTTAATGCATTCTCAAAACTGGTCTATTTCTATCATGTTTTCATAAACTAACTGTTTCGCGTGACCTTACAAATAAAAGTCCACAGGGGTGAACCTCTTCTAATATTCATTCAAATTCTTCATTCGACATTTTTCTGTAACTACAGTGGTAACCGAGTTATAACTTGTAACAGTTGCGCGGACTACCCCGTAAATGTATCGTGCGTTGCTGAGAAGAAGCCCGCTGGTATTAATGCAAGTCCACCTCTGTTAACGCGATTGTAGAAGTATAGAAGTACAATAACGTAACACTATTACAATTGAAGATTATTATACATTTTCATTGACAAAAATAGTCACTAAGTAATAGCCACTAGGTTGCCATTAACGAGACTAATGGCAGCAACACCGGCCAAAATCGAGCCGAGTTTGGCCGTTGACATGTAGCGCCACATTATAACCTAAATGACGATCAACTTTCCGCAGCGTTTTGTTGGTTCCCAACAGGCAGTCATCATTAATCGTTTGAATCAGGGCTACCGAAGTGGCGGCTTTTTCTCAGAGCCGTAGGAGAACATAGGAGAATTTCTTGTTTCATACTCACTTCAATTGGACGAATTCCACTTTGCGCGAACCCCAAAATCGTGAGCCGTCGTTTAAATTTTAATGTGGCGTCTGGTGCTTGACTTTGCTATCAGAGTTAACATTCCTAAGCTAAAATGGAAGATTTTTTCGTGTCATAAAATTTTAAGTTAAGGCGTTTCTACTCAATGCCTGCAAACAATGATTGTCATCCTGATCTTACATAGCTATTCGAACTATTTTCAGCTTTAATTTGGAGAATTAAAGCCTGTTATAGTTCTTTGTTATCGCTTGTCGTGCATCGAAGATGAAACAAAGGTCGTCCTCGACATGTATGGATAAGTGACCTTACGTTTTCGTTGCTACACGATACTCGCATGCTAGTATAGTTCTCATTTCTCAGTTTTCGTCCTTCTTCCCAACTATCGTCAGAATCAATTGCAAAAAGGATTTTCGAAAAATATCACAGTATTTTGACAGTGGAAACCAACAATGAATGTCGTGTGTGGTTACATTTAACTATTTTACGAGTTCAGTTTCAATCATGGCTGCTTAACAAAAGACTTGTTGAATATTTATTTTTTAAACCTCAGCTTCATATTCAGATACGTCCGTCAGACTTTCTTCAACTGCGGCGGAGATCAAAGCTACACGCAAAGTAATATTGCGATCAATTTTATTGCACACTTTCGACGCGTTTGCTCGACACGCACCGTTCGTTTGCAAAATACTGCCTGGCGTGATTCACCATTTGTTTTCACGATATGAGCAACGGTTTCTTCTTTATTTCTTCTCGCACGATTAACGTGCTAAATAAACGTTTAACAAACTTTCCGCCCGCTCAAAATTTACTAACTACACGCGTCCCGATGCTACGGAAGCCGGTTTACGATTCGTTTTCGAAAGGGTTGAATACCCTTGAGCGAGTCATATAATATGTACTAATATTAATCTGCTGGATCTGACACTGATAAATTGCTGGCGGATAAACGTTTTTCATAGCATTCAAGGAATATCTCACGATTTACTACGTTTCAGAAATAATCCGCTCGGCCTTTTTTTATGCTGGCCTTGCTTATGTCGGACTTTTTAATAAGCCTCAAATATTGTTCAGTCTGTCAACTTTCGCGATAAGCACCCATTTTATGCTTCTTAAAAGGATAAGGCATCTTGAAACATTTAAGTAACTGAAAACTGATCACTTCTGCTGGCGCCTCGTTGTTTTTAATTTGACAGAAGGTACGACTGTGTGTTTCCTGACAAGCCCATTGTAAAAAAAATACACAGTAAATATGCAGTTTAGCGATTTTTCCCAATTTTGACCACTTCACTATATTTGTTTAACAGTTATTTTACAACGCCTCATCTCATAAAAATGAATGAAGATACAATATTTTCTTAGTTTAGTCACCCGAATAATTTGTAAAGTTTTGAAGGTACGACAAAATATTTGAAGTAAAAGTTGCTTGTTTCATAAGAGGCAATTATATGGTGAACATAAATTTTTTACAAGTGGGGTGAATTCGGAGATATTGGAAGCACATTAATTTTTTTTAATGGAACCACGTATTTTTGTGTTAAACAATCTTTATAATTATCGATTCGAGGATATAAATACCATTGAATTAATACTGCAACATTCGGAGGATGCTGAAGTTTAGCTGGAACTTTGGCTTACATGTACTTATTTATAACCGCGTATGTAATTACAGCGATTGATTACTTCCATCGAAATGACGTTTTATCTTAGATAAGGCGATTAGCGGATATAGAAACTGCAAACAGCTTGATTTGCATTCCAATCTTTATCATTAGCGCAATATTAGTACAAGAAGAGGTACGCGGAACAATTTATTGGAAGATATAAAAATGGAAAAAATATCTTTTTCCTTAACCCATTTACCATTTCGCTATTCTTCGTTGCATAGTCTTTTTTCTTCATCATTTATTTTAGTATAACGAAGTAAATGAATGAATTAAAACTAAGAGTGGGTTCGAACGTAACTTTGAAATTCTCGAAACCCGAATGCGAAACATTGTATGGTTGCAAAACTCAAAACTCAAAACTGAAAAGTCAAAACTCAAAACTCTTGAAACTTGAATTGTATGATTTTGTTTTATATAAGAAATATCTAGATTTGGGAATCGAAGTCAATATTTTAGCATAAATCCTTGTTCATCATAATTAAACAAACTACAAACGAAAACAAAATAGCACACAAAAATGTCTAATCCAGATTCTTGTTCAAGAAGTGTAGCATCCAAACTCTTGGACTTTATACTTCTTCCTATTTGGGTTTCAAAAGATTCGATTCATGAAAAAGTGCAATGTTACGAATTCTCGAAACTCGAAACGTTCTTGGGTTTCGATGTTTCGCGAAGTCCATCCCTAATTAAAACTGTGTCTGCGTTGCGTCGTTTTACCACAATCAGTAACTCGTTAGCAGCATATTTTCATCCGTGTAACTAAAATTACTTGTTTTGCCTTCATTCTTCTATCTACGGTTTTACATCCTTACTTATATACATACGTAAAATTGGTGTGTCAGTGCGAAGAATTTATTTTTATTTCAATAACGAGTGAAAATTTTCCAACGAAACGAGCACAAAAATATATTTTTCAAGCATAATCGTAAATTTGCTCCGATTACTTACGCTTTTATCGCGATGATATTTCACCTCCTTGAACCATCTGCTTTAATTCTCTGTCAGTTGGGGGGGTTCAATGCCTCGAATTGCGTCAGAGCAAACTACGCTATATTACAAATCGTCTTAATACGGAGCAACGTTTAGCACGCTGTAAAATCTCGACGGGCGTACTCCAAACGGAAAACAGCGAATCTAACGATCGTCGAGGTGAATAGAATTATTATACTAAAAATATAAAAAATGAAAGAAATTGTCGAAAACGTAGGTAATGAATTTTGCCTCTATAACGACGAAATATGTACAAGGTGTTTAAAAGAATGGTCCGTAGTTCGAGAAGACTATAGTACTCACCAAGAGGAGTAATAATGTCTAATCAACATAGGCCCTAAAATCAACCCTTTCGTTGTAAAGTTAATTTTTGTATCTTATGAGTGTTCGACATCATAAGCGAGTCCATTCGCAACACATTGATCGCGTACAAAGGAATTTGTTTCGGACCACATTAGTTCAATGTTTTTAACAGAGGATAATTCTCTATATTAAAAAAAAATCCCCATTTTTGAATTCCCCATTTTATAAACGCAATCGTAGTACAAATTTTCATCTTTGTAAGTTTTCAATATGTCGCTTCCATTTCGGTGCAAAGCTGACATAAGATATAAAAATTGATTTTACAATGAAGGGGTTGGTTTTAGGACTTATGTTGATTAGACACTGTTTACTTCTCTTGGCGAGTACTGTAAGTTTCTTAAGTTACGAATCCTTATTTTGTAACACCCTATATAATAGGGATCCCAGAGCGAGAATATTAAATTCTTCATTCGCATGCCATTTGCGCACTTTCTAATAAGTATTTCAACGCTGATATTGTCCTTGGCTCCTTGGCAGATAATCCTATGGCGCCATTACGTATAGCATAAACTGGAATAGCATTTTCTTTTATGACTCCATTCATACGCATAACCGACGTGACGCCAAAAGTCTAGCTTAATGGGATAATGGTTTACTACAATCACGTATTAAACGTAGTGCTTTGTACCAGAAACCCGAACGGCGATAATCTGTGGCGCCATAAAATTGACGTCATAGATGGCGCCAGAGGCGAAAAATTGTCCTGCAGATATAATTTAGTATTATTTTTAATATTTCTCGTATTATTACAGGTAGAGAAGATTTTTGGCTAGCCTGTTTTACGCCAAACACTTTATATATATCGTCCTTAATAACCATTTGGGTTATTCCATCCTGCCAATCGGCAGGCAGTTGGCTGTCCACCCAAGCCAGGTAGGAGGATGCAAGCCCTCGGGTGATCCCCTCCTCCTGAATCGGAGGACAAAGAGCCCCGATGGTGATCTTCGGCCAAACAAAAAAGGCAGTTGGCAACAACAGTTTCAGATGTCGAGTAAAGATTGCATAGTCGACATACGGCGCAAAATTCGTAGCCAGAAACCAACCAACTGTTCGCAGTATACGTTGATGCCAACACTATAGCCAACTAGCAGCCCACCTTCGGCAACTTTAGCCATTTAAATCAGGGGTATCGAAGAGATGCTCCGAATTTCTCCTTGCTTGAACCCCAACATTACTAATGGCTAATACCAAATGGCTAAAATTTCCAACGGCTGGTCACTTGTTGACTGCTACGTTGGCATCAATGTACTCTCCGAACAGTTCGTTGCCTTCTATCAAACGTTGCCTAACTTTGGCCACTATAAGATCCTTGGACGAAGAGACTTGGCTATCAAGGGTTTATTGTACCTGTTAAACTGCTAAAATAAAAGTTGCATATTTGATAAGAAAAGATTAGGCATCAAGAATTTTATTACGAGTACGCCTAATCATGTTTGTGAAACGTAACCCGAACTTTTCTTACTATATGATTACGAACCCTGATGGCCAAGCTGTTCAGACAAGATTTTGTCAAAGTTTGCTACACAGTTTTACTAACAAAGTGGCTACAAAGTGGCTAGGTTATATTGCAACTGTTGCTCTCAAATGGCTGTCGATGAGCACGCAACTAATTGGACCTGGCTATCTGGGAAAGACTCATATTAGCGAATCCTGAGTTCCGTTACGACCAAATTAAAAGGAATAACTAGGAGTCGTTATACGTTTCGAAAAACGAAAGTATTTTAGTATTTTTATTAAGAGGAAATTAACAATTTTTTGGTTAGGTTTGGTTGAAGTCGAGAAACTTCTATGGAGTGGAGATTACCGTAGACAAATATGTAAATGATAACTAGTCAGGGCAAACCAATATCTTAGCAAGTGACTTCATACCGATACCGATAAGACCTATTTCAATCGGGCAACTTTGTGATGCCAAGGAGCGCCAACAGCGGCAATGAATGGGTTGCATGAGTAATGCTGTGACGCCACTTTTTGCGCGGTGATAACACGACACTGACGGGACGAGATATGACCACTCGTTGGACTGCGCTACAGTGATATGCCAAAGGAAGGCATGCCACTGTGCACTACTTTGACTTAGCTATTTGGGAAATGGTGCAAAGAAGAGGATGCATGGAATACATTTCCATGGGCTTCTATGTGTAGTAAAAATACCGGTTGTGTAGAGAAAGATCGTATGCCATAAATGACCCTAGGATACAGTAATATTCTTTTTTATTCTGAAATCTTGAATACCAAGAACCGTTTCATTAAAAAGAATTGAGCCAAGTGATTGTCTGATGAAAGTATCAATTCAATCAATCCTTATACATATATTCTTCTTATTCCTAATTAGCTTTATAAAACTGATCAGACATTTCGTTGCCAAGACGATGATTGCCCTGAAGAACCGGCAGACGCAGAGGCGCCACTTTCCTGTCACCATAAGCTATTTACGTGGAATGACTTTCTAACGATAAGGTGCGCCACAGAAGTGTTTTTCTGAATTTCGTCTGAGGTAAAAATTACAGTAAACTACTGTTTGGTGAAAAACATTTCTGCATATAGCTAAAAGTAATATTTCGATCCCTATCTTTAGTTGTTGAACCGAAATTACCTGAGCCAATGAGCTTAACAAATCCTTATTCAGTGGCGAATCTAGCTCATTTATGGCCCGAACTTAATAATCATTTTGGGGCTCCTAAGCTATAGCCAACATTAACTTTTGTGGACCCATAGAATTTTGGGGCTAGGCACTGGTTGCGCCATTATTGCGTAGGCAAATTCGCCTCCGTCCTTATTTAAATGTACTTTTCTCGTGTTGAATAGTTCATTATAGCATGTGTCTCAATTTAATTGCAATTATTTTACCTAATATTATAATTGAGGAACAATCTATATTGGTCTGTATTATTGATGTCTGTTTTATTGTGAAAGATACTGGGTGTTTCGTTTAATTTGAAACGGTGTAATGTTTGACGCGATTTTGAAGTTATAAAAAAGATATTTTGGGGTTGTTTGATATGGCGGGGTGCATTATGTGATATAAATAATTTTGCTGTGTACTAATGGGCGAGATATAAAAAACAAATCATTTTTTTTAAATGTAGCCCTATTACTTTTATTCATAATACGATGGTGCTTGTTGAGAAAAATACAAGGACATGCGACATGATATCATTGCGTACAGTCAGACAAAACGTTGGTTAAGGCTTCGTTTTTTAATTATTAACGAAAAACACTGACCAATCAGGGCACGCTTAGTCGAGAGAAGATCGTGATACTCTGATTGGTCAGTGTTTCTCGTTAATAATTCAAAAACGAAGCTTTAACCGCCATTCTGGTAAAGGAAAAAGTTGTTCAGAATCGCCTCAGCAAACAGCCCCTTGAAATTATTGCAACCTGTAGCAGAACACCCTGTGTAATGTACTTCTTATTGATTCTTTGCTTGTAACAATCCTTTAAAACACTTGCATGAGGTAGCAAAACACTCCGTGAATCAGGAACTTTAAGCCCTCGTAAGATATTCCGCAATTTCCAATTAAACGGAACACTCTGTATACCTACATATGTAATGAAGTATATAATATATTGTACTATATCTTCTACTACAGACAAAAGTACGTACGATCACGCGAAAATGCGTAACTCGAGGGAAATCACTTGAAGTTAAAGTAACACTAATTGTAAGTTCCATCTACAGGGCTGCGTCTAAAACTTGTTGAGCCCCAGACATACAAATCGGGGCCCTACTTATATAAATAAGAATGAGCGGGACAATTTATTGACAAAAGATGTTACCCAAATATGACAATGGCGTTGCAATAAAAGTATTATTATTGTGGGAAGGGATGCATGCTCGGTGCATTCGCGAGTGCTCGGACAAGGCAATTAAACCAATGAATGTGGGCGCAAACAAGAACCGGGTTCTTTTTGGTAAACGCGGCGAGTGAGGCGCGGCAGCCGCGAATTGAAAAAAGGACAGTTGTTGACAGTTCGGCGTAAACGAGAGGTGTTCAGAATTAGGTGGAATTAGGTGTAAAGATTTATGTAACTTTTGTTAGTACATTCGTAGTTTCCGCAGAGTTGTGTTGATTGTGTTGTTATTTACCCACCCGATCCTACATTATAGTAATATATTTTTCAATTTTTATAAATTAAAGTCAGCGGATTTATTTATTTGGTGTGGTAATGGCCCATTATGCGGGATCTAGACACGTACCTATTTTGCCTACTCATAAACGCGGCCCCGTACAGGTACAATGATCGTAATTAACGGTTTTAGTACAATTATGTAAAATCATGTATCCATTAGTTTTAATCTTCTTGGGCCCTAGGCATACAAAAGAAAATCTGGGCCTTTCTTATATAAATAAGAATGAGTAGGACAATTTATTGACAAAAGATGTTACCCAAATATGACAATGGCGTTGCAAATAAAAGTATTATTATTGTAATATATTTTTCAATTTTTATAAATTATCGCCAACGGATATTTATTTATTTAGTTATTTAATGTAGTATAGTTTAATGTAGTGGCACTATTATGCGGGCCCTAGGCACGTGCCTATTTTGTCTACTATTAAACGTTGCCCTGTCTACCTAATAATAATAATGATAATAATAAGATCCATCTCAAAAACACACGTAGAAAGAAATCGGGACGGCGTCTTGTGTTACGTAATCAAAGGGCCTATAAAAAAGAACTTGTTATGTCATTCGCGCTCACCTTGTCTCCGCTTCTATTCAGCAACTCCACATGAATAAATTCGTTCCGCATTCACGAATATCAGGTCATCCCATGAGTAATGCGACAATTCCAAGAGGTTTGTAGCAGAATGAAAGGAGTTATTAATAGCTAAAAAGGAGGAGCAGTAGGAAGATAAACTTTAGACAGACATTGAAGAAATTGAAGCTAAATTGGGTAAAAAAAAAAACGTTTGATAAACCTAACTGAACCAGAATATCGTGTATTCGTAGTCGTACAGCTTTTCAGGAACTACCAATTATTGAAATGTCAAACAATTTATTCTTCTTTAAACTTTTTGCAGTTTGAAGACCGTTTTCCATTTGAAACAAATATTCTAGTAATTTCATCACAATTTTGTATACATATACATACAGTACAAAAATCTATTTAATTTTCATTCTAACCATTTTTTCCCTATCTACTACAATTTTTAAGGTATATGTGCTTATATGAAAATGGGAAGACAGACATTCGTCTTTAAGGGCTCGTCTCACTCTGAAGAATAAGAAAGTATTAGAAACGCAAGATTTTCTGACACTTCTGTTGGACTTCTCTAAAAATTTATAAACGTTCCAAAAAATTACTATTTTTCCGTTTCGAAGCTTCCGTTACTAGCAACATTTACTACATAATAAACATATAGCAAATAGATTTACGACTGGAAGAAATTTGTTAACACAAATAGAATAATGCAACGAACATTGTATATGCGTCACGTCATAGCATGCAGGTTGTCACAAAATTTCCTTTCTGTCTTTGTCTCTTGTTTTACTTCTACCAACACATTTTATTGTTGTTAAAGAGTATCGCGCGTGTTAGGCTGGTAAAAATGCGGAACAAGAATGTTTTCCACGTACGTATATACTACTATATGATGTAATTGCAGTTTCACAAGTGTCCTTTTAATTGTTGAAGTCTGCGTTCTTGTGGTACTATGTTTAGCGGTTTCGTCATAGAACTTAGCTCGTAAAAGACTTCGTGTGTGAATAATAACCATTGTTGCGTTAAAATGAATTTGTTGCGACGTCTACTGTGTTCGTTTTGCGCATCATACGTTCATCGGTGCATACAATTAACCAAACAGGAACTATTGTTTGTTTCGTCTGAGATGTCTAGGTCCACCAGAGCCCCAGTAAACTGAACGATACAGGGGCAAGGGGGTTGGCCTTTTGCGCCTCCTAATTCGCGTCGTAGCATTCACACTACATATGCGTAATGTCACATGTGTATGTACAATAAAAACATATCATGCATAAGTTTCATTTGTTTATAGCTCGATTTTTCCATCTTACCACTACGTCACGCGGCAGTCTTAGTTGGTAGGCCCAGGACCGCGTCTACAGCTTTTAGGGCCCCAGGCCTTCAAATAAAAATCGAGGCCTTTCTTATACAAACAAGAATGAGTGTCGGCAATACATATCTTCAAATGTGATAATGGCGTTGCAATAAAAGTATTATTATATATTTTTAAATTAAATTTAGAAGCCAAAGCCCGTGAATTTATTTCTTTTATGCAGCAATGACAAACCACTCTATGCGTTCCTCTCCTTTTATGGGGCCCTAGGCATGTGCCTATTTTGTCTAGTGCTAAACGCAGCCCTGGACAGACCGAAACTAATAATGACAGAGCGTGTGACTGCAAGGGGAGCCCGTAATCTGATTGGATAGCATCTCGTATGAAACAATTAATACATTCAGATATACTCCCGAAAGGCACTGATAGCCGATCGTGACGAAATTTGGTGGAGGGTCGTTGAGAGGTGGGAGGAAGGTGGGTCGGTGTTGCCCCAAATATAAAACTTCGGCTCCGGT
Organism: Holcopasites calliopsidis; assembly: GCA_023838395.1. Taxonomy (NCBI): domain Eukaryota; kingdom Metazoa; phylum Arthropoda; class Insecta; order Hymenoptera; family Apidae; genus Holcopasites; species Holcopasites calliopsidis. The sequence goes on from JALHAQ010000024.1 coordinate 682,371, forward strand.
AATTCACGCGTTCGACAGATACAGGTATTCTCGGACAATATAGGGTGTCCCGTAACTCATACAAGAACATAGGCTATATGTAGAATATGACATCCAGATATGGGAGATTCCTAGGGCGATAATGAACAACCTTTTCCTTTGGCAAAATGTCATTTGAGGCTTTGTTTTTGAATGATTAACGAAAAACACGGACCAATTAGAGCGCACGCTCAGCTGCGAGAGTGTTCAAAGCCGCGGTTGAGCGTATCACGATCTTCCCTCGGCTGAGCACGCGTTCTATGCCCGCTCTGATAGGCCGGTGTTTTTTGTTAATAATTCAAAAACAAAGTCGCAAACGACATTTTGCCAAAGGAAAAAGTTGTTCAGTATAGTTTGAGAAGTTTCCCATACCCTGCTCCTCTATGAGTTACGGGACATCCTGTACAGATATGTTGAGTACTGGGAAGATGCCTTGCGGGGTATTACAGGGTACCGGGAGGGGTCCTTCCATTTCAGTGCAAAGCTGGCATAAGATATAGAAATTGTTTTTGCAACGAAAGAGATTTTAGGACCCATGCTGACTAGACTTTTTCACTCCTCTGCGATTTTCGACCTTATGATGCGACCTTTAAACGTTTATAGCTCAGATCAATGCTAACCGATTTGGATGAGATTTTCAGGATACATATGTATATCCGACTTACAATAATTATAAAAAGCATCTATTCAATTTTCATTATAGCCGCGAATAAAAACAAAATAAAAAAATGGCATTGGCTTTTTTCTTTGTAATTACGAAAATATCAAGTTTTCCAAAACGACAAAAACACAATATCCAGTAAATTAGACCTTCTATCTTTTTGCAAATAGCTCAAGTCATTTCGTTCAATTATAAAAAAGTTATTCTGCTTCAAATGGGTGTACGGAAACTTTTTTAACCCACTGCATACTTCCGTTAGTGGCTTACAATTGGATAAAACCGAAAATAATTTGAATTTGGAATTATATATCCCAGCAGGAATGATAAAAATCACTTTGAGACGTATTGTCCAGTCAGACTGGAAAATCTTATCTCGTATACAGTATGTGATAGTGTTCACGCAAGACTTAAGAACAAAATTGTTGTCAAAATCTCATCCAGTTAATTGACGTCAAGTCGCAGCAACGTTCAAACATGATTTATAACGCAGGTAATAAATCACAAAGCTTGAACGTTTCAGTTTCCGATTGAAATTTTCAGCAGATCAAATTTCGCAGATTTTCCACCATATTGACGTCAAACATCACGTTGATGTCACGTGCTAGAACCATGGTATCCCGATGCTATGCCGCGGAAAGTTTCTCCAATTAGAAACTGATTGATCGACATCACGGAGTGTAGCCGCGTTAAGCTATTTTCAGCCGCCGTATCGCTCAGTTTAGTGACGAAACGAAAATAGAATTACCAGCTATTGAGGTTGATAGGGATCATTGATCTAACGAATGTTACATCGAACTCTAGACCATGAACAAATTAATACGTTTTGCAGCTGCCCGTTCCATTTGCAAATGGTCTACAGGGTGGTCATTGAAAAATTTTACGTCCAATTATACTGAAAACTACGCATTGTAGAAAAAAGTGTTTCAAGTGAAACACTTTCACGGTTTTGAGGGGGAAATCCGGCTATGCCATTCGTTGGTCTTACTGCTGCGGTTTTGAAATTCATTTGAAGGTCAATATCTTTTTGTTCATTGAAACCACAGTTTTTCTTTACAGATTCTCATTGTAAGGAAAGAAATTAGAAACATTTGTAGGAAACGCTTTTTGATCAGACATCAGAATCTTAAACTATTTAAATAGAAATTTATTTCACTTTTTGTTATTACCAAAATATGTTCAAAGCAAGCTTACTTTTTGTTATCTAGTATTTCTATGAGCACATTGGACATAACGGTAAAAAAGAAGTTTCTTTTGTATTATTTAATATTTCCATCGGTACTTAGGTAGAAATAATGAAAACGTAAATCAAATTTTATTTAAATAATTTAAGATGGAATTTGATAAAAAAAATGTTTCCTGCAAAAGTTTCTTACTTTTTCCTGTACATAAGAATCTGTAAAGAAAAACTATGACTTCTATTTGAACAAACCAAGTTGACCTCCAAATTAACTTGAAAACCGCTACAAAAAGACCAAAGAGTAGCATAGTTGGATTTCCCCCTCGAAGCGCTGAATCTTTTGTTTAAAACATTTCTCTCTACAATGCCTAGGTTTGCGAGATAATTGGACGTGAAGTTTTCAAATAAACACCCTGTATAGACTACAGCGTAGATGCTCAAAGTGTTGATAACGTTAAATATTAAAATATGGGAGTAGTCACGTGGCCAATAGGAAAACTTTACTCATGAAGAATCGTTGGATGAACAATTCAAAGTCGACTCATTGTCAGCTAAAGATCACGTGCAAATTACTATTTTTATCTAGCTTCTCTCAGGTCGTAGAATTGCTTATAAATCAACTCTCACAAACGAGTGGGTTGCGGAAAATTACTCGTTTAGAAAGTCAGTGTCGATTATCGAAACCATATTAAATAATTCCAATAATACTGAAAAACAGTTTTTTTTTGTTAAAAGCCTTCAAAGAAAAATATTATTAAAAAGTGGACAATATTTAATCGTAATATCCGTATGCAATTCTGGTATGCAGTACCATCACGCGAATGTTATACGTTGAATTGTTTATAAAACAATTTAACCACTTTTGTCAATCGCCGCGACGTTGATTATTGTTAATCATCAGCTGGGAATCGTATGAGTATATAATAAACAATTTTTTTACGAAGCACTATTCGTCAGCGGGGAAGTGATAGCACTGGAGACCTGATAAAGCTCATGCCATCATCGCGCTGAACGCTGTCTCGACTATTGATCATCGTAAAGATGGATCGATCTTCCTGGTGTCAGAAGATGGATTGAAATGGTATTCATAACAAGCTTCTCGAGCTTTTATAATTTATGTGTATTAGATTTTTTATAGAACGCAGGAGAATACAATATCTGAAACAATATTTTGACAGACATTGTAAGTAAACAACGCGTTATCAGTGCGTTGTTTACGTTGAAAAATATTTGAAAAATGCGTTTTGTTTAAAATGATTGTCGGTTTTAGACATTAGAAGCCTTCTTGCCTCCTTTCACTTCACGAATTTTGTTTAGAGTCTGCCATGCAAGAGTATACTTCGATATCCTGTTCATAATTTTATCTATTGCAAAAAATATTGTATACAAAACAAAAGAATATCATTGTTACAAGGACAAAATTTATTAACTACATTTATGCTATTTTCTTCGATCTTCAATATTTCTAATGTATCTAATCCTTTAAAAAAACACAATTGTACCAGATAATACACACAAGATACACAAGATGTTTCGTTACCTCATGCAAATATTTGAAGGGATGATTGCTGAGCCAATTCTAAACAACTTTTTCTTTTGCCAAAATGGTGAATAAAGACTCGTCTTTTAATTATTAACGAAAAGCACGGGCCAATCAGAGCACGCGCTCAGCCGCGAGAATGTTCAAGGCCACGGTTGAGCGTATCACGTTCTTCCCTCGGCTGAGCGTGCGCTATACGCCCGCTCTGATTGGTCAGTGTTCTTCGTTTATAATTGAAGAACAAAGCCTCAAACGACATTTTGTCAAAGGAAAAAGTTGTTCTGTATCGCTTCAGGAATCTTCCTGAAAAAAAAAGTGTTCGAAACACGTTATTTATTTGTAGTATATCTGCAAGCCTGCATACGTCATACGATGGTAAAATTTGTATGCATGTCGTTTTACCTTCAAAAATTGGGACATCTATACATATCACGCGGTATACAAGAATAACCAGTAACAGCGCTCCGTTTATTTTCTAATAATAAATAAAAAAAGTTAACATTCTTTTAAATATGAGAAAAGTTACAAAATGAAATGTCAGAAACAAAAATAAAATACAGCTTAATTGAGAAGTTAATTACCTAGAAAGGAACAAACTTCTTCGAAATGATCTTTGTGTTAAAATGGTTCCCCAAAATTCGCTTAAAAAGATTGCTTAATAATCCATTAAACAGGAGGTCACTCACCAAGATGCGACAACAATTGCAAGGACTCTGAAACAATACAAACGAGTAAGATTAATACAATTTGTTAAGCAGATGGAAAACACAAGCGTGACCAATAGTAGCCATCGTACTATCCCAGCTCGCGTTACTATACGAAGTCGAACTTCAAAGAACACTGGATATCGATCGCACTCTTACCCCCCCCCCCCCCCCCCCGACGCTGAGGGACATAACAGCTGATTCTCGAAATGATAAATTTCTCCCGTGTATAACTAAATAGCTTTAATATTGTATGCATTTTCAGCAGAAGTATTCAGTAATTTATTTCCTTTAGCAACTGCGTATTGCATAAGACATAAGGTATGTAAATTATATTTTTGAAGAATGGTCGACTTTAATTGTTGCGACGACTTTATACCTGCGTTATGTATCTTGAGGGAGCGTATTTCAACCGCAATGGAAGTATATATTCTCATCATGGAAGGAGAAATTACGCTTAATCGCATGGCAAAACGTTAGGCTACCAATTAATTACAATACTTATATGGAGATAAAGTTGTTTCGCAATAGCCAAGCCGTTTGGGGTAAGTGTGCAAAATATGCAGGGTGCTTCACGGAAAACAAACCACCTAAAAATCTTCGTTATGTGCAACAATGGGCACCAGAATTATTTGTTGCGTAATTTAATTGATTTCAAAACACGAATCAAAACTCGAACAAATACTCGAATATATTCAAAAGGATAGTATATTCGAACGGGTATTCGAATACATTCGAGCGGATACTCAAATATATTCGACCGAATACTCCAATATATCTTCGAAGAGCTACTCAAGTATATTGAAATGGGTACTCGAATGTATTTGGGCGACTACTCGAATATATTCGAACGAATACACCAATATAGAGGATACCTATTACTCTAATCTAACATTTCACGCCTGCCTTTCGTTGAAAGTTATTATTTTCTAGCATCGCGATAATACACACAGTGGCACAAAACGTGACAAATTATTAACATGGAAAATACCGCTCGTTAAACTAGATATTTTGTCAAATGAAACGAGATATCGGTCCGAACTTATTTTTCGCCGGGTCGAGCGGTGCGATTTGAAGGGAGAACCATCGAAAGCGGAACAGTCAGAAAAGGGAGGTAAGGCGAATCACGTGCGTCACAAGTCTGTGACGGGTTGCCTCCCCGAAAATGCTCGGGATTATTTTCAAGCCGTGACCTGGCTCCTGAGTTTATATTTGAATGCGTAACGAGTACTTTCGACGAGACTGACACCTAACCAACGCCGTAAATATTTTTAGCCACGGCTGCGTAAATTTACGCATCTGCGTATCTTAATACGCGCAAGTTAATTAACATCGGATGAATGGGTTGCTCGACCCGAAATATTTTCCATCAGAGATGTGCATATTATAGAACATCCGCTTTTGTATCGCCATTCGGTAAAATCGAATCAACAGTTGCTATTGTGAAAAATATGTCGTGCAGTTGATAATTGTTTCTATAATTGTTGTCCCGCATACTCAGACGAATGTTATTTATAATCGTACGTTAATGCAGCGTGATATAAATAAATGAAGTCATTTATTTGCGGTATCCAGACTCGATAATGAAAAGCTGCAATATAAGCCCTTATCATCGAATTCATTGTATACATATGTATACGTCGATACTCAATAAATTGAATGGAATCGTTAAAAAATATTTAGAACCATTGGTTATTTGGTATACAAAATTAATAGTTTTGTAACTCCCCCTAGGGAGAATAAATATGATGAAAACTGTGTGGATGCTGGTTCCAATTCACGACTGAGAGACTTTCTGATCAATACTTTTTGAAGATTCCTCACTCCCTATAGTATTATTGATTCCCCTGTATCAGTAATGCTTTGCATTCTTTGTATAGTAATCTTACAAATGAAAATAATTGTATAATGATTCTTTGTATAAAACTCTCTAATTCTTCGTCATAAGCCACATGTTTTTGTTTAGCATATTGTTTAATAACACTTATGCTCCAAGATGAGACGTTGTCACTATTTCAAAACAATTATTTGTTTCCATTTCTTATGACTAAGATAGAATTTAGAGCATTCATGTCGCTGCAGTGTAATGTAATAGATAAGTACTTAACACTAAATACAATGTCATTTATTTATATATACATCGTCACAAAGTTAATTGTTTTAGAGCAGAAGCTCACAAAGTGAGTGACCCCACCCCCTTACGTTAGGATGCTTGAACCGATCTAGGTGGCGGTAGTAGACTCGATTGCAACTGCAGGGCCGTTAAATAAAGGAAAAGTAAAAAAATGTTGAAAAACCAGAGGGAGCTGAGTAATTATTTTTCCAAACAGGAAGCGGCTGACCAAATGGGCTTGGGAACCTCTGAAATAACCGAATAAGTCCGAAATGAAGAATTGGTCTCATAGGTATCGCGACAAGAAACAATCTCTATAATGTAAAAGGTTTGATTGAAATTTAGAATTTATCTGCGTGCTGAATAATTGATTACTTTTTGAGAATATTTTATTTACAACCTTTTTCGTACTCTCATACTGACAAGAAATGCATAGTAACAAAATGAACAGCATTATTTTAAACATTTCTTTAAGAAATTTGGAATTGTTTAAGAATGTATATAGGAAATTTAGGATTATTTAGGATTATATATATTTTTTACTTCTCTTGGTGAGTACTGTGGGCTCTTTAAGTTACGGATCCTTTTTTTAAACACCCTGTATATAAGAAATAAAAATTATAACTCTCGATCTCTTAAACTTCGGGACACACCCATCTATTTTAATATACGGTCGGCGTTGTAAACAAGATGGATCAACAAGCGTGGCTGCTTTAAACTCTGAATAACAATCGTCGATGAAAACATTATAGTGTAATATATAGGATCATCTGCTGTCAAACAAGGCTGTCCAAATCCAATCGATAAACACATATCTTTGGTGTTCTTTTCCTTTACATTTAGTTGTGTCTAAAAACTTCAATCTACTTACATATGTATGTATACAGGGTGTTTAGCGAAACGGTGTACAGAATTTTCGAAGCACTTCTGATGATCTAAATGAAAAACTATTCTAACAAAAGTTACACAGTTTTAAATAAACTACAATTCGCAATATTTAAAATTTATAAAAAATGCTCCTTTCATTTAAACAAGCATTTTTCATCAGTTTTAAATATCGCAGGTTGTAGCTGACTTAAAATTGACTAACTTTTGTTAGGCACATTTTTTGTTTAGATTATCAGTAGAGCTGCAAAAATTGTGTACACACTGAATGCTCTATCCTTCGTATTTCGCTAAACACCTTGTACATATGAGAGCTTGTTAATATTGTATAGCCGAACATTTTTACATGAATTTTCTTGAGAATACTCATATGGACCATTTATTTTGAAAGTGGTATGTCCATTAAAAAAAAAATTGAGTAAAGGGTCAAAAAATTGAGTAAAAGTTCCATATATTTTAATGTGAACTTTTTATTTTATCCTTCTCTGAATTTTTTTTAAAGATAGACTTACGCCACTTTCAAATTAAACGGTCTATATGTATGTATGACAATGAAACGAGGCATAAAAAAACATATAACGAGATTCGCCATTACTGAAAAAGGTACATAAAGACATCCATCTACAAACATGCCACTTTTTTCACACATCGGTTGTTCAAAAAATGACCTATGAAAATGTTAATTGGCATAAGCCCGTTCCAATTAGCCCGACGTTTTTATCATTCAATCCTCCCATTATGTTTTCCCTTTTACTTTACACCTTGCCCTCTGATTTAATTGAAATACATTTTGGCTTTCTCTTTATTTATTTTTTAGATGATCGGGTCTCTATATTACAGAGTGGGCTACTCTGCTGCTGTTCTCGAGAAAATATTCCTCCTGATGGTACGCCGACTATATGTATGTATGTAGAACTCAAACGCCATCTCGCTACAATTCGCATCACTCGCGCCTTATTGCCGAGTCGAGCGTGGTCACCTGTAGTGGGTCTACCGCCAAGAGGGGAAATTTGCTTGGGAACACTAGTTGGACCACTCTGCTCTATTAACATTTTAATAGCTCTAGTGCATCTAAACTTTTCATGATCAGCTGTCCGAAATTGAAATTGCAACATATATTCCAGTTTGTATTAAAAAAATTATGCTACAAAAACCATGCTATTGGCAATACATCTTTTTTTTAAGTCATTTTGCAGCAAAAAGTAATATTGTTACGCAAGTGGAGAACTGTGACATTTTTTTTTAAGTAGAGTAAGAAGCCTTGTTTACTTTATTATTAACTGATTAGTTTTGCGTAGCCACCTCCGGCACAGTTTCCTCGTATCTGCGTACATAATGCATATTGGAACACTAATGACGACGAAAATAAAAAACAATCACAATAAAAAATTGTAAGAAGCGCGCCAACGTGCACACGACTTGCAGCAAATAAATTCTGCATAGAATCGTCTGGGCGAAAAGAAAATTGGAGTAACTGTGTACGTCATTGTAGCAAGAACGCAGCTTCGATTTTTCCTGGCATTCGTGCTTGGCGGCCGTTCGTTTCGGCGTCACCGATGTCGTTTTTCCCCGTCACCGCCAATGTCGCGAAAAATTGTTGAAACTCGGTCCGTCTGCTGAAAATCGGGTATACATAGTCCAGTCTAAATATTTTCGACCTAACCAGCCAAGTTGGCGCGCGAAGTGGCGCATAAATTTTATAACGTAACAGAATAGAGTTCATTTTAATAAAGAAACGTGAATTTCGTCCTCTGAATTATGCGGCTAAAATTGTTTACAGAATTTATTCTAATTAATGTGGGTTTTTGTACAAAAGAACTGGAATTTATAGGGATAATGAAAGCAATATACAATTTAGGATCGATAAATATTATAATATAGTATTTTATTCACCACTTTTCATTTACTGATATTATTTACTTGTTATTATTGATATTTATTATTGTTATTATTTTCATTTATTATTAATAGTAGGCAAAATAGGCACGTGCCTGGGGTCCGCATAATGGCGCCATTACTACATTAAATAAATAAATCCGCTGGCTTTAATTTATAAAAATTGAAAAATATATTACTCTAATAATACTTTCATTGCAACGCCATTGTCATATTTGGGTAATATCTTTTGTTAATAAACTGTTTCACTCATTCTTATTTATATAAAAAGGGCCCCGATTTCTATGCCTAGGGCCCAAACAGTTCTAGACACAGTCCTGGACTTGCTATTATTACTTTAAAAAGCCAGTAGTACTTTAAAAAGTAACACAAGCATTCTTGCAACAGAGAACGAAATAAAATACTAGGATTCCGTTTATTTCTGATAGAAGAAAATTAAATACAGGGTGATTCACCTAACTAGACGGCCCGAAATTGTTTGTAAACTATTCGTCATATAGGAACACATTTCAAACAAAAGTTACATTGCTTCGAAGGGGGTATATGTTGCAATAATTCTTTTTACTTTACACTGCTTATATATAAAGTTTTAAATGTCACCGAGGTATTTTTTTAATAGAACACCCTATATATTTTTACGGAAAATCGAAGAGTGTTAAAAAGTACGTAAATAAGTATTAAGGTACAATAGGTCTAAAATAAGCATTTATTGAGATATTCACAATAGAAGTTTTATGGGAAATGTTAAAGACCGAAGTTTATTGTGAATCATTGATAACAATAGAAAATATGCAAAATCGTATTATCAGAGCATATAGAAATGTCCCTGCAAGTACATTGAGAAATGTTCATCTATCGTTCTTCGAACTATTAAATGAGTGCATTAGTGGCAATTTTAAACATATTCGAAAATAAAACTTTTATTGGAAATATTCCAATAAATATTCATTTTAGACCTATCATGCTTTAATAATTGTTTATCCAATTGTTAATGCTCTTTGAATTACCGTAAAAATATACAGGGTGTTCGGCTATGTGTGGGCAAAAATGAAAGAGGCAGTTCTGTGGGTTAAAGTAAGAACCTATTCTATTTTTTTCGTCTTATTTTAGCCCATAGTTTTGCTCCTTTCAGTTTTGCCCACATGTAGCCGAACGCCCTGTATGCTTAATTCAACCTTCATCCGTGGCTGAATGAATTGAGAAATGTCATTGCATGGAATGTAGCGAAGGCCAGCCAATTAAAACTTATTTATTGCTGTGCGCGCGAATGTCAGATACAGGAAAGCAAACAGTGTCTATAAATCTGGCCCATTTGTTTAGAGAACGTTGAGAGACGGTCAAAGCCCTTGAATTTTATTTATGTATATGAGAAATACAAGTATTGTGGTTGATCCAGCCGTACTTTCCAAAACGCTTATCTAAACCTTTTATCTTCATAACTTTTATCTTTTTCTTACATCTGCAGGTGGGTAGGAAGTACTTAAAAAGGACTATTTACATAGGTCTATTTAGATTTAGATTATTGAAAATACAAGGCGTCCCGTAACTGAGACCGCTGTACTGAACAACTTTTTCCTTTGGCAAAATGTCATTTGAGGCTTTGTTTTTCAATTATTAACGATAGGCACAGGGGCGGAATGTCGCGTTGCGCTGGTTGGCGACGTCCAACCAATGGCCTGATCCAAACGCGTCGGTATAGCAGGGAGCAAAAGTGTCAAAACGCATTTTTCGTTTTACCCCTACAATAAATGTCAAATCAACGAAAATCGCGTCACCACGATATTGTGCTAGTTCAAGAAAGGATGTTCTGATGTGCTATCAGTGAAAAAACCATTAAATCGTAAGATATTTGAAAAGTGTCACTTCTGGTGATGTCTGGCATCTTGCTAATGTATAACGGCGTCTGCCTCTTGCTTACTGTTTCCAAATTTACATTTTTCTCGACCTACAAGCAGTGTTTGTTGGAGTTTAAACGGGCCAGACCACCCTGTACCGACGCGTCTGGATTGAGGCACTGGCTAAACTTCACCATTCAGCGCCACGCGACATTTCGTTCCTGGGCTCTACGCGCGTTTTGAGTGGCAAGTGTTTTTCGTTAATAATTCAAAAACAAAACCCCACACGACATTTTGCCAAAGGAAAAAGTTGTTCAGTGTCGTCTCAGAAATATCCCATATCCGGCTTTTCTATAAGTTACGGGACACCCTGTGTAGCTCTCGATCGTATTATCCAATATTCAGTGGAAATAGAAAGGTTACAATTCGGCATAACTTTCATCTCGTATTTATATCATACTACAGACCGTATTAAATTATTCAACGGGTCTGCGATCCATACGTGTTGTGCATCCAAGCTACGCATGTACACGTCTACTGTATACACTTTTTAACAGAATACAATAATTATTCTGTTACTTTCTTGTCAATAAATTATATTACTCCTTACTTAAATTCTATCTCCAATCTGTTGCACAATTTCACTGTGAAAAATAACAATGAAATGAAGAAATAAGTGAAATAAATCATCAAAAACTTCCTTGCTGTTATTCTTCTTTACTTGATAATAACCATTACTGCTTTGCCAGGTACTGTTAGGCTACCTGTTGTATAGATACGCGGGTCGATAATATTGATAGCACCACTAGTAGTGTATGATCAGTGTTCGAAGAGTGACGTTGCATTAAATAATAAACACGTCCATCTTAAATTGCAATTTGAAATGTGTGTTACAATCAAATTTATTGCAATTGTTTTATTCATTTCGTTCTTCCTCATCTGGGGTCTTTGTGCCGAAGGTCATTTGGTAATCAACGTATTTGCATGGTCGAACTCGGACCTTTTGTGTCTCACAAAAGATTTTGTTGGAAAAAGAAGAATCTTGTTAGGAGACTTTGATCGTGAAAGTGTAAGACCAATATTATTAAATTTTATTTATCTTATTAAATTTTATTAATTTAACTACTATTCAGAAAAAAAACTGTGTTACATAATTTAATGTACAGTTCCGTGAAAAAAGCGATAATATTCAACTTTTTACGATCATGATCGCAGAATAAAATTACTTCTTCGTAAGGATACTTTCTCTTTTGAAAGAAGCAAGGAATAACTGCTCTGAATCGTTCTCGTATTTAAAAAACAACTGATATGATATGATGATGTTCAAATTAAATCAAACACCTTGTATATACTTCTACATACATATATACATACGATATACTTCTTTTATCTCAGACAAGTTCATGCAAAAATAGGTATTTAAACAAAACTTAGTACAAAGTTCCTTTTATAAAATTTTTATAAAATTATAGAAATTGGTTTGGAAAGACCAAAACAAGTTATCGATTCGCAAATGACAGCCATTTTCTGTAAATAAATAGGTGTATCCTAAAATAAAATTACAATTCCAAATGCATCATGAACAACTTTTACAACAAAATACGTTTGTACGTTTGTATGTCACAGATTAACTAGGCAAATGACTGTTTCATTATTACTAGACATCGGATTTTTATGCAAATTCATATTTTTGTTAATGTAGTAAAAAAAGTAAAACTTTTGTAGAATATTATTTCACTTATTAGATATTATAAAAAGCATAATAATTTGGATATTTTGTATATTTTCTTAGATTATGTGCAATTTGCCTAATTTTGCATCTTTAAATTTTCTATAAATGCATACAAATCCGGAGTCCAATTATTACGTTTTATCGAAGAACATAGAAAAAGGATTATCGTGTTATTAGCAGGACGTTATCATATTTGTCCACAAACATCATAACAAACAGGATATCAATAATTGAATTAACAAGGAAGTCTCTAGAGCTTTGCATAATAAGAGATATTTATGTATGGCGTATGTGTGTGTTGCGCGTTGAACCCTGGTTATATTGCGTCAACCGTAAGGGAAGAATAGGAAAACATTGGGAACATTTTCATGTTAGGAATATGGTTGCATATGCCAAGTGTGTGATTGTCACGTGTCGGTTTATTACGTTCAGGAAGCAGCTGGCGGTAAACTAATGTTGATTGTCGCGTTGAATGAAAGGTTAACCGACAATTGAACTATTCTGTATTACCTTATTATAAAAAAAAAGAGGAATGATGATAATCGCTTCGGTTTTACAATTTTTTTTTCACTTAATATTCGTACAAAGGATTATCACAGAGATAATTGTTTTCGTTCGGGGAATACACGGGGAGATAAATGCGTGGTCGAGGCCTGCCAAATGGATAACTAAATCAAATGCGTATGTGTGTTCCTAGGTAAATTGCTGCTCGTTAAAGTGCTCAAGATTACGTATACATACATGTACAAATCTAGTTGTAGATTTCTTCTCAAAACCGCTGCTTCTTCAAGCATATTAATCTCAATGTAATTTGCACCGAATGTTTAAATCGCTAATAATAATAATAACATATACAAAGTGTTCATTAAAAAACTTTGCGTCCAATTATCAAAAGTTTCTTGGTTTTTTTGCACAATAAGAATATGTAAATGAAAAACTGTGGCTTCCATAAAAAAAAAACAAGTTGATCTTCAAATGAACTTGAAGACCGCTATAAAGAACGACAACTGGCACAGTCGGTTTTTTCCTTCGAAACCGTGAAACTTTTATTTCAAACATTTTTCCAAATGCAGAAGTGCATTATTCAGAAGATTACATTGTTAGAACAATGCCAGCAGGATCATTTGAAACGCCAGAATCACTCCGTGTCCTCTGGTTGCAACTGTGACGTAACGTCTGCAGTAACGTGTTACGAAATTAAGCAAGAAATGCACACAGAAGTATGTCGAAGCTTCTTAAAAACAAGCATTACATAATTAAACTTCTTATTGCAAATTGTAAGTTTCAAAAACCAACGTTATAACAGAAACATAAAATGATCTGCAAATATTCTCTCTGGAATATTCCGAAGTTATGTAGGATACCTGTAAAGCTTTTGTTTACTATTTTGCGCTGTACACTACAAATCAAGTGTAAAATTGTACTTCTTTTCAACGACAGAGATAAAGTTTGGAATATTGTAAGTAAAGAAATTAACGTTTTCAAATCCTTCAGATATTTGTAGGAAGATCGATCTTTTTAAAACTCATGCAAAGCGCGTAGGAGCAATGCAGCGAAGAAACTATGTCGACATCTGTGAGGGAGGAACACAGTAAACATGGAACACCTGTTATCACTTTTAGAATGCGCGATAAAGTAGATTTTAGCTGCCGATGATATAGTAGAAAACTCTCTTATTGACTGTATCAGCTCCTGTGGTAAAGTGAATATAGTTACTAAGATTACGGCTTTTAGTGGTAGAGAGCGTAGATAGGATGTTTCTGGAGCCGATAATCAATTTTTCTATTCAGAGAAACCGCGAAAATCAAATTTTGTATACTATTGTATCTATTCTATTTTCCCCTTCTTGATTCATCTGTCGATAACGACATATCAATCTACACCAAATATAAATAACAGTTACATTTAATATTCTTCTACGAATCTTAAGATTTTTAGTTGCATTATTCCCTTTTCGTCTTGTTCAATAACACAGAAAAGGTGGTCTACAATATCTACAATGAACCACTATAAGAGCAGATCTTATTAATGCATTACTTTGGGGTTACTGTAATTTTTGTACCTGTCGGTATAAAAGGTGCCTGCAATTTTTTACCTACAAAATTCGTACATTCTTTCGTTTATAAATTCTTTGTCACAATGTAACAGGAGTAACTTTGCTTAAACTGAAATATACATAATTGAACCGACGAAACGTGCCTAAAAGCTAATTAATTTTTTATCTAGAACGTCTATTTAGATATAAAGTCGGAAATTAAGAAAGATCAAACACTGGATCACAGTTTGGCCAGAATGAACGTCAATAGGATACAATCGAAGTTAGTCACTATGTAGTACTGACTTGCAGAACAATGTAGCCATAAAACGTTAGCCTTCAAGGGGCATTCCGGAATTTAGCCACGATCGAAACTAACGATTATAGCCGTTGAAGTGAACTTCCTTTCGAAGGAGGCACGTACACCTGCCTCGAGCAGAAAATTCGGGAAATGTCTCTTTCTTTCGTCTATTGATACCTACCGACTAAAAGCCTAAGGGTACAATCCAAGGGTACAAATTCAG
The DNA here is from genome assembly GCA_023838395.1 of Holcopasites calliopsidis. Taxonomy (NCBI): domain Eukaryota; kingdom Metazoa; phylum Arthropoda; class Insecta; order Hymenoptera; family Apidae; genus Holcopasites; species Holcopasites calliopsidis. The sequence continues at coordinate 697,491 of JALHAQ010000024.1, forward strand.
TACAATGTGTGACGAATCCTCAATTTTACAATAATCTCTCTTCTATTGGCTCTCCGACAGTAATTGAAAATGGACAATATAAGTAGAGAAGGAAAAGAGAAGGGCAGTTAGGGTCGAGGCGGCCGTACACTGGGGAAACATAGGCGTAGGTACAGCGAATTAGACTAAACTTCCGAAAACATCCGTGTTCCGATATGGCTGCAATGTTGAGAATAGATTCTTTTTAAGTGAAAACAGTGCTTGCTAGAAGGAATGTTGGCGACCCAAAAAATTTTTTTCGAAATATCTTCAACCATTGTAGGGCCATTTTCAATTTTACCGACGGAGTAAAAACCATTTAAGTATTTTCAAGTGGCTTTATTGCATATTTACATGCGTGGCTGCGAGACGAAGCTTAAAGTGGTCGGTAAGGCAGATAGTGATAGTAAGAATGATAAAACATTTATCAAACAGAAATTTTCGAGTCGCCGAAATTCCTCTCAAACGTTGTTTTTATCTAAAAGGAATCTATTTTCAAAATTTCAGCCATATCGGCATACAGATGTTTCCGAGAAAACAGCCTTAAATTCTCTCACAGTGGTCGCTTCTACTCACACGACCATCGAGTTGTTTCTACGCATGTCAGCTCAAGTACCGAACCGAGGGTGTACTCGTTCCATCCTTTTCCTTTACGACGTATTATCAGCTAGAAAGACGTGTCGTGAGGTGCGAGAAACCGCATCTGCGCTCTCCCAAAGAGACCAGCTTTAATTTCGCCCGAATGGCCAATGTGGGAGAATATACCATTCGCGTTCAGAATGAAGTGTCCTAAGACGGTACAGGGGTAAGACGGATACGCAGAGCTCCCCCCCCCCCCCCCCCCCCCGCCGATCGATCGTCAGAAGCTCGAACCTGATAGGTTACGTACACTTTCTTTTTCAATATACCTAAGCAATGCAGATATCTAATTTATCTAATGGTTCGAACTCGGTTCCAGTAGAATCTGATCAATCAGACCCGCATTCCTTACAGGAGACTACATTATGGACGCGAACAGTACTGTATAGCGTACGCATGGCGTAGGACTCACACAGGCACACTAACAGGGGAGGACCAGTAGGGGCCATAAAGGAGAGATTACCGTACAGGGACTCTGCTTTTTTTACAAAGGGTTTTAATCACCGATCGATAGGGAATAGATTACCGTTATATGCTTATAGAAAGTTCATGAAACTCATTAACTCACATTTGCATGTAACAGCAAATTGTTGCATACATATATGTATATGTTTACCAATTATATTGACCTCCGTCCTTGTACTGAAATTTCTTAATAAAAGTAAATAATTATCTTCATTGTATGTATCTGCAATTTCATACTTGTGAACGCTCACTGTATGCACTTCGCGCACATGAAACTGTATCTATTCAACCGTCCCCTGTACTCACGTAACAATGTGTGGTATTGGATAATAGATTTGACTTGAACATAATCTCCGCCCTTAATAAGTATGTATTACATAAATTGCACGGCATATTAAATGAAATTGGTTGGGATTATATAGGTTGCTCAAAAAGATCAAAAAATTCTCTCAGATCTAACCTATACGCTGAACCACTTAATATCTAGAATATTATAGCTTTGTAAATTCATGTATAATTAAAGGTTACTGAAGAAATGCTTCTTGCAACTTTTACGGTTCACCGCGTCTTATAAATAAAATTATCGAGTACCTACGCTATCGAAGATAACTGCAATGAGAGCTTTTTTCATGATCTTACAATTAATACAACTTATTTTACACATCTTACTAAATAGATCATTTTACTGTTGTTCTCATAACGAACAGTTCTGTCGAAGTATTTACAATGTTGTAATTAATAATGTTCTTGTCAAGATATTATTAGATATACAGAGTGATTCACCTAACTTGACGAAACGAAATTATTCGTTTGGAAAATGAAACCATTGGAAAATGTCTGTAACAAAAGACGTATGACTTCCGGAGGGGCATATGTTACAATGTCTTTTTTCTACACTGTTTGTACGCAAATTTTTAAAAATCACGAAGATTTTTTGTTAAACGGGACATCCTATATATTTTTGCCGTAATTCAAAGAACACTAAAAACTAGGTAAACAAGTATTAAGGCACAATAGGTGTAAAAGGAATATTTATTGAAATATTTTCCATAGCTTTTGCTACAAATGTTTTCCTATATGACGAATAGCTTACAAACAATTTCGGGTTGTCAAGTGAGGCAAATCACCCTGTATTAGACAAATATAGTAGATGCTTAACTTTCTGCAAATGAAATGATGTTTTTATTAGTTTTTGCGCAAATTTACACGTACTATCTAATATTCGTATCCATATAAAAATTTTGTTTAATATTGTACTAATGTGAAAGGGGTATTTGTATAAAAATATAAAAACTAGGTAATCAATCGAAGGTTAGTTTATAAGATGTATTCATAAATATTGATGAGATAATTTTTTAACATCCACTGTCTCTCAAAATGCTTTTTGACTAAACGATATTTATGTAAAAATGCAAAAATTGTTGACCACTTGGTTCTAATTAATAAATGGAAGAATTCGCCATGACGCTCTTTCGAGCAATAAAATTTGGAAAAAACCTCGTTGACATTTTTAACAATTTCGGAAGAAGTATCTGGATGGTAAATAATAAGCAAAACAATCTTAACCATATTTCTGCAAAGTTTTACTGCATGCTTATCGATATTTTTAGTTACTTTTTTCCTGGATATCACTAACATTAAGTGATACAGCGTGATTTTCTTGGCAGTTGATTTGAAAAAATTGCCTATATGTAGATTCCAGAGTTACGCATGGTTATGTTAACTTTTAAGATTCGAAATTTTCAGGAACATTATCATCCGTAGGACGTAAGTGAGAACGGCGATGTAAAGAAAACTGAATGTAACCAGACGAAATTGAAAGGAATTGTAGGTTCAGCTATTAGATTCCGATCGTACATCGGATGACGCACACGTATGCGTCACCGAAATCCGCACGTTCCTACATTAAACAAAGGATCCAAACATGTAAGTACTTGTAGAAACAAATAGAAACAGTAAATAAATTATAACTGTCACTTTAATTTTACTTAAGTAAAATCCACCATAAGTTCTCCATTAGTCAGTAAAAAAGAAATTTAAAAAAACTATTGAATATTTCAGCTCTTTCTAATACGAAGTATATGTCGATTACTGATTAGTATTTTCACTACATTCTATTACGTGTTTTATTGTGTTTAGTCTTCCGATTACAATAAATACAAAAAAAAATTATTGCAATGAAAATTTAATGGTACTCTCGTTCAAGCCATTTGAAATTCATCAAACTCTTTTGAAATTCAATCCACCGACCGCTTACAGTTTAAAGCAAGGCGATCTTCTACTTTTTTCGTGGAAGTAAATACATATGTACATATCTTTTCCAAGACAATTCGCATATCATTGAAGTTCACTATGATTCACGTATTTTCTTTACTCGTCCACCGTTCTGTCACTGTTAAGGGGACAGACTCCTTGTGCTGTGAACTGTGTGCGTGCGCTCACACAAGCAACGAAAGTTATACAAGTATACGCGATGAGCTAGAGAGACAATGGGCTTCGCACTTTCCGATTTTCGTTTCGATCCTTGCATAAATGAATTTTTCTAGACTTCACTACAGAGTGGTCTGGCCCGTTTATACATCAATAAATACTGTATATAGATCGAGAAAAATGTAAAATTGGAAACAGTAAGCACGAGGCAGACGCTGTTGTGAATTAGCAAAATGGTTGCCAGACGTCACCAGAATTGATATTTTTCAAATATCTTACGATTTAATGGTTTTTTCACTGGTAGCACATCAGAACACCCTTTCTTGAACTAGCACAATATCGTGGTAACGCGATTTTCGTCGATTTAACACTTCTTGAAGGCGTAAAACGAAAAATGTGTTTTGAAACTTTTGCTCCCTGCTATATCAACGCATTTGGATAGGGGCATCAGCCGGATGTCACTAACCAGCGCAACGCAACATTCTGCCCCCTGAGCACTCTTCCGGCTTTACACGCGCTGAGTGGCTAGTACGTATCGTTAATAATTCAAAAACAAAGCCTCAAACGACATTTTGCTAAAGGAAAAAGTTATTCAGTATCGCCTCAGGAATCAATAGCCGGCTCTTCTATGAGTTACAGAACATCCTGCACATATAGGGTAGATATATTATTATTATTACTATTATCATGTAACGACTCTACTAAACAGTGAAAAGATAATTATAAAAAAATGCCCAGCTTCAAATGTCACGGTGGCACGTTTCTGAACGAATTGAGTACACATTGCGAATAAAATTTTTAATGAATCGGACTGGTAAGATATATAAGATATACATTGTATATTGCCGGTCAACAAATTTCGAAAAGCTTAGGAATTTCTTGGAAGATTAATCGCACACGTACGGAAAGAAACGAAGTCACTTTGAATGCACGTTAAGAATACTAAGATGCAGTATGTATAATGTGTATTAGATTGCTGTACGATGGTATTTTATCCCCCTAACCAAACGTAAAAGAATCTATAGCTTAAGAGTTAAATGTAGTGATGAGCACTAGCGACTGAAAACTATCGACTAATTTAGTTGTCTGAAGCAGTCGCTAGAGCTATTGGCAAAGTTCCGTTGACTGAATATATCGTTGAACTAGTAATGACTATTTCAGTCGTTTGGACTTTGAACAATCGAGCTATTGACTGAATTTGTATTGTGGTGGAGGCGTGAGTAGGAAGCGGGAGTTTTGAATAGATTTTTTCATGATATTTACTATGAAATAGGTTCATTCGTTAACATTCATCAAGCATGTGTATATTCGATTATGCATAACTCAAACTAATGCAAACCTACTACATTTATACCGTTATTGGCTAAATGCTTTAAGAAACTACGATATTACTTTCATCCGCTTGTTGCAATTTTAACCGATTTTAATACAATTCTCAACTGTATACAATTTACTGAGAATAAAGGTTTATTCGTTCCTCCTTTACATTAATAAAAAATTGTAAGTGTTAATAAGGAAGGACACAAACCAACTATGTTATTTTAAATTTCGGCTCTGTCACTTGATAATGTAAATCTTTAAGGTATAGGTACTTCAAGTCCTCTACCTCACGTACAAAAATATCGTCGTCATGTCGTCATCGCAAAATTATCAACTCTTGGCAAAATAATAAACTAATTAATTTTCATGATAAATTTTGAGTTCATTTTTTTTAATGCCAATATTAAACAATTTATGACAAATCAAAATATGTTAATCACTTTTTAAAAAACGTGTTTACCTATTTTAAACATAAACTAATTCATTCACAAAAGGTAAATGCCAGTAAATACACAGATGTTCTTGCTGATTTGATGACGTGCCAGGCGTAACCACTAAATTTCAGTTGACTATAAACTATTGACTATATAGTCGGTAGTACATCGCGACTAAATAGCAATTAGTCGATAGTTTAATTTAGTCGATAGTGCCCATCACTAGTTAAATGTATCGCACATATTGGCGTAACTAGCAACGTAGCTTTCCTAATGGAAATCCACCGATTATGATGAAACTTTCAAGAAGGATGGTTCTCAAAAAGATGTTAAACCCACGATTTTTCTATTAATAAATTACCTTAAGAGTTAAATGTATTGCGTGTATTGGCGTAACTAGCATGATGGGTTTCCTAATGGGAATACACCGATTTTGACGAAACTTCTAGAAAAGATAGTCCTAAAAAATATTAGACCCATAATTTCTGTATCGTCAATCAAGGTTGCGGGTGTAAAACCTATTTATTCAAATATCTTCGAAACTATTAAGGATACAAGAATGGTGTCAATTGACGAAATTTATGTTCTTGCATGGCAAAACTGACTACGCAAACAGATTTCGTAATAGTTCATTCGTTTAAACAATATATTTAAAAATATTGTCCTTTTACTCATTTTTCCCGTGAGACGCCTATTAACTCTTGTAAAAATTGATGTATATAGGGTGTTAAGAAAAGCATTCAAAATACTGGAGAAACATTGCATACGCTACGTAAAAGCCAGTAATTCAATCATAATACTAATTTATAAAAATGTTTATATCTCAGAAACAATTGAATTTTCGATGTATATTTACTAAGGTCTTTTACTCAGTGTAGTGTATTCTGTGTACAATATAAATATTGAATGGTTTTTTAAGCACCCTATACATATCATAAATCCAAGTACAAGATGTGGATAAAACGTCTGTTCTTAATATTTTGCAAATAAAAAGAGAAATAAATCACATTTTAAGCAACCTATATTAACTCTGATCGATGTAATAATATCTACACACATCCTAATTCATTACCCCCCCCCCCCCCCGTAACTAAATAATTTCAAACACTTGTACAAGGTACACCTGCTTTTCTAGAAAAACTCATAAAAGGATATACAATTAAGGTCCGAAAATTTCCCTTATTTTCGCGCAACCCATTTCCTGCCCTTCAAGATAATTTAGGGGTACACGAGTTACTTGCGAAAATTGTTAACACACATGTATGTACAATATACAGGGTGTCCCGTAACTCATAGAAGAGCCGGATATGGGAGTTTGCAGATGCGATACTGAACAACTTTTTCCTTTGGAAAAATGTCGTTTGAGACTTTGCTTATGAATTATTAACGAAAAACACTGGCCACTCGGAGCGCGCGTCGAGCCCGCGCCCACGGGCGGACTGTCGCGTCGCGCTAGATGGTAATGTTCGTCCGTTGCCCCGATCTAAACGTGTCGGTATAGCAGGGAGCAAAAGTTTCATCGAATACCGAATCAATGCAATGAAGAATAACGTCGAATTATTCGTGATTCGTGAATAACAAATAGAAACGCTATACCAACGCGTTTGGATCGGGGCACCGGTCGAACGTCTCCATCCAGCGCGACGCGGCATTCGTCCCTGAGCGCAAGCTCTACGCGCGCTCTGAATGGCCAGTGTTTTTCGTGAATAGTTCAAAAATGAAGCTGCGAACTACGTTTTGCCAAAGGAAAAAGCTATTCCGTATCGCTTCAGGAATCTTCCATATCCGGCTCTTCTATGAGTTACGATACACCCTCTATATTATACATACATATGTGTTAATAATTATCGTAAACAATACATTTAAATATACATTGTATATATACATGTATTTTCGTCCGTCTTATAGACTGTTTATTTTTAAACGTTGCATTTTTTATTATAGTATATAGATCAATTTGTAGATCAGAATATGATTTTTCGTACGAATAGAGATAATGTAATATCAATAACAACGCGAAAATTGTTCTTTCAAAAATCAGCGACTTCCGAAACGTTTTTATCTTAATTCGTTGTTGGCAATTAAATACAGTCTTCCTCGATCAACTAATTACGCACGTAGCAGATAACTTTACATAAATGTTGAATCAATGTCACTTAGCTATTGTAGAGATTAATTATGAAACGTTTGTTTTTGCACATTGAAATTTGTTCACCTAGGAATATGTGGATACTAATTGTAAGTAGAAGTTAATAAAAAACAATTAATAGTAATGCATATCGGTTCTCGGGTTGTTACTTCGCAGTTGTTTCTTTATAATTAACAAGCTACTGTAATTATCGTGACTAGTATTCATGCAACTGCGTGTAGGATATTGTTATCAATTTAGTGATGGGACCAAAGTTCAATATGTGCTCACGAGACCCAGGCAAGTTCAATACAAAAAGTTCACTTCATGAGATTCGATTACTACTTCTAGAAGATAATGTTCAATTCAACGTACTTGTAAAGCATTCCGATTCTATGAGCTGGTTTCAAACCTTATTATGAGTGTCTATGGGATTCGAATACCTAAGTATGTATTTATGAATACTTTAATAATATTTGAAAGAATCGAATCTCATAAAAGTAGGGGCATATGGTTCAAATATGGGCTAGTCGAAGTTTAAGATCATATTAGGTGCTTGACTTTAATGGCGATAATGAGAAGCTACGATTCAAAAATAAAAGAAGACTTTAAGAAGCAGGTAATGGCTTGTATTTGTTTTGTTAATGTGATGTGTTGCAAACTGTGTCATTTAACTTATTTTACCATCTTAAAAGATTTTACAGGCATGTTCGTTTCAACTTCTTAACAATAATCTCAATTGAACAGTTGATCGCCATTTATTTTAATGTGGCGCTGCATGTCGACGGTCAAGCGTGGCTCAACTTCGGCCAGTAAAATGTGCAGACCTGCCTGACTTGGCTATCAGGGCTGTTCTAAGAGCTAATTTGGCAAGGGCACTACAATGTTGGCGTCGCAAGCTTTTTTTTAAACACAAATTGTTTAAGAAATAGAATCGCCTATTAATTACTGATATCGCTCTAAGAACAAATGGTCCAAATATGGGCTATATGGTGAAATTAATCAGAGGAAGCATCCAGACAGGGAGGATGCGCGTTGCATATTTTACAAGGGACTTTTCTCTGACGATTTGGAAGAAGAACTTTGGGTGTAGCGCTCTTAGTATTGTCTGTGGACACGCAATGCGTATGCAGATGTTAAAAGACACATATATGCGTTTATAACTATTGTAAATAAACTATCAGCATTTAACTCATCTCAGCAGCATTTGGGACGTGTTTTAAAATATTGCAGTCCAAAAGTGTATATATAGTCTTTACTTTTCTTTTAGACTTTTTCGAGATAAAAATAATATTTGACAGAAAAATAATAATTGTACTAAGAAGAAGATAAGCTTAACGATAAAATTTTTTGAACACTCAAAAACTAACATGTTTAAAGATGAATTATGCAAAACTAGTAGTTTCTAATTTATTGTCACTTGAAAATTTCACTATTTAACCCGCTTCTCCAAAACTTTTATACGCTTTCAAATATACCAACACCATTCAGTCGCATTCAGTAACAAACTTTCAAAACTGAAGTACAAATGTAAATATGATTGTTTTTTGTTTATAAAAAATATTTTTCACAGTTGCCTGTTAGTTTTGTTATTTATTTACTGAGATACTGCAGCGTTTCGTATTAGATACTGCTCGATATTAGGAGGCACAGTTACCCTATTTTAAAATCGCTTTTTTATAATATTTCAAAATCGCATATCTCAAGAACCAAAGTCGCGGATACGTTCGTTTTCTCCTGTACTTTACCGATTTAATTACGGTGCAACGAATAACAGCGAAATTGTAATTGAAAACAACATGGGCGAAGATTTACCCTCATGTACATATATTCATATCGGAGTCGAGTGTCCGTCGAGATACGAATCGTTCGAGAACATATACAAATCAGATTGTACTCGGGATGAGATTAATTTTTGCAAAACAGCCAAATTTTATTTGCACTAAACTAAATATTCCATATAGATACGTTTCATAACAAGCATACATTCGTTGGAGTATCAGTTACATTATCTTTGTATCTTTAATCGTGTACATCGTTAATTCCTCAATGCCACATGCGTGTGCAGGTGCGTAAGTACATGTGCACACATACACATATTACATACAAGGTGCTTTTGTTTAACTGAAAATGGCGAAATATCTCATGAGATTGTTAAGCTACTAGAAAAAAGTTCTTACAAAAGTTGTTTGGTATCGAGGGGGACATTATGTGATGTCAATAATCTTACTCTAGGTGATGTGGTGAGAGAGATATCAAAACCAAGTTAATTTCTTTAAATAGAACTCTGTATTTTTTATTCATATTATGATAGCGCTTTTTGAGACAAATACAATGATATGCGACATGACATCATTCCATGCAGTAGATTTGCTATAAATCAGGTCTGAAATAGTCAGAATAATGCATTCGGACCTGATTTATGACAAATCTACTGCATGGAATCATATCGTGTTGCAAATCATCGTGTTTGTTGCAAGAAGTGCTATCACATTACTAATAAGAAATCACAGGGTTCCATTTAAACAAATTAATTTGCTTTTCATATCTCCCCCACAACTAGCCCCTAAAGCAAGATTATTTATATCAGGTAATGTCTCTCTGGATACCAAACAGCTTTTGTAAGAGCACTTCTTTTATAACTTCAAGTCCAAGGAAGGTATCCCACCGTTTCCAGGCAAACGGAACACCCTGTATATTAAGGATAACTAGTGAATCCTGTCCGTCAATTATCCGTAAACGCGCGGCCGTGTTCCACATGGAAATTTTGCAACTTTGGCCAAACGAATGCATCAATGGAAAGCTTTAAAGAATGCATCCACCAACACACGAATATTAATCCCCCGTTCACTCGCGAAACTGGACTAGTCGACCCTGGACCGAATCCGTATGGCAAGTGTAACCGCTCAAAAGTGTGCAGCCCTTCACGAATTCCTGATCGAAACGCGTGCAAAAGCGAGATGAAAACAGGCGCAATCTCCTCCAACGTATCATATGTACATTATCAGTCGAGAGGAGAACAAGATAAATAGAAATTCCTTTATTATCGATCAATCGTTTTTTTTCTTTTTAATATAAACGTATATCGCATCTAAAGTCCACGATCCGAAATCAAAGTACGACCGATAAATTAGACGCTGCAGATAAGATTTGAATGGAATTCCATTGGAGGCACAATAGATGACGGATTAAGAGAAACGTCGATATCTAGTTTGACGTTTCGATCAAGCTAAGCTTCTGTTCCAATAAAAGTTTAAAGATAAATTATTGATTTGCGACAAGTGAGGAAAAGTGGAAATAAGTGGAATGAGGAAAAGTATTGTTTCTTTGGGACGAATTATTTCATATGATTTTATTGGCATGTGGACCTCGGAGACAAAGTGTTCTTTTTTTTTAAACAGGATCACTTTTTTAAAAAACAGGGCATGCTTATGCCAACTTAGGAAGTATTCGTACAGGTAGCAAAGTCTAATGACTTGCAATACACGTGAGGTCATCTAAGATCACAGAACGTCATGTTTCACTTCTTGTTAACAATTAAATAGTCTTTCTTGCTCAACCAATTATGCACGTAGCAGATAACTTTACATAACTACTGAAATAATGTCATTTAGCTATTGTGCAGATTCGTTTTGAAACATTGCCAAACGTTTGATACAGGTCTTTTTGAACATTCAAATTTTGCCACTTAACAAGACTAATTGTAAGTGAAAGCTTCTTTTAAGCAGTTAATAGTAATACTAGTATTCGGGTTGTTGTTTTGCAGTTATTTCTTCACTATTACGACGTTAACCAAGAGGTTAACTAGGATCTTAGAATGTCATGGTTCTTCTGATCTGACACGAGTTAGATGAATCGATACTAGGTTCAGTACGAGTAATTGTAAGTAGCGATGGGATCGAGTGTATCGCGAGCAGGTTGGAACCTAGCTGAGCAGTTTCGAATATAGCACGAATATTCTTAATATTAGAAGTGACAGTCTTCAGTATAACCAATCTAGACGAGAGTAAGCACTCACCTAAAACCAGCATATCTATTAACAACCTAACCAAACCTGACCAGACAAAAAGAAAAATTTTTTCCAACCAATGGAAGCCTTCATGAGTAGAATTTCACCGAGAAGGTAATTTACACGGATTCGTTCCGTGTGATTAAGTATACGTTCTTGACTAAAAAAAAAAATAGAAGCAATTAGAACGCATTGTTTATTTAACTACTTTCAACAATAACTTTATAATTATTTTTATTACTTTTAGCTATCGCTGGTAATTTTCCGTTTTTAACTACTACTTCATCATCGGGGGAGCAATCATCCATAAGTACTCACTTCAGGTTTCAGAACCTTGTATAATCTGAATTCTTTACAACACACTCATGAGCATTTTGTGTTGGACTCGAATCGACTTTCTGACTTTGTGAGCACACGTTGAACTCGAATCCATCGTTAATTGCAAGTAGAAATGAGACACGTTTACCCGTAGAGACTATGTCTAGGTTATGCCTGGCAGGTGTACATCGAGTCTAGGTATAATCGATAGAAATAAGTCAATTGTGATATACGGATACCGCTTGCAACACCAGACAACGATCCAATAGCTTTTAGTGAAACTAAACAATTGTATATCTAAATCCACATCAAACAGCAATTGTTAGATTCCCCCGAATGTTTTGTAATAGCATTCAGTTGTGATATTTGACTAATTTGAGTCGATTTACAGTTTCAAAGCAATTCCAAATCAACTACACTCATACCAGGAAAATACATGTGTATCGAATGCTAACTTCTAAATCCCAGATTTAATTTAAATTGAAATCGGTCCAAGTCTGAAATTATATTAGCGCAATTATCAGTCTATTGGCAATTAAATTGATTAATGCGAAAAGTGAAATGGATTTGAATTTTCAATCAGTTTCGATATTTAGTCAGACTTATAAAGCTCTAGAAGCTGCACTATAGAGGCTGAAGTCTGGCTATGAAGGCAACTGTACGTGATGCGATGTGAGAGATGAAGATGGATGACCGTTCAAGGTAGCTTTGCAAAGTGAGACCGTGGAACTTCCTAATTCCATGTATTACGTGGAAGAATAATGCAACGAGCAGATGCAAATCGACCTTGATTCGAGGTAATAGCTCGGCATGATACGGTCAGATGAAAATGCGATATCCTATGTAAAACGCAACATGACGCTTACGTAATGCACATAAATTGAGTTTATGTAAAATAAGTTTGACTCGTCGACTTTACTCACCGGTGTCATTATCGTGCCCTTGAATTCCATCTCCCACATCCTCGGCGGCCGTGGAAAGAGCTGAAACCAAGACAAACAAGATCATTTCTGCACTGTCGTCTTTCTCTATCGTTCCTTAAACGTAATCATTAATGCGCTCCGCGTCATAAACATACGCGCCCTAGAAAGTAATCGCGGCCTTACCGCTGGTCGGACGAACAACGTTCGGGGCGAAACATGTTGTTCGCGTACCATACCTGCAGCGATAACGAGACCTTTCATCACTCTGTTTGCATGGAGATTAAATGTGCAAATACAGTAATTGGTAGTATAATGTAATAAAATTATGCGCCTTTAGTCAGCGTTTGATTAGCACTGTATTTGCAGTTTTTGAAAGGTTTAAGTACTTTGTAAGAAATATGTATTTTCCTCTTCAAAACATTAGCGATTCACGTGTTGCTCATTTGCTGCAAAATGGTACAACACCAGATACATCGTTTTTAAGTTATCGGTGTACAGAACATCCTTCTTGCTTGTAAGTCAGTAAAGTACTTTTGTAGCACTTGCGTATCTTTTTAGTTCCGTGCTTTTATTCTTTTGTAGGACTTTTGTACTGTTGTGGCACTACAGTACTTCTGTAGTACTTTGATATTGCTGTGGCACTTTTTAGTACCTTTGTAGCACTTTGATACTTTTGTGGTTCTTTAGTACTTTTGTTCTTTTGTAGTACTTTAGTACTGTTGTGTCATTTTAGTGCTTTTGTGGTTCCTTTGTAATGTTGTGGTTCTTCCGTACTGTTGTGGTACTTTTGTACTGTTGTAGCACTTTAGTACTTTTGTGGCACTTTGGTACATTTATGCCACTTTAGTACTTTTATGGTACTTTAATACTTTTATTCTTTTGTAGTATTTTGGTTCTGTCGTACTACCTTTGTACTGTTGTGATACTTTTTGTGCTGTTGTGGCACTTTAGTGCTATTGTTTTTTTTTGTAGTATTTTTATAGTAATGGGACAACACAATTGAGTCTTTATCTCCTTGCGAACTTAACGTGATCTTTCAATACCATGTTCCTGCAAAGGTAATAATGTAAAAAACATTCTTATTGCTGTATGTCGTTGTTGTAGCAAGAGAGTGATAGTTTGTCTGTACATATTTCTGTCCCACTATACAGAACTCATGAAACCGTAAGCTTAAAAATGTAGACATTCCTCATAAGTAATTGCGACATTCACTACAGTATGCAGGCTTTTACCAACAAGCTACGACAATTGGGATAATTCTTAAAAAAAAATAAGGGTAGACGTGGTACAGAGTTTTGCGAAATGTTTTGTTACAATGTTACAAGCAAATAAATGGTGCACGCATATAATAGAAAGCAATGGATTTTCTATGGCAGCCATGATGGATTTTCCATGACTTGAATTGTCCTATATGCGCAGTTACATGCTGCTTATTATTTATAGTATTTATGGTGTTGTAATGTTTATTACCTGATGATTCCGTATCATTGTTAATTAATGGCATAAATATTGTTGATTCCTTGCAATTTAAAATGTCATTTAATATATATTTTCCGATAATTTTACAAATATACAGTATATAAATATAACATTCTTTTCCTTATTTTTACTGAAAAAAGATACCATCGCAGTTTGTCGGAAAAAACCTGAGACATCCTGTATTGTACTTTTCACTATTTATCAGGTCAACAATAATTACAAAGCTGGTTGTAATGCACTATGCGGTGAAGTAATGCAAAAACAACAGTCGAGGCATGCTATGAGTCAGTTATACAATACAATGACTGTACAAGCAAGCAAAGACTATACATGTGTATAAGACATTACATACGGGAAAATGAGATTACCTCTGAACTACACATGCATAAAGACAGTGAGTCATAGACCAAACGTACGCCATTCATTTTGTATTCCGCACGATTGATATTTTTTAATAAGGCAAAGAGTAGCTTGAGACAGGCACATCCGGCATTAAGTTTGGAAGTGATGCGCTCATTATGGGGAAATGACAACCCAATGTAACAAATGTGAATATATATTTTATAATGATCCAAAAGAATCGGCTCGCTCAGGACAGACCAGTCGTTTCTTTCGGACAGATATACCATTCGGCTTGTTTTTGTTCTCGAACGGAACGAGAGCGAATACGATCAACGAGCGAGGGGCTCAAGATAGCGATGAGCCACTTTTTGCTAAAAAAACGTTACTCTATTCACTCGACTGTAAAGATTTACGACTTCATGCCTCTCCCTCGTTCTCGGATCTCTCGCTCAGCGCGGCGACTTCAAACAAAGAGGTGGGGATAGCGATACGGTTCTTTCAAGCCAGAAGCGAGTTGGTTCTTTCGAAACATTACTGTACCAAGTTAAAAAATACATTTTACTTAATTTTAAATTGAGTATGTAAATACTAATGCTTTTCCCAACTGTATACAAGGTATTCCGCTACTGAATGTCAATATTTTAAGGGGTGATTTCTTAGGCAATTCTGAACCACTTTTTCCTTTGCCAAAACGGTGGTTAAAGCTTCGTTTTTGAATGATTAACAAAAAAGGCTGAGCAATCAGAGCGCGTGTAGAGTGCGTGCTTAGCCGAGAAGGCGTTCAAGGCTGTAGTTAAACGTATCACGATCTTCTCTCGGCTGAGCGAGCGCTCTACACGCGCTCTAATTGGTCAGCGTTTTTCGTTAATCATTCAAAAACGAAGCTTTAACCACCGTTTGGGCAAAGGAAAAAGTTATTCAAAATTGTCTCAACAATCGCTCCTTAAAATATTGACATGCAGTAGCAGAACACTCCGTATATGCAGCAATGGCGATAAATTGAAAAATGACAATTAAAAAATAGCCCAGTACTCCAAGGTTGCACAATGATATCAAGTTCTGCACATTATTTACAATTATTTATCATTTAAAGAGAAATAGAGCACGAAAGTGTAAAATTCTACGTTTTCAAAGGGAAAAATACGATAAAAACCGCAAGGACAAAACCAAACGACTACAAAAGCTATTAAAACTGCAATTAAACTTCATTATTGCAAGTTTAAAAACGTCTTTCCGGCAACAATAGATTCCTCGAATAAAAATAATTTACATAAGTTCATTTTAGCTTCCATGTTATTTAAAATTTAAAGTTAAACGCTTTGCTACATGTTTTACTATTATTCTCTTTTTTGTAGCCCACATGTTTTTTCCTGATAATTTCAGAAATATTTTGAGCTTATGACACACGCAGACCAGTAACATAAACAAAAATATCTAAGTTTGGTGATTTGAGCGGGTGAATCAACGCGGAAGTGTATAACCCATGGACATTAACTGTCGCATTGACATGTTACCTTTACAGAAATGATTTAAAAATATTGATATGAAAAATTTAAATTACGACCCAATGTTAATATCTCATTAACTATTTGCGCCTAACAGGGAATATAATTTTAAGAAGACATAATTTAACAAATTACATAAACTTCCGACAACTTTTGTTTTAAATACTAGTTTTAAGATAATGTTAAAGTTTAGGGACAAAATAGATAAGTGAATAATTCAATATTCGAATGTACTTTTTGTAGTATGAGAATGCACTCCATTAGCAAAAAACTATTAACGCCTCTTATCATACGGCCTCCAGCTATATTATTGGCAATATTAATTTAACAATTCCCACTTTTCAAATTATCTTTATAATGGCGAAAAAAATCCTGTTAAAATATAAAAATGACCGTAGTTTCTTTACTACAATCTGACTTCTACAATAATCTTTGTTATTCATCTTGAAAGTATTCCATTCGAAAGATTTAAGTTCTTCAGTTTGGTATTAATACTACGACTATTTTTACCTAGTCAAAAACTCTTCTTGCTTACTCATTTTGCATGAGTCGCAGCGTCGTGTTATCGTAGGTTATACGTCTTATTTCCTTTTTGTCGCAAATATGAAACCTCGCTGCGACAGCCTGAATAAAGTTTGACTTTTAAAATATTTTGTTTGACCACATTCTTATTGTACAGGGTGTTAAAATGTCTTATCGAGGTTATCACAAGCGCATTTTACATTTTTGGATCCGTGGAGAAATCCTAAAAAAAGTCTCTGCGAAATTGACCTTGACTTTGAAACGGAAGGTCAACATTTTTCAAGAAAATGGCTGAGTTGCGACCCATGGTTCCTTTGACATTTTTTACCCTCATAATAAGTAGAACAGGATAAAATAAAAAGAATGTTGACCTTATAAATTAAGGTAAATGTTTTTGAAGAGAACGAATGAGTTGCGTGCCACGGTTCTTTTCGCACTTTTTATCGTCAAGATGAATAGAATAGAACAAAATGGAAAAATTGCTGACTTTAATTTTTGACCTTGAAAATTAAAGACGATATTTTTCAAGGGAACGGTTTAGTTGCAATCTATGGTTGTTTTGACAGTTCTTATCCTCATAATGAATAGAATAGAATAAAATAAAAAAATGTTGACCTTAGTTTTCAAAGCGATGACCAAGACAAAAAATTTATTACACGCTGTACAGATAACAAAGGCTAATACACAAGGTGTACTCTTATGACTAAAAAATTATATTTCTCGAACAAGCTGTTATATGAAGATAATAAAAAAACAACACACTCAAATTTGAGGTTTAAATTTTGTTTAAAAAATGCCATATTTAATATTGTTATTAACATTTTCCCTAAGATTTAAATACGAGAGCTGAAACGCGACCTCGCGATCGAAATGCATATTTCAAATAGTTTTTCGAGGTTTATCGCACAAATAGAATATCGATAACTATTGTCCGCTGTCGTTGCACGCACTATCGTGGATCTAATCGGTCACGTACCTTTATCCTTATTAAGAGATGTAGCCATCTAAATGACCGAGCAATTAGCTTACAATACGCGGAAGGAAGTATAATCAGGTTCGCCGTTCCGCCAAAAAAGCCTTCAACGCGATCGGTGACATGGACGTGCAATATTAAAATCCAACTAGCATACACGACATGTCAGGGGGGAAAAAGATAGAAGAACGTCGACCGCACATTAAGAAGCCCGCGTTGATTCTTATTCAGTGGGGATGGCGTTCTCACAGGCTTAGTTTGAGGAAGTCAACAGTACCGGAAAAGAGACCTATAACTATGCAAGGTCTGCAGCTGATGTCTTAATATCGCAGACTTCATTACGCTATTATACAAAGTATACGCGTCTTTATGACTAACGAAATATGTATTCGCGTCTGTTCCATACGGAGCGAAGCTGAAATTGTTGATCAGCCGATACTGACGTACGAAATTCTTCATCTAAGAGCGTATTGAAATTGGAAACGGAAATTCTTTATATGGCATTTTATTCTTGAAAATAATTGCGTTTTTAATAATTGATACAACTTATTTATACAACAGGAATTAAGTAAACACTTTGTATTTGAAAGAAGAAATATTAAATTTACAGTAAATTGCATTTATAATACAAGTCATTTCTTAAATAAAATTTTATATACCATTTATTATTTATAAATGAAGAATATATAAATTCTTACTTTTACTAACGTCTGTTTTTGTAGATACAGGTCGAAACATATTGACTGTGCATAATAGGTAGTGCTGCAAGTGAAGAATTTGAGACTATGCCTGAATTTAAAAAATGCAACGCGCCCTACATACTACAAAGACGAGGAATTCGAATTTCCATAAAAAACAACGTCGAATAATTAGGAATCAATTCCATTCGCATAAGCAATGCGTTATGCATAAATGAGAGAAACGCATCATCGGCTATCTGCGGCATAAACTTAATGAATGATTAGAATACATATGCCTGGGTCGCGTGTAAATTACTATTCCGTAATCATCAGCACTGTCCTGATGCAACCAAAGAAAAAAAGAGTAGATAATCTGCCATTTAAAAGCATAATACATTTGCTTACAGGATTAACAATAAACAGCATCGACACGGGCAATAAAGAAAAAAATGTTCAAAGAATGCGTGCCGACTTTCTAAGATCATTTTATCAGGTTTCGTAATGAATGTTTTCACGCGACAGACAACTCTGACATTTGAGAAACGTAGGCAAACATCATAGCGAAAACAGTGGCAGCGTGGAAAAGAATATAACAATGTTTGTTCTTTCGCTTCCCTATATTGGCGTGGATATTACTGCAATTCCGACTGACATTAAAATCGACGGTGTAGAAGGCGAACCTGGCTGCAGGTGAATTCTCGCAGAAGACTGACCTCGCGTTCTTGAACCCCGAATGGCAAGTAGCTCTCAATTGAATGATCGCGCTGATGCCTTGTTACATATACAGTTAAGTCTTTATTGCGTCGTTCGACGTAGATCCCTATCTTCCACCTACGTTTTCCCGGCCCGCGCGTCTATTCGGTTAGCCAGCTTCGTGGCTGCAGCCTGCTCTGAATCGAAAGCGCTTGGAGCGGGAGAAACGCGACGAGCGTGTAGCTCGCCCGATTATGTATCGTCGATATGTGAAAAGAGAAAAGCGCGTGTCTTCGGAGTTGCTCGTGGGTCAACGAGGGTGACCAGCGGAGGAAAGAAAAATTTAGTGCGGTTAAATTATGTTCTGTTGTTGAAAGCACCTAATGATGCGAGAGCGTCTAGAATTTAAGAGCTGAATTGAACTCGGTTCGAATGCTGAAGTCGAGTCTTATTTTGAATTCCGCGAGCTATTTGAAATCGAACAATGTCAGAAAAGAATGCAAGATACTCGAAAAACTCAAACAGCGCGAGTATTCGACACTCTTAAGACTTCGAGTTACTTAGGAGGTACATTTTGAACTTGAAAATCTTCGAATTACTTGAAAATATTCAAATATTCGTTCGAATATATTTGAATGTCCGTTCGAATCTTCAGATCACTCGAATATATTTAACTATTCGTTATAGTCTTCGAATTACTCGATCCAATATATTCGGATCCCGCGTTAGAATCTTCGATTTACTCGAATATATTCAAGTAGTCGTTCGAATACATTCGAGTATCCATTCGAATACGTTTGAGTAGCTGTCCAAATATATTCGAGTGTTATTACGCGTTATCATTATTAAGTTACTTAGGAGACAAATTTTCAGCTCAAAAACCTAATTATTCAAATATATTCGAGTATCCGTTCAAATACATTTGAGTAGCTGTTCGGCTACATTCGAGTGTTATTATTTGTTGTTATTATTAAGAGTTACTTAGGAGACAAATGTTCAGCTCGAAAATCTAATTATTCGAATATATTCGAGTATTCGTTCGAATCTACGAATCATTCGAATATATTCGAGTACCCATTCGAATCTACGAATTACTCAAATATTTTTCACTATCCGTTCGAATCTTCGAATCACGCGAATGCATTCAAGTATCCGTTCGAATGTATTCAAGTAATTCTCGCGCACCGCTAGTTGAAAGGCATGTACGTTGCGTTCAAAGAATAGCGAAAACGTTTGAAAAGCATATCACAACGTAGCGGATAAAGTCAAGCCGATCATGCCTCGAAACAGTAGTCGTCTGGTATCGCAGCGTGCTTGGGTGTCCTTCAAAGGTCAGTCACGAGTTGCACAAAGAACGGCCAAGCGAGAAAGTACTTTCTTTCCCACACGTACACAGTGTAATGGCATACTGAACATGAGGTGATCATGTTGTACGTACCGACTTCGGCATGCTGCACGGAGTATTCCAACATAGTAGGCTGAGATCGGCGGATTGACCTGGCTATCGTGTGTCGGCGCGAGGGAAGAGTACGATCGCACGACAGGGATGCATTAGGCGCACCGCGAGAGAATTATACAACTATTCAATGCATATGTGTGCGTTCCGCCAGGGAACTGATGCAAAACTTTCATATGCACTTAAGCTGTCAACTGAAGGAGGAAGATGGCGGCGGTTAATCAAGCGTTAGGTCGTGAAACATACTTAGCAATCGACGAGGTCTCATCGATGCGATTTATCCACACGCGATCTCTCGATCGGCTCCGAATTCGACCAGACCAGAGTACCAATCCGAGGATGGATAACTCACGGGCACGCACTTGGCACACACTCGCGCACTGTTCGCATCGGCGACGTGGTATAATATCTGCACTGGCGCGACGACAGGACCACAATTGTATTTACGCGTTAAAAGTAACGGGCAAGGTGATCGCGGGAAGGTCTCGTTCGGCGACGACCGGACCAACGGAGGAAGGAAGAAGGAGAGACTTTTCACCTTCAACGGACTTGGCTGGACTGACTTAAGCCGAGAACGCTCCCGTTCCCGTTCCCTCGACGTCGATTTCCCCCTTCTCCGCTGATTCCGCCACCTCCCCTACTTTTCTCTTCTCTCATTTACACCGCGCCTCGCGAGCCGTTTTCCTTTCCCGAGGGAATACAGATCAACGCACCTGTCGCCTCGCCGAGCCGCGAGATCGTATTTACCACGGCTGCCGAACCGCGCTGAATGGACACGACTCTCCGAGGAGGCTTCCTCGCCGGCCTCTCGCTTAAGCCTTATATGGATTAGTCTGTAACGCGTCAAGACGAGCAGGCTGTTTTTGATTAGATTTTTATCAAATGAAACGCGGTAGCGCAACGCGACAGCGTGTACGTGTTTATCACGGATACTCGAGTGATTCGGACCGCGCGAACGTCCGCACGCTCGTTCCCTCGGCTCATTCCTTCTTTCATTCAAAAATTTAGAAAGCAGACCGACAAGCTTCTCTAGAAAGCACACGCACATCTGTCCCACACGCATGCACACCTGTGCAAACGACGGTCGTTCATCTCCCCCCCCCCCCCCCCCCGCAGTGAATCAGACGTACGAATTTCTGAAATTCTTCCATGCACGAGCATATCCTCCAGTCTTTACGCGCTCCGCTTCAATTCCGAGAGAACGAAGAAGAGAGATATCGGAATAGGTTAGGTTAGGTCCGAGGGAAGAATTTCTGACAGCTTCTCACGAACTAGCAGCTTTTTCAATCTTCAAGCCCCGCATTTCTATTCCGAACGAAAAAAGGGGATATTGGATCTGGTTGGGATAGATTAAGTTATTGGATCATGTTAGGTTAGGTCGTATGGTCAAATGTTTGATATTTTCCCATGAACGAGCACATTTCTCAGAATTTATTCGCTGCATTTCAATTCTGAACAAAATAAGACGAGGGATATTGAGCTAGGTTACTTTAGGTCAGACGGACGACTTTCTGACATTTTTTCCTGAACTAACAGATTTCCAGCCTTTACACGCTAAATTGTGATTTCGATCGAAAAAAAGGAGAAATATTGAAATAGATTAGGTTAGGTCGTTAATTTGCATGTCTCACTGAATAGGGCGTATGCGAATTTCTGTAGTTTCTCCATCAACGAGAGGATTTTGCAGATACTGAGTTAGGTTAGGTCAGATGTACGAGTTTCTGAAGTTTTTCTACGAACTAGCAGATTTTCCAATCGTCACGCGGTCAATAGTGATTTCGTGCGAAAGACGTGAAGTGGTATTGAGTTAGGTTACGTCAGGTAAAAAGTAGAGGAGAAATATTTAGATTAGATTGGGCGAGGCGTGCGAATTTCTGAAATTTTTTCCATGAGCGAGCAGATGTTCCAGTCTCTATGCGCTGTATTTAGATTACGAGTAAAAAGAGAGGACAGGTATTAAGTTAGTTTAGGTTAGGTTAGGACAGACATACGAATTTCTGGCATTTCCCACGAACTAGCACATTTTCCAAGCTTTACGTGCTAAATTGTGGTTCCGAGCAAAACAGAAGGGAGATAATGGATTGGGTTAGGTTAGGTTAACGTCTATTAAGTTGCGTGTGAGACCGCACGTACAGATCTGATAACTTTCGATTTAGATTCGACAAGGGCATTGAGCGTCTTGGTTCATTAGGCTCGTCGACTGCAAAGGGCAAGAACTCGACTGAATTTTCTTTTCTCCTTTGGGACGAAAAAAGAATAGAACGTATTTTTTGTCAATTAAATCGTAGAAATTATCTATTGGATTTGATGTATGCGCGAAGACAGTAATCCTTACGAACGTGTCTTGTCGAAACGAGCCGTATTGCGATACTGTTAGGTGGGTACCTTCGCAACTTGCAAAATACGAAAATTCGAGTACGCATCTGATACGTTGGTATGCAAGTACTCGATCCGGCCACTCGCGGAATAACAATTAAGATACAGATTAAAGCGGTTGCGAAACATGGAACGCGCGGCGGCTGTTTGCGCTGAAAAGAGTTCGTCGATGACTGTTAACCTCGATGGTTTCCGGATTACTGGCAACACTCGGACGCGTCACAAATATGCATTTAACTCGCGCAAGATAAGAGCACCACCGTTACTTTTCCAATGCGAAAAGCGCCTGCGCCTGTTCGAGTTCTGCGTTTTGGAAAATCACATTCACTGCGTAACTGGAGAAAAGTGTTTTACGCCACTGCGACGTTATACCGTGCCAATTGTTATTCGACGAGGCATCGGACGGATGTCCCAATAAGCGGTTCTATTTCATGAAATTCCTTATTTTGCATGAGAGTGACAGTTGTAGAAAGAAGAAATACGTCTGCATTATCACAAACCCTATCCGTAATCTGTTTAAGCGGGATAATACGTCAGTGACGCAGATTATTACTTAATTCCGTAGACGCAGAATATTTCCGCGATAAGGACGATAATGGCGGTAATAAGATTTAGCTTCGTCGTAGTTTGTGCATTGTAAAGTAAAACGTATGTAATGTTACGAAGGAGCTTTTAAATCTATATTGTAGAGACGTTTCTGGAAATATTGTTCAATGTCATTAATTTTATGTAACAGTACAATAATGTTAATTACTGTTTTCTGCGTTTTTTCTATACACTGTGTGGGGGCAAGTAGTAGTGAACCGCAGCTGATTATTGATTGAACACGGAGCTGCTGGTTTACAGAGAAGGAGGAGCTAACAGCGTCTTTAATTACAGTAGCAATTACCTTGTTAAATAATTTCATGATAATTAAGCGCGACTGACCTAACAAGTAACGTATGCATGTAACGTTAAGACTGCACAGGTTTGAATACCTTTGCATTGAAATTATTAAAACTTAATTGTTAAATGCTACGTACAATATAATACTAAGGATAAGGACTTCGATAATGTATAAAGATAATTACGATTCTGGAAACATACAAAAAACATTGACGTAGGTATAACGAAGATTGCAACCAAAAAAATACATAAAGAACGTTAACGCATAACAGTAATTATGATTCCAGAAATTTATTAAAAAAAGCCTGACGTATAATGATGGTTATTGTTTAAAAAATGTATGATAAAGGTTATGCTATATAGCGGAAGCAGTGTGTTTTATGCGGTGCTCACGTGGGTGAAGCCGAATTGTTGAAAATTGGTTCATTAATAGGTCCTTGCACTGTATCAGAGGTGGGGAACGACCGCACCCTTCTAGATGGCTACAGGGCTGTCCTCGCGACCTCAATGACCTCGGAAGTCAAGAGTTTTCAACCGGGTATGACTTTTATTTGGACCCGTTTACAGTTTACAGAAAAAGATTATATATCGTTTCTCCTAGTCCAGACCACCTGAACAGTCTTTTTTATGAAAATGAAGACTGAGTTCATTCTATTGAAAGAACGAAACAGGAATTTTTGTCTTGGAATGTGTACATTATCCACGTGCAGTCTTTGCCAGACACGTACGAAGTTAAACAGCGCCAGCATATTGTTTGCCAATTTACAAAGAAAACAAGAACTCTAATCAGAAAGCAGATCTTGTTAATTTGTGCTTAAAACTGACAATACGCATCAGTAGTGTCAACGCAAGTTATCACAAAGAAGTCTTAATGGCACCTGTACTCGACCAGCAATACTGACGATATTTTCAGACACAATAAAAGTGACTAACGTCGATTAGCAAAATGACTATTAACTATTTTTTTGCAGATGGAGCTCTTTAGAGGATATGAAAATCATCCCTGCTTTTTTATACGGTGTCCAATATATTTATGTTTATTTTCTTATAGTAGTTTTAAAGACGAATACAAACATTTGTGACACGAGGTCAGTCAAGGTCATTAAAAGTCGATTACAGGAGAAACTTTGTTTGGGTCGTATGCTAAGGCACGTGGTGTTAAGGCAATTGATATTGTTGTCATTGAACTTAAAGCCAGGTTCGGATAATTTGTGTGGTCAACAGAAGTGGTTCATTATTATGCGGTTGCTGAAAAAATGTCCTCCGCTCGCACCGTTCGTGACACTGTCGAATGTCGCATCAGAGTGTAAGAATAACCAGTAGCGGTACTCCGTGTCGTATGTTGGTATCCGAGGTGACGTGACGGACGGCCATGTTGTTGGTGTAGTAGCGCGCGATGTTCTGATTAGTTGTTGCTACGCTACAAAATGACGCTGCGCGGCGTGGATGCACACGAAGAAAACTTAGATACTATACAGGGAAATTGACGCCCTCTTGTCAGTATTAATATGGGGCATGTGTTGTAGCATTTCTCGTATACGATTTTGAGGGAGTGTCCCTACTGGTTACTCCTATACGTTATCGAACCCGCCACTGGTGCATGGTGCTCTCGAACTCCCCATTCTTGCTTGACGTTCACGAACCCCCCACTCTTTCTTGCCGTTCTCGAAGCCCCCACTAGCGCGTGACACTGTCCCGCAGCCCTAAGTACAAACTTCCAAGCAACGGACTTTATACATATATTATACATATTATGCGTTACGAGGAAGAAGTCCACTGGAGTGATCGCGAGTCTTCCACCTTTGGCATAATTGAGGGTCTTAGTGAGAATGGAGCACGTGCCGCAATCTTCTAGTATTAGAGGAGAGAAAGTAGAAGGAAAAGTTCTGTAGGCAGAAGATATGGTACGAAATCGTATTTATTTTAACAGTACTTGAAGGGTGCGTGATCTTATATTAAAAGGTGTTGGAATGCACAGTATATTTGGGGAGGAGGAGGGGGCGGGGTGAAGTAATGGTACAAAAAACTAAAATTTATATATACAGGGTGTTTGGCTACATGTGGATAAAAATGAAAGGGGTGAATCTCTATGAGCTGAAATAGGACGAAAAAACAGAATACATTGTTTTCGTTTGAGGTTTCGTTTTCGAGAGAATTGAGTTTGAAAATGCATTTATGTGCCATGGGCCCCTTTTTCACCGAGCCACGCAATTTTAGAAGTAGCACCACTCGTTCCTCTAATTGGAGAAAAGCGCTATTCCCGTCATTCGGGTAATGTGCGGGGTATACGCTAAAGGGGCCCAACGGGGTATCCCGTTATTACCACCTTCAAGGCTAGAAATTCTATCCCGATAGGCTCATCCACCTTTTTATCAATAGGTATGAGCGCTTTAACCAATAGTTTCCTTAGAACCATAATTGCGTACAGCAGAAATCGTAAGTTAGGTTAGGTTACGTTTTGGCAGTAATCATGTGCACGTGTACTAGATTGATTTTCACATGCGTTTATCTGGAAAACGAAGCCACCAACACAATTTTGTTATTCTAGTTTTTCATCTTATTTTGAGCTATACAGTAAGCCTCGCAAAAAAGGAACTGGTTTTGTCTTCAAAATAAGGAAATCGCTATCCCCACTTGTTTGTTTGAAGTCCCTGCGCTGAGCGCGAAATCGGAAAACGAAAGAGAGGCGTGAAGTCGTAACTCTTTACGGAATTAGTGAATAGGAGCGTACTTCATTCATACGATTCTACCTGCTCCGGAATCGCTTAGTGTTAAAATGAGAGGACATGTCATATTCTATCCTCTAAAGTATAACATTTCACCTTGACGGAAGCCTTTATGGTTGGCCGCTATCTCGAGACCCTCGCTCGTGAACCATGTTCGCTCACGGCCCCTTCGATATCAAAGTCATGCCGAATAGTCGACTCCCTCATTCTTTGCGGGGCTTACTGTACTGCCTTCTCGACCTCATTTGTACCACCTATTTTAGTCCACCCTATACATGGTCAATAATGCGTATAATGAATTAAATAAAACATTCTTAATGATTGTTAATGTCACATAGAACAGCATAGCTTGACTTCCTGGTGGATCCTCGGCTTCGATATCAATGAACTGCGGAAGCTCTTACCAGTAGTGGAGATTGTTCACGGTGGAGCATCAGTTTTGACGTTTGATAGATGGAAGAAATGAATCGAACACTGTACGAAGCGCTTCGACATGTCCAAGTATGTACAAAGTAAAGAAAAAAAGCCAGGCTACGATAACAAGAATTACTTGACAGCTTTTATTACTCATCAAATTTGCTTAACTTAATCTATTAGTGCAAATTAGCCTTAACTGCCAACACGTCCAAGGTCAGCATGGTCAATCAATCCTCCTTTTCTCGCTAAAGGGTTAAATCAACGTAGGCGAGTTATGTACATACCATGAACGAATCAAGCGTGTATGCAATGAATTAAGTGAATACACGTGATGTTGCACTTTCTAAACGATCAGATACACTAGGATCACATTTTGGCCGACGTTAAAAGATATTCGATTGCGTAATTGATTGCGATTGATGGATACGAACATAATCTTCCTAAATATAATTTCAGTCGGGCTGTACTCTGATTACCAGTTGGGTGCCAATCGGCAGCCAGTTGGCAGCAACGCTCACAAAAAATCGAACAACGTTGGACAGACGCAGTCCGGCGGCAATTTTGCAGCCAGATGGCAACCAACTGTTCGCAGTGCACGTTGATGTCAACGCGGCAGCCAACAAGTGGCGAGTCGTTGGCAACATTAGCCATTTAAATCAGGGATATCGAGTGATATATGACCTAACCTAACTCAATTATCCTATCAACGTAGGTTTGATTTGTGTTAACTTTTGCGGAGCAAGTACGTAAGGTTAGATCAGATTAGGTTGTATTTCCCTATAAGGGAAATTACAAACATACAAAGTTATCCGTACTGCATTCCTTCCAATAAAGTTTTATCACAATTTTATCTATTCACTGTAGGTACGGGGGTACCTGCTTGCGCGTTTTCGCGTTACAACAAACAATGTGTAACGTAACGTAATACCTGTCAACGAAAAAAGTTCCAGACCGGATGAGAACTAAACAAAGCGGTTTTCCCATTGCTGTCGCTATTATCGGTATTGAAGCCCGTTTCAATAAGCGATTATCTCAGGTATTCGATCGAGTGAATAACATTTTTCAATATCGCCGAGTCATTTTTGTGTTTACACTATTCTGTTAGTGGGCGATTATTGCAAAAGGAAAAGCGAATATTATTAACAAATGCAACGAAAAACAGTGTGCAGAGGAAATTCAGAAAATGCACACATATTGTTTACAAAGTATCTACCCACGATGATTAATACGTGTTGTTCTGCTGGCAGCGAAAATATCAGTGTTTTACCACCCGCGAAGGTCTCCCGTGCTGATAATTCTTGCCGTTCACCGAATGCATCGCTTATTATTAACAGAATCTTGACGCGAGTAATCGTTGGAAGAGAAAAATGCCATTGTCGTGCAGGAACACTTCATTCGCCTGGGGAAAATTGCTCTCAGTACTCGAGTTAGGTAAAAACTGATTTTACGTAGCGCTGCGGAAAATTGCAATAACTAGAGACAATAGAAAGAGGCGCGTCTGACGTATTTGTGACGCATTTACACCTTTATTTGCCACGTGTTTTCTCCTCACGTTATCAAATCATCGCTAAATACGGAAAGGTTACTCCAGAGAAATTCAGCTGTTGCTTTTTAAATGCACTATACTGTTCGCTAACGATAAGAAACGTAATGATAAAGCAAAATAGAAGCCTTTGGCGGAAGCGAAGTATAATACGAAGATTATAGACCGTTTCTGAACTTTTTATAGAAGCATGAGTGCTACTACGCCCCCCCCCCCTTTTATACTTTATTCTAAAATCTGATCCATAGCCTAAACTGCTTTAAATCCTTAGCTGAAAAGTGACGAAGCTAATAAGGTTGCATATAATAAAAGTTGGGGGCACAAGAAACGCATTTAATTCAATTTAACATGTTTTATGAACATAAGTCATTTTAGGCATTCTCAGTAAAAATGATAAAAACTAACTTTTCGGTTGCAATGGGGATCAAAAGTGAATGACTAAAGTAAATTGTATTGCTCATAAACAATGTCCCACAGACATTTTTCTTCTACGCACGATGCGCATTCGCTATGGGCTAATAAGCTGTAGATCGGCACAATATGTTTAGACCGAACAAAACCACTACCTAAGAGCCGTAACGAGTTAGCTTAGGTTAAGCAAATTTGTACAAGTCGTTAAACAAGAAGATGAAGTTAAGTTGCAGGTCAAATTACAGTTACTGAGGGGGCCATATTACCCTCCATTATGGGGGTAGAGGCGAATTTATCAACAGGTATAGGTTCGAAAACGTTAACTATATTTTTGCAAATGTAAAAGGTTAAGTGACTTCCTTAAGTATATCAATTCTACATGCCTTTTATAGTTGAATATTTCATGCAAGCTTGAAGTTATGAAAAAAATGTTTCTACTAATATTGTTCGATATAAAGGGGCACGTTAAGCGATATAAACAATTTTGTGTAGGTGAAGTAACGGAAGAGATTTGAAAAACAAGATCATTTTTTTAAACGGTACCCTATATTTTTTTTACTAATAATATTAAAGAGCGTGTCGAAATAAATTCGATGACATGATATATTGTATCGTTCCGTTTAGGAAAGCCATAGAAATATTGTTGCACGTCCTTTAGCTTTCAAGAAACACTGTTTTGTTTTGGAAGACGGAAAACTTTTGTTTCGTAATTTATGTTATAAATGCTTATTATTAGCGACAAATATACGATATTTAGGGTAAACATGTTTTTCGTTGCCTTGGGATGGCTGGTGCTACACACGATGCCAGTAGTAGCTGGATATCTTTGTTGTAAATATGAAAATCACACAAAGGCCATATTATCAGCAGGTGGCCATAACAGCACCCCTCTATACTCAGTTTAATTTGCTGCATTTTATTCACTATCATTCACAAAGTCTAGTTCTAATGGTTTGATATTTTGTTTTGTGTTCTTCCTTCTCTAGAGTATTTGTATCTATTTTCTTGGCACTTAGTCTTCCTAAGCTGCCTAACCTAGCTTATAGGCTCATGGTCGCGTGATGATGAATAGCAGAGGTATTTTACTGATCTATATCTGCTTTCAAATCAGGAAATCCCTAAATGCAAAAGACCGAAGTGATATCATTAACTGCAGATTCATTTAATTCCAGATATAAATTGTTCTTTGTAGTCAAGCATCCGGACTATGCACCAGGTCTCACATAGCATGGCGCCATTTTTTTCTTATATAAGGTTAAAAGTGTGATTAAAGAATGGAAGACTATGTATTGCAATTTACCTTATTAACGGTATTCGACGCAACGAGCTTGTCGTTTAATCCATTGAAAAGCTCAAGAATCTATTTTTATACATCAGTGACATATTCTTCATCCATTTCCGTGGGGTTCTATGTACATACATATATGAATCAATAAGATATCTTTGTGCGATACAAAAATGACGAACAAAGTAGTGTATGTGCAAGTAATGTTCTTAAGTGTATAAGTCACACAACATATGGCTATAACTAGTCACCAAAGGCATGCATTTAGTTGAATCCCGAACCCACGAGTTATACTGAATACCATTCCCTTTCTTTTTTTATTTATTGAATTAATCCTTTGAATCTGGGAAAAATGTGTAGGACGTATATATACGTTGCTCAGATTCAGTAAAAATATGCAGGACGTATACATATATACGTCTCCCAGAATCAATAAAGATATACCGAACGTATACATATATTCGTCGCCCAGATTCAATAAAAATATAGGCAACGGCTATATATGTATGTATACATACGCGTCGCCAACATCCAATAAAAATATACACAACATATATATGTATATGTCGCCCAGATTCAATGGAAACATACAGGACGTACATATGTATACATCGCCCGGTTTCAATCACAATATACGCATTTCTTTTCCCTTAGAAATCATTTAACATGACCAGGAAGAAAATTTTAAGAAGATTCAAAGGGTTAATTACAATAAATCATTGCAGAGAAATACAAGTAATTTAAGTTAGCGTGTCACAGTTGTATAGAGAATAAGCTTCGAGGAGATTATTTACAATTTGGCTTGTAACTTGTACTGTATAATTGTTAGTTGCTACACACTACGCTAATTAAACCTGTTATCTAGCAATAAGTCAAGAGGTCATGTCTGTTGAATCTGCGGACTTGTTCTGTATTGCCCAAACTTTGGCTGATTACGGAATGATCAGCTAGTCTTAAATCGTAAGTTATAGCAGTTGTTGAACATTGAAATTTCTCCTTTTACTATAGGTATCCTTAGATTATAATGGATTATTTTATTTCTTCCAAACCAGAGAGTATTTCTTATGCATCTTACAATTAATATTTTAGAATAGAATCGTTGAAGGATCGCTACGATAGAATTACTATCTCTGCTTGAAGTGTCTATACGTTCATTGATGGACCTTTACAGGCTTTTAGATGACTTTGTATGGGGTGAGTTTGCTTTTTTAAACTTAAGTTTGGATTTCTCAGAGCCAGTAGTGCATTTTTATTCTCATTTTCGAGTGTCGTGCAACTGGTTCCGTTGTGCTACTCCCGCTTTGACCTTCCGTCCACTGACATAAATAAATATTCAATTGAATTATTTTTGGGATTCTCAGAGTTAGGTTACATTAGGTTCTCCATAGTCATTGGGGGAAATGTATACTTATTTGTTTACATAATAACCTTCCTTTATACTGACAGACCTTTTGCGAAACCATTTTTTAATGTTCAGTATCATTATTCTCTCATCATTTGTAATTTCGAATGCGAAACCCAATAAAGTTTTGTTTGCCCATATCGCATACATTAATAAGTTGTTGCTCCCAAATTGGCCATTAGCGTAACAAGCATAATCGAATCTACTAAATGGTGGCAGTTTCGTCAAAATGCAAGATCATTTGGATGGTTTCCTTGTAAGTGGTATCACTATAACCATCAGCTGCACTTTTGAAGTCTTATGCTGGAGTGATTATAATAATTGTCCGCTTGTATGTACTCTGTTACTAAATCTGTCATTAAACTTTACACTTGATGTTTTTTTAGTACCTACCTCATTTACAGTTGAACCCTAACTGTCCTACCAATAGATTCACATCACAACCGCTATGCAAATAGTTTACTCACAATTAGTGATGAATTAGTGATTAAGTATCACTAATTATTTAATATGTACCCACCAAATTCAGTACAAATAGTTTAGCTCATAGAATTCGGTTGCTGTTGAGGAAAGATAATGTTCAATTGAACGTACTTGAAAATTACACGGGTCATTCAAACTGGTTTCGAACCCTAGGATTCGAATATGTACGTTAATTATAAGTACTATGATATTTTAAACAATCGAATCTGATAAAAGGAGTAATCGAACCCTAAAACACTGCAATTTCTCTCGTTTTGAATGTTAAAAGCAGAGAATCTAGCTTTTCAATTCTCTATTTGGTTCAACTTTATTTCGGATGCTCAAGTTAGGTGGGACACCCTGTATAATATAGGCGATCAGATGTTTTATATTTATATGCACATACTTTAAATTGGCGATCGACCTAGACATTTCATTTACAGTAATGTTATCTATTCTTACTTAAAAATTGTTTCTCTTCGCGGGTGCTAATATTGTGCAGAATAATTGTCCGCTTGAAATATTGCACGAATATCTCACAAATTATTAATAGCACAAGGCAATAGTATGTTTCTTAAAATATGAACATAAACGTGTTGATCCATTATGCCCTGTCAATTACCCTTTCATGTTAAACATTCGTTTATTGTTATTTATAACAGATTGATTATAAACAAAGGGGGAAGAATTAAACCCTGTATACTATTAATCTGCATGCATCTCAAACTTTTATAAACAATTTGATATCTTTCAAAATAGTTTTGACATATTTTCTGACATTTTTGACATATTTTCTGACACCTTTGACTGTTGGCACGTTCCATGACATATCTTCTTTGAAAATCTTCTACTTATCTCTATTCATAATGCCTTCCATCAGATCTAAAAGGATTAAATTTTCGTTCGTTATTAAAAAATACTTCATTCCATTGTCGATTAATGCCAATTCATTTAGACTGCGACCAATCGTAGAAATTCATATGAAATTTTGCTAAAGTGACTGAATATTTGCAATTGTTTTATACTAAACGTTTTCAGAGTAGTGATTCCTTGCACGATTTCCATTTTTAATGCAATTTTTCGTGTTCTACTGAAACGAGTTTTATTCTCAATGCTATCTCTACCTAAGCCATCCACGTGTTTTATGACTCAATAACAAGCATTAACTGACACACCCATGCAGTCAGCTGTGTCACCAAACATCATCCTATTTAATTAGAAGTCACCGAGTTCCTTTCTGATGGCCAACTGTAATACGTTGCTCTTCTTACTCGTTTCTGCTGTTAGCGTATGCAATATAATAATAAAAATACAATAGTACTTAATAGTATAAATAGTAAGTACTTAAGGGGTAAGCCTGGTGTAAACGTCTAATAGTAGAGGAATCTTTAGGAATTTATTATAAAGAAGATACTGAACTAATTTCGTTAAAACTTGAAGGATACTTTACCTTACAATTACACTATATAAAAAAAATTTTGCTGTCATGAAAAATCCACAAATATTACAGATATAGATTCCTTCCATTCGAAATGAAAAAAACAAAAAGCATTCTTTAATTTATGAGTGTACGCACAGCACGAATCTATTTTTAAACTTGAAAAATGCAGAACTGACAAAATAATGACAATAAAAAAATCAATATTTTCAAATTAAAAGTACTAAATAAAAAATTGCTAATAAAGTTAAATACGTAAGTTCATGGTATGAAAAAGATGTTAAAGAATATGTACAGGGTGTAAAGAAAATTGTAAAAGAAACTTCCTGCCAAATTCATTTCAACCTTGAAAATTAAGGTTCAACTTTTTTAAATCCTATTTTATTCTACTCGTCATGAGGATGAAAAATGTCAAATGAACCATGGGTCGCAACTCAACCGTTTTCTTGCAATAATGATGTTAATATTTTGCATGGGTTAGGTTTGCACGGGTTAGAGCGAGAGAGTGAGAATGACGCATGACCCCTAAAGGGTCGCGATGGGACGCAAGACCATCGCTCCCTCTCTCTCACTCTCTTGCTCTACTCTGTGCTAATCAATGTAAAATATTAACCTCATTATTGCAAGAAAATGGTTGAGTTGCGACTCATGATTCCTTCGACACCCTTTATCCTTATGATGAGTAGAAAAAAAATAGGATAAGAAAAAGTTTGACCTTAAATATTCCAGGTCAAAATGAATTTCGACTCTCTGTCTAGAACCACGCTATAGTAGCCCTGACATTGATTTTTTATACATCCTGTACATGCAAGATCAAATCGGTCAATTGAATGTTTTTTTAGTTACACCACCCGGTATATTTGACGAGCTGCACATATGTCCTTATTATGTATAATAATATTTATGGACTCTTCACAATAACAAAAGTTTTACAAAAATTCACGTATCTTCAAATAAGTAAAAAGTTACCTTCAAATGCTGAATACAGTAATATCTCGAAATAAGGCACAACTTTCTGCTTCGAAATAAGACAATTCCTATCCCCCCCTTTCTTTGTTTGAAGTCGCCGCGCTCACCGAGAAATCGGATACCGAGAGAGAGGCGTGAAGTCGTAAATCTTTACGGTCGAGCGAACAGTGACGTTTCTTCGGCTCCGCCGAGGAAGTAATCCGTGCCACCAATCGCGACGTAACACACAACGAAACAACTGTTATATGGCGGTTGTTTCCTCACATCTGATAACTAGATTTCCCTAATTATTAAAATAATAGTCAAATAATAAGAGCGTGTGTGACATGGAATTAATGAATGAGAGCGTGCTTCATTCATATGATTCTACCTGCTCCGGAATCGCTTAGGTTAAAACGAGAGGGCATGTCATATTCTATCCTCTAAAGTATCACATTTCGCGTCGACGGAAGCCTTTAATATATTGCCGCTATCTCGAGCCCCTCGCTCGTAAACCGTGTTCGCTCACGGCCCCTTCGGGATCAAAGTCATGCCGAATAGTCTAGTGATTCGATATAAGGCACTGGCCGATCCCGAGCCAGTGCCTTATTTCGAGACATTACTGTACCTTATTTTCTTTTTATATACGTGTGCAACTTACATTTTGACTGGCCCACGTAATATGCAGCTTACGTTTATGGCATAATATTACATCTTCTTATTCAAAGATCATTCGCATATAAATATAAAATTGTACCAATAATGGGTGAAGGAATCTAAAATACCAGGTGCAAGCTGTGCTGAATACATAAACGTTTTCCAACTGGTGGACGCATTGCAACAATAATGAATATGTTAAACATTTTTCTTTATTTTCATACATATCACGCGCTCCTAGTTCTTAATATAATCTTGTACGAATCGTGTATACACTACAGGATGTTCTGCTACTTCATGCAAATATTTTAAGGTTCAATTGCTGATGCAATTTTGAACATCTGTTTCCTCTGCTAAAATGTTGGTTAAGGCCTCGTTTTTGAATTATGGATGAAAAACACTGACCAATCAGAGCGCGCGGGGTTAGCCGAGAAGGCGTTAAGACTGCGGTTCAGCATATGACGATCTTCTCTCGGCTGAGTGTGCGCTCTACGCGCGCTTTGATTGGTCAGTTTTTTCGTTAATAATTCGCAAACGAAGCTTTAACCAACATTTTGGCAAAGGAAAAATTTCTTCAGAATCGCCTCAGCAATCACCCCTTAAAATATTTGCATGAGATAGCGAAACACCCTGTATACAGTTCAATTGGAAATTCTCACTCTCAGTGTTCATACAGTTAGTATTTTTATTTTTAATGTTTTAAATTATTTTTAGTGCTTTTTTTGTATGGAGTGGACTTTTGCGGAAAATATTCTTTTTTTTTCAGCAAACAGTGTTCCTCATTAATATAATTTTCAATCCGCTTTGAAACAGGAATTAAAGAGACATTGTTGTTAAGTTGTAATTAGCACAGATTAGAAATAAATAAAATGTTTTTTTTTATTTTATCTAAGGAGAACGTCAAGTTTGCGCCGCCAGGCGAAGACCCTCTGTATCTTGCAAATTGCACGGTGTTTTAGATAAAGCTACCTTCCTAGCCGTACCATTGTCCATCAAAGTGTTGATTACTGTTGATGCAAAATATCACGGACGATCAAGCGAATAGTTCAGATGACTGATATCGAAAAGGAAACGGCCAGCAAGATAACTTATCACTTATCGCGTATTGGGTGAATTTAAATTCTACCCAGATAGTAGTCGTTGCGACAGATGTAGTTAAGCCGGTAGAATACAACGCAAACTTGATCTATAACGTATACACTACTCGTATATTAACAGCAAAACAGGTTTCCTCGATAAACACCGAAATAATTCCCCTTTGTCGATGATGAAACGTTTTACTTTCACTCTTCAACGAGTATTCGAATCTATGATATAATACTATCTACAGGCTGTATGCTACAGCACGTAAGATCAACTGGGTAATGATAAAACGTGTCCGAAAGCCCTTGAAATTTAAATGACATGCGGCGGACTCGGCCTTGTTCGTTACGTACAAACGCATATCAAAGCTTTTTACCCATTCTCTGTCCAGCCAAGAGCCAACCTCTTTTGCGCATGGGTCCGTCTTTTTTCTCCGTCTTACCGCCTGCTTACACTTCCTACCTACTTTGTCCGCTGTAGTGCGAGCTGCGCAGATCGGTCGAAAACTCGCCCACACGTGGGTTTACTCTCAGCTGGGACGGAGAATAGATCTGTTTTTTTTTTCATCTGGAACTGTTAGACTGATAACCTTTAGAAATTATAGTTAGCAAAATTCAAATCTGACATGTACAGGCTTAATTAGTCGTTTCATTTTCCCTTTCTTACATTGCGTCGTACTTTCGAATGTAATAACAGAAACATTAACTTTTTATTCGTTAAAAATCACTGTTTAAAACGTACATAATAAGGATACGCGAAATTTCAATGCTTGATTTTATACTGTGAAAAGTCCTATATTATGAAATATAAATAGCACTATTAACTATTTTAATTAACTAGGTTAACTACTAATTAATAGCACAAAAGTGATTTGTTTATAGTGTATAATATAATATTTAAAGAATACTTTTATATATTATTTAAATAGCATATTGTATATGTGGCTTGGTGCTAGAAGTACCAATGTCATTATTTATGAAGTTGAGATATTAGCACTAAAAGATATGTCATAAAACTTGTATTCAATGATTTTTCTAACACAGAACTTTCTACTGTTTCATTATAGTTATTACGTAGAACTTGAAATTGTTGACCTTTATATAGATCATATAATTGTTTACAAACTCAATACCGGGTTTAACTCATACTTGCAGAAATATGACAATATATGTTCTCCACTTCTTACACTAAGCCACAGATATTATATGATAATATTTGGAACAACTAGAAATATATTTGACTAAAGATCAAGTCGGAATATAGCATTCATGTTTATAATAATCATTTCGCTGAAAATAAGTACGTGTGATAATGTAATAATAAGTGTCAAGAAGATATTATCATGTTACGTCATAATGTAACAAATAAGTGTCAAGTGTAATAACAAGTCAATAACACTTGTTAGAAAAACAATTGTGAAACCTATTTTATTGAATGGATTCTCTAACGCAGGTTATTAAAGGCTGTACAGAATATCATCAAATTGCAGGAAGAAGATAATTGTGGCCATTAAATGGGTGGAAAATTTTGATACACGTTTTGGCGTAACAGGAATGACAGTTGACATTTCGAGATTTATGATTTATGGACATTTAATTGACTTTCTACGTGTCAAACGGTCGTGTTTATGAATTTCATGAATTTTTGGAGTTTAGGTTTAGTGAACACATTTCACCATACACCATTTTCCACATTTCAAAAAGTTCTTTGTTAAAGAACGTTATAATATAATATATTTATATACAGAGTGCGCTAGATAAGGTGTCGCAAGCTATTTTCTCTTTTTTAATATAATGGACAGGAAGGCTATTAATTTAGCGCAAAAAGAATTTTGAAGAAGTGCTAAGAAGCAGAGATCCGATCACAACTTTTTTTTTAATGGAAGAGTGCATTAACTTTTTGGGTGTGTTGTACTAAATCGTATCGGCCAAATTGAGCCAAGTTTGGCCGTCAACATGCAGCGCCGCCATAAAACCTAAATGGCGATCAACTGTTCGCAGCGTACGTTGTATTGAACTGGCGGCTCACGATTTTGGGATTCGTGCAAAGAGAAATTCGTCCAAGTGAAGTGTTCTATGTTCTCCTACGGCTCTGAGAAAAGCCACTAGTTCGATACCCTTGGTTCAAACGGTTAAAGATGGCTGCGTGTTGGGAACCAACGAACCGCTGCGATAAGTTGATGCCATTTAGGTTTTAATGTGGCACTGCATGTCGACGGCGCAACTCGGCCCGATTTTGACCGGCGTTGCTGCCATTGGTCTCGCTAATGGCAACCTAGTGGCTGTTAGAGTAATTGTTAATATGAATTGTGCATGAATAAGGGATGATCAAAAGAAACACGTTTCGCGATTAATTATGCATTGAATCATACTAACATTTAAACGCAGTTTCGCTATTATTTGCCCCCCCCCCCCTTGGCACTGTTTCGGTCAATCTGACCCGAAATCGAACTTTAACATTAAATAACTTTCTAACAAAATGTCCGATTTCAATTAGGCTTTATCGCTTTTATCAACACTGTTTGAAAAATGTATGTGGTAAATGCGTTAGATGCTGTTTTGTATGAGATACGTGTACTTGTTAGTCTGGTATTGCTCAGGACACTTTGACCCAGATTAAGGGTTTGCTTGCCTTTTTTAGGAAATGAACATGTGTCTTTAGATAAGTAATGTATTATTTACCTTATTTCCCAAGAATTTTGTATTAGCTATTTATAATTCATGGGTAAAATGTGAACATTATGTGAATAAATGTAGTAAATGTGGTAAATGCGGTAAATGCGGTAAATGTAATAAATGTAATAAATGTAATAAACAATGTATAAATATGGAACAAATGTAAACACTAATAATTCCCATTGCATTAATACCGACGTTCACCGTCATTATATTCATGCTTCGAGTAACAATAGCAGACAGGTGTTTATAAAACAAGATATACACCTTACAAGCGTGCTACAACAAGAACATAAACGACTTTTACATTGACGATAAACGTTTATTAGGCTTAACGTATACATTGCGTTTCCGCCTTGAAAAAAATCGTTACGCTGTTCCTATTCCTTTCTTGATACGCGGTCCGTTGTTGTTTCGCAATTATTGAACACAAGCACTTTCCCGCAATAGATATCCGAATGTTGTAACTTTGTTCGAGAAAGTAGTGATAGTACAACTAATTGTCGTTCTTGGCTGCGGCGACAGTAATTGGACGTGGAAACAGAAAAAAAGAAGGAAAGTGTAATGTGGTGAATTTTAGTCGACGAATAAAAATATTAGATAATGCTATAATTATAAAGACAACACAATAATAAGAACAACAATATTATTAAGTAAATAATTAAATAAGCAGTAACAATTGAAGGGTTGGACGTAAGAACAAGGTAGCTCTACTTTTTACTAATTTTACAGGAATCAGAAAACTGTTTAAAATATTAAGAAGGTAAAAAATACAATAAAATTTCAATTTCGACAAAAATTGGGGCTGGCTGGTTCCTTATCCAACCTTCTAACTATTGATAGCAATAATACCACTTGAATTGTATTATAAGTAGGTATGTACTACAACGCATAAAGTACCTTGCGATAGATTACTAAATAGCGTAAAGGACAACATTGACAAATAGATTGTTCACTGTTATTGAACTTGACCCCCTCAAGATACTAACAATTAGCGGAACTATATTTTTAAAAAAGTTGCAGCTAAATAAAAATGTAGTTAATAATCTTAATAGCCACTAGGTTGCTATTAGCGAGACCAATGGCAGTGAAACCGGCCAAAATCGAGCCGAATTTCGCCGTTGACATGCAGCGTCACATTAAAACCTAAATGGCGATCAACTGATCGTAGCGTTTCGTTGGTTGCTAAACCGCAACGAACTTTAATTGTTTGAATCAGGGCTATCGGCTTTTTCTCGAAGCCGCAGGAAGACATAGGAGAACGTCTTCTTTCATACCCACTTCATTAAGGCGAATTTTTCTTTGCACGAACTCCAAAATCGCGAGCTGCCAGTTCATTACGACGTACGCTGCAAACAGTTGATCGCAATTTAGGTTTTAATGTGGCGCTGTATGTCGACGGCCAAACTTGGCTTAACTTCGGTCGGTGCAAGTGTTGACCTGCTTGACTTGGATATTAAGGGTATTTTTATCGTTTTTAAAAAGTTGGAGTCCTGAAATTATGAAAGCAAAAGAATAGTGAAAGTAACAGTAATAGTGCAGGGCGTCCCGCTACAGATTGCAAATATATTGAGGGATCGTTCTATGGGCTAAAGTAAGACGAAAAAGAGAATGCATTTTTTTGTGTTAGGTTTCATTTTCGAGAAAATTGAGTTTGAAAATTCAATCGGTCAAAAAGTAGGTTATAATAAAACCGATACAACCGAAAATTTTGAAAAAAAAACTGGAAGGAGAGTGATTCATCATGTCAAAATATGTCGAAAACGAAGAATAGAATTTGTTCGTTCCACGCTTCGTTTTCAAGGAAATTGAATTAGATTTTAATGTGGCGCTGCATGTCGACGGCCAAACTTGGCTCAACTTCGGCCGGTACAATGCGTTGACCTGCTTCACTTGGCTATCAGGGAAGAGATGTTATTCATTTCTCTCCTATCATCATGTATTTTAGTTCCAATAATACAATTATAAAATGCACTTGCAATTCTTTTTCTTTTAAATAGAGCTGTATAATCTTTTCGGTATAAGTCGGGTCCAAAGGTTCCTCGGATTCTGCGTATAAAAGTGTAAGGGTTAGATGACCGAAAAGCGTGAATTATTCATGAGGCATTTCAACATTCGTAGTAAAACTTACCTTGTGGTCCTGTTCACGTTTCCCAACTAGTTTTACGTCATAGGAGGTGTTCGATATACCGAGAATTATTTATTTTTCGGTCATCTAACTTTTATGTTTTTACACGCAGAGAAATTCAAGGACTCGATGTAACGTAGAAAAATATACATATAATCCGATGAAAAAAAATGCAACTAAATTTTGTAACTGCACCGATATACAAAAATTTATACTTTTCGAGATAGTGCATGTTAAAAAGTTATTTAATAAAACTTTCTTCCCTGTCACTGGAGCGATATTATTAGAGTAATTATGCAGAATAACAGAGCCATCTTCGATTTCAATGACCTTGAACTATGCCGTTAAGGTTATTATCTCTTTTAATAGTAACTCTTTTGACTTCCAAGATACTTACAAAAAAAGTTAGTTTAAAACTAAAAGAGTGTCCAGTATAAAGTTATCTCTCGTTTACGTTTTCTACTTTTCTCTTTTAGTGTACCAGATGTTCGCAAAAGTGTAATTATTACTATGTATTTTTGTTTGCTAGTATTTGTTTATTAGTATTCGTCTAGTTTACTAAAAGACTATACTAGAAGACTAAAAGATAAAGGCTGTAACGTAGGTTAGTAACCTAACCTAATCTAACCCGTAGTTTGGTTAGGTTTGTAACTTGCGTTATTGTATCTTTGTCTTTTAGTCTTTTAGTATCAGCCCTAACCAAAGACTATATTAGCAAAGCAAAAGACATAGTGGTAAACATATTCTTGCGTATATCTCGAAAGCTAAAAAGAGTACGTCTATTATAGAGGGTGTTTAAAAAACCATTCAATAATTATATGGTGCATAGAACACACTGTATGTAGTGGGTAAAAAAGCTTCAGTAAACATAGGTTGAAACTCAACCGTTTCTGAGATATTATACATTTTTCTAAGTTAGCATCATGATTGACTTGCTGGCTTTTATGCACTGCATGCGATGTTTCAAATTCGCAGCAACATAGCAACCATTGATTAGCAATGTGTTGCTGTCAATTGGCCAACGGATGCAATACCTAATTTAATGAAAATATTCACGCATTTGCGTCAGAGTTAGGTTAGGTGATGTTTGGGGGGGGGGGGGGTAGGCGAAGTTCGTCAGTAATGCATGCAAATGCGTAAATTTTAAATGTGCATCGGTAAGGTAGATTGACAATATTGTCATCTAGACCAGATCACAACAGAACAGACTAATCAGATTACATACAGAAAGTAATATGGCGTCATAATGACCTGCAAATTGCGCAAAAATGCTCAGCTTCATATAGGCAGAACTTTTGAACTACTGGATTCCTAAACTTGAAACTTATAATTCTAGATTCTACTCCTCGCATTCAACCGAATAGTGGAAAGAAAAGTCCATAATTTTTGGTCCCCCAGAGTGAAGTGCAGTCATAATCTTGACTAATGTATCATTTGTTATAGTATAGCTATTACAAAAAGAAACTAAGTGTGCCAAAATTTTTTGACCGGCTGTATGCTCCATTGGTCACGACAGGGTTGATATACTTCGCGACAAAGAACCGTATTCGTACGCACATACATAATATGAATGGTTTTCAAAAGTATGGGATGCAAGAGTCACATAAACGATAGCAATCGAGTAACAAGCATTTAAGAAATAAAGAAGAGCAAGTCGTAATCAAATTGAGTGATAAATGCAAGTCACGCGGAGATACCGTGAAGCTTCAAAGCGGAACGATAGGTGTAATTTTCTAAATGGTCACTTATAAAAGTAGCGGAAGAGTTTCACTGGCGCTTATTCACTGGCGCTGGGATGAATGAAAGCATAGTAAACATTTCGTCATCGGGTTCATTCATGCCGACGAAAAACGTACATGCGAAACATCTACATATGTATATGCAAACATAAATCAGCTGCTTTTTTTTTTAAACGAGCGATCTGACGGAATGATCAACATTGTATGTCTATAGTTTTGCGTGTTATACATATTTATGTTTGTTATTCCAACAAACATAATTTACATTCAGCAACGTACCAATTTAATTATGCACATATACTGACACTTTCAATATTATGGAAATAAACGCGCACTTTAAACTGAACTGAAACTTATGATTTATTAATATTAAGATATATGTATTAAAGCAATTGGAATATGTTCGTTTCAAGAAGAAAAAGCGATTTTTTTAAATACCTTTTGGCGTCGTTTATTCAGATACCCAAAGTTGTTGGTGACAATGACAAAAACAAGTGTTTATTTTAGAATTTATTAAGATTTAAAATAATTACTACAGGAAATTGTTTTAAGGCTTCGAAAAGTGGAGGTATTGATTTTTTTTTAATTTTACAGGAACTAAAAAACTGTTTCAAAAAATTAAATGAGGTAAATATGTATACAGAAAAATCTCAAGTTCGACAAAAATTTGCTGCTACCTGATTCTGGCATACAACCCTTCAACTGTAGGCGATTCTACTTTGCAAAAGGTGCAATAAACATTCATAAATAATTAGGTTAGATTAGATTAGTTAGGTTAGGTTAATAAATATTCGTAAATAATTAGTCTCAGGAGGAAATAAATCAAAGGATGTCCAGCCACTCATTTATATTAAAGAATGCAGAAGGTGTATCCTTCTTTCCTAATTCGCTTTTTAAAACTACCACACAAAATGTTCGCCACAAGTTGCTGAAAATGCTATCAAACGTAGTGCTCACTTTACACGTGGATCGATTTCAATTCCACTTCACCACCGAAATTATTTTTCTCTGCTATCTTATCTCGTGAAAATCCTCGTCACATTGTCACGCGAACATGTACATCAACACGTATGTATCTAACGATATAAGATTGTTAGCTTGTATTGCTCAACTTATACTGCTCAGAATTGAGTTGCATTAGCATGTAAATTGCCCTGCTTAGACGGTAAAAAAACTTTCAATGTCAATGAGATAAAAGCGAACGCTTGAAAAACAGCATTGAAATTTTCAGAGAAAAATGGAAATGTTCGAAGCAGATTCTTCTCGGAAGTAGGTAATTTACCAACGGCATCAGGTTGCAATTATATATTGCATTATTCGTCGGATAATTACAGTAAATGGTATGTTTATATTGCTGTCATTGTAAATTTAATGGGAACGAAATCATGAAGGCTCGTTTTTTCTTCTAAAATGACACGATTGGACAATTAGTGCAATCAGTCAAATAGAAAAAT
This sequence comes from Holcopasites calliopsidis, assembly GCA_023838395.1. NCBI lineage: Eukaryota > Metazoa > Arthropoda > Insecta > Hymenoptera > Apidae > Holcopasites > Holcopasites calliopsidis. The sequence continues at coordinate 741,454 of JALHAQ010000024.1, forward strand.
GAGAGAGTAACAAATTGTACCTAAAAAACAGTTACATAACGTTCGCACAGTGAAGTACTAAATAAAGCAAATGAGAGCAAATCCTGCTTCCATGTTCTGCATGCTACATATTTACATTTCACTTCCTTAGTTGCACAACGCGTGCAGCAGGTTGTACCAAGTAACACGTGTAGCGTACTAATGATGGCGTGCGTTCCATGTTTTTGAGGCTAAAATGGATTTTCTGAAGGAAGAAAAAGGCATGATACGCTAAATGTTTTAGTCTGAATTGTGCCTGGAATTGGTGGGAAATTAATAAGATATATGAAACGAAATGCTCGTTTAAAAAGAACAAGTATGTGAGTAAATCGGCACGTGAGAAGTGTGAATGTTATTTATTTAAATTGCTTAAAGTGTAAAGTGTAAATGTATCAAGTTATTAGGGTTACTTGTATAAACTGACGAGTATATATAAGTACAATTAATTTTTTAATGAATGCCTACTTCCGACATTTACTATTTCTGGTATTTAAGAAAAACGAAAACTGAAAACATAATTAACGAGGCATAAGAAGTTTTTGTCGAGTTCAATAAATTTCACGGTATCCTGTTTATTTGTATACACATATACATAAGTAACATATAGGCATACATACATACGTACGTAAACAAAACCTAAATGAAGAGCTTGGACACGATAATTCAAGTGTCGCGAAGTGTGCGTTGCTGAGTAGATGTTCTATGCTTGCACCGCTTCGCGTGACGCTTCCGAACCCCCCACTTCTGCGTGACACTCCCGAATCCCCCACTTCCGCATGACGCTCCCGAATCCCCCACTCTCGCGTGATGCCGCGGCACCTGCATTCCCGGAGTAGAGGGTAGCTCTCTTTTCCAATGAGAAAAATGCGTGTGCCCTACTTGCGTTCTTATTCGCGTCCGTACCAGTGAACTTCTTCTCAGCCATGCATAATATGTAATTCACGTTTTTTATCTTCGAGGTAAACAGTCCAAAATTCTTAATGATGAATGTAGAAAGTTTACTCAGCTCTCACGTGTTTTCCATAGACATAGAATAACAACATTTGCATCGTCATGAGCAGTTGCAAGGAAGGACCATTTGGTCAACCGTCACGTACTGGGATATTTTAAGCAGTTTACTTGACACTAGATAGAGTAATAATCTTTTCGGTGAGCGTAACGCGAAAATGGAAGGAAAAAATATTGAAAACCCATATGCTATTAAATTCTATATGAAAATTATCGCAAGGGCTTTTACAACCTATATTTGGGCTTCAAGGCTAGAATAAAAATATCATCTACATTATTAAAAATGTACATTTTACATGTTCTTTGTATGAAACTTTTCACTCTTTCCGACGAAGAGAATTATTTTGCTCGAAGCTTAACTTTAATCTTTAATGTAATAGCGTAAGAAATGATGAGTATATCTTACGGTGCGTTTTCATGTCTCTAATTTATTCATCTGTAAGCTTTGAAAAGTGTGACTACAGTAAACTCTCTCTAAATGAGCAAAAAAATCGGGACCCAAGTCCGTCGCTTACGTTGTAGTGAAAGCAATTTTTGGTTGAACACGTACTATTCGTGTTCAGAATAAAATCTCCTGTAAAGAATGCGGGTCTGATTGGCCAGATTCCATTAGAGCCGAATTCGAACCAATTAGATATCTGCATCGCTCACGTATGTTATATTAATGAAGGTGTACATAACCTAACAGGCTCGAGCTTCTGGCGTTGCACGTGGGAAACGCTGCGTACCCGTCTTACCCTTGTACTGCCTCAGGAGACTTCATTTTAGACGCGTATAGTACGTATTGCATCATTGGGGCCGAAGGGTGAAGGGGAAACTGCGATGGGGATGACTACCGTTCGTGACTGGTAACTTGGAATCTGAGGGGCATGTTGAGGCTAGAATGGAGAAGGGCAAAACAAATAGGTTTCGCCCCTTGGCGCTCTGAAATCAGTTGCCAAGTTGGCAGCCATAAGCAGCACCAGTCACTTAGACTGTAGATCACCTTGGTCAGTTAGAGAGAACGCCTGCCACGGATTTAATCTTAAGATCTTCATAAGTATTTACGTATTTCATCATGACGCATATACCAAGGTGCAATTAACTACAATCCGACGTATGAAAAAACGTGGAAGTGATAATGTGATGACCTACATAGCTCGATATTATGGACGATTAATAGTAAAGAATGATAGGAGTTGCATCAAATGTGGGTTATCGTACCGTTCATCAAATATTAACCCAGATTTTTGGTATTGTCAACGTCACCGATACATGTTTGCTGCATCACGACAATGCTCCTTATCACGTTCCGCTATTCGTGAATGAATTTCTAGCTTCAGAGAAAATTCTAATGACACTACATCCTTACTTTCAACATTTCAAATCCTGCGTCCTTTTTTAATGTTCAAAATGAACACTTGTTCAAAGAGGGCAGAATTTTTGTGCAATTAGAAATATGTAATGGAAAGTCGTGATCGATTGGGTTAGTATTCTTCCAAACGCGGATTAGTATTCCCCGAAACGAGGCATTTTTTTGAACGATTAAGTCAATTGTTTAACGTTTCTTATTGTAATTTGTATAAACTGTATGCATCTGATGCAGGTGATATATTTATAGAAATTTCTTATGGCTGTTAAAAAGCTTCCGATAAACCAAGATCCAATCGAAGAGTCATTTTTATTACATGTTCAAAGGGTTAAATTATTGCAGGATTAAATTTTATAATTGCGGTAGGTCCACGTAAAATATTATTGTTTTACACTTAAATCTAGCGAAGAGGACTTATGGGATGATCTAATAAAGATTGCTAAACTGAATTCTGCACAACCCTGATAGCCAAACTATTCGAACAAGATTTTGGCAAAGCTTGCTATGAAGTTTTATTGACAAAGTGGCTACAAATTCGATACAGTATTTGATATATTCAATGATATTAATAAACAGACAGCAAAAATATACCGTCTGTTGAAATAAGTTATAAGCAAATTGGCGGTTAGGTTATATTACAACTGTTGCTGTCGATTGGCACGCAACTGGTTTAACCCTACATAAGAAACAGTGATTGATATTTTTATACAATTTTAAAAATCGATGACTGGTGTAATTAATATGTTATCCAAAAGAATTGTTCAATCTACACGTGTATAAATCGGTACATGCAGACGATAAGGACTAATTGTTGCATATATTATTAGACAGTACTTAGTGCGTCTCTAATAGCTACTAGCTAGACTAATGGCAGGAACACCGGCCAAAATCGAGTCCAGTTTCGCCGTTGACATGCAGCGCCACATTATAACCTAAATGGCGATCAACCTTTCGCAGCGTTTTGTTGGTTCCCAACACATGGCCATCTTTAACCGTTTGGATTAAGAGTATCGAACTAGTGGCTTTTTTCTCAGAGCTGCAGGAGAACATACAACACTTCACTTGGACGAATTTCTCTTTGCACGAACCCCAAAATCGCGAGCCGCCAGTTCAATACAATGTACACTGCGAAGCCGTGATCACCATTTAGGTTTTATAGTGGCGCTGGATGGCAACGGCTAAACTTGGCCCAATTTGGCCGCTACAACGTGTTGACCTGCCTAGCTTGACCATCAGGGGTATCTCTGATACGAATTAACAGTTTCAAATTACTATAATAGTAATTACTATATAGTAATAAATTACTATAATAACTCTCAAATTATTGATCACATTTCAATATAACAGCCTTCATAGCCAAGTCGAACCTGTTGCGTACCAATCGACAGCCAACAGCTGTAATATAACCTAGCCTCCAATTTGCTCGCAACTTATTTCAACAGACACCGCTATATTTTTGTTGTCAATTTATTAACATCATCGAATACATCAAATACTGTATCGAATTTGTCAACAAAACTTTGTAGCAAGCTTTGATGAAATCTTGTCTGAACAGCTTGGTTATCAGAGAGATACAAGATATCAGACATTGAATCATCTTATCTGACAATTGCAAACGTTAATAGATAATTAAAAACCTTTGTCTGAATATTTAATAGACGATCATAAAAGTTAATGATTAGTGTAAGTACATCATCCCATCTTGATGAGAAAAACTTAGTCGATGGAAGAGTTATCCAATGTCTATTGCTTGCTTTGTATGCATACATTTATACCCACACAAGATACTGTATAGCATGACCGCTCAATGACCTTAAATAGACGAATGAAATATTAAGCGTTAAAAGATTATTAATCCGAATGTTCTGGCTCATGAGTCGGATGACATTAGCATTCGTCATCAGACAAATGTTTTAATTAGAACTAATACTGTTTAGTGCTGGACCAGTATACAGGGTTGCTCGCTTAAAACAGGCTGCCTATCCTTCCAATTTGTGATAATATGAGAAATATTAAAAATTACAAAGAAGCGTCATTTACTTATATGAAAATGTTTCTTCTGATAATTCGCCTCTTGAAACCACTTTTCAATTACGTAAGAAATGATTCTCGTATTATCACAGATAGAGAAGATATTTAGGTGACCTGTTTTACGCGAGACACACTTCGTACTGATATTAAATAATTAACAAAAAAACTTAACATCCTGATATATTATACTGAACCAGTATTTCTTGTTCCACTTTATGGAATATAAAGAGAAATATATAAGTGATATTGTAATAGTAAATACATGTACAAAGTGGAATGTGATTTAAAATCATTGGTTTTTATTATTATTGTGCAAATAAAATTATTTGGAGTCAAATTACAAAATAAATCGGAATAAAATGATTTCTTCCATGACTTCGTTCTTACAAAATATTTTGATTCGGAAAATTAAATTAGGGTGCAACGAGAGACTGTTCAAAAACTGTAACTGGTTTTCGTAAAATTATTCGTTTTTTATTGCGTTACACTTCTCACTACAGTGGCTCACATGTTTTGGTAGATGAATGGAAAGTATGCATTAATTTTAATGACTTATTGTTCCGTTTATCAATTCAAATGAATGGAAAATAAATTGTTTTTTAGCTTCCTTTCTTAAGACAACTTCGTAAACAAAATTTGAAAGATTTTCGATATTTCGGTTGAATTCGACAATTTTGACTAATCGCAGTATTAACATTTGGAATACGCGATTGGTAATTTCTAATTCCTCTTATCGATTGTAACGAAGTTAATCAACTTATGACAGATGTAGGTGCGTTCCATTCATGAAATTTATTCTGGCAGTCTAAAGTCACTTGAAGGTCATCATATCAAATAGGATTAAATATGTCTTTTTACGAGCTACATCACACTCTCAATGAAAATGCAGGTACATACGTAATTTTTTCACGAGAAAGTCAATGTACTTTGCCTTTGTAAAGTTGTAAAGTGCTTTTTGTATACTGTTGGCTAAAAATATCGCCACCCCCAATTAAAACAGAATGGCTTTTTTTATAATTGAACCAAACGACTTGAGTAAAACCGGTACAAACGGATATTTTAGAAAGTACTGGACGGAGAGTGATGCTTTATGTCAAAGTAAGTCGAAAATGAAGAATATAATTTTTTCATACGATGCTCCGTTCCCGAAAAAATTCAGTCTGAAGGGAGCCAATTTATGCAGATTGTGGTTACTTAACCGCAAATTCAATTTTCTTGAAAACGAAGCGTGGTACGAATAAATTTTATTCTTCGTTTGCGACTTATTTTGACATAATGAATCACTCTCCTTCCGTTTTTCCTTCAAAATTTTCGGTTGTATCGGTTTTCTCACAACTTACTTTTTGATCAATTGGATTTTCAAACTCAATTTTCTCGAAAATGGAAGCTCACACAAAAAAATGCATTATTTTTTTCGTCTTACTTTAGTTCATAGAATCACCCCTTAAAATATTCGCATGTTGTATCGGGACACCCTGTATTATTACTGTTATTTTCACTATTCTTTTTTTCATAATTTCAAAGTTCCAACTTTTGGAAAACGCCAAAAACAGCCCTGATAGCCAAGTCAGGCGGGTCAACACGTTGTACCAGCCAAAGGTGAACTAAGTGTGGCCGTCGACATGCAGCGCCACATTAAAACCTAAATTGCGATCAACTTTTTGCAGCGTACGTTCTATCGAACTGGCGGCTCTCAATTTTAGGGCTCGTGCAAAGAGAAATTCGTCCAAATTTAGTGGGTATGAAAGAAGATGTTCTCATATGTTCTCTAGCTTTGAGAAAAAGTCGCCAGTTCAAAAGCCATGATTCAAACACTTGAAGTTGGTTGCGTTTTAGCAACCTACGAAACGCTGCGATCAGTTAATCGCCATTTAGGGCATAAAGTGGCGCTGCATGTCGCCGGCCAAACTTGGCTCGATTTTGATCGGTGTTGTTGCCATTAGTCTCATTAATGGCCACCTAGTAGCTATTAGGGACGATATCTAGTAAACCAGCATTCCATCTTCCTGTAAAAAATTGAAGTCGCTCGGTGCAATTATAAAAAAATTATCGTGTTTTAGGGGGCTGTAGGAATACTTTTGGCCAACAGTGTATTTATTTTTAATTCTATTCATTTATGCTGTTACAAGGGTAGCTTTTTGGTGTATTGGTTTTAATTTTTAGCAGCCACAGGTGTAAACTTGAAGCACAGAGCTTATGGAAAAAAGGTGTATGCGAGATGAGAAGTCAACAGTCATAGGAAACTTCATGACCGTTTCGCACGAGTTGCGCACGTGATTAGTTAATTAGATGACGTACGTACGTACACATACACGTAGGCGTGTAAGAACTTGTGACGTAGGAGGACCAAGCCAGTGCATGTCGTACTGTTCATCATATTATTGTTCATCACATCAGTAGGTATTAGATAAAACCAACAAATAAAATGAATGGAAAGGGTGTCCCAAGTTATAATAACAACGCAAGAGATGTAATAGCTTTGTTAGCTAGGAGACTATAGATGGAAATAATTTTTGATAATGCATAATTTGTTAATATAAAGTTATTGCAAAAAAAATTACATTTGTCAATACTTTCTTGACCCATTGCATTTCATTATGTACTTGATGCTTACACACACAAGAAATACTATTCATATCGTGCTGGAAACGGACACATTTTTTTGTATATATACCGAAAGTATGTGTTACAAACATTATAAAAATGTAAATGTAAAAGTGCTAACAGAAGCTTATATGAGCTTGACAGATCAACAAAGACGGAAGAAAAGGCAGGGTAAGAGAATGACGAAACTGTCCGTTCAAAATAAATTATCTTTATTGTATAAAAATACATTATAACAAGCTAACGGTGCATAATAATTTATTTCTATATGAGAAAGATAATTAGTTTTGTATAGACGGTTTTGCCATTTTCTTCTCCTCATTTTTCTTCTATCCTTTCTTCCACCTTCGATCTTTGTGACACATACTATCGTGTATACATGAATAAGAAATTATGCGATTTCATCGTGAGTTGGATAGTACTCCTCGCTAGTTAGAGTCAGGAATAGTGGTAGTGTTTTAACTAAACGCAATATAAGAATCATTTACGGTCGAATATTCGGTTTTGAAGGCAAACAAAGTATAGTATTTTTATGATAATAGGATATTAAATAAGATTGAAAGTTCACTGCGATCTATTGTAAGTCCTGAATAAAACATTACAAGCATATTCGATCATCAATCATTGATATAAGTCAGGAGTTGAATAAATTTGATCATCATGCTGTTTTGTGAGTTCTCTTAACGATTTCCGAAGAACTCTCCCCACCCTCTACAAATATTGATGACTCATTATTCTTAAAAAGATCGCGATGGACTTCTTTCGTATGCAGGATTTGCAAAGTATAAAATAGGCGTGCATTTCAACAGATACGATGCGTACATTTTACCTCTCAAATCGTTGTTATATAGGTATAATTCGTTAACTACACGTTTATCATTTCTGCGATTCATAATGTTTCTTTAACGTAATGATTTAACAAACATGATTTTACTAAACAGTACAGGTATATACAAGGTGGTCCTGAAAAAAGTGTTGGTACATATTAACAATAAGGGATTCAGGTCCGACCAATTTGATCTTAAAACGTGTTCTCAAGTACATCATTTTGAACAACTTTTTCCTCATGAATGTTTTGAATAACTTTTGACTATCTATATAGTCAAAAGTGATTAATACATATATATAATATATACATATATATAACCGTCGCAAAGTGGCCCCGAAACCCGCTTTTTGTGGCACAAAGTCAATTTTTCAAGTTTAATACATTGAACAATTTTTTTGCTATAAAGTGACAATTCTTCAAAGCTACCATCAATGCAAAATATATATACATATAACCGTCGCAAAGTGGCCCCGAAACTCGCTTTTTGTGGCACAAAGTCAATTTTTCAAGTTTAATACATTGAACAATTTTTTTGCTATAAAGTGACAATTCTTCAAAGCTACCATCAATGCAAAATATCATTCATTTCAAATAATTCTTTGATCAGATACAGAGTTCTAAACACAAATTCATAAAATTCAAAGTAAAATTAAACGCTTTAGACATCAATTATATAATATCAGAAAACACATTTTAATGATGTAAATAATAATGGTCTATTTCTAGTGTTTAATCCAGTTTTCAGTAGTTTTCAATGCATATACAAATAGTACAAACTTTATAACAATTTAAGCTTTGAGGAGTGTTTTAAAAAATTGCTTGAAGGTGCTCGACTAGAAACTTCTTTTATACGAAAGTTTAGACAATTGTTAAAATGAATATGAAAAATTGAAGTGCTACCTTTTGCTACTTTTAGCACAAGGTAGCTAAGGTGGGCTTGTTGATTTTAACAAAGACGTTTCGGCTTATAAAATAATTACGCTCTTTCTTTACATGGTAGATCCCAATATTAAATTTGTCGTCTTGAATTTTGAATTTTTGATGTCAGATCCGCTATTAACGACCTCGAAAAACCCCAATTATGAAATTTTGAATTTCGACCGCAAAGTGCGAGTTTCCAGACCACTTAACACTGTTAGCACGATTTTTCAAACACCTCCGATGATCTAGTTAAAATCTTTCTATTAAGAATTGATCAGTATTATCTTTTCTAAAAATTTCAGTATACAAAATTCCCTAAATTTTTTATAGAGAAAATGGAGCTCGCCTTGATTTTTAAAATGTTAATATATATTTTTGACTACATAATATTTTAGCTGGTCTCGAGACAATTTTAACGACCATTATAATAAAATTTTTTGTAGTATATACTGTATTTTTTATATTATACTATATTTTGTATATTATGCTATAACCTTAAAGCTTGAAATAACGCTTAAGTAGTTTTGGCCACAAAAAACGGGTTTCCGAACCACCGTGCGTCGGCCAGCGTTAGTTTTCACGACATTTGCAAAAAACTATCGTTATCACAATAATAAATTCTACCTATAATTGTGTGTCTGCATTGCTTGCTGTTAACCCAAACGTATACACCGCGAAGGATCCCTCGCCGAGATGTCAATCGCAATAGACGATAAAAGTATTCTAGTTCCTGGTGTTTTTTTTTTTTTCTAAAAATGTCACACTAAGGTTTTTTGGAATATACGACGTGGGCGACCGGTTCACGCCGGCCGCAAAGAAAGACTACTACATGGCTTCAAGGGGGTCATGTTTTGACATTATTGCTTTTTCCGCGAATAGACGTGCAAAGGTCAGGTGAAGGTCAACTTTGTTTTTTCAAATGGAATCATATATTTTTAATTACATAGGTCGATGCCACTCGTCATTCTCCATAAAAAAAGTATTAAGGTAATTTGATCGAAAACTGATTAGTTTAACAGATATTTCAACATTAATCTAGTAGAAGTTAATATTGTGTAAGACATAAAAAGCATCAATAGAAGAGCACCGCCCTACGTCGTTCTTCGTCCTTCATATGGCAAATTCTATTAAATTAAAGTTGAAATATCTTTAAAATAATCAATTTTCAATCATGTTACGTTAATACTTTTTTATGGAAAATGGCGAGTTGAGTCGATCTGCATATTTAAAGATATATGATTCTATTTAAGGAAACAAAGTTAACCTTCACGTGACCTTTACGTGTCCAACAGCGGAGGAATCAATAACATCAAAATATACCCCCTTTGAAACCATTCAATTTTCGTCTTAAACATTTTTCGATAGGCATAATTATAGTGAGGTAAATTAAGATGTCAATATTCGATGGGTCACCCAGTACAAATGACTTGTAGTATTCCAGTATCTTATTTCGCAAATATGAAAATATGTATTATAAAGAACTACCAAAGCTGTTATGTTAGTTAAACATTTGCGATGTTAGTTGATGAATTTTACCGCTATAACAATGGAATAATGTACATATAACTTCTTTGACGACTAAATACGTTTTACTTTGTCTCGCTAATTATAAAAAAAGGACATTGGTGTATAATTTATGTGTTTCTTATAACGATTAAAAGAAATGCTCCTTCTGCTGTTTCAGTACGAAATTGACATTGTATAATGGGATCAAGGAAAATCAATATCTATCGAAGTCGAACGAGGGATACGTTAAGAGAAATACGTAAATAGTGGTCAAACTGACACAGAACGATCAAGGATAAATAACTATAGATTCACGACTGCTGCCATTAAAACACCAGAATGTACAATTGGGAACTATTTAAAACATGTGCATTCATGAACAGTAAAATGCTAAATAAAATTAAATAAAGTTAAATAAAATTTATTTTATTAATTTGCTTTCAATTGTTTTACTCATTGTCACGAGTATATAACACAAGACGTTTGGCCAATTTCTTGTACGATCTTGAAGCTTACGAAAAGTCGAAAATATGTATCTAATGTCAGATTTTGGAAAAATTATAAAAGCATCAAGATGTTTCAAATGCCAAGGAATTAAAACGATTTCTTAAGTAAAATTAACATATCTCACTGTTTGTCATTTGGGTTAAATGCCAGCGTTACAGAATCGAACAAACGGATTCCACCTAGGTCGAACTACATCCTAAGTTTTATCTATGCCTAAAAACGAAAACATCTTCATAGATTGCAACATAAAATTTCGCAACACTCCTGTTTCCCTTGATTTGTGACATACAGATTCCCAAATAGTCAACGACAAGATTTATTGTCTAATGAAGAGAATGTAAAAAATGAAGGGGATTGCAAAAGTAACATATGAATAGTATTTTTTGTTTGAAAATGATAAACCAATTAATTATTGAGGAAAATTCGTATTTTAAGATAAATTTTCATTAATTTTATTTGAGAATTATGTTAATTAAATATAATAATGAGCTGACACAAGGAAGAAAGAATTTGTCCAATACATTTTATTGTTAACACAAAAAAAAATATGAATAACGGAAGGTAAAGAGGCGAGTATAAAAACAGGTGAATAAACAGTGAAATAGACATTCTTCAAGCTTTAGGAATAAAAGGAAAGAAGAGGGCTTGTAAATAAAGCTCTTTTGAACAGAAAACTTTATGCAGAATTGCACAATTTTTTACTGAACAAGAATTAATCTTTAGCGTGGAGCGCCTTATAAGCAGGTTTCCACGCGGAAGATCTTTCGGCGCGCGAAGGTCCTCGGATCCTACTTTTTCTTTTTATCCAGACGAGCTCTACGTGTGCGCACCGAGACATTTCCATTCGCGGCAAACCAGTTCCAATCGGGCATTATACATCGCTTGTTTCGTGTAATAATAAAATAGTGCTTCCCTAATAATAAAATAGCTTCCCTGTAGTGAATAAACTACACATTGTGCTTGGTAAATTGACTGTCTCGAAGGGATAAAGAATTTTAACAAATAACGCAACAGGATCTGCTTAAATATTCAATTCGTATTTCGTAATGTAGCTGCAGTCATTAAAAATTGTCTAAACAAGTCACAATATCATAATAACGACAGTTTCGCTTAATGTTAATAACAATAATTTTGAGAATATATTTAATCTATTGATTCAACAAACTGGCTTTTACAAAATATGTTTGTATAGTCAGATTTGTCCTCCAAAAGCATAAAATCGTTTTTTACATTCAACTTGCAACACAATTTTCATTCCTTCAACATGTGGATGATGACTGATGATTAGCATGATTTAATATTTTTTTACGCTACTGCCCTTTGAAATTTCATAAAAATCTGAACATTACGCATACCATTCCTCGCTAGTAGTTTCTTGATGATAGACTTAAGCATAGTAGCCATTATGTGCAACTGCTAATGACGGAACTGTTGACTGCATTATGGATAGTGTACCGCGTGGAGGCAGATTTATGAGACAGGTTAAATGGTTTCAGCCGATGAAGAAGATGACGTGTTGGTGTAAGAGTTTGGCACAGCTTAACAAAGAGTTGAATCGAGAGACAATATAGCATCAAGAAAGAAACCCACTGATGCTGAAAAATGTAAAGAGCCATCGCCAACGGGTATACGTATAATGCTACATAATTGAATAGACTTTTATGACAAATTGATAAATTGTTTGGGGATTATGATAAATTCAAATCGGCACAAGTCACAGCCAAGATATCTCGTCTGTCGCGGGGGTTTTGCTGTAAGCGGGGCAGTCCAGGATGTGACATCGGATATATTCGTATTATGCGTTGCTAAGAAGAAATCCAAGCGTAGAAGTAGGGAAGAATAGCCACTCGAGACCGGGGGATTCGAAAACGTCACGTGAGAGTGTGGGGTTCGGGCACGCCACGCGAGAGTGGAGGGTTCGGAAACGCCACGTAAGAGTGGGAGGAGCGGGCGCGCCACGCGAGAGTGGGGGGTTCGGAAACGTCACACGAGAGTGGGAGGTTCGCGAGCATCATGCGAGAGTGGAGGCTCGAAAGCGTCGCGCGAATGTCGGAGGTTCGGGAGCGTCACGCGAGACCGGAGGACTCGGAAGCGTCACGCGAGAGTGGGAGGTTCGAAAGCGTCACGCGAAACCGGGCGATTCAAAAGCGTCACGCGAAAGTGGGAGGTTCGGTAGCGTACCGCGAGAGTGGGGGATTTGGAAGCGTCACGTAAGAGTGGAGGGTTCGGGCACACCACGCGAGAGTTTGGGGGTTCGGAAACGTCACGCTAGGCAGCACGCATAGAGGACATCTTCCCAGCAACGAATAACACACGGCAGCACCGTGTCACTTGTATGTTACGCATTTGCAGACCGAACAACAGGAAAGTTTTAACGACAGTAACCTTATCAGCCGTAGACCACAATCACAGCCAGATTGAACCAGTTCGCTAAGACATGCTTATCGACTCTGATAATCCTGTTTTTCCTCCAAAGGAAACACGTATAGAGATAAGGAAACGTTCACGATGGTTAGCCATTAGTTTTATCCGATTCCTGCGTTTCATCAAATAGTTATGGAGTGTAGTGTAAATGCACATGTGCTGAACCAATTTTTAACACTCAAGGTAATTACCACTGCTGGGGTAGGTAAACATTACATGGAAGAATGTTTCCATAAAAGTCTTTCGTATTTTGTTCAATTCCGATCAAAAATGAATACAACATCGTGAGAACATAATAGCAACATCAAACTTTCTTTAATGCAAAAACTAAAAGATAAAAGGAAAGACGTGAGAAATCACAATTGTGTCATTTTAACCATTTTGGTATTTCCACTATCAAAATGAATTAAAATCGATTTTCTAAAGCGACAATCGTCCTATGATGACAACTTTATTGTACATTTTTTATTTATTTGCACACAACGAATCACAGTCGCCCGGCACAGGTAAGTTAACGCTTCCATAGCTTAGTGACTAAACTATTCGAATTTATTAGACGGAGCGTGCTTTTGTTCCTTCTGTCATTCGACGGAAATTCATTAGCGCGTTCAGCATTTCTCATGGTAGCATTTCGAGGAAATATTGTTGCTTTTAATCTTGGCGAGGTATCTTCACAGCGCGGACAGTAAGTTAACGATGAGTAATTTTATTACATAAATATAATGATGCTTCAATGAATTTTTTTTCTAAAGAAATATGCTACATAAATTTTCATTTTTTAATCTCAATTTGTAAAGTAAGGATATTGTTGCGTTAAAAAAATGACATTCGGCCGCGGTGGAATACGAACGCGTTTGGATCGGGGCACCGGCCCAACGTCACCATGCAGTGTGACGCGAAATCCCGTCCCTGAGCGTGGGCTCTATGCGCGCTCTGAGTGACTCGTGTTTTGCGTTAATAATTCAAAAACAAAGCATCGAACAACATTTTGCCAAAGGAAAAAGTTGTTCAGTGTCACTTCAGGACTCTCCCATATCCGGCTCTTCTATGAGTTACGGGACACTCTGTGTTTAATACACTATTTCTAAGTACAGAGTTACTTGAGAGAAGTAATATTTTGGATTTCGAAGTTTTAAAGAGCTGTAACCACGTTAGAAAAAAATCTTTTCCTAATTTCCGAAGCTGAGAAATTGAGTTTTGGCTATGAAATATCGCTTTTCAGACCACTGCGCGTCGCAGGTCCTGAACAATTCGATTTCCACTAAAAAGCGCCAATCTACCTATGTTGTGAATCATATGTCGTAGTACGATGTGTAACGCACGGTGAAATTATTTCATAATTTTGATTCGTTCGGGAATGTGTCATCCGGGACAACGGTTGGAATTTTCTACAAATGTTTATAGTCATAAGACGCATACGCGACCAAGCCCGCACCTGCACACTTGAGACCCCTCCTAAAGGAAACTCAGACGCTGGGAGAGACAGATAAAATTCCTGGGAGGCGCCAGTCCTACAAGGAATAAACAGGATCCGGAAAATCAGAAGACCACCCTCGCAGCGTTCCCACGAAACTGAAGCAATTACAGTTACCCCTTCCACAATTACGAGCCCAATTTTTGAATATATAAGGACCACGAAATTCAACCAAATCGGGCTAGCCCTGGTCACGCGTTCGTTGCGTTAGTTTCGTTTGTTGACACAGACATCGCAAGTTCGGGTTAATCCCTTACGAGCAAATATCTCCTTCAGTACGTACTTACTGTTTGGCTTTCATACTTCAATCTTCGGTGAGCCCCCGTGTAATTATTATACGTAAAACCCGTGAATTCATTGTATACCGCTCAATCTTTGTAACTTCCATTTCATCTTGAATATACCAGTCATAGTTTTTCTCACAAGTCGTTGTTCCATTATACCTTCTTCTAATATATAGAAAATCCTCGATTTGAACGGGACCCACGGAGTACATCATAGCCGCTCGTGGTGTACGCACGTTACGAGTTCCTTCACCTAAACCCAACCTCAACCTGACCATCCGTGTTTATACGGCTACACACCTTCCTTGATTCTGGTGAGCCGGCTACGTGGCGCTTCACACCCGCCAAATAGTCCGGAGATCCGGAATCCTTCCATCTGCGCCTATCGGCTACCTGACGACGTCAGCTGTCCAGAGAAGCGCACTCTTTCCCTTTGCCGTGACTCTCGGCTATCCGACGCTTCACACAACCGTCGGCCAGTCCTGAGAGAACACGGACCTCTTCCCGGGTCAGTCACTCAAGATTGACCTGTTAACTTACTACCCAAGTATCAGGTGTAGCCACAAACCCTGGAATCTTTTCCCGGCCAAAACTCGCCAAGCCCTGGCTCGTAACAGATTATAGGTTCTATTACCAATGAAATATTATGAGTTTCACGATATTCTACTTGTTTACGTTGTATCGATTAAAGGAACCCAGTAACAAAGAACCGATTCTTGACACTGAAGAAGACAAGTGAAATCCAATCGCTGGCCGTACGGAAAAAAATTTGTACAGCGTATTATTATTTATCATCGGCAGAAGTTTTACTACTAGACTGCAGATTTTTATGCAAATTCATATTTTTAAGAATACAACAAAAACGGTAGAACTTCACTGGAAAATTATTTCACCTATCAGGTATTTTAAAAAGCACTATAATTTTGACATTTTGTATATTTTTTCATATTAAGTGCATTTTATGCAATTTAGCATCTTCGAACTTCCTATAAATGCATAAAAATCCACAGTCTTTTTATTACAGACATAAGTACATATTACCTTCTTGTCTTTAACAGACAATGATTGGAATATTCATCTTGCAATTCAATAAGATTATCAAAACTATATGATTGATGGTCGTACATCTATGCAAACATGAAGTTTGCAAAAGTCATTGTGATTAATACATATAATATTACATGGCGTATGACAGTTGCTTTAGAAAAACTGTAATCCTTATGATCGAATTGATTATGATTTTAGAGTCCTATAAAATGAATTTACAGTGTCGTAAATGTGTGGTACCATTTATATAGTTGGATAGTATAAACGGTCGAGCATATGTACGGGTCATTCTCTTCTGATTTGCAAATAAATGTGCAAATTAATTATATATTCTGTTTCCTTAGTAACGCCACATTAATGAACGATAACTTTAAATATGTGCTTCAATTTTCTTATGGACATCTATGTATATTTATTTATGCTAATCCTAGAAGATTCTTTCAATAAAGAATAATTCGATACGGCTTGTGTATACGTATCTACATGTATGTGCATCATGATACGACGATTTTCTGTTAGATAATATGACGAATCAAACAATGAAACCTGCAACTGCTTTTCGCACGAACTTTTTTTTTATACATGCCAAACAATCTGTCCCTTTCAAGTGAAGACTATAGTAATCGGTATAAATATCTAAAACTTCCAAATTTTTTACATTCATCAAATTTTCCACATTTTCTATACATTTCAGATTTTTCAAATTTTACAAATTTTCCGAAGTCTTATGGATCCCGAGCAGGGAGTCGTTATCATTAATAAAAAGAATTTCCGCATTCCAAATTTTTCAAATTCCCAGATTTTCGGTATTTCCCATATTTCCTAAATTTTATGATTTCAAAATTTCGAAATTCTCCAGTTTCCAAGTTTTCTAAATTCTTCAGATTTTCTAAATTTTCCAAACTTTCTATATTTTTCAAGTCTTCTGGTTTCTAAAATTTCTCAAATTTTCAAATTTTCTCAAATTTTCCAGATATCCGATGTTCCTCACATTTGTCAAGTTTTCTAAACTTTCTGATATCCAGAATTTCTAGATAATATTTAATAAACAAAAATGTTGAATATGGTACTTTAAAGGTATATACATGGATTTAGAACAGGCTTGTCTAGCCCGCGACCCGCATGCGGTCCAGGACGGCTGGAAATGCGGCCCGACAAAAAATCATAGAGTTACAAACTTTATGAGATTGCGACTAAAAATATCATTAATAATACTACAAAATATCTGATGAACATCTTGAGAACTCACCGAGAATTGCAACTACTTCCGTTAAACTAAATATCGAAGCGGTAATGTCTCAAAAATAATGTCAAACATCTGACTAATGTCAAATTGCAGTCTTGTCTTTTACGTTTATAACAAACAATTCATGAATTAATGAAGTTCAAATTACTTAAATGTGTTAACTATATATTCTACGCCCTTTTGCTCATCAGCTGTCGTTAGTGTTAGTGTATTTTATGTGTGGCTCAAAACAACTCGTGTTATTCAATGTGACCAAGGGAAGCTAAACATTTGGACACCCCTGGTCTACCCGGTTGGCAATATGACACTTCTGAGAGTAAGAACTCATTGTCAGAGCGACGGAAGCTTCACGCTATCGACAACGAACATAACTTATGACTCAACCTAGTAGTAAAATTTAATGGTCATCTGGCCCACTGATAGTGAAAAGTAATAAAACAGGTACCTATAATTTTGTCCATTGTCATTACGATAAGTAACAACGATAAAAAGGGTGTACCTTATCGACGATGTCAATCACTCTATGTATGCCAATTACATCAGCGCGTAAGTATTGCCCTGGGGATGTTAGTTTTTTCGATTAATCATGAACGGAATGAGTTCAGTAAAAAGATTTTAGCATAGCTAAAGTTAATACCAGTAATAAACATGTTAGCGATGGTATCACACATCAGCGTTTTCGACTGTAGGTCAACATGTTGAACCGGTCAAATTCGTTCAAGTGAAGTGGGTATGAAAGACGTTCTCCTATGTTGTCCTACGGCTTTGAGAAACAGTCGCCAGTTCGATAGCCCCGATTCTAACAGTTAAAGTTGGCTGTGTTTTGACAACCAACGAAACGCTGCGATCAGTTGCTCGCCATTTAGGTTATAATGTAGCGCTGCATGGCGACTGCCAAACTTGGCTCGATTTTCACCAGTGTTGCTGTCATTGGTCTCGCTAATAGCAACCTAGTGGCCAGTAAGGTCTATTTGTTTTTACCTCTGAAGTGTACGTAGAATTCTGAGCGTATTGTAAGAACGATAAAATATAAAAAATTTGGGTGCAATAAGCTGCAACCTAGCCGTCGTGGTTTTTATGTTTCCAGTTGTGCTAAGTATCGAAAATATTATATTCAACCATTTTTGTTTCGCCCAGCGTTCTCGGAATAAACGAATCATAAATTGTTCAAGCAATTTACGTTAAGACATATGTGCAACAGCAAATATCTTTTTTTGTAACAAAGGTGTATGTATAAAACTCCTTATGCTAAACAGGAAATTAATCCCATACGATAAAAAGGGGCACAGAATCTACTACCTCGAGTGATAATTTTTTCTTTATGTACTCTTCTTATTTTTGAGGTGTGAAACACATTTTCGCGACACTGTATTTGAATGACTTATAATTTTATAAGTTCTATAATTTTAATCTTCACTATTAAATTTCATTGAGAAACCTTAATAATCAAACCGTAGATGATATGTATAAACAATTTCTCGATTTACATATTCACCATACAAGTACATGCAGTATTTATATGAATCATTGCTTGTATTATTCAATAGTTTGTTAAATAAACATCGCTTCTTGGTATTCGGGTTTTATTAAATAATAGGAAACTATTCTTGCAAATTGTGTAGGCAATTAAAAAAAAATGCTAATGTCTATGGAACATTAACAATTAGAAGCTAAGTTAGATTGAAGTCACAAGGTCTTAATGTTATCAGGAATCAGCGAGCACAAGTGGATGCAAACTATTTGCGCGCAATTATCTTAATTAGGCTTTAGATCCCCCCCTTATTACAAACTTTTTGCGGCCTGCGCGTATTTTCATTCACAGAAGTACATGATTGAAATGAGAAAGATATAAATAGAAAACTTGTTATTAATGTATCATTTGTTATTATAAAGTTATTGGAAAAAATTAGGTGGGTCAATACTTTTTGTACCTATTGTACGTGTTTTAAGGGAACAGTTTATAACTAAAATATAAAAGTGTAAGGTAGATGCGCAGAACTTTAAGCAATTATCTTCGATGATATCTAGTTGGAAAATGGAGACTGCTACATCCGCTGAATGCTGATCTCTCTTGAAATCTCTGGGTTGATGACGCACAAATCGCTGTGCTCGTAATTATGCAAAATCAGATGATTCATCTCTCATTTTACTCTACATGAGTACGACTATTGTTTGAACCAGAATAAACGACGCTGAAAGTATTTCAGAACGCTTCAGAAAATGGGGCCATCGAAAGCGTATAATAATTCAATTCTCATAATAATTTTTCAATTTTTACAATATATGGAATGTCGTGTTAAATGAAATAGTGAATGCAAATAGTAAATACAAGTAAATCAAATAAAAATAATAATAGTAGAAAATAAAAATATATAAAATACATATTATGATTCATGTGACTATTTTTTAAAATTCATTTTATATTTCTATTCTTCTATTTTTACATTTCTGATCTTTCTACATGTCCATATTTATTTGTGTAAAAAAGGAAAAAGCCAAGCATAAAACATTGTGGCTGCTCTTATCGTATCAATAAAATTAATTCCGTTAAATAAAAATTGCCCGAAATCATTCGGGCACCCTGCTACCTCATTTTTTCTTCAAACTTTTCCCTATTGCAACTTAACTCATTTAACAAGGTAAAAGCATTAGCTGGCATTAATTGAGTCTTGTTAAATTAAATTCATCCTATGTTATGGAAAAAGAACGTTGCAATCTGTAAACTCGAAAAAACGTTCTGAACTAAGTTGTTTCAAATCAGGGACGGCTGTAGGATCACAGATATGAGTTTAATTCTGCTTTAGACGATGCCCGTTGACTATATTCTGTACACACAAGAGTGCAAGTCACTCGGTCAAATAGTTTCTAGGAAAAATGCGCGGCGAATATAAAAAGCATGCTGAACGAAACAAGTTTAAAGTCCATTCGGTTATGACGTCATCCTGTACACCTGAACATGTATCACTCTAAGCTAAACCAATTTATGCCCAGAATTTGAATAATCGTGGTTCAAGTGTACTAGAAAGTTCAGACGTCCAGGAACCAGATTTTTTAGATTTATCATTCAAATGTTTCGTGGTGGCAAAATTATTGCCCGCTTAAAGTCCATAAAAACCATGAGGAACTTGGAAAAAACAAATTTTCTCTGTTGGGAGCTATAATGAAGTAAAATTATTTATCCCTTGGTCTTTGAATATATTCTTATTTTTAAGAAAAAAATATGAATCTATCCTTTTTTTACCTTTTAATACCGAGACGAAACATCACAGACTTCGTACGCATTTCTCTATGTACCATGTTGGTCAAAATGACCTTTTTTGGATCTATCATATTTCTGTCACTTATTTTTATATTAATTTTATTTCAAAAATGGAGCCCAGCACTGTCACTTATAATTATTGTCAAATAACTGTTTTCCTAATAGGCTATTTTAACAGCATCTAATATGGAACACCTGATTTCGAAGGATTGCCAAAAATGGGAAAATACTTTTTTTCTCCCAATGAAACCGATGCTAAAACATGAAGAAATTAATTTACAGGTTGATTCACTGGTGTGCCATTTGAATTACCGGTGAACTGCTTGTTATACGAACAAATGTTTCAGACAAAAATATGGTATCGAAAGGGCTATATGATGTAATAATTAGTTAGTTGCTATTTTGTTTTTTCACCAAAATATGAAGGTCACCTTGAGTTTTTTCATCGTAATGTATACAATTTGACTTTACAGTTGGAAAGAGTGTTGGAGTATGAGTGAAAAACTATTAGTGTGTATGGGTCCGAAAACTAATAACTACTGAGATATTCTTCGAAAGTTTAGGTAACTTGAAGTTGTGGTAAAATATGTTTAAAAAAATCCGAAAACAGATGTAGGGGTAGTACAGAATATAGGACATCTACGAAATTTCTAAATCTAAGGGAATATTTTTTACTATGAAGAATGAATATCTATTTAAACAAAAAAGATAAACAAACATTATTCATTTTTTCAAAGTAGCCTATATTACAATAATCTTTTTCGTCTTGTACACGTTGGACACCTGAATGACGCACCTGAGCACCACATTCTTCGTAACTCTAGTAAAAGCAGTGAATAGATTGAGCCCACTTTCAACTGCTATTATTTTTGCAATAATGTACCTATATTGATAATATAGGTATACATTCATCATACTAAACGTGCTCCATATTAGGTACATGGGTCTTTCGACAGACACATAATAATTATGCTAAGAATAACATAAATTTAACGGAAAAATTCTGTTGAACAATCAAGAACAAACACGTTTAATGAAAAATTGTATAGAACGAAAATTATACAAAAATTGTGCAAGACTAATCATTTCACTGTTTAACTCGCCCCTAAAAAATTTGTGTAGGTATGCTTTCAAAGACAATAATACGTTCGCATTTAGTAACAGACTTCTAACTGAAGTTCGAATGTAAGTACGATTATCTTTTGTTTAGAACAAAATATCTTTCACAATTGCCTGCCGATTTTATTACTCATTTGATGAGATATTGCAGCGTTCCTTATAATGAGCAATTACCGTATTGCAAATTAAAACCAGCGAGAACTGTTATTATTTTCTTTTTTGCTATCATGTCCTAAACAATTTCCTGTTTATCCCACTTCGCCTTCTTTGTTTAAGGATTTATTTGTAAAGTAACCGAAGAGAACATCTGCAGGTGAGTGGAATATTTGCACGAAGAAAAATCGAAATGCCATAGGCTTGTTATTGTATGAAAGCAACCGACGCGATGTAGCGTTCGCTGACCTTGTATCCGCACGTGCGTGATTCTGGCTCTAGTTGCTTTTGTGAATTACCAGTTTTGTCCTTAATTAAGATTATGTAACTATTGAATGCAATAGTGCACAGTATAACATAAATATGTTATATCGCTGCAATTTAATAAATTATTATACAGGGTGTCCCCCTAACTTAAGTACCCCAAATATCCAGCTTATTTTTTATGATAGGGAAAAATATCAAAAGAAAAAAATATTTGGTTTGAAAGGGCGGACGTAATGGTGGGCAAACAAATTTTCTCAAGGCCATTTTCTTGCGAAATTTCAAAACCATCAAAGTTTTTTAATGGAACTACATATTTTTGATATGATGATACGATAGTTAAGGTCAAGGCGACTCCAACGACCTATGATATTATGACCTTCACGTGACCTTGAATACGAAAAGTTCATAAAACTTGGATCATTGATGTAAATAGCGAAATAACCGTGATCAGATGATTAATGAAGGAACATTTATTTCAAAATATTGATGAAAACAGTGGGACACGAAGATCCTGAAAGGATGAACTAATAACACGCCTTCCTTATGTTTCCAATCTTGCTTAATATTAGTGAACACGTTTCCTGCAGCCTGTGTCAACACTGCTCATCGAGAGGATCGGAGGTGGTGCAGAAATTCGATCGTCCGCACGTTCATCCGATCTTACAGCTTTAGATTCTTTTCTGTGGGGTAAGATTAAAGCAACGGTTTACGACAACGTTCCCATAACGCCAGAAGACATGAAAGAACGTATCACAACTGATTGTGCTAACATCAATCAGCAAATTATACGGAAGGCTAGAGAATCTTTTATAAATCGTTCGCAGAAATGTATTGATGTTGGCGAACATCATTTCGAGCACTTATTAAATTAAATGTTCTCTCATTAATCATCTAATCACGGTTATTTCGCTATTTACATCAACAATTTGAGTTTTATGAACTCCTCGTATTCAAGGCCACGCGAAGATCATAATATCGTAGTTCATTGGACTGGCCTTGACCTCAGCTATCATATCGCTATATCAAAAATATGTAGTCACATTTAAAAAACCTTCGATGGTTTTGAAATCTAAAAAAAACGACCTTGAAAAAATTTGTTTGCCCATTACTTCGTTTGCCCCTTCAAACCAAATATTTTTCTCCTTTGACATCTTTCTCTATCATACAAAATAAGCGAGATATTTGGGATGCTCAAGTTAGGTGGGATACCCTGTATACTCAATTGTAGTAGGGCTTTTTTTAATGTAGCTTACATAGACTTAGCAGTCGAAATGTTTGAAACTATGATTATCATCACAGTAATAACTATCTGTAACTGATCATCAGAACAAACGCTTCCGCCACCGCGGGGAAGGTGACTCTTGTTATATAAGCAGAAACATCAAGGTTTAGATTTGCGATGAAAAAAATAGCGGAGTTTTAAACTAGTGTACAACTCGCTATTTTTTTTTTTTAATAAGTAAGAAATAATTCAAGGTCTGTTATTTCTCACTTCCCCCTATTATTACGTACTTCGAAAACAATTCATTCCACGAAAATATAAGGTAAAGCGTAACGCATAGGAGAACATAGTCATTAATCATATTGTCTCATTTACGATCATTTTTCTCGTCATGTTTCGGACAAATGATTCTGACCCCGATGTTTTGTCGGACGTACCAAATAATATGCTCGAAGAATTTTTCTATCGACATTTTCTCCATCGTTTGTCATTTTTCCACGAAGCTTCAAGGAAATCGAATTTGAATGTTAAATATATAAAGCTGACTTACTAAATACTGGCATCTTGATTTACGTCGCTATTATTGTCCCCATCGAAAAATGTTTCAGCTGAAGATTGAATCGTTTCAAAGGGGGCATATTTTGATGTTCTTGTTTTTTTCCGCCGTTGAACGCGTAAAGGTCATGTGGAGGTCAAATTTGTTTTTTTTTAATGAAATAATATATTCTTTATTCCATTGATTGATTGATCTCGCCATTTTCAATAAAAAAATATTACGGTAACATGATTGAAAACTGATTAGTTTAGAAGATATTTCAATTTTAATATAGTACAACTTACCATGTGTAAGACGAAGAAAGCACCAACAGAAAAGTAGCGCCTTACGTCTTTCTCTATCTCTCACACGGTAAGTTCTATTAAATTAAAGGTGTAATATCTTTTAAACTAATTAATTTTCGATCATATTACCTTAATACTTTATTATAGAAAATGGCCAGCTGTGTCGATCCAGGTAATAAAAAATATATCATTTCATTAAAAAAGCAATATTGACCTTTACATGATCTTTGTGCATCCACCCACGGAAGAAACTATAACATCAAAATGTGACCCCCTTGAAGCCATTCAAATCGTAAATCGTAATCGTAATCGTAAATCGAGATGGCAATATTTAATGGGACACCTTCTGTATAAACAAAAATCTCCATTTTTTAAATTTAAATTTCGCTGCATTTCAACATTTCTTTTTTATTTATAGATCGATCAGTAATAAATCTATATTTGTGTCACTATGTTGAAACAATCCATCTGTTCAAAAGGCGATGCGAATTTTCTACACATACTGAAAAAGATCTGGCAAACTGTCGAATCATTTATCTTCTCTCTATTAAACATTAATTTTGATTAACATACCGGTACAAGACTCTGTATAAAATTGTCACGTTTTGCAGCTTAAAGATTATGTCGTATCTGGAGATACATTTCTTTCAACGATTGGCTTTTAATTGATTACGTCAGTAATAAAGCACACATTAGTCTCTATCAAGTCGTTAATAGCTATCAATTTGCATATTAATGCGAGCATATCACGATAAAAAGAGCATGGCGCAAAAAAAGTTCACTGCACACTCTAAACGTAGCTTTCCGTAAGAAAACGATTCGTTGCACAGGGGCCTCCGATATATCTTGTACGCACACTTCCATTTTCAGAAAAAGCTACTCTTTTGTGTAGATATAAACGTTGCGCTGCAAAGTCTCGGCCTTGTCATACTAATCGTAGATCAACAGAATCAACGAGTATTAGAAAATGTTCTAACACGACTACGACTGAATAAACAACGTTGGTAAATAACATCCATTAGCATTGAAATCCTACAAATAAAATCAACGAAAGGATACATGCACTGAATTTTCTCAAAGTAGTACAAGCGTCGCATTTTTTCAAAAGTCTACGACAGGAATGTTAACTTAAAAACAGGCTCGAATATTACTTAAATAATTATATTTGGTTAAATCTTGTATATATCCATGAATCATAAATATAACATATTATTTTATTTAATTATGATAATAATAATATATCAACTTATGTTATTCATATATTAATATTCCAATAATGTTTCTATGATGAAAATAATAAAGCAGTTGAAATAATCCATAATCACAAATTATTATTTGTGACCTTTCCTTCAAATAAATTTTGCCAAATCTTGCTTAAAATACAGAATTCCAGGCCAGATTATGTAGACACGTATGTATCTAATGTGCTACTTTAAAAATGATGTAGTGCTTTATTAAGGAAGGCGACACCTGCATTCCACTTATCTCGAAAAGAATTTTACCAGCATTCTAACTGGGCTTCCAGATAATAGCTTCGAATGCTTTATACAGATCGCGCTATGTAGTTCTAAATTGTTGAGCCTGTTCTTAGATTACAACGTATCACGTATTCGTTACGTAATTAATGTATCAACTGAATCTAGTCAGTGCCTGGATACGGCCTCTTAAACGATGTTAGTTAAATACGCATTTTATAGACCGACCTTTTTACACTTGCAACAGATTGTATATCAACTTTTAATATTCTCTATTTGGACTTAACGGAAATCGTAAATGTCGAAGTGTAATGATATAGAAATTATAGATACAATGGCGTTGCGTGTATAGATGTATAGATAGATAACGAGAATATATGAATATCATTTATTGTATTCTATGCGATACCTTACTGGTAGGTACCCATGTAGCATAAACGATGCATAATGTATGCTAAGTATCAAGGAAACTTGCTATACATTACTCGTTCGATCTTACGTCGATGCGTAAAGAGCAATTACTATGCTACTTTATTGTTTCTATAGGTACTAATGAGCGTAAATCCAGGGGCGGAACAAAGGCAGCGTATGCAAAGAAATATAACAATAATCTTGCACTAACAGGAAAAGATGCGGTGAGCGTATTCTTGGATTCGAATCGTAGTATTTAATCTTGTAATTTTTACAAACGCTTACATTTTAAGTACACTGCCGCTCAAAAACTTAAAGCATGATTTGTTCTATAGGCGTAAATGTCATAATTTAGGTTGGGTTAGGTTAGACTAAGTTAGAAAAGACTTTTTTCCAAGATTGAACCAAAGAAAAGGTAGAAGCCTGTTCCGAAAATTCAAAGATGCATCAATTTTATCTCGAAAGAAATTAGTTTTGATCTAGGAATATTCCACCTCTTTACATTTCCGACATATAATAGTAAACAGTAAACATCACGTGCGAATAAATTTAAACAACTGTATTTTTTTAAATTTCGAGTAAAAGCAAAGAAAAGTAAAAATTTGATGTAAAACAATTCTTTTGAAGCTGACAATAAGTAACAAATTTTATCAGAAAAGTGAGGGTGTACGAGTACTCGGAATCTACGATTTGAGCTGAAGCATCCTTTTGAATATACTCAAGTATGCATTCGAATGAATTTGAGTATTCGTTCGAATATATTCGAGTATCTGCCCGAATACATCTAAGTTTATGTCCGATTAAATACAAGAATCTGTTCGACTATATTTCAGTATCCCTTTGAATATATTTGAATAGATTGGAGTATTCGGATACTCAAATATATTGGAAGGAATACTCGAATTTATTCGAACGCATACTCGAATATCTCCGAACAGATACTCAAATATATTCGTAGGGATACTCAAATATATTCCAACGGATGCTCGAACTTATTTGCACACAAACTCAGATGTATTTTGGCGGAGACTCGAGTTTCTTCGAATGTATTAAAGGAATACTCAAATATATTCTAATGGATTCTCGTATTTATTCGAACAGAAACTCAAATGTATCTAGACGGATACGCGAATACATTCGAAAGAATATTCGAATTTATTCAAACGCGTACTCAAATATATTATAAATCTATATACATATATAATATATAAATTATATATACATATATAAATTCGATAATAATAAATAAATTCGAGCATCCGTTGGAATATATTTGAGTATCTCTACGAATATATTTGAGTAGCTGTTCGAATATATTCGAGTATCCGTTCGAATATATTTGAGTGTACCTTTGAATACATTCGAATAAATTCGAATATTCGTTCGAACATATTTGACTACTCTTTCGAATATATTGGACTAACTCAAAAATTTTCGAGCAAAAAATTTATTTCCAAGCAATTCGAAGTCTCACGAGGGTTCGAATATCCGAGCCTCTCGAATTTTCCAAGTCCTTCACATTTTTTTCAAACAGTTCGTCAATTTCAATCAACTCGAAAAAATCAAATGTTCGACTCGGGTCGACCGACCGATTATTATTTGACTCGAAACTCGAGTGTACTCAAATAAAATCTGGTGCCGCTACAAAAAAGTGCGGGAGAAAAATAATCGTTTACTTTGTACAAAAACTTACCTATCCCTTCGATTACGTAACGATCCTTAGAATTCATGTTTGCAATCTCCGTCACACTAACGATGATCTTCACACTCATCGCTGCACAATCAAGTGTTCACTGGATCACAGATACATACGTTCGTCCGTACTTGAACTAGAGTTACTACTCTTCGTGAAGCAGATTTCTTGCCACTTCTTTTTAATATTTGGTAGCAGAACGTTCGCATTGACGAATCATAATTACATATGAAATCCAGTACACACTCTTCATTTGCTCCAGTGAAACATTGCTATTATGCAATGAAAGGAAAAACCTACGAAATTCACCTAATTTCCCAATTCGATCGAAATATTTTGGAACACTTTTTTAGTATTTGCCATCGACACATCTTAATTCAAAATATTAGACTCTATTAAAATATTAGGACTCTTCCAAGACTTCTTCCAATTAATATCAACGTTCTTCATACTTCAACCACAATGCAAAAAATAAAATGCTGTATTAATTCATATGAAACTGTCCCTCTCGAGTACTTAACCGTCGCATCAAAGGTATGTGATTGTTCTCCTAGATTCTCGATACTTTAACGTATATCCTTTCAGGCATATTAGAAGCAACGATCCCTGCGGGCCATAGCATGGCCTTGAGGAGTCTAGACGCAGCAGACGGCGTTACGTAAAGCCAAAGTTACGAACGCCGATTTTCCGGCTTCTCGACGACACGGGCGAGCAGCAGAGATGCCGCGTCGTTGATGACACAGTAGCTCCCTCTTGAAGACCGCACACATTTTTCCGGACAGTGGTATTCGACGGCCAGCGATACTTATGCTTCCTTTTACGTAGCCGTCGTGAATGACTAGTTCCAGTTTCGAGCAAAAAATCTCGGGCCGATGGAATCGGCGGAATTATACGATAGCAGGCAGGCACCAGCGGCCGAAATATGAAGATTCAGTTACAGAACAGGGGCGCGAAGGTCGGTGCCTCTCTTGCCAGTATCCTTTTCCAAGAACACGCTTTAATTCGCGTGCTCTGCGCTCGCATTGCTCCTATTTGCCGCTTCGGTTCGATCAACTTATGTTTTACACGTTCCGGTTTTTTTCCCTTTCTCGGCTAACTGTCCTTTTAATTCTCCCTGTATCGGATGAAATACGTTCTATTCGTAATCGCCCGCGTGTCCGATGTGTATAACTCAATTTGCGGAACGGCAGTTGCAAAATTGAATACCGTATTAATGACGTTTAGCTTTCGAATTTAATTTTCATTTGTATTATTCTTTTTTTCATTCTGTTTCTCGCTGCGTACGTTATCAGTTCGCGGTTTAATCTTTTTATGAAAACTTATAGGCACACCGTGCAGCACTTAGAAGTTGAATCCAGGATAACCGCATATAAGACTTGCACCATTTTTCTGTTGCAGTCCCTAAACTTGTGTAGTCATTAGTGGCGTTTGGAAAATTTGTTACCGCAAATTTCTGTTAAAAATCTTTGTGATGAAAAATGTGCATTTATAATTCAATGCTTGATGATAAAGAATTATTTGCGCTTCAACGACAACAATGCAGCGAACCAGAGGACCGTGAGATGACCCGAAGGTCGAAAAAAACAAATGCGGTTCTTTTAGCTGATCGTTTGATTGATAAACGTTTTTATGGAAAACCTTCGGCGTTTAACGGCGAGAAATACTTTTTACGATCACGAGGTGCTCGGCGAACGGTTACCATGAATAAAACAATACAACTTGATGCATGTCACCGGAACTTTAGAGATCGACACTATCCTCTATGCATCAAGTCGAATCGAACGTTGGATGACAGAAAACACTAGTCGCTCTCTTCTGCAACGACAGGTGTTATACCTTGGTGGGGAATTAAAGGTACATTCGAGTGGGGATGGTGAAGGTGGGGCTAAAGCCTTCAAGTACCTGCGGTAGAGGGGTACAAGGTAACCGCTGCTCTTTCATATTAGAATGAAATATATCGTATTGTACCATTCGCGTATTGTGTGGATGTGATTTATAAGACAAAACTTCATGCAAGGAAACGGAGGTGTTTAGGGCTTTTGAGATAGATAGCACTCGTGAAATGAGAGGGGAAAGTTCCGATAGACGCGAGTCGAAGGATTTATATTCTCAAAGCTACGAGCAATGTTTTATTTCGGTTAAAAAAACTGCACAAGACTTTTTACATGGCTTTCTCTAAAGTGACCATTTGTACCGCAGTTTGCAGTTATCCTGCATTTATATCATATGTACCGCTTTTTGGAAAAAGTTAATAAGTAACAATAATCGCATCACGGTAGAGCATCGATATCGCTATTGCGGAAAATTCTTTTACTGTTTAAGAAAAATAATCTACGCATACTGCGTTTTATACAATTCTTGGTAAACATGCACTTTAGCGATTTCTTCCAATGTTGGATATTTCACTAGAGTTTTTTTACAGGAAGTATTTCATCACTAAAAGAAGAACTCAATCGGGAGCAATGAAAAAAGTACTACAGTTTTTGACATTTATCAAAAATAAAGTGAAATTAAACAATATATTATAATTAGTGTGTAGCAAACACACCAGAACTGAATCTATGTAAATGCTGTATTTATGAGATTTGCTGTCGGATTAAATCAAATTCAAAGAACATACAAATTAGGATCTGGTGATTTAATTCTCATTGATGAAATTCATGATCTCGGAGTTTATATCAATACTAAATTTGATTTTTCTAAACATTACCAGTTTGTAACCAACAAAGCCTTAAAATCTCTTTACTTTTTAAAACGGTACTCATAGGATTTTTCCAATGTTAAAACTATTAAAATAATTTATGTTTCATTAGTTAGATCACACCTTGAGTATGCCTCAATAGTGTGATCCCCTATACATACATATACAGGATGTTCTGCTACTGAATGTCAATATTTTAAGGAGGGTTCTATAGGCCACTATAATTCGAAAATAAAGAATAACGATTTTGCGTTTAAGGCTTTGTTTGCCACATATCGATGTTTAAAAAGACGCCTGTAGAAGGCAGTCTGACGCTCCCTGGAGCGAATCAGGGGGCTCCGCTCAGTGGCACTCATTTACTACATGCAACGGCTACTTACCGACGTCGTGACACTGTGACCTACTTTGCCCTATGACCGGACAATGCGTTCTTGCGAGAAGGATACACATCTCACGTTGTATGGCGTTCAACCTGCTTACCTGTAAAAATCTACATGGTCATGTCGAAATCCGCACGATGGGATTCTGAAGTAAAGAAGATGGACGCTCCCCACTATGCACAATTCTTTTCACCAAAATCTCACATACATCTCACAATCACGCACCGTGATTGTCCAGCCCGTGAATGTTTACAAAAATCACGCGCACTTTACCTCTCGCTTCGCCGTAACAGGAGCATGCCTGTGTACTTAATAAACGTAAAGTGTCTGTTGCCCATTCTTTCGCACCACACGCGCGTACAAAATTTAAATAATTTACATAAAAACTAAGTGAAAGAAAATTAAAACAAAATTATAAGTTAAACTAGCACTAACGCTACATTAAAAATAACACTAAACTTAAAAATAAAACTAGCATGCGAACTAAACAAGTCTGAAGCTATGAACAATAATAAAAATAGAAGGATAATTGAAATTTTAAGCTCAAGTTGGATGCAAAGTAAGCTGCAGAAATATTTCCCGCGACTGCGATCTGTTTTCGTTAGTGACTGCAACCGAACTGAAATTCTTGAGAAAACCCTTGTGAGAAAATGCCGAAAATGACGCAGTTTTCATGACTTACGATCCCATCGTTTCCTTCTAGCTATATTCATCAGCGAACATGTGTTTCAGAATTGTTAAAAAGCCACACAGCTCGATGCTAGTCCGCTCTCGAAGGGTTCATGGCTTTTACAGTTTGCTTTTCACTTTCAAGACCCATCCTGTTTTTGTTGTGTAGCTTTAGAGATACATGTGGTGGTCAGATTTGCTTAAGTGCAGGAGATTCAAGCGCCGCGGCACGCCGCAGGTGATTTCCGTTAAACCTGCGTCTGGTACAACTTTTCGCCCTTTACTCAATCCTACCCGTAACGTTCTACATTTTTTAAAGTCAATTCTTTCAGCGAAACAGTCAAGGCCCACCGTGG
This sequence comes from Holcopasites calliopsidis, assembly GCA_023838395.1. NCBI lineage: Eukaryota > Metazoa > Arthropoda > Insecta > Hymenoptera > Apidae > Holcopasites > Holcopasites calliopsidis. The sequence continues at coordinate 773,249 of JALHAQ010000024.1, forward strand.
TATATATTAATTTTTTTAAACCATCGAGAATTTATGTTTACGTTTATGTTAAACCATTATCATTATCGTCAAATTACTCGAATACCGCGCAAAGTAGGAAACTAAATTCTTACATTTTGCTTTCTTGATATTTTTAATAAATAAACCGAATTTAAAACTACTATCACTGTGATTCCTATACGATTCGACGTGAAGTTGCGCGTCCGCGAATATTAATTCCACTAGAAACTAGTGGACATAGTAAACTAGAAATTATAAAGTGGAGTTTGCAGGACAAGGAAATTTACACATTTAAGGCTGTTCACGTTAAGCAATGATCATTTGTAATAAATGTCGATGAAGTAAAATTGTAGACCATCGTCGGATGACGATCGGCGAGGGTGCACGGCTTATGTCAGGGCTCCTTTCCGGGCCCGAGCCGGCCACAAACCCTTCGAGAACGAACTAGCGTCGAGCTGTCTGGCTTTTTAACCATTCCGGAACACGTGTTCGCTAATGAGTAGAGCTAGAAGGAAACGTTTTCGGCATTTTCTCGTAAGCGTTTTCTCAAGAGTTTCAATTCGGTCACAGTCACTAACGTAAACGGACTGCAGTCGCGGGAAATATTTCTGCAGCTTACTTTGCATCCAATTTAAGCTATTTTTTTTTCAATTTCAATTATCCTTTTATTCTGATTATTATTCATAGCTTCAGTCTTTTTTAGTTTGCATTATAATTTTATTTTTAAGCTTAATGTTATTTTTAGTGTAGCGTTAGTACTAGTTTGACTTATAATTCTGTTTTCTCTTTCACTTAGGTTTTATTTAAATTATTTAAATTTTGTGCGCGCGTGTGGTGCAAAACAATGGGCGACAGGCAATTTACGTCTATTAAGTACACAGGCATGCTCCTGTTACGGCGAAGCGAGAGGTAAAGTGCGTGTGTTTTTTGTGAACGTTCCCGGGCTGCTGGACAATTACGACGCATGATTGTGAGATGTATGTGAGATTTTGGTGAAAAGAATTGTGCATAGTGGGGAGCGTCCACCCTCTTTACTTGAGAATCCCAACGGGCGGATTTCGATATGCCCATGTGGATTTTTACAGGTAAGCAGGTTGAACGCCATACAACGTGAGATGTGTATCCTTCTCGCAAGAACGCATTGTCCGGTCATAGGGCAAAGTAGGTCACAGTGTCACAACGTCGGTAAGTAGCCGTTGCATGTAGTAAATGAGTGTCATTCAGCGGAGCCCCCTGACTCACTCCGGCGAGCGTCAGATTGCCTGTCTACAGGCGTTTTTTAAACATCGATATCTTGCAAACAAAGCCTTAAATGCAAAATCGCTATTCTTGATTTTCGATTTATATTGGCCTATAGAACTACCCCTTAAAATATTGACATTCAGTAGCAGAACACCCTATATAGGGTACCGAAAACCAAAGTCGACAGTTATACAGTTGGTCGTCACGCTGTTCGTTGCATCATTTTCCTAAGAGTCTTTTCTGTAAAGGGCAGTTCGAGGATTGTTTCCGTGTCTCGACAATTAGTGCTGTAATCCCTTATGCTTTCGTGAGTGGGTATTAAATGGAAGAAATAACCAGCCACGTAACAACGTGTATAGGAAAAAGTTGTTCAAAATGATGCCCTTGATAACATATTTCAAGGTCAAAACGATCGGAGCTGGCCTCCTTACTGTCAATATTTACCAAATTTCGATAAGTGAGCGGAACGATCTGTACGTTAAGCGGGCGAAAGTTATCCTCTCCACTATCTCCCCTTCGCCCCAGGACCGCCATAACGCGCAACGTGGTACGCGCGCATTCAATGAAAAATCGCTTCCACTGCACGATTAGCGGTGCTCTTAGGCCTCAATTCTCGCTCACTAATAGAACTTTTACTTTATATTTATTTTATGCATCTATGAAAATATTGGAAATAGGTTTATCTACTATCATCTTATATCAAAGTTTCATCACGTTCGTTATCATAATAACCCCTGATATCCAAGCTGTTCAGACAAAGATTTTGCTAAAGTTTGCTGTAATGTTTTGTTGACAAAGTGGCTACAAATTCGTTACAGCATATGATATATTCAATCATGTTAATAGATTGACAACAAAAATATATCGGAGTCTGTTGAAGTAAGTTGCGAGCAAATTGGCGGTTAGGTTACATTACAACTGTTGTTGTCAAATGGCTATCGAGTGGCACGCAACTGGTTCGACCTGATTATCTGGGTACTTATCAATTACTATTTCTTTTATTACTATTTTAATTCTGATTGTTTCTCCATTCAGTATTAGCACTCATTATTCTGCTGATTCCATATATTAAAATTCTGTTCGGTTCTATGAAATATCCAAGGTTGCAGTTTAAAGGACTTTGACCATAGGCGTAAACATGTTTTTCCGTCGGTAAGCAAACTGTGAGACAGTTGCTAATAGCTAAAGAGACAAAATTCTAAAAATAATCGAAGTCACTAAGTGTATTTGAGTAAGTTTAACCAAGTCTGGTTAACTTGACTACTGCTCTACGTAAATTGTAATGATATGGCTGGATCAATAGGTAATAGGTGTAAATTATACTCATAAGAGCATTTTTGACTTGTAAGTTAAAAAAAAACAACAATCGTAGGAAATTAAAAAATGAATAATAAATTCTCTTACAAGAAACCTTACCAATTTTACGAGCTTTTGCATATTGGTAGAGAACTCGAAAATATTTAACGAACCGGTAGTAACATTAGCATGTAGTGAGATCACCCTCCGAAATTGACAATTATAAACTTATTAACAGTATTTAGGGCTATTGGCGTTGGGTAAAATCAGTAATGCAAGGAAAACTGTGTTTATTAATATCTTTTATATTTTATTCAATGTCAGTTGTGCATAATATGGTCTACTATTTTAAATATTTGCCTTATTTATTTATTTATTGTTATACGATAAAAGCTTCTCAGGACAAAGTTGTGTTTCAATGAGCAGACATAATAATGGAAAGATTTTTTTCTCAAGGTAACTATTTTACGAGATTTCAAAACCATCAATATGTTTAAAATAAGCTCTACATTTCTTTCTTGATATCCTCAAAGAATGTAAAAAGACAAATTCAGCGACTATAATGACCATAGAGTTCCGATCATTTAATCTCAAGGTAATTCGATTAACATGTGCCTATTCCCGTCTCCTTTCAATGCAGTAGCGTAGCAACGCGCTGCCGCAGTACGACAGCCACATGTCAATTGAATTATCTTGTAGTTAAATTATCGGAGCTCTATGGCCATTATAGTCGTTGAATTTGTTTACTCGCACTCCACGAGGATAGCAATAAAGAATGTGGAGCTCTATGTAAAAAAATATTGATAGTTTTTTTAATCTTGTGAAATAATTACCTTGAGGAAAAAATCTCCATACCACTGTATCTGCTCACTGAAATAGAACAACTTTGTCCTGAGCTTTTTCATACAATAACAAATAAGGCAGATGTTATAACTGCAAGTTAATGTTTTATTAACGCCACCTTCCAGTATATTTAATTTAATTCACAATACTTTATTTTGTACACTTTCATATTTAGTTACATGTTCTGCTATTACTTGCACTTATTTATAACAGATACAATCTATCTCGAACATTTTTATACAGTGATTCATACATAATTTCATGTATACATATGTAATGCGCAACGAAGAAACCCTAAACAACTGTTTACATTGTATTGTACGGTCGGTAATCGATTATTTACGAATTCGTTATACAAATACAGATTAAGCGAGTTGATTACATCGTTAACGTACAAATATTTACTTCGTTCGAGTATCTAGGAATGCGAAGTTTTTACGTGTTAATTGAACGACGTCGGTATATTAAGTACAGATTATATGCAGAACCTTTTCTTCTTAACAAAACAATTTAATATTACTGGCTAGTATATCTTTTAATTGTCCTTCTTCATACGATTCGAAGTCATTCTGTATATTATGGAATCCCGGCCCGGATCCATTCCAGCAATGGCAACTGTGTTTGTAACAAATAAAAATGTTGAAATAACGTTATTAAATAAAATCAATATCGCACACGTTACTCGATAAACTGGCCAAACATAATAAAATGATTACGTACTGCAAATAGCTAGGAGCGAAAAGACAAAAACAATTCCAAACCATAAGAGAATGTTAAAGATGACGGGATAATCTTTCGAGTACTTTTTCGCGCGATGGGAGATGTCCTGAAACAGAAAACTTTATGTACAAAATATTACGTCACACCGCAGTACATATTTACTTCGTCTGCAATAATTCTTATCGCCCAGTGCGTTTTCGTAACGCGTTCTAGGTTTTGATACGTGAATAAAAAACAAGCGTTCTGCACTGCTTATATAAAATTTGGGCAGCTTCTACTGTCCACGGCTAACAAGCAGTCCTGAGGAAGCAACGTGGGTCCAATTGGTCAGAGTGGAAGGGGAACGCCCCGTTCACGCGTATTGACGAGGAGAGAGGGTGAAACCTATCGACAACGAGTAATGAGAGTGTGAGGGTGGGGATAGGTGGAGCCACTGGAAGATTCTGCTCATCCGTGTGCTGCCTCGCAATACTTCTTGTTAGCCGTAGACAATACAACACTATAAACTTCATAAAAACCTTACATTATTCTGTTCAAGAACTGAAAACATATAATTATTACGATACAATTTGAATAACGTCTCTCCTTTTAGGGAACTTATGATAGCTTACTACTGTAGCGCTCGACACTATTTTTTGCCGATCGCTAAAAAATATTAAATCAGGTGGGTTTAAGCCAATTTACCTTAGACGTGACATCTAGCCTACTAAAAATAATTACAAACGAAAGAAACCATAACCTACTACTTACAACTTTTTGAAATTATAAAATTTGTCAAAGTTAATTTTTTAAAACTAATCAGATTATATTTAAAAAAATGTATCGCAATAAATTAGCCCTCGTTATAAGTTTTTTAAAGTCAGATTTGAATTACGTTCATTCAAAGTGCCTTAAATACTTTTGCATATGCCTTTGGTTGGGAATTTATATTTCAATTAATGTAAATATGTACACGTAATTATACATTCGGAAAAAGAATAGTGCCGAGCAGTATATTACATTATCATGCATCGCATTAAATTCTATACGATACTCTAATTTTCATGCATAGCGATAGAAAATGTACAGTTAAAGTGTGTGTAAGCGTGCATTGAAAAGCACTGTTGCAAATTAAAAAATACATTGCGATTTTACCTTGCGAAATGGATTACTTGTGAAGTATTCGTTGTATAAAAAATGTTTCAAAATTAAGGTACTTCATTTCCGAGAAACAGCACTTGCAATTGAACACGCAAATTCAAGAACAGTACAGCGGGTGTATAAAAAATCAATATCACAGCTATCATAGCGCGATCCTACATCTCTGGATCGATGGACATTTGTAAAAGGAACTTCCCGCAAAATTAATGTTGACCTTGAAAATTAATGTCAAACTTTTTTTTATCCTATCTTATTCTACTCATCATGAGAATAAAAAATGTCAAAGGAATCATGGGTCGCAACTCAGCTGTTCTCCTGAAAAAATTTTTTCAAGGTCAAAATAAATTTTGCGGGAAGTTCCTTTTACAAATGTCCATCGATCCGAAAGGTGTAGAATCACGTTATGATAGCCGCGACATTGGTTTTTTATACACCCTGTACATGCCCAAAAACCACTTTTTAACATATTTGAAATATAGTTTTAGCTTTTGTGTAGCATCGATACCATTAATTTTATAGGTTCTCTTCCCAGCTAGATATAATCATCCTAACCCAAATGAACATTTATATCTGCCTAGCTGTGGTTAAACTTCATTTATAAGTCTCCATTCAGTTTGGATTTGTGCTTTTCTTGTACTCACCGATCCAATTAAACGATAAGCGAGTAATTAAATGGGCAATTACGTCTAGCTAGCATTCTAGGTAACATAGCATTGGTAATAAATATTTCAGAAGCAATGCACTTCGGAAGCTCTAGATAAATGTTGATTAACGTTTTAATAATCTATTGCAATCCGAAACCTTAAGTTTCTGAAAAGAACGTTGCTGAAAAGAAGCCCGCTCGAAGGAATGCGCGCCCAATTGGCTGTATGTATTTCTACGTATGCACTTCCTCGAGTGTAATTGTAGGAAGTGGGGCACATGCGCCTTGTTGATTGGCGGAAAGAATCACCCCCACTACCAGCCATATAGTGGTGGAAGTGTCACACGAGAGTGGGGGTGGCGCTAGCGAAGTACTTTCTCCACCCGCCAATGGGACATCTCCTCAGCAACGCACAATAGCTACTGCTCAAGAGTTTGTCACACCTTACAGCATTCAATGAAATGGCACGTTAAAGTGGTTGTATGTGTACCAAAAAATTAATGAACTAGAAGCTTTTTAAAACTTTTAAGCGGCAGAGCTTACACATCTGCCGTGCAATGTGCTTGGCTATATTATGTCGAATTAACAGAAATTATATAAGTAAAGCACGTATATGCTGCTGACACAAATAAGAATTTCAAAGCCTATGCTAAAAAGGCAGCAACATAAGATTTATCCCAACAACGTTTATGAAAATTTATCGCTGGATGTGTCTCACAGGAAGGAGAGGACTATAAGTGTGCCCTAAATGCCTTATTCGAACACTTTAATCGCTACATTATACACTGCATATTTTTTTATTACAGGCCAGTAAAAAATTTCATTCTATGTCGCATGACAAAATTTTGGCTAATCCCGTTAATTTAAGATGTCGTATGCTATGGATACTAACTGGACTTGTACATGTTGGAATGCGATGTTTCGCTGTCGTTAGCATAGCCAAACTACATCTTCGGATCGGTGGATATTTGTTGCACGAAATATTCGCAAAATTGACCTTGACCTCGAAAATTAAGGTCAACATTTTTTTATTTTATCTTATTCCACTCATCACGAGGATAGAAAATGTCAAAGGAACCATTTGCTGTAACTCAACCGTTCTCTTGAAAAACAGTGACCTTAATTTTCAAGGTCAAGGTCAATATTACTGCATAGTATCTTTTCAACGGATCTGCACCGAATCGAAGGTGTCAAATGCGCCTACACTATCGGCGACAAAACATTTTTTCCACCTTATGCATATGTGTAATTGAACGAATGCATACCCGGGATTAACATATCTTTTGTAACGCAATAGTTATGAATTTTGATGCTAACAAAAAGTAGAAGCTGGTGAATACACCCTACATTAAAGTATACTATTAAAATACGTGGGACTTCTACTTTCCTTTAATAAGCATATTTTGATCTTAACATGGTAAAACGCATGTCGATCTTAAATAATACGCAAATGAAAAAAAATATGCATGTTAACGTGTTCGTGATACCTGTGCTGTAATTTGTATGTTGAAATTTGTTTTATGCTCCGTGTTAATTAAATCCTGATTTTTTTCACCGACTTCGCTACCGTTCTTGGAATTATTATCTGCAGGAGAATTGTTCGTATCGTTGGAGGATTCGCCAGCACTATTAACACTCGATTTTGAATCCTCTTCATCTTCTAGACTTTTGTTCTCGCCACGTTCTTCGTCTTGCTACAAGTACACGTGTTTATGCATTTAATTTGATCTAATCTGGCAACAGTACTGGCCTGTGTCGTATCGTGTATGGAACGTATTAAAATTTATAATTTATAATGAAAAAGGTAGAATTTTTTTCTTGTTTATACTAATGTATTGTGTTTGAATATGCTCTATTTTAATGTCTTCTTTTTAATTATGTGAAATTATTTATATTTCCGACAAAATAAACTATTTTCAGAAATGTATTTTATGTAACGTTATTTTTCTTCAATGTTAGATTTATTTACATTTCCTTCCTAGTGACGAATAATACAAATGAGTGAGTTCACTAGATTAATTAAATTTCTTACAGTTTATGCAATTTAGTCATCAAATAACCTTCCCTGCAATTAACGATGCAATAAACATTGTTTAATATGTTGCAAAAGTGGTACAGGAGATGAAGGACGACTTTGATGTTTTGCATCATTTGTTAAATTAGCTCCAGCGATATTTTACGACTACATGTAAATTCGTGAACCAAATAAGGAGGATTGACCCCTTTCTCTACGAAAGTCATTAACTAATCTCTCATGAATGAGGCAACTGTCAAACGAGCGGTGGTTCGTATAAAAATAAATCGATAGTCCAAAATAAAGTTTTTGCAAATGCAGCTATGTTTTTGTGGAAAACGACTTTGAAGATTTGCTGATAACAGGGTAAATAATTCAGCTGAATTATTTAAATACATATTTCCCCGGTTATAATTGCTTTGTAAAGTAAGGCCCTAATAGCCAGGCCTGTCCGAACAAGATTATTCTAGGGGACCAAGTTGAATAATCGACATCCGACGCCATATTCGCAGCCAGATAGCAACAATTAGTTGCCTATGTTAACTATAATGTTGATGTTGAGTATGCAAGTGTCGCTGGACCTTTGCGAATGTTGCTAACAATTGGCACCCAGTTGACAGCTATTAGAGCTTTATATTATTACAACAAAAAATCATAAGCTTACAAATTTTATGAGATTACGACTAAAAGTACCATTAATAATACTATAAAATATTTGATGAGCACCTTGAAAACTGACTGAGAGTTACAACTACTTCCATCGAACCAAATATCGAAGCATTAGTGTCCCAAAAACAAGGTCGAACATCTCACTAATTTCAAATTGCTGTCTTGTCTTTTACTTTTATAAAAAAAGATAATGAAGTAATTAAGTTTAAATTACTTAAATATGTTAACTATATATTCTACGTCTTTTTGCTCATTAGTTAGATAGTTAGTTACTGTTAGTGTATTTTATGTGTGGCCCAAAACAACTTTGTCCTCTTTTCATTGTGGCGCAGTGAAACTAAGAGGTTGGACACTCCTGTATTCGACTATCTACACTTTTCGATTCTTGGGTCACACATTTAACCCCACGTAAAAATAGCTTTCAGATTTCTAAGTAAAACGAAAGATCTTTCCTTCATTACGAAACTTGAGCATAATATTAATTCAACTGTGTCAAATAATGCAATCTCCGAGTGCCTTTTAAGGAAATGTAACGAGTTTCGTCGAAGACGGGAACAGAATTCGTAAATCTATAAACCGAGTGAACTGTTTCACCAAATGACCTGCAGGTGTTTTAATTGGAGCCCCATTCCCGGGTGTTGTGAACCCACTTGGCAGTGGAACAATGAATCAGCCAATCGACGGTTGGTCAGTTGGTCAGTCGGTCACACTTGTCCGCGTTCTTGTATCAATTTCCCTCAAGTTTGCACACCAATGAAAACAATTCCTTTTTGTACCCTCGGAACCAGAGCCGCGTTTACCACTAGGCAAAATAGACGCATGCCTTAGGGCCCCATAAACGGAGGAGCGTGCATAGAGAGCTCTGTCAGTGCTGCATGAAATAAATGAATACGCTGGTTTTGATTTGTGAATTTAATATAACAATAATAATACTTTTATTTCAACACAATTGTCATATTTTGAGGTATCATTTTTGTTTGTGTAAGAAGGGCTCGATTTTCATTTCAATGCCTGGGGCCCAAAAAGCTCTAGACGCGGCCCCGCTCAGAATGGATGCCTATTTAACTCATTGTTAGATGATCGACAAATGACATAGCAATGACATAGTAAAAAAAACATCAGTAATGACAATAATAAATCAGCAGATTTTTTCCTGCATGAAGTAGGCTTTGTAGCACAGTTCAAGTGGCCCCGAACAAATCGAACTTGGTAAATACATGTAATAGAAAAAAAAACTGTTTGTCATGAGTCAGCCAGTAACAACAAAGTATTATAGTTACAGGATGCAACATGATTTACAAATAAGCTTAATTTCTATTATTTTGTGGAATAGAAAATTATGAAAAAAAAGTTAAGGGTATTCTAGCCCAATAGATACGCGTCTGTAAATTGTAAATCTTTTAAGTTTTCAGTTGCAAACTTTTTAAAGAATTTTGGTTAAGTTTAAAGTGCCAATGCATTTTATGCGCCTGTTGATCGAAAAGGGTTAGTATCAATGCTAGCATGAGCAGCACTCCTTTTGCTAAATGTTTTGAGCAATTTTTATGCTAGTAGTATTATTCGAGTAACGAATAGAGAGAAGTTAGTAACGTGTAACGAATTAACAATTTAATAAGTAACGAGTAGCGAGTTAGAGGAACGAGTTAATTTTTAGCGAAAAACCAGTAATGAGTTAACAACTTAATGATTTAACAAGTAACGAGTTAACGAATCATACAGTTAAGAGTAACGAGTAGCGAATTAACATGTTAATGAGTAACGAATCGCGAGTAGTTAGTAACGTATAGCGAGTTAATGGGTAACAAATAAAGAATAACGAGTAGCGAATTAACAAGTTAATAAGTAACGAGTAGCGAGTTAGAGTAATGAGGGACGAATTATGATTTAGCGAATAACCAGTAATGAGTTAACAACTTAATAATTTAACAAGTAACGAGTTAACGAATTATAGAGTTAAGAGTAACGGGTAGCGAATTAACATTTTAATGAGTAACGAGTTGCGAGTAACGAATTAAGGAGTGAACAAGTAATGAGTTCACAAGTTAAGAAGTTAATGTGCAGCGAGTAGCGAGTAACGACAAACGTTTTATCGAATAACGAGTAACGATGACTGATAAGTTTCTCGTCATTTATCAAATAATATTTAATGTCAAATCTTAACCTTGGTTTATATTTTCCTGCATGTATATCTCACTGTCAGCTGAATCCAGAAATTACAATTTTTTAACACCCTCCTTTTATCATAATACACTTTTTGCAAACAAATCTGACTAATATAAGACTTCATGTACTACTGGGACAGGAATGATGGCAGTTGGAACGATACAGTTCTTCGACTTCCACCTTTGACCAACCGTTTGGTCAATTAGGAATAGGCATGGACTTTGTATGAATAACTAAATACTCAGATTGACTCACTGCACTACTAGTAACTATTAATAGAGCCAATCAAAGCCGACTGCCACCATTTCAGCTCCCAACGGTACACACTACGCACAACAATACAACCAAACGTCACTTCGACTGTTATGAACTATTGCATGATTATACAGGGTGTTCCACCTAACTGGTGCATCCCAAATATCTCGCTAATTTTTTATAATGGGGAAAAATGTCAAAGGAAAAAAATATTTGGTTTGAAGGGGCGAACGTAATGGCGGGTAAAGAAATATTCTCAATATATCGAGATATTAATATAATAGATAATGTCAAGACGAGTTCAACGACCTATGATATTATGACCTTCACGTGTCCTTGAGTACGAAACATTCATAAAACCTGGATTATTAATGTAAATGGTGAAATAACCATGATTAAATGATTAATGAGGGAAAATTTATTTTAAAGTATTGATGAAAACAGTGCCTAACATCAAGCCTTCCTTATGTTTCCTACCTTGCTTAATATTAGTGAACACCGGTATTTCTCATCATTTTTTTTGCGTGTTTTATTTTTCACAGCTTTGTTTTTTAAGTTAAAAATCTGGAAAAATTGTATGTGTGCTTGGCTAACTAAAGGTACTGGAGTATCCGTTTGACTACATTAGAATATATTCGAGTAATTCGAAAATTGTCGAATTGGAAATTATATCTCCAAGTAACACGAAGTCTTACGAGGGCTCAAAAATTCGAGCTGTTCGAATTTTTCGGATACGCGATTTCACTCGAATAATCGAACAGAATTCCGGACACTCATACACCCCTAACATATTACGCGTAAAATTTGTATCAAATAATAACACGGACGTTGTATGGTATCTTTGCTTCAATGTGTTTCATATCAATTTGGAATTTGTTTCAGCATGTTCTGTGATCGAATGAAATATTGAACGATTCTAGACGCTTGAACACACCAAACGAAAAAGTGTTCTGAATTATTAAATCACAGATATTCATAAATCATGCAAAAAGCTATTTCTACTTCAAGAACATTTGTTCATTTTCCATCAAATATTCATCCATGCGACGATTTAAACATACCTTAATTACAATATTATTATTAATACTATTATTATTATTATCATCATTATATTTCGTATTATTCTGCGTCCCTTTAGCTTCTGCAGTAGATTCTACATTTATCGACTTATTATCCTATAAAACATACAGGTGTTAGACAAATTTATTGAATAACCCGATGTAACTTATGTTGTGTGCTTGTAATGTGACTATACATACATGTTCATTATCAATGAGAATTAAAAATATTTGGAACACCGAAGTTCTCTTTTACTGGAAAACTCACAACCAGTAAATGTATGAAACACAAGTTTAGAAAACTGAGTAATATGTATGGTTTATATTTTTAAAAAATCCATAATACAGGAAGATTTCCTTACTAGTTGATTCAAAAGCAGAGTCATACGAAGATTGAAAAAACATTCAAAAACTGAAAGTAGGTAAATGAAAATACCGCGACAAAATGTTTCAGATTGGATAAGAATCTTCAGTAAATCACATGATCCGACCGAATGGAATAACTTCGACAAAAATTATTTCGCGGGATAATAAAACTTGTCGAGTCCTGCAAAATTTTGTTCCACTCTTTTTTCGTATTTCACTCATAAAGAACTTATAGCCTGGCTCGCAATCAGTTACTGCACTCACCCAATAGTTATTTCGACTTCGTTTAGGAAATGTTCTTTTACGAACACCTCCCCCTTAAGTGTTAGTATTAGTTTTGTAGCAAGTATACAAAGTTTGTTAGTATTTATTGCTAGATGTACTTTATAAGTTAAATGAAGTTTCAAATACGAACCGTGTCCGGAGCGTCGCGCTTCTGCCTTTCTAAAGTGACCGATCGTATGTGGTGCACCTTACTCGCATCATTCGTGAAGGCAACGATCAATACCTGTATCAAAATATTTCAATATCTTTTTATACATTAAACGATATTAAAAATTATTAAAAATTAACCGCCCGAGTGCCATGCAGCGTGATCGCGTTATTCGCATTCTTCATAAAAAAACGCCACTTCAATTGGCGTTGCGCTCCATTTCTATCACAAATAGGAATCTAAGAAATAGTGATTGCACTGCTCTTTTCGATACCAAGTGAAAGAAGCACGATCCCGTCACTTGGCATTTATTGGTAAGATTTTTCGCAATGGCCCCTAACACTCAAACGGTTAACAAAGAATCACAAATTTTTAATTCATTATGTAATTATATTTTAATCTATTTGTTACAAGAGATATTTAAATCGTACCTGGCCATCGTATGCCTGAATAAATGCATCATTAATAACATTTAACGCGTTATTCAGTAAAGACAGGGCTTCCTTAGCAGCGGTTGAATTACTTCCATAGGCATCAAAAATGGGGCGTAAGCCGGAAATAACAAGCCAGTATATATCGGACTTTGAATCCGGTTTAATCGCTGATGGTGCCTTCTTAGCAATAGCATGGAGCAATTGTACTTCCTCGAGAAATTTCTTATCCTCCTCCTTCCCCAAGCTTAATGCTCTTAAAGATGTTTCGTCGATGGGAGTTGGCTTCAGTTCTCCGAGAGCAGACTGTCCGAGCTAAATTCGAATTATACAAAAAAGTTCGATTAAGAAAATTTTGGTAATTATTAGGAGTGGGCCCGAATTTATAATTTTTCAATTCACGAAACCTGAATCTGAAACTTTGCAAGATTTCGAAACTCCCAAAACTTGTTCAAAAACTTTACATCCGAACTTTTCATTGATTTTATACGTCTTCTTATCTGGGTTTCGAGATTTCTGAATCACGAAAAAGGGCAAAGCCCCGAATCTCGTTAGCAGAGATTGGTTTCTCGAAACATCAAAATCTGAGAAACTAATTAGTTTCGAGAAATTAATCTCTACTAACGAGATATTCTACAACCATTGAAATGTGTGACGTAGGCCATCATCTGTATAACGGACGAGGAACGTGTTTTTCGAAACACCGAGACCCTAGGAACCCAAAGGAGTTTCGAATTTCGAGAATTTGAAACTTTATACCTTTTTTTCGTGATTTAGGACTCTCGAAACCCAGATAAGTAGGAAGGGGCTTCATTGATATAAAATCAATGAATGGTACGGATGTTAAAGTTTTTTCACTTCTCCAACAAAATCAGTAATTTAAATTTCGAGAATTTCGATACCTCACAAAGTATCGGATTCAAGTTTCAAGAATTTAAAAGTTAGGTTCGAACTCATTCCCAGAATAAATGTATATTTTCAGTCCAACAAAATATGCGTCGTTTTGCTAAAGCTAAAATTTTTTCTGCGACTTACAGCATCAAGGCCGTCGCCCAAAGATATCCTCACTAATGTATTATCGTTGTCTCTTTCTTCAAGACGTTCTCTCAGAGCCTGCCATGTTGTTTCCTCAACTTCGTTGACGTTTAAAGGATATCTTTTCCCTTTTGGTATATCTAAGGAGCCCACTCCATCTATCGCTACTGCAACAACAGCTTCTGGGAGGCTGAACGGATCGGTGATAGAAATGCAATTCCATATCCCTCTCTAAAAGAATAGGCATAACAATATCCAATTAAAATATGAGATGTTACACATACAGTCGGTGCAACGATCTATCCATTGCGAATTTCTTAAATTTTAGATAGACATCGAAGAAAGCTACGATAGATGTCAAAGAATGCTACATCGAACGTAGAAGAATACTACAACGAACGTCGAAAAATGCTACAATGGACATCGAAGAAAGCTGTCATGGATGTCGAAGAATGCTACATTGAACGTAGAAGAATACTACAACGGACATCGAAAAATGCTACAATGGACATTGAAAAAAGCTGTGACAGATGTCAAAGAATGCTACGACGGACATCAAAGAATGCTATGACACAATGGAAGTCGACGAATGATACAATATATATCGAATACAAGGGCGACCAATATCCGCAACGTCCATAAGAATTGATGTTCATTGTGATGACTGTCATTTCAACACTCGTATGACCAGTGCCTAAATATGAACTTGCTGCGACTAACCAATCATCTCACTGATAAAATATCTTTTCATACAGAACACGATTCATCTTTTTGGGACACTACTATTAAATTTCTTTGCTGCGATATAGGATATAAACGCGGCAAATTATAAAGAAGAAAATATACCAGCTTGACAGTGAAACCTAACGCAGCGGCCAATACTTCCTTGAGCAAGCTTTGCTCCACTTCTTCGTTCCCTTTGAATAAAACACTGTTCGGACTGTGCAAAACAACAAAGTCTCCGTTTGCACTAACTGAAATGATACAAAATAGAAATTGAGATGGGATTTATTAATTAGCAGAGCGGTACGTAACTAAACTATGACGTTATTTGTAAATGTTCTACCTGCAGCCAACATGGCTATCGAACACAAGATTAGTTTCAACATTTTATTTGAAAATATGCAATAATCACGAGTTTCAGGCACTCCCTCAAGTTCAATAGGGAACCACAAATTGATCATATGACATTAACGCAATGGAAGCGGCAGCATGTGCTGACGCGTAGTAGTAAGCTGCAGAACTACTTGAACACACGGGAGAATTTATGCAGGTAAAGTAGTACAGGGTGATTCGCCCGCCAGGAGACTTGAAAGAAGTGCCGCCGCCTAAACGTCTGGAACTCTTATCCCATGCAGTACCACGTAAAAATTTTGGGCGACATATGTATTTGGCCGTGGTCCGCACGCTGCACGCAGGCCTTCTTCAAAAGATCGCCTTCAAGAGGCCCATTTGTACCCCCGTTCTTTCGACGGGTTACGGTCGTCACACTGTCTTGTGTATACAAAGTGCACTCTCTGTACATAAGGAATACAACTCTTGTAGTTTTTGTTTAATCTTGATGAAATTAATTTTAATGAATTCGTGAGATTTTTGTAATTAAAATAGCATCAAACACGACACAAATCGCATAGCTTTTATTATGTTATAATAGGACGGTCGGTCTGTACTTTTGCCATATACATATGTATAAGCATGCACGTTAATCTTCACAACTTATAATTTTTCGTAGTATGATATCACGCAAAACATTCTCTGATATGCAATCCCGGTTTTCATTCCCAATTCGATAAAAGGATGACAAAAATTCCTATATGAAAATTGAGGTAGTCGTTGTAAAGGAGAAACTTGAGACTACGTATTCATGCTGATTTGAGTCATAGAGACAAATTTTCGGTGCATCTGCTTCGACTCTGCATTATGACATAAAAAACTGTTGATATTTAAAATGTCATAACTTGATGAAAATAGATTAAGGTGCAGTGCATCTACTTTCAGGGTCCTAAGTTCGTTTTTTCAGAAATGCTTTTGCATTATGTATGTAATGCATTTATGTAAAATGTGTGTATAAGGCAAAAGTACGGACCGACCGTCCTATTATAACATAACAAAAAGCTAAGCGATTCGTATCGTATCTGATGTCATTTTAATTGGAAAAAATCTAAGGAGTTCATTAAAATTAATTTCATCAAGATTAAACAAAAAGTAAAAGAATTGTATTCCTTGTGTATGGAGAATGCTCTTTGTATACACAAGTTAGGGTGGCGACCGTGCCCCGCCGAAAAAATAGGAATACACCAAAGGGACCGAATGGGCCTTTTGAAGGTGACTTTTTCAAGTAGCTCTGCGTGCACCATGTGGGACACGCACAACTACATCACAGGCTAGGAATTCTGTGCGTGGCACGTCCGGGTCCCGCACTGCTGCATTTGAAACTATGGTAATCGATTTCGGTCGGGGGCACACACAAATATCGTAGGCTAGAAAACTGTTAGCAGATGTACAAAACCCGCACCCGTACCGTACACGTCACGCAACTATATAAATGGTCCTTAAAGGAGGTCAAAAGTGCCTCTAACTACATTCAATTTGCAATGGGTCATTCGATAGCTTATTGAGAAAGAACAATCTGTGATAAATGTCAGCTCAGTATCTTGACTGGAGGGATAGTAATTGACAAAATTAAAAAAATCATATTTTTGCTCAATTTCTCTCATCTGCGTGGGTATGAAAAATTAAAAAAAAATCGGAGACCCTTTAGTTAACCAGGCACACATTATAAAATTTGTCCAAACCCTTAAACTAAAAAAACAGTTTGTGAAAAATAAAAATTGTAAGTATTTCACCCTAAATTAATGTTTAATGTAACCAAATTCATTATCGTTTGATGTTAAAAACGATAATATGCTCCACCATGAACAATACATTCGAATCCCATCCCTTTTCCCTCTATGAAGATAAAGGCAGTATTCTCAAAACCCATGATTTGTCGCTAGTGTAGTTTTTGGGCGTCAACGAAGTGGTGGCGTACCGTCAGCTTGTGATTTATGTCTTACATGGTCTACTGTACCTCGTGACACTCGTGACTCCCCTATTGATTACTTCAGTAATCGAAATCAGAAAGTTGGTGTGTCCACTAAACCTTCAAGGAATTCGTGCTGGAGCAGCATAAATCCGTGACGAATCCATTCCATTTTCTTTTCTTATACACTAGCTTGAATAGAGCTAGTTATATCTGATATCGTTTCCCGATCGCTTTAACCTAAAAAGGATACGGTTTCGCAAAAATCGAATATGGGTTCGCTTTTTCGAAGCGAGGAGATGACCTTGTGTCAACTCTTTTTGCAAAGCGAAGCAGCATACGCCTGTGTCTCGGAGCTTGGCGAACTCGGCCTCGTCCAATTTCGCGACGTAAGTTTTGTATTGTAATGGCTTTAATTACGGTTAGAAACATTCAACCAGTGTCTGTTTGCCATTTCTCCAAGAAAATGTTTTATTTTCGCATGTTTAAATGTATAAATCTGTAAAAATGTAAAAAAATGCTAAATTATATTTAATTCGAGCGATGCGTTATAAATACAACTTCCTGTATTATGTCGAAGCTGTATTATGAATCATCTACAAAAATTCTTTGGAAGCAGGAGATATGCTACGAGATATACCGAATACATATTGGCAGAAAACTAATTCAATCTCAATAAGGTGAAGAACAACTTAATGCAAGTTAGTTAGTTAACCCATTTACATCCTTAACACTTTTATGTCTGGTGATACCATGTGGTGCCATTGGCAAGCCAGTTGTTATTTGCTGGTGACATCAATGTAGTGCCATTGGTAAGCATTCTGATGAACAACTTTGCAAAAAGTTCCAGCGACAGAGAAGAAAATTTTTGTGAACCACGTGGACATGAATGTTTTAAGTGAAATATTCTGCTGTAGCGTTCGGCACAGTCGTGATCCAAATGGTTAATATCTGATCCAATTTTCTACTAATGTGAATAAATTAACACTTTGCACTCGAGAAGTGATTTTCTGTCACAATTTGATTCGATGCAGTAACTCGAGAGATGACTTTCTGTCAGCACTAGGTTTGATGCAGTAAGTCAAGCGGCAGCAATGTTTATTTACCATGTTTATTTAACATCGTCGCTGTTCGACTTTCTGCGTCAAGCCTAGCGGTGACAAAGAACTACCTCTTGAATGGAAAGGGTTGAAGTGATATCGTTTTGTACATATTTTGAACCTTTTATTACATTGTTGATGGAAGGTATGAGTCAACGCCTTTGAATTTTAAGTATTGTTGACAGGAGATGTGAGCAATGGCTTTGTCTGCCAATTTTTTGGAAATGCTCCTTGATTCGGATATAAAAGAACGTTAATGTTGGAGCAATGATAAATGATAAGAGCGACGATCACAGCAGAATAGAAATACATTTGTGTACATATAAACAAAATAGTGAAATAACACAAATGTATTTCCATGCTTCGATTTTATTGTTGCTTGAACATAAACACGGGCTTGTTTGCCACATAAGTAAAAACATGGTACATTAATCTGTTGAATGTAATACAGAATATCTCACAAATGTATTGTCAGATGTGCCAGAACTGGGAATTTGCGAATGAATATTCCAAGTAATGAAATAATTCTCATTATTTGTGAATGTGGCATAGAGCGAACAGTCGTTATTGTGCAACATGTATGTTTGAAATGTTCACATAAAAGTACGATCAAGTGGGAGTACAAAAAGCCACTGAGTAGTACATGCTCTAACTCAAGAAATGAAAATTGCACATTTATGCCTTTGCCATAAAGGGAACGATATAAGTTGTATGCACAGGGTGTTCGGCTACGGCATGTCAATATTTTAAGGGGCGATTGTTGAGGTAATTTTGAAAAACTTTTTTCTTTCCAAAATGTTGGTTAAGGCCCCAAATTATATAAGTTTTTGAATTATTAACGAAAAACGCTAACCAATCAGGGCGCGCGTAGAGTGCGTTCTCTGTCGCGAGACTGTTCAAGACCGCGGTTGAACGTACCACGATCGCCTGTCGCCTGAGCAAGCGCTCTGATTCGTCTGTGTTTTTCATTAATATTTCAAAAACGAAGCTTTAACCAACATTTTGACAAAGGAAAAAGTAGTTCAGAATCATTTCAGCAATCAGCCCTTAAAATATTGACATGTAGTAGCCGAACACTCTGTATGCATAAATTTCACGTGAAAAAAAATACAAGTTTTTATGGAAGAGTCTCATCCCTGTGAAGGTTAATCTCACTTCACATTGTTTATTATTAATCATATTCACAATACATATCGCTCTTATTACATTAGTAGTTTCTTATAATATTAGGTAATTTCAGAGGTCTTTACATACTTTACATTTTTGGCAGAAATACAGTGGTCTGCAAAAGTATTCGTCCACCCTTTAACTTTTTTATAACTGGACCAAACGACTTGAGATTTTGCAAAAAGATAGAAGGATTAGTTTGCTGGATATCCTGTTTCGTCATTTTGAAAATATCCGAGTTTTCGAACTCACAGAGAAAATAGTGAAAGGCATATTCTCCAATTGTTTTTTTTTCTTAGCTTATAGGGAACTTTTTAATGCCCTTTATAGATCTAAGTAAGACATATGCATCCTGAAAGTTTCATCCGAATCGGTTAACGTTGCTCAGAGTCATAAAGGTTTAAAGATCGCATCATAAGGTCGAAAATATTTCGGCCGATTTCCTTTCGAATATTTTTTGCAATTTCGAAAATTCCGATTTCTCAAAAATAAGGAAAACGCAATATTTAGTGAACTAATTCTATCTAAACTCGGCTATCTTTTTACGAAAGCTCAAGTCGTTCGGTTCCATTATAAAAAAGTTAAAGGATGGATGAATACTTTTACAGCCCACTGTACCAGCTTTAAATATTTTTCTGCAGATTTACAACATTTCAATGTTTCCCTCGTCTTGGAGCATTAGTTTTCTACTATTTTGTACTATTTTCTACAATTTTTTTACAAATTTCTACTATTGCTGCTCCTTAATGGGTTTATGAATATACAAAAACTGTAGTTTACTATTGTGGCACAGGCAGACTTTAAATGTAAGGTGTTATTATTGCGAAACGGAAACCGATCAGATTCATTTATTTTGCTGAGTAGTATCCTTCATTTCATTTATGTTTCCCTATCATCATTACGAATCTTTTTCTATGATGTTACGATGTTATAATTCACTTTTACAAAATGTAACATGCATAATAATTAATGTATAGAATTAGAAGTGTTGACGGTTAATCCACAGTGTTAGGAATCTGGATATTTTTCATCGAGAGCAATCGCTCACTCGTCGAAAAGAATGTATTAATAACATGACTTCCATCTAACATTGTGGCATTTGCGTTACGAATTATTGAACTGTGGGTGTGCGAATGGACTACTTTTCGAACTGCAATGAAAGTGATAAAGTTCTTAGGAATGATTAACATGTGATAAGTACACAGCATGTGAACACATGTAGGTAGTGACGTAAAAAGCGTCGGTGGCTTTGAGTCCAAGTATCGCATCTGTAGCAATGTCAGTCTCTGTAACTTTAACGTGTTTGGTTATTTGCCGAATGTATTAACATTAGAACCAACGCTGCCTGGAGGAGGGAATAATGCTAGGAAGAATATATTTATTAAAATCCTTTGTATTTTGTTCAATACGAATCGAAAATAACTATTATTCAAAAATCAATGGTGCATAAAATTTACTTTACTGTAAACACTAGGTAAACATAAGTAAATGAAATTAGAATGTGAGGAATCGCTATCAGGCCATTTTTGCCACCTTGGTAGTTCTAGTGTTAAACTACTCCTGCGAACACGAAAAGTATACTGTCGCAAAGGTCGCTTTTCGTTTATCTTACAATCAATTACAATATGGTGTAATTCGAAATACGTATGAATATCGTTAACAAAATAAAAAAATGTTGTAAGACTTGAAATTTCACAAAGCTTGAAACTTCCATATTTGTTAATTATGTTACACCGTTTCAATAACTGTTTTCCCATCTTTTATATTAACAAAAACAATGGTTACTTTGTGCAGTTATTTCATATTTTTGTAGTATAGTAAAAAAGAAAGCGGAACGTTTGTAGGAACTCATTTCACCTACAAGAAATTATAAAAAGCACTATAATTTAGATATTTCGTATATTTATTCATATTAAATGCATAAAAGTAAGCAGTCTATTTCTAATTAACTGATTTATCGCTTACGTACGATTATAATTTAATTATATTTTCGTGTAGCTCAATCCCGATGTGAATGCATTCCAACGGAAGTTTGTTAACGAAGTACGCCGCTGCGATGAAATGGAACGTAAGTTACGATACCTGGAGAAGGAAATTAAGAAAGACGGTATTCCGATGCTGGACACTGGAGAGAATCCAGAAGCACCGCAGCCTAGGGAGATGATAGATCTCGAGGCAACGTTTGAGAAACTAGAAAACGAGTTGCGAGAGGTGAATCAAAATGCAGAAGCGCTGAAGCGCAATTTCTTGGAGTTGACCGAGCTGAAGCACATACTTAGGAAAACGCAAGTCTTCTTTGACGAGGTAAGGTTGCCTTTTGTAAAGTGTGTCCTCGCTGTATATATGTAAAATGCTTAAATATCTATGAAGTATAATATAATATAACGTTGCCCTTTTAACCTGCATGAGAAACAGATATATACATACACGCCGAAGGTAATTATACAGATAAATATGCACCTTATTGATTTCAATGATTTTTTAATATGCTGTCAAGATCATAAATCCGAGCAATCTTTTTTCCTATACATACAGGGTGTTTCGCTACCTCATGCAAAAAATTTTGGGGCTAATTGCTGAGGCGATTTTGAATAATTTTTTCCTTTGCCAAAATGTTGGTTAAGGCTTCAGTTTTGAATTATTAACGAACATACACTGACCAATCAGAGCTCGCGTAGAGCGCATGCTCAGCCGAGAAAAGATCGTGGTACGCTCAATCGTGTTCTTAAACCGTTTCGCGGCTGAGCGCGCGCTCTGCGCGAGCTCTGTTTGGTCAGTGGTCTTTCGTTAATAATTCAAAAACGAAGTCTTAATCAACATTTTGGCAAAGGAAAAGGTCGTTCAGAATCGCCTCAGCAACGACCCCTTAAAATATTTGCATGAGGTAGCGAAACACCCTGTATAATCCCCGCTCGAATTTAACTAGCACTTCAACGTGCTTTGATTTGTGGTGAAATTAAACGCAAACTTAATATAAGTGAATTGTAATTAAACATAAATTTATTTAGTAATCGAACACGCATCGAAGTAAAAATGCCGCATGTTTGGTCGTGAATATCTCGAAAACTTAAACTGTATGGACCGTTTATTTTGAAAGTTGTGTAAGCCTTTTTTTTAAACAAATTGAAAAAAGGATATAAATAAAAAGTTCACATGCAATCCATGGAAATTTGTTCTTTCCTCAACTTTTTTGAAAAACGGACTTACATCACTTTCAAAATAAACGGTCCATATGTGTGGGAAGAAATTGCTTAGAATCATGATATTGACAACGTATACAAAAATCAACTGGATCGGTGATGTGGATTTTCATCTGTATAATTACCATGTCTAACTGTTACTTGTCAATGTATATCACTTATACTACCCCTTTTCACAAATAGTATGATTTTATACATGTATATATTGTTCAACACGGGGTGGGAAGGAAAAAGATGAGATGATATTATTCTACAGGACAACGTACGTAATACGAAAATTGAGTATAATGAAGTTGCTGTTGGAGCTTCACTTTTTAGTTATAAATATTCAACAAATTCAATATCCATCGTCTGAGAGACGGTAATTTGTGAATCGTCTAATAGTAAAGAATGTACTGTGCATTACCGACAAGGAGTCCACTGGAAGAAACGTGGACCAGATGGACTATATTCCCATGTGCCCACCTCCTCTAACGCAATTGTAGAAATTACGACGCACATGAATTTTTTTAATTGTTCGAGCCATCTGCACTACTTTGGTTATTTAGCTGCATTTAGAAAGTGTCATGCGAGAGTGTCACGCTGGTTGGCGTGTGAGTCTGGCAGGACATCTTTCTAGCAACGCATAGTACACCAGATCACTGAACATGTGTACTTTTATCGTTAAAAATAATGAGCTATACTACCAGAATCTTTCCACATTGGAACCATTAATACTTTTGCGGCAATACATACTGATTCATATGATTCTATGATATTATACGCTGAAATCTCCGAGGACCTAGCCAAATCTATCCGTTGCGTTACAGTAACAAGTGGAAAAGCTCTGCACTTATAAACATATCAGTATGTTCTTATCAGTAATCTATGTATAATCGTGAAAATTCCAATCTTGATTAAAAATGTCCATTTGCACATTACGCTTTACGATAGTGGTAATCATAATCGAATTATTATTACGCCAAGCAATTCATTATATAATCTCGTTTGATATCTGCGATTAGTAATTTGGCTATGCGTTGTACATTTTGATGAATCACACTCATAATGTTTTTACGAGATAACGTCAACCTATATTGGTCGATTTAGTAAGATGCTATTCTGATTAAACATTGCTGCTAGGAGTTCCGCGGAGTTCTTGTTTAGGTACATTTAATGTGGTGCAGCTGTTCTAAGGCGTCAAACGGCGCGTGCTTAATACGCTTAAGAACTTGAATCGATATGAAAGTTCCATTTCTATTGGTAACAAAATTTTATATGGAGTCTGATCGAGGATATTTGTTATAAAAACCAAATACACAGTAGAAGAATAAGCAGTAGTTGCATTCCGTATCGATTCCCTTGATGTTGGTATCCGAGATCACGTGGCAGGCGGCCATGTTGTTGCTGTAGTAGCGCGCGTTGTTCTGATTGGTTGTTGTTACGCTACAAAATGACGCTGTGTGGGGTGGGTGCGCACGAGGATAGCATAGATGCTATAAAGGGAACCTGACGCCATCTTGTCAGCAGTAATATGGGGCATGCGCTGTAGCATTTCTCAGAAAAGATTTTGAGGGTGTGTCGCTACCGATTATTTCTATACTGTGAGTAAATATCTTTCCTTGAATAATGCCATGTCTCAATAATCAGCATAAGTACATTAGCAAATTTCGGATAGCTATTCGTCATTTGTTTTAAGGATGAATACAGGGTGTAACTCATAGAACATTCAGAAAGCTGAACAACTTTTTCCTTTGGCAAAATGTCGTTTGGAGCTTTGTTTTTGAATTATTAACGAAAAACACTGGCCACGCAAGAGCGCGCAATGTTGCGTCGCGCTGGATGGCGACGCCTGGCCGGTACCCCGATCCAAACGCGTCGCTATAACGTTTTTGTTCGTTATTCACAAATAACGAATAATTTGATATTATTCTCCATTGCACCGATTCGGTATCTGATACAATTTTTGCTCCCTGCTATACCGACGCGTTTGGATCGGGCCATCGGCCGAAGGTCGCCATCCAGTGCGACGCGACGTTTCGTCTCTGAGCGCGGGCTCTACGCCCGCTCTGATTGGCCAGTGTTTTTCGTGAATAACTAAAAAATAAAGCCTCAGACGGCATTTTGCCAAAGGAAAAAGTTCTTTGGTATCGCCCCAGGAATCTCCCATATCCGGCTCTTCTATGAGCTACGAGACACCCTGTATAGGCGTACGTATTGACCCGTTTGCTATTATAGCCAGTTTGTCGGGTTTTGGCTCCTTCGTTTCAAACTTGTATGTATTTATAAGTATAAAGAGAAGCAAAACGGTAACTTCAGTATCCTTCATTTTCACTTTATCGTCTAATATGAAATCTTTCTGTAAAATTTCGATTTCCTACAAATGAATATAAATTATGCAGTAACAAAGTATATATATACATATTTTTACCATTAGGGTAGCATTCGTCTCACCCCTTTATTATGCATACCACATCTTTATGCATAAACATCCTCATTATACATGTTTGGTTAATTAAGAAACATTCTTTTTTAACTGAAAAATTTATTGTAATTGTCTTTTTGTCTTTCTCATAATCTTGAAGTATAAAGTTAGTAATACAATTCGCTCTGCATTTCCGTGAATAGTCTTAATATCGCAGACTGTCCTAAGGACCTCGTTTCTTTATAACAAAGCGTAACGTTTCGACAGCGCTAAATTAAGTAACTAACTAGGAAGAATTGCAGTTATAAAACCGATGTTAAAGAATTTTGTTATACATATATCATGGGACGAATACATCAAGGGACAATTAACAAACCTATGTAAAATCGTTTTTAAATAGCACTTATTGTTTTCCACCAGATTCTACTACGTCAAATATATACTAATTGTCATCCATATAATTAAGATTTTTTTATGCTTAACCCTTTAATGCTTGAGATCTTAAACCTGAAACGTTGAGATTTACTTCCGTTTTGATGAAACTGCAGGTACCTGAATTTGGTGTATTTTTAAAATGAGTGTTGCATTGGTGCAACACTGAGGGTCAATGGGTTAATTATTAAAAAAAAAATAATACAAATAATACAAGTCAGTTTTCATAATTGGTTGGTGTAGCGATTGTTTCTTTTGTATCAAATTATGGTGTTTCTGCAGACAGCACTGTAATCCCATTTTGAAAAAAGGGGAAGGGTGGTCATTTCCGTATAACTTTTTAATTGATTTTATAGCTTTATGTGTTTCCGAAAGCTACACAATTTTTTAAAAGCTACATTTCTTGCGATTCACATAGTTCTCAAGATATTTGTAACAAATTAAGCTTTCCAACATATACACATATTCACACATTCTTAAATTCAACGTAGCACTGTGCTTCTAATAGGAACATTTTTATTAAAATATTGCAGCATTTAATGTGCGCTTACATTAGTGTATGAAAATGCTATAATGGCACTGTTTCGGTTAATGTGATACTGCAGTTAGTTCAATATTAATTAACAATTAATTACTACATTCTACTGCGTGAGTAAGTTAGCTATGAACTTTGCCTGATAATTGTTTTATATTATGCAACGCTTCGATTGACATGTCGATCAGTGGCCATTGTTTTAATGCTATTTTTATTTGCCTTGCATTTGCATCAAATATATAAATAAAACAATATATATCTTAATCTGTTGGCTTTTGTATAAACAAGCAGGCATCTAAACGACTATTATTTTTACATTAAACTAAATTCTTTTCGTTTACAAATCCTTCGAGTATAAATGTCTCTATGACAATAACTAGATCGATGTGATTATACAACGTATGCAATTAATTAAAATGCATGGCACTATAAATATCGTGCAATATGTGTCTGATATTAATACACTATATTGTAACTGCTTTGGAATTTTGTATTAAAAAAGCGATATCATTTTCCATGTTAAAAGTAATTAGAAAATAGTACTGCTGCTGGCATTAAGCGGTTTCTGTTCATGTATTACTAATGATACCTTTGAGTGATTTTAGGAAAATTAATGTGTTAGTGCTGACAACTAACCAAGTTGCAGAATTGCAAGGGACACAAGTCACTGTGTAAGCCCTATCTCCCTACGTCCTGTATAGTCCTCTGATCTCGATATTAAATTAAGAAAATGTCGATACATCTTGATATTGACTATTATAGTATAGACATGCATCAATAACATTTCGCAATTATATACGTTTGTTTAAATTTACGAAACTCGCAGTTCTAAATCGCTATTTGCAAATTATATATTATATTGAATTCAACGTTTTGGATCTATACTTAAACAATATTATTTATTTCGTATATGCAGTAATTAGTCGTCTTTTACTTTATAAGATTAGAAGATGAACATATTGTATTCTTAGTTCGAAGTATGTTTTATCACGATCATCCGGAATTCCTTGTTTTTATCCTTTATTATATCAAATGTTCCTTTAAGTTTCATATAAACATATGTGTCATAAATGTCAAGAGCCATATAACTTGCGCTGCATTCTTACATAATGTACATTTAATTAACCATCAAATTTATAATTGGCCTTTTAATGAAGCAAATGCATTGCGACTGATTTCATCACTACTCAAATGTAAGGTGCTTATTTATAGTAGTGGGGAATTTATCGGAGTTTCCATTTACGGCATGTGTAATGTTGGGAGCTGAGATATTGGCAGATCAATCGTGATACGGGGAGGGAAAGTGCTTCCAGTCCCACTTCTGGCTGACCTTTTGACCAATTGAGCCACTCAAAAGCTAAACTGACCAAGTCTATAAATTCAAAGCTAGAAGAAAGTAATAATGTGATGAAAGTGATTCTGGTTTACTGCATGTTCAAATAACAAAATAGACAAATTTACGAAAAGTGTTTTATGTTCCGAGCTCCCAAAAGCGTATGTTATGCGTTGCGCAAAAGAAGCCTGTTGGAAGGACTGCGGATCCAATTGATTATATTCCCACTATAACTCAATCGTAAAAGTGGGACTCGTGGGTATTCCTAATTGGCTGAAAAAATCCCCCCCCCCTCCTGCTGTCATACAGCTGTGGAAACGTTTAACGACCGTGGGGGCTTCGAGAACGCCACGTTAGGCTGAGCGATCGAATGCCATCCCGCTGGGTCACCTTCTGAATAACGCATAATATGTATATGCCAAAAAAAAAAATGGAAGTTATTCTGTATCGCGTAATTAAATTAGCAAAAACTGTGCAGGTTACAAAAAAATTATATGTCACGAACTCCGTACCTGGGTTCTTCAGTTTAGCGGAATATATATTATGTAATAAAAAACTTTTCTTGCATTCAGTTAAGTATTTCTTGTATTGAGTTCCGTTAATTTATATAATCATATATACAGGGTGTAACGTAAAAGGTGTAGGAGCCGGAAATGGGGGATTCCTGAGGCGAAACTGAACAACTTTTTCCTTTGCCAAAATGTCGGCTGAGGCTTTGTTTTTGAATTGTTAACGAAAAACACTGGCCATTCAGAGCGCGCGTAGAGCCCGCGCTCAGGGACGGTCCACGGCGCATCGTGCTAGGTAGCGACGTTCGACCGGCGCCCCAAATAGTACGCGCCGGTATAGCACGAAGCAAAAGTTAACATCGGATTATTCCTTATTAATTAAAATATAAACGAAATCAATCTGCCTTATCCATTGAACAAAAAAGAATTAGAACGGACTAACTAACGTATCTATCAAGTACAACGTACGTTAAATTTTAAACAATTCGCCAACAATTAAAATTAGACTTACCCGTTTCTCCAAAAATGAACCTGCTTCGAGGAACATAGGTCACTGTGTCATCCTACCGATCCTGACCATGGTAAGTAGGTATCCCGTAGTGCAAGACAGCTGATGTTACGGCCAGGTCAGCGAACTCACTTTATTTGACACAACTTACTACCTGCACGGCAACTATCACTGGGTTATTCTACCGATCCTGGCCACTCGAAGAACAAACACATGGTGCACAACAGCCGATGTCTCGGTTGGAACAGTGAAAGAACTTCGTTTCACAAAATTTCCATCATTGCACGATCACTGTCACTTTACTCTTCAAGATTTGAATTTACGAAATAAGTTGTTCCCACGTATGAATAATTGGTTGCCCCGAAAGGGGCCGATTGTTTTTAACTTTGAAGGGGCTCGATATGGCCGCTGCTACTGCCAAATACACTTTTCCACGTTCGGCAATTTCGTTGCTTGTTCCCGAGCGGGTAGTAACTCACGAGCTTTGCGTCTTAGAAGTTAACTCTTATTTTATTCAAAGTAAAAACAGCAATTACAGTACCGGAGACATCTTTACTGCTGGGCATTCGGACTGATTCTGTCGTGAGAAATTGTGACGCGGTTTGCAACGGTGGACAAGGGGTAGTTGGAAAAATGTTATACGGGAGAGTTACAGATCGCCACGGGAGGAGCGGTTTATGGTGGAAAAGTCCTTGAGGCCCACGTGCTGGCCAGCAGAGTTTTTCGGTTCCCAGGAACCACGGCCGTGGCGAATTTAATGAAGACACTTTCTAATCGCTGGGAAAGCGCTGCGGACAGTTCAAGATACTGTTAGATGTCTTTTACTACATCCTTTGCAATGCTATACCTTTTCCGGCGACTGGAAAATGTCTTCACTAAGTTCATCACGAGTTTCCTGGGAACCGAAAAAATCTGCTGGTTAGCACGTGAGCCTCAAGGGCCTTTTCACCATAAAGCGCGCCCCCCGCGACGACCAGTAACTCTCCCTTATAACATTCTTCGAACTAGCCATCATGCACCGTTGCAAACCGCGTCACAATTTCTCACGACAGAATCAGTCCGAATGCCCAGCAGTAAAGATGTCTCCGGTACTGTAATTGCTGTTTTTACTTTGAATAAAATAAGAGTTAACTTCTAAGACGCAAAGTTCGTGAGTTACTACCCGTTCGGGAACAAGACAACGAAATTGCCGAACATGGAAAAGTGTATTTAGC
The DNA here is from genome assembly GCA_023838395.1 of Holcopasites calliopsidis. Classification (NCBI taxonomy): domain Eukaryota; kingdom Metazoa; phylum Arthropoda; class Insecta; order Hymenoptera; family Apidae; genus Holcopasites; species Holcopasites calliopsidis. The sequence goes on from JALHAQ010000024.1 coordinate 802,981, forward strand.
AGTAGCATCGGCCATATCGAGCCCTTTCAAACTTAAAAACAATCGGCCCCTTTCGGGGCAACCAATTATTCATACGTGGGAACAACTTATTCCGTAAATTCAAATCTTGAAGAACAAAGTGACAGTGATCGTGCAATGATGGAGATTTTGTGAAACGAAGTTCTTTCACTGTTCCAACCGAGACATCGGCTGTTGTGCACCATGTGTTTGTTCTTCGAGTGGCCAGGATCGGTAGAATAACCCAGTGATAGTTGCCGTGCAGGTAGTAAGTTGTGTCAAATAAAGTGAGTTCGCTGACCTGGCCGTAACATCAGCTGTCTTGCACTACGGGATACCTACTTACCATGGTCAGGATCGGTAGGATGACACAGTGACCTATGTTCCTCGAAGCAGGTTCATTTTTGGAGAAACGGGTAAGTCTAATTTTAATTGTTGGCGAATTGTTTAAAATTTAACGTACGTTGTACTTGATAGATACGTTAGTTAGTCCGTTCTAATTCTTTTTTGTTCAATGGATAAGGCAGATTGATTTCGTTTGTATTTTAGTTAATTTCCATTCATGAATAATGAGTAATTCGATGTTAACTTTTGGCGCGTACTATTTGGGGCGCCGGTCGAACGTCGCTACCTAGCACGATGCGCCGTGGACCGTCCCTGAGCGCGGGCTCTACGCGCGCTCTGAGTGGCCAGTGTTTTTCATTAACAATTCAAAAATGAAGCTTCAGACGACATTTTGGCAAAGGAAAAGGTTGTTCAGTTTCGCCTCAGGAATCTCCCATTTCCGGCTTCTACACCTTTTACGTTTCACCCTGTATACATATATGATTATGTAAATGTGAACTTTTTATTTACATCCGTTTCTCATTTCTTTTGGAAAATGGATTTACACCACTTTCAAAATAAACAGTTCTTACGTCACATTAAATATTAAAAAAAAATCGTTCTATCTGATGCATTTAATGACGTGTAGCTGTTTTAAGAAATTTCATCACTACAATTGCCGATATGAAACAACAGCACTAAATTATTCATTTAAAATTCTCTTTTACTCATACATTATACGTTTGAAATACTATTTTTTTAGTTAACTTCGTTTGTATACAAATTTCGTACTGTAAATCTGTTTTCTTATAATTTCTATAGTTTACATTTACAATTTTAGATGAAGGATATAAAATTGGTGCTTGGAATATTGAATACTAGCGAAATAACATGCATGTAGATAACCAAAGCATAACAGTTTAAACTACTTATGCATTTCTTCAATTTCGAAACAGTATCTTCATCATGTGCACAATTTGCATGGGGCATGCTAAATAGATGCTCTCATTAGGAGATACAAAGGAAATGCCGTCTTCCCAACGAGAGGATCACCCTGCATTACGAGTCACGCGTAAATGCACGGGCTATAAATAGAGAATGCGCATGATCAAAATTTTTCCACAAAAAAATTTGTTCTAAAAAATAAAGATATTTACTTTGTAAGTTTCGAAATTTATGCGGCAAAGCTGCCAGTAAACAGTAACGGCCGATTTGGTTAAAATTTTCAAGATACTTCCATTTTACATGAAAGTGCTATTTGCGAAAAGAATTTTTGGTAACTCGAATGTTAAGACCCAAAATTTTGAGGTAAATATTTCACCAGTTTCGTGTTATTTCTAACATTATCGACACAGCATAAAATAAGATTACAACGGCACTGAGCATTCTTTCTTATATATACATATTTTATGTCTTTTAATAATTGATAAAATAAATCTCCTCCGGTTGTTTTTCACTTCATATCAATTTTAAAGTGAAAAAGAAGGCATTTAATTGAAATGTGGACGATCCCGACGACAAGGGTTGCAGCCTGTCGTAAGGCGGCCCGTTTAAAGCATCTAAACCTAACCCAACCTATAAAATTATCCTACGCTGTGTAGGTAACGCAGAGAGTGACATTACAGTAGTAAAATGTCTTCACAAAATTTAGAGTTCCAATTTTCGAATCACGAAAAATCCTTCTCGCAAATAGTGTTTTTAGGTAAATTGAAGCTATTTGCAAAATTACAGACAAATGGAGCGTGGCCGGTTTTCGAAAATGCAGCCAATCAAGCATTTGCAACAACAGGCTTTGCACAACAATTCTGGTTAAGTGCCCTGGATAAAAAGATCGGTATATTGCAGAAAATCATTAGGGACCGAGATCATGCAATTTTTCATTTTACACTGTAATGGGTCAGCGTTATGTTCAACATGTTTTGTAAAGAAAAAATGTGCATACAATTAAAAATCCCTCGCCTAGTGGACAATAGCGCGTTATTGGTTCATGTAGTATTTGTATGTCTATTTATTTATATACAACACTTTATAAAATGTATAAAACGAACGATAATATCTAAAGCTTCCGTTTATAAAGAAATCACTTTATACAGGGTGTTCGGCTACTGCATGCCAATATTTTAAGGTGTGATTTCTAAAGCGATTCTGAACAACGTTTTCCTGTACGAAAATGTTGGTTAAGACTTCGTTTTTTAATTATTAACGAGAAGCTTCGACCAGTCAGAGCGCGCGGCCTTGAACGCCCTCTCGATTGAGCGCGCTCTTTGATTGGTCAGTGTTTTTCGTTAATAATACAAAAACGAAGCCTTAACCCGTATTTTCGTAGAGGAAAACGTCGTTCAGTATCACTTCGGCAATCACCCCGTAAAATATTGATATACAGTAGCCTATAATAAATTTAAAGTTTTATTTAACGAATTATTCATAAAACCGGAGAATTAGATTTCTTAAGTCTGTATTTCAAATATTCACCAAACATTATCTATGTTAATATAATCATACTATATTGAGAAAGTTCAAATTTTTAATTTAAAGTTGCAGTAAATTATTGATTTATATTTTAGTATGTCTACATTGTTTTAAATAGTAGAGTCTTGCATTAAAATGACTAAAACTAGGTTTTTTTCCAACATGTAGACTATGTCGTAGATTAGAATTAATATCTTTTTGTATCTTTTATTGAATTCCGTTTCAAGGAGAATTATTAAAAAAAAAATGCATTGGATTCGCGTGATGCTAAATAATACATATAATGCACGACAAAAGTTTCCACGCGCCCAACTGGAATATCATTATCAATTTTATTATAATTCTATAACAAAATTGTAAACATTTATCTTTAACAAGGTGCAAATTAAACACATAACAGGGTCACTAAGATTGCCATAGTCGGCTGGCGATAAGTGTTTATAAATACACTGTGGCATTCTAATAAATTCATTGAAAAATTATAATTGGTTGTACGCAAACTTTTTGACCCCGTGTATGTATTATACTTTCTGATTATGTCGCTTCGCTATCAGTATTACAGTTTTAGAAGGCATATAATTCGTTGTTACAGTACTCATTCCATATAAGAGTTTGATGTCCCTCCGTTGATTATGCGATGAATTTAAAAGGAAAAGCATGTCTTTTGGCACACGATATACTAATGGCAAAATTTTATATCGGAGGAGTATGAATCACCCACCTTGATAAGATACCAATAGTGTGATCTAACGAAAGATAAAAGTGGAACTGAAGTTAATCTTTACATTATATTGCCCGCAAATAAATTGCAAATTTTTAACCTGTTCGTGTTATAAAAAAACGTTGAAGACAAAGTTGACCTTGAAATGTCTACGCGTCCACTTCCAAAGACGCCAATCACATGATTTAATGGCCCGCTCGAAAGCAACTTCTTTCTGAAACATATTACGATTTTATTACAAATGACGGGAATATCCCAGCGGACAGGTATTTTACCCCACCCTGTATAAGATACAGAAAGAGTAACTTATATGTATTTAGCGTTGACAACGTAGATGCATGCAACTTGCATTCAATCAACACATGTAGTTAATTTTAGTTTTTCTGTCGTAGCAATTTTTGTCTTGTAATTTTTTTATTTTGAGTCCTTGCCCGAAGTGTTATAATTTTTTTTAATTTGTAAAGTTTCTTATTTTCTATTGCATATGATACCCATATGTATATGTCCAATCTGGCAATGTTCAGTGATTGTAAAAAAAAAATAATTTGCAATGCTAAATACGTGCATTACGTTTTTAACACGTTGGTTAACAAGCAAATTGAAAAATTTGGAATAATTACAATAACATGTTCTTGATGCGTGATACTTTAGATGTCATACATAGGCTCATTAATGAAAAAAAAGGATCCATGAGAGCAACGTTTTTATAGAGCATTAATTTGTACTTCTTTTTTACCATAAAGTGCAGTCAATTAAGAAAATAGAGGGTGGATAATAAACACAGGTAATATACAAGTCATGTTAAATATAAAATGTGAAAAAAATGATTGCAGATGTGGACGATTATAATTATTATGAATGAAACATGAAACATGCAATTATGAACTGATTTTGTAAACTGTTTATTGTTTACACATATCATTGTTGGACCACAAAACAGTGCTTCATTTTTCGTCTGATGTGATGAGGTTGAACATCCACAATTCGTGCGCCCGACCAATAAAAAATTTTTGAACATGATTATTCGAATTCCTCCGTGTATAAAGTTTTTCGCATTCTGTGTAATATGAAAAAAAACTACAGAGGTGTGACCACGTCGTAGTATGCAATTTTTCATATTACTAGAATATTATTGATGAAAGAATGAAATTCTGTCGGAGAATCCAATAAAATTAAATGCATTTGCTTGCGATCCTCTCATGAAAATTGGATAACTGCTACCTCTACGCAAATTAGCAAGTTTCGCGAATGTATTAACAAAATGTGAGACAAAAACGGGAGATAGGGCAAAAGAGAGGTGACATGTGTCTGTTGCCAGGCTGAGCATGGAGGTGTCGTGTCGCAGATGGCAGACCCCAGCCGCGAGGAAGAACAAGTCACTCTCTTGGGTGAAGAGGGCCTCCGCGCTGGCGGCCAGGCTCTCAAGCTCGGGTAATTAAATGTGGTGTAAATCCAAATTATGTAGATCGCAAGGATTTTCGTATTACAAATCTGGGCAAATTATGCTATCGTGCAATATGTAAACCATATAACGCACCTACAAACGTATGGTTGTTTTATATTTTTATATCATGTTATGAAAGTAATACTTCTTCTTAGAAAAGTAAAATTTTTTTACAGATTTAGCGATCAATTTAAATATAAATGGAAATGTGGATAAATTGAATCAAACAGGATATATGGGTGATTCAATAAACACTACCATCTAAATTAACTCATTACCTATTAGTTGTATTACAAATGTGTTTAATAGATTATGCAGAATTCTAGGGGACGCATTATTCTTCTCTACATATCAAGGTCACCCTAAGTTTTTTCAAGATCGAAAACATTGCCGATGAGGAGACGGATTCAACGATCTACAACATAATGATTTCCTTACTTGACCTTGACCCTAAAATTCAAAGAAAATCTTAAAATGGTATCATTATGCTTGGCAAATTGCTCTGAGTGTACCGCCACGTTCGCCGTATCTAACTCCATTAGATTTCTTCTTGCGGATTTTGGTATGCCAAAACGCACCAACGGCTGCAGAAGATATGCGACAGCGCATTGGAAGAGTATGCGTGGAAACCACACCAGACACATTCAGAGCAGCTCGCCAACCTTTGCCATACCCCGTTGAAAGATGCAAAGAAGTCCAAGAACAATACATTGAACAAATATTCATAAAAAATAAAAGTAAGTAAAACACTTACACTCAAGATATTGTTCGAATTTTAGGGTCAAGGCCAACTCGAGGTCTTTAGGCCGTAGGTCGATGAAATCGTCTTTTCATGGGCAAGAAGTTCAAGGTGACCTTGATATCTAGGGGAAAAATAAGACATAAAAAATATAATCGTATCCATCCAATGCATTCGTCAAATGCTGCATAATCCATTAAATACATTTTTGATACAACTAATAGGTAATAAATTGAGATAGTAGTTGTTATTGACTTGTCCTGCATTCCTTAGAACGATTATAATTTGCGAAGTCATTTCGTTACTTGAACTTTAAATATATACGAAGAAATATTATTTAACAGTTCTGTTAGTAAAATACTTTTTCGTATCGATGATATTGGCAAATGTCTTAACAGTTTTTTTCTCGTAGTAATATCATTATTACAGTATCTTGATCATGGTTAATACTGCACGATATCTAAAGCTCGTCAATAATTAATTAATAACATAATTTTCCATTTGATCATTTAAGAGATATCCTTGCGTTCTACATTTATAACACCAGTGACTAAAAAGCACATTTGTACAGGATAAATGTTCCAAAGATTTAATTATCACATTTTCACATGTATTTATATTGTTAATAATATTTTATCATTTTAATATCGATCATACAAAAATATTAAATCTATGGAAACATTTATATATTTCGAAGAAGTACAAGAAGAATAGTTAGAAAGAAGAATTAGAGGGTTCATTAATCTATAATCTGCATACATCGCAGAGCTTTTGATAAATGTTTTCTGTGCTACTAGGCCATGTACAAGTGTAGATTTAAGTAGAAGGCATGATGCGTCAGTGTATTCTGTGGTTACAGCACCTGTACACTACGGCAGACACCATAGGAGCACAATATAGGAATCCTCTCAGGCAAGCTGTTATCAACCGTTATTTGCATTTGCAAATATGTTTTGCTCAGTGTCTTCTTTTTGTCTGTAGCTAGCTAAAATCCTTCGGCCCGAAAGGAGCACTAATAGTCGTTGAAACACTTTAAATTATTCTATTATATTTTGTCATTTATTGAGTTTTGAATAAGCTTTCATTCGAAAAACACATGTAATGCACATGCCGTTTCTTCGGCGGTCTTCACGGGGTGTCTCATTTAAGTGTACCCCCCTCCCCAAAATGTCTTTCTTAATCGTAAAAAAGCAAAAAACATTTTATACCTTCAGAAAAACATTTGAAAAACACAACGCTTACATGATTATCGACCAATTAATGTTTTTACGTGTTTTCTGTGTTTTCACAATTAAAAAACTATATTCATAGGGTCACACCTTAGTGAAACACCCTGTAATGATGCGGGAGCATCACATGGCGGTGCGAACTTCGAGAGCATCGTGCTAGGTAGCGCGAGCAAGGTACCCATCCCTGTTATGTAGTTTTGCGGAACATCTTCTCAGCAATGGACAATAGATGCTAGTAGTCCAACTTTTGTACATTGCAATACACGCTATTTCTCCAAATTTAATAATTTTGCAGTGCTGTTAGTTCAGTGTATTACAACATTTTTTGTATTCTACATAAGTTTCATGGTTTCGATATATTAAATTATTGATTTCTGTACTTATTCCTTTTATATTCTATTATCTTTAGGCAATTTCCCCTTCTGTATGTGGCATTGTTTAATTTTTGTGTAATTTCAATGTTTTAGCGACTATAAATGCTCTTCAAAGACAAATGCGACTGTGTGCTTAATTGAATAACATGTACTTACTGATCATTTATTAGTTGTTCTGTAAAGCCCCCCAGTTCTTACCAGAATGTGTACTAAATTGTAACTGAATTTCAGGTAGAAACTACCCTATATAACAGTTGATACAGTTTGACAGCGTTCATTTAACAAACTTAAATATCATAGAATAACATTCAAACTGTATTGAATATCCTGAATTCCGTAATGTATAGCACTCGGTAAACGTATGATGGTTTATTGGATATCATTATGCATTTCTCTTTGCCAGTAAGAACAGTATTGATGATAATGTGGCCATGGATATATGTGCGCAAAATGATACACAGATATTCAATATGCTCGGGCGGAAACCCGCGACGTACAGCGCCGTGGGTATACCAAAAGTTCGGGTAGTTCGATACTGTCGGGTAATCCGAAACTTTCGGTCTACTCGCGCGGATTTATGCATCGCGAGTTCCCACACGAGCACGCTCGACTTCTTGCAGAGCAATCCATAAATTCGCAGGCGAGCTCGGGCGAGAACTCGCGACACACCAGTCCGCAGTAGATCCAAAACTTCAGATCGCCTGAGTGCATCGGGATACTCATATTTCAGGTCCTGCCCGGACGTCGCGAGTTCCCACCCGAGCTCGCCCGACTTGAACCCGTAACTTCGGGTACCCGCACATCCCTACTAGCGACGAATTGACTTCTCTACTGAAAACTTTCCAACCCAATGTGGTAAATTTTGTTACATACAGAAAGCAAGAAGTTTCTTCTGCAAATATAATTAAATAATGTCAAATAAAATCTTTCGCCCGTGTCTTAATTTCGTGGGCATCGTTATTCAAAATCTATTAAGTGCGCTTAAACTTAATTAAAACATATGTACGCGCTCCTTTTCTACTTCTGCCCCTATCTGCTACTGTAACATGTTTAAATCTTTGCGTTTTGAGATTAATTCGGTTTAGGATAAGTAATAAGACTATCGTTTCAATTTTACATTGTCAGGATTATCACGAAAGTCATTTCGTTTGGTATCGAAATACATGGAGCATAGCTACTGGCATAAATCCCTTTATCAATATCCTTGTTAATATTTGTTCAGTCTACAAATGTTAATTGACATTTATATATTAATTGGCGTGCAGCCATGTGTATGCAACGTATTGCATAAAAGCTAATTTTTTATGAGAGTTCGCTAGTAGTAAAATTCAATAGGTATCCTGAAATAGTTTCAGTTCACAAAAAGCCTCTAAGTTTTTTACCTTCGTATTGCCATGCCTTCAGCTAAATAATATTCCGTTGCACTTTTCTAACTACGCAAAGACCAACAAAGTGTCTGGAGCAGATATTATTTAAACTAAATGCAATCTTTCGGAAAACAAAATTTAACGCTATCCCCTTGTTAAAAGAACAATACCATAATACATATGTTAAGCATAAAAAGAGGTTTCATGAATCGCATCATAGAACAAAAGCTTTGGTAGTTAACGCTGCTGCGTTCAAAGGAAATATATTGATTTCACATTCAACATTCTGTATATGTGCATTTATACGTACAGAATATTTGCTATAGAGTATTCAACAATGTATGTCTTGTATCTTGAGACAGGTTTTTAGTATGATTTCGAAAGTTGGTTTATGTTTCTCTTATGATACGAGGAATTAGTAAGTATCAGTTACGTCTGACACGTTTAATTATTTTGCAATATAAATTTGTCCTTATTATACAGCTATTAAGAATCCATGTATTTGCAACGAGTCATGTATATTATGCGTTGCTCAAAGGAAGTCCACTGGAGGAAATGCGCGTTCGGCTGTATTTCCAGGTACCCTTGTTTCTAACGCACTTGTAGAATAAATGCGTTTTCCTTATTGGCTGAAAGAGCCACCTTCCCCATTCCGATCACATAGTTGCGGGAGTGTTGTTGGAGAGTGGGGAGTTCGCGAGCGTCACGCTAGGTGGAGCTTCCCCCGTGCCGTCCCGCAGGACATCTTTTTAGCAACGTACAATACATTTGCGTAGACTTGTATATTTGCTTAGTACATAAGCTTGTATTTACGAGCGGTTGCATGCGCTCGTGTACACCACACACACACGCGCGCGCGCGCGCGCACGTGCATTTTACTGTATCTAACATGGTATGGTATGTGGAAAGATTTAATTGCATGCACTTTACCTAAATCTGATTGTTTTTGTAGTTGAGTAATATTACAATTTTAACTGCATTTAACCTAACCTAACAGCTTGGCTGTATATATGTCGCTATATTGCCTGCATTGTAGATTATATCTTGCATAAGAACTCGTTTTATTTGAATTATATACATGGATACCGTGAAATCAGCGCTAAAGAAAACTGCAGAAGGAAGATATACAAGCCGGCTCGTGTTATTTTATAGGATTAACATTTCAAGTGACGCATCGATGTCTAACAGGGGCATTGGGTAATTTAATTTAGAGGGCTCTCCCTTTAAATATTGTTTTTAGTGTCGGGGTCAGAACTATTAATGGCGTTTCAGGGTAATTTAATTTGTTTTTTAACAAATCGAGGTAGCTATTTGAGTAACTTTTAAACAACCCAAAGAGATATGTGCATACATACAGGGTGAGTCATTTAACTTGACCACTTAAGTTTACTAGCAAACTATTTGTTGTACCAAAAAAATGTTCAGACGAAAGTTGTTTGTTATAAAGCGGGGCATACGTAATAATTAGTTTTTTTATGGTCCGCTTTTTCATCGAGATACGAACATCACCTTGGGTTTTTGTATCATGATTAATTAAGGAATATCTCGGTAATTATTAGTTTTTAATCCCATATACTTTACAGGTTTTTAATTCATAATTTAGTACTCTTTCGAACCACAAGGACAAACATTACATATCACGATACAAAAATTCAAGGCAACCTTCGTATCAGGATGAAAAAGCGGATTATCGAAGAAACTAATTATTACATTTGAAGATTTTTTTGATACAACAAATAGTTTACGGGAAAATTTAAGTGGTCAAGTTAAATGACTTATCCTGTATACGCTTACATCTGTTAGTGATATGCGCATACAAGAATAGAGATAAATGTTGTGAAATCGAAAAGAAAATTGTGAGCGATCAATTGAATACTTTAATCAACACTACTTTCCAGTTGTCTTTTTTAACTATAAAATATTTAATAACAATCTTGACAAATCTTAAAACATCTAATTCATTTATTCATTTGATTTTCTTTGTAACATTTGTACTTGATTTTCTATCGAAATATTGGTTAATTAATATAGAGTTTTGCTCAGTTGTTAACATTATTTTAACTCCAATAGGTACAATTGTAATTTGCATCTTTCAAGTGAGAGTTGTCGTGCGTATGGTATCTATATATCTATTTATACGTAAGCTGTACGACCTAGTTAATTTAATATAAAAACAAATCTTTCCTTCACTGTATGGTATTTGTAATCTGCAGAACGGTGAAGTGAGTTATTCCATTGCGTGATAAGCTTAATATTTATTGACAATTGTTTAGTCCAATGGCCGAGCTTTTTATTACTTTAGACATGTCTAATGAAAGTAAAATTAGATATTATACAGGGTGTCTCAGGGAAGGTAGTAAAACCTGGCAGGTGGTGATTCTCTGAGTAAAAGTAAGAAGAAGGAATAGAATAAATCATTTTTATATCGTATAAAAATGAATTAAAAATCACGCAGAAAATTTTCCCATGCAACACTTCGTTTTCGAGAAAATTGTGCTTGAGGGAAACCAGTTCTTGAGCGGACCAGGAAGATGGCGGCTACTTGAGTACTTACATGTGTACTTAACGAATATACGAACTCAATTTTCGTGGAATAGAAGCGTGGCATGAGAATATTTTATTCTTTATTTTCGACTTATTTTTACATGAAACATCATACTTGCTGCCCGTACCGCGACTTCCTGTTATTGACGGCTTTGGCCACTTGAGCAAACGCGTACTTAATGAACATTTAAACCAAATTTTTAAGAAAACAAAACGTCAAACGAAAAAAGTTTATTTTTTCGTCTCATTTTTGCTCATAGAGATTAGCGATCTGAATTGATTGTGAACGTGGTAATTGAAATCTCTTGATTACTTGAATTTTCAGTACGTACAACAAACACTAATCACGCAACGGAATCGTACTCATGTGCTCTCGTGAAGTGCACAAATATTTAGAGTTAGCGAAGTCATTTTGTATTCATAGCGAGTTAATAATTGATATCTAGCGTATTTGATATTAACAGCTTTAATATACGATGTAACACTATACAGTAATACATATTTATGGAGACTTTATGCCCGATTTAAGATATCTTTAACAGCTTAAAATGATCTCCACTAATTTTATTATAATAAATCCAAGCTTTTATAACGTGTTTCGTGACTTACTGGTGCCGTCGTTATGACGTATATCATTGAAGCATATTTGCGTACATGTATTTGCCCCATCTCAAATATTAAAAAATATTATTGTTTATAGTACAATAAATAAATTTGAATATTGACAACATAGCAGAGGATGTATGCATGACAGATAGTGATATAGTACAAGTCTGGAGATAAATTAATTTTCGCGCTATTTAAAGGGTAAAGTTAATTCTAAACAAAATTTCGCTAAGTAAATTTATAATGTTACACACGGAGATTACTATGCAGGGTGTTTCGCTACTTCATGCAAATATTTTAAGGGATAATTGCTGAGACGATTCTGAGCAACATTTCTTTTGTGAAAATGTTGGTTAAGGCTTCATTTTTGAGTTATTAACGAAAAACACTAACCAATCGGAGCGCGCGCTCAGCCGAGAGAACATCGTGATACGCTTAACCGCGGTCTTGTACACTGCCCCGATTGAGCGCGCGTTCTACGCGCGCCCTGATTGGTCGGTGTTCTTCGTTAATCATTCAAAAACAAAGCTTTAAGCAACATTTTGGCAAAGGAAAAAGTTGTTCAGAATTGCCTCAGTAGTTGCTCCTTAAAATATTTGCATGTGGTAGCGAAACACTATATAATCTCAGATAATTTGTATTGTATTAAATATTTTGTCCCGGCCATCACAGGCGTAGAATACACCTTTGAACTGATAGAGATCTGTTTTAAAATGTCACCATAAATTTGACCTTGGCCTTGACCTTGAAAGTTAAGGGCATTTCCCAAGGGAACGGTTGAGTTGCGACCTATGGTTCCTTTGGCAATTTTTATCCTTATGATATGTAGAATAGGATAAAACAAAAAGAAAATGTTGACCTTGATTTCTAGGGTCAAGGTCAATTTTCTGGGGACTTTTTTCAAATAAATCTCTTGTGACTCAAAAGTGTAAAATAATATCTGTGTATAATATCTGTCGTGACTGGTAAGAGACATTCTTTTTACGCGCTATATACATACGTACGTGCGAATGCTGTAGAATTTCAAGACATCACTAATTTTACTTCTTGTATGAGACTTAAAACTGCGGCTACACTTTCGAAGAATTTTATCTCAGCGGCACCAATAATTTCTACGAAATGCGTACGATTAAAGATATCTTCAACATTATCCCTGCGTATGTTAAACGCAAGGAACTTGCACAACAATATGGCGTTGGTGCATTATAGTGATGTCTAGTGTGCTAATGTGGTTGTGTCTTGTCTGTTGTATCGTCAGCAAGAGCACGCAGGCTTGAATCCTACCGAGTCCATGACACGTGCATTGATTAGTGATGATAATATCGCCCGCCAGTCTGCCCTTGGTCCTGTCCAATTGGGGTACGTACTCCGTCACTAGTAAATCCTTCCCGTACATTATTGTATCCTTCGAAGCTCATTGAACATACATAATTTATCACTAACTTAACGTCTTATCTACGATGTTATATGCAGTACTATTTTATAAATCCAATTTCTACCAATTTTACTTTACAGAGACATTTTTGAATATCTTCTTTCTGGCGTAGGGGAGATTTAATCGTTCTCTGAACGTAAATATTTTTGTTGCTTTTGAAGTTATGGAAAGAGAATCTTTCAGCAATTTTTTAATGTTTGTATTATAAACATATATCTATGTTTGACGAAGAAGTCATTTAAAGGGCCTAAAAGGGATGCAACAAAAATAAACTGATTAATTCAAATACATTGAAGAAAGAAAATGACTAAAGATTTCGATAGTTGCAAAAAAAGGTCAGAAAGTCAAAATACCGCCGGAGGAATGTTTTTAGAATAAAAAGAAAACGGGAAGTGATCTGAGTAGACAGTAAAATTGCTTTTATCCTAAAATTAGTAAATAGCAACAATATTATGTGCAATTCATGGCATATAAAAGTAAGCAGTGTTTCGTACGAGGTTAACACAAAATTGTTAGCATTCTAAAAGACAAAAAGACAAAACGAAATCGACCGTCAGCCTTAAAGAAATGTCACACCGTGTGTATGTTATAAATGATTCCCCCACTTTTATGTGCTTTCCGTATTTGTCAATTGGAATGTGATGTTGAGCGTTGGTATAATAATGTAATTTGTCCAGTTGTTGTACAATTTTTTAGTAGTGATACACTTGAATGAATAAATTATCGATAAAGTTGATTGTTCTTATCGATGTCATTCACGAGTTCTTCGTAGAGGAATATTTAATTACTATATGTAATTATTTGAAGTAATATGTGACCTAGTTATTTTCTTTCTGTACTTTTCATATTACTTTGTTTTTCTTGTTCTGGTATGATGATAACTCAAGATCAAAGTCAAGGTCATGAACATATATCGACCTCTTTCAATGAGTAGCAGTGTTATAGAAAGCATGATATTTGGTTGTTTTTCCGTACTTTCATAAGCAACAGAAATATTTCAATTGCGTAAGCGGGTCGTTTTGTGCACGAAGCAAATGTAATTTGATGATTTCCAATTTGATGAGTGCAACTTACTTTTTGAATGGCCGTCGGAAATATTGTGATCTTCATATGCTAGTTCATATACGATATGCTCATTGCACTACTTTAACATTACGCGCATACCCATAATTGAATTACAATTTAACTTTGGACCCAATTGTAGCGGCGCCATCTTTTCTCTGCCTCGTGGACTTCGATTCAGGACAATGGATTGCGCTTGTTAACATTTGCAGTTATAAGGCTTTTTTCTATCTCGTTTATACTACTTGCATTGATCCGGTTTTTAGTTTGGTTCTTAACTATTAAATTCGGAAACTTTAAACACACACAATAGCAGGTTACACAGATATCAATCATTTGTGTATCACATCTTTTATCATAATCGACGTTCCCATTTCATCTTTATCATAATCGAAATATCACTGCCATCCTCGTTATTATCGTCGTTCTTGATGTTGTTTATATGCAAAGCCAGAGAATATAATGTGTTTGAATATTTAGAAGGAATTTAAGATGGTAAAAGAGAGTGTGAGGAAGTAGAAACGAAACCATGGCTACAGAGATCATCACTTTTCGGTAATAAAAAGCTGTTATCAGTACACAAATTCTGAGATTAAATTGAAGTAAAGGAACGATACAGTTTGAAAGTAACTTAATACCATCAGTGTAACATTAATTTTGAAGAGCTCGTGTAATCCGCGCGATGTACAATGGCGCACAGAATTGTTTTAAATTAGACAAAGTGCAGATTATTAACGCACGTTATTACATTTGTGTTAATTCAAAAGTAACTGAAGATGTTACACATAGATAGAAGTGTACACGTGCAACTAATGGTGTCCTGTCTTCACTACATTTAATAATTACTTTCCCATCAACCGTGTGCCATACTAAAGTTGTTTTTTCAAATAGTTTCGTCGCAGGAGTTATCCTAAGAGAACGTATTCCAGCATTTGAACGCATGCTTTGGCGTGCGTGTCGTGGTAACGTATTCTTACGTCAAGCAGAAATCGAAACTCCATTGGAAGATCCTTCGACGGTAAGTTTCTATAGATTATCGAAACTCGCGACTTTTTATCATTACCATTTCTCTAAACGCTTGAACATTTCCTTTCAGGGAGATCAAGTGTTCAAGTCGGTGTTCATCATATTCTTTCAAGGAGACCAGCTGAAGACGCGTGTTAAGAAGATTTGCGAAGGATTTAGGGCTACTTTATATCCCTGTCCTGAAGCGCCTGCTGATCGCCGTCAAATGGCTATGGAAGTTATGGCCCGAATCGAAGATTTAAATACAGTTAGTTGCATCCCTTCTCATTGGTTTGATTTAAGAAGAAATTAAATGTGGTTCTCTAAGGTTCCCTAACAGCCGCTAGCTTGCTATTAACGAGACTAATGGCAGCAGCATCGGCCAAAATCGAGCCGAGTTTCGCCGTCGACATGCAGCGCCACATTATAACCTAAATGACGATTCAACTGCGATCGCAGCGTTTCGTTGGTTGCCAAAACGCAAGCAACTTTAACTGTTTGAATCAGAGCTATCAAACTGGCGGCTTTTTTTTCAAAGTCATAGGAGAACATAGGAGAACATCTTCTTTCGTACCCACGTCACTTGGACGAATTTCTCTTTGCACGAACCCCAAAATTGTGAGTCGCCAGTTGGATACAACGTACGCTGCGAATAGTTGACCGTCATTCAGGTTTTATGGTGGCGCTGCATGTTGACGGTCAACCTTGGCACAACTTCGGACGGTACAACATGTTGACATGCCTGACTTGGGATCAGGGTTACCCACCCATCGATCTTCGGATCTTTAGGCTCCTCTTTTTCTTCTTGCTCTTCTGTCTCTTCCTCTTCTCCCTCTTCTCCCTCTTCTCCATCCTCCCAGGTTTTCGTTTTCAATTATTATCATTTCCTGCTTCCTTCTCGATCGATTTCTCCGATTTTTGACTGCCATTTAAATTCTACCATGTTATAACTCCATGAACAAAAAATCGTGCAACAAACCACCTGTGATCATTTTAACCTTGAGAGAGCCGGAGTGGCCACCAAAAAACTTGTACCCTTTATAGGACGTATAAATTGTATATATGCATAAACTTCACGTAAAAAGATACAAATTTTTATGGACAAATCCCGGTCCTCTAAAGATTAAAAAGCGCGAAGTCTATGTTTTCCCAGACCAGAGTTTATTTTTCTTCCAAAAATGTTGCTGTATTATGTAATGGGTGTGAAAATTATGGCACTAGACATTCTAACGTCGTCGACTTTTCATTCGAAGTTCAATAGAACAGCAACAAAAAATTCGTATATTAAATTTTAGGTGGTCGTTTTAAAGGGGTGACCTCAGGCCTCAAATTCGTAGTGCTTTGAGCTATGAAGAAAAATTTCTCAAGGTCTGTGGACACAAGAAAAGGTGTCTTCACTTTCCCTCCCGTTACATGATGTAAAATAAACATTTCTGAAAAAGAGTTAACTCAAGATTGAGAAAGTAGAGACTTCATGCTTCAAAATGAATTCAGGTGGATTGTTGAACGATTTATTTTCACGAAATTATAATAGTAGAATGTTTCCTTAAAAGGAACATCCGAGTTGTTTGCTAGGCTTTTAACATCCCCTCATAGGGGACAACCGAGTACGAAGGGTTAATTTCTGCATTTCTGATTGAAACTTATTCCTATTCTGTTATCGGCTTCTATGTTCTTTACATTCTTATCCTCAACCGTTTCCCTTCTAATTGCACATCCGGTTACCCTATCAACTCAGCTAACCCCTTTCCGGTCACGTGCCATATTTCAGCTTCCAGACTCTATTTCCTAAGTCTTCCAAGTATCTTATCAGTTACTTATAACATATATTTACCTCGTAATTGTGATATGGTCTAGGTCTTGGGGCAGACACAAGATCATCGCCACCGTGTCTTAGTTGCCGCTGCGAAGAACATCTTAAACTGGTTCGTGAAAGTGCGCAAAATCAAAGCGATCTACCATACTTTAAACCTGTTCAATCTTGATGTAACACAAAAGTGTTTGATCGCTGAATGCTGGGTTCCCGTGCTGGACATCGAAACGATCCAACTGGCATTACGTCGTGGAACTGTAATTCGCCACAAATTTTTTTTCTTCACGATGCTACTTCTCCCGAGTTATTACTATAATTTTGGACGGTAAATGTTTTAGGAACGCAGCGGTAGCTCTGTGCCACCAATTCTGAACCGTATGGAAACTTTTGAGGATCCGCCCACGTACAATCGAACGAACAAGTTCACTAAAGGCTTCCAAGCCTTGATAGACGCGTATGGAGTCGCCTCTTACAGGGAAATGAATCCGGCTCCCTACACTATAATAACCTTTCCATTTCTATTTGCTGTTATGTTCGGGGACACGGGACACGGCCTCATCATGTTCCTCTTCGGCGGTTGGATGGTGCTAAAAGAGAAACCGCTGGCTGCGAAGAAATCTGATAACGAAATCTGGAATATCTTCTTCGGTGGTCGATACATAATTTTCCTGATGGGTTTATTCTCGATGTACACCGGATTGATATACAACGATATATTTTCCAAGTCACTGAACGTGTTCGGCTCGTATTGGAGAATAAACTACAATTATTCCACGATACAAACGAACAAGGAGCTGCAGTTGAATCCCAGCGACAAGGATGAGTACTTACAGATCCCGTATCCCATCGGGATGGATCCCGTATGGCAGTTAGCTGAGAATAAAATAATCTTCTTAAATTCGTATAAAATGAAGATATCTATCATTTTCGGAGTCATACATATGTTATTCGGTGTGGTCGTCGGTCTGTGGAATCACTTGTATTTTAAAAGGAAATTGAACATAACCTGCGAGTTCATCCCGCAGATCATATTCCTTGTATTTCTCTTTCTGTACATGGTACTGCTCATGCTGATTAAGTGGATAAAGTACGGACCCAATAGCGATCGTAAGTAACAAACTGCATTCAAAGAAAATATATATAGCATAATACAGTAGATTTTGGATAAGTGACGGTATTCCGATCTCCGCATAAGACTTGTAAAGTTGAACAATTCGTAAAGCTTTGGAGGTACGAACAAATGTTTGAAACAGAAGTCGTTTGATTCCTTATAATGTTTCTTATTATTATTTACTCTTATTATTATTTACAGATACAGATCCAGAGCACGGCCCTGCCTGCGCACCGTCGGTACTGATTACGTTTATTAACATGGTGCTGTTCAAGCCTGGTACCGCGCCGGAGGGTTGCTCGCCTTGGATGTACGCTGGACAGGAAGGGTTCCAAAAGCTTCTTGTTGTTGTAGCTGTTCTTTGCATTCCGTGGATGCTAATGGCAAAGCCTATCATGCTAATGCGTCACAGAAAGAAGCAACATTATCAGGTAAAGTTGCAAATTTACATAATCGTAATTTATCGAACACCATAAGTATAATTCAAAATGTCCGAGATAATTAAAATGTGCGGTATTGTTTCCTTAATTTATATAAGTTACTATGACGTCCCGGTTTCTCTGCGATCGAATTAATAGATAAAATTCTCGACTTTTATTACGCGTCACTTTACAGTTGAACAATCACGGTGCAGAAAACGGGGATGTGGAAGGCGGCGTTGATACGATGCAACCAGCAAGCGGAATGCCTCAGGGCGGTCATAAAGAGGAAGAAGAGGACATGGGCGAAGTATTTATTCATCAAGGCATACATACTATCGAGTATGTCCTCGGCAGCGTATCGCACACTGCATCGTATCTACGTTTATGGGCCTTGTCTCTTGCCCATGCTCGTAAGTCAGAAAATTACGGTGTATTATATACGGTGATATGAGATATAGGAATTAGAGTAATGAAAAGTACTTTTTTCCATGCAGAATTATCAGAGGTATTATGGATTATGGTCATGAGGAACGGATTAACCTCGGAGGGTTGGTCCGGTGGCATCATTTTGTGGGCCATCTTTGCATTTTGGGCCGTCTTAACCGTCAGTATTCTAGTTCTGATGGAGGGATTGTCTGCCTTCTTGCATACGCTCCGTCTTCATTGGTACGACATCTTTGTTAACTATGCAATATTCTATGTATATTTCAATTGTTTACAATAGAAAGCTCGGGACATTCATTTTATCGATTTCATTGAAGTGTTAATTAGTCGATAACCTTGTATATTCGAATCCACGAAGCAAAGGAGAAATATTTTGGGCCAATTTATTAATTCGAATATTTCTTGTTACTTTCGTTAAATGTTTGTTACATTAGTAAAAACCAACCTTTACTACGTAATGTTTCGCGGATAGCATAGAATTCAGAGCAAACTATGTTTATTTCCCACGTGTTTCAGATGGTAAAAGTTTAAAATTTCATTTCAGGGTCGAATTCCAAAGCAAATTTTACGCTGGGTTGGGATACAGTTTCCAGCCATTTTCGTTCGAGGTGATCTTGGATGCTGCGCAGTCTACAGCGGAAGATTGAAATGCATTAATTTAAAATATAAAGTTACACTTATTCCATGTTAATAATGTTCTGCATAAGTGTAACGAGAATGATATTAACCTTTTACGGCCCCATTTATACATTTAGGTTGATGAACAGTAAAACAGTAATACGTTAGAACATTCTTTTGTTTGAAAAAATAAAATGTAACTCCACAACTCAAATACTTATCCCTCTTTTATTGTACCAATACATCGCAGTAACAACGAGTGTCATACTTAATAAACGAATTAGTTATGTACTTGATGAGCACACTTGGACCGCGAAATGTTAATGATCTACGATGTTGCAACATTAATTCTAAGAAACCTGTAGAATTATCATTGTATTCGAAGAAATAGGAAAAAAGCTTTCAATTGTATGTGTAACAGGAAGCACTTGAATGTTGCAAAGCATAGAAATTACTTCCAGATTGTATGGGATGTAGTCATCGAACTGTGTTCGATATATTGCTTACAGAAACAATAAACAAATGCAGTATTGACCTGTTAACTAGGGAAGATGAGTTAACTCATTTGGGTTTCGGCATTCGGATTATTTATATTTTTAGCGCAAAATTAATTTATACAAAAAGACCTTCATTCTTGTAATGTATCTTTAGAATTCTGAAAAAAGGTTAAAACGCTTTAATGAATGTGAATTTGCAAACACTACAACAGAATAAATTGGTTTTTAATCCCCATTTTTGTCCGAGAAAAGAGTATCCTAAGCACGTTATACGTTCTCTTCCAAATATCGTAATGACACGAATGATCGATAAGACATGTTCATGGAATTTGTGGATATTCGGAAAGCAGAAAATGCATTGCTAAGGGAAATATATAAATAACTGTTTCTGTTTTATGTGATTAGCTGTAAATGTAACTGTATACACATACGTGTGTTATAGCATACAATATATATCTTGTAATTCAAATAATGTTGTGATCTTTGTTCCATAATAGTGAAGAATAAATGATATAAACAGATTGTGTTGAATATCTTAGAATAAGCTATCTACCAGTTTAAAATATACTAATATCATTTACAGATATATTTTTCTGCATTAGTTTTTACTGTCCTTTTTTTTACGTTTTACTTTATAATATAATGGCATTACTTTTTCGTTTTGTTATTCCTTCACGTTATAAGCAATTAAGTTCTTCAGAATCACTCCCTTTATTTTATTGATCCAATACACCCATTTGATAAACTTGCATAACGCCAATATGTCTACTTTGAACTTAAATTGCAGTGCATACGATTTTACTAATATTTCTCCCGGAAATAAATGATAGCATTAAATTATATCTTTAGCGTGAACAGATTTATTTTTAATTTTCGACAGATCAATATTGAACTACGTATAGGTACGTCCCATAATTGTACATTACTACAAACCGAGATATCTTTCTCTCTTCGAAACTATACGTGTACCTGATAATGATACAATACTTGAAAGCCAGTTTTATAACTTGTTTGCTCTTGATAAATTTGGATCGGTAAAGATTGATAAAGAACATTCCTTATCATGTTTTCTCAGCAATTTTCTGTACGATCTCCCAAATACCATGTACAATATAAACTTCCGATACAATAATCAGCTTTTATCATGTAGAAGTTTGATTGGTCGGCTACCGAATTCTGCTTACGGCAGGGCACTTTGCCGCCTATCATCGTCCGTTGGTATTCGCATTCTCCCACTTCCACAGAAATTCGCGCAAGCCTTCTCGCGTTCGGAGTTTGTCCAGTCGCCACCCTGCTTCGACGCTGGACGGGTCGTGTTAATTTGTGACTGCTTTTTCGCTTTCTATTTCGTAATTATTGTTAATCAAGATCATGGCGGCCAAACTGCGTGTTTGTATTGTCGGCTCGGGAAACTGGTAAGTTATTTTGGAATATCGACGGTATTGGCGTTTCCGCAACAGAAAGTGCCTGTTGTCATTGATTTAGTTCAGAAGTGGTCCAACTGCTGCTCCCGAGTAAATTTCCCCTCTTGACGGTATCCCCACCATAGGGCTCAAGCGGCCCCGGTCGAGTCGGTCTACGATCGGTAAGGGATGCGGGGTGTAGCGAAACGGCGCTTGAGTCCTATGGTGGGGGTACATCCAGGAGGGGAAACTTTCCCGGGAGCAGTAGTTGGACAACACTGATTCAGTTGGTTACGTTTAAACACTTGCTCTGCGGACTTTAAACACTTGATTTTTCCGTGTCGTATGTAATAGCTGATTTGGGGTCCGTTTATACATCATCGTGCCGTGTCCGGGTTTTCGGGAATCGACGTACTATTATAAATTATAACATAACAAAAGACTGCGATTTCTGTCGTATTTGGTATCATTTTAATTGCAAAGGTCTTAGGAATTCATTAAAATTAATTTCATAAAGATTAAACAAAAGCTAAAAGAACTGTATTCCTTGCGTACAGAAAATGCTCCTTGCAACCTGTTGAAGTTGACCTTTTCAGGAGGCTGTCTTTGCCTCGCCCGGGCCACAGCCACAGGTTCCAGCCTCCGATAGTTGGCCGTGGCCTAGATGGGGCATGGTCAGCCTCTTGAAAAGGTCGCCTTCAAGAGGATACAAAGAGCATTTTCTGTACACAATGAAGACAATTCTTTTAGTTTTTGTTTAATTGATTTTTCCGTGTCGTATGTAATTGCTGATTTAGGGTCCATTTATACATCACTGTGCCGTGTCCGGGTTTTCGGAAAGCGATGTACTGTTATAACATAACGATAAGCTATGCAATTTCTGTCGTGTTTGGTGTCATTTTAATTGCAAAAATATCAGGAATTCATTGAAATTAATTTGACAAAGATAGAACAAAAAGTAAAAGAATTGTATTTCTTGCATACAGAAAATGCTCCTTATAAAATCTTGAAGTCGACCTTTTCAAGAAGATGACCATGTCCCGCCTGGGCCACAGCCACAGTTCCTAGCCTCCGAAATTTGGCCGTGGCCCGGACGGGGCCTTTTAGCCTTTGTTTAATCTTTATGAAATTAATTTTAATGAATTCATGAGATTTTTGCAATTAAAATGGCACTTTTGTTATGTTATAATAGTACGTCGCCCTCCGAAAACCCGGACACGGTACGGTAATGTATAAATGGACCCTTAATCGTTACATATCTCTTAAACAGACTGCTCTTTCAAATATATAATTGTTATGCTTATGAATACGTTAAGAGTATTTGTAAACACATCGCCAGTGTATGTTGAGTTTCTAAATTTGCAACGATCGGAGTGACTATTAACAATTTCCTTCCGACGATCGAATTGCATGCGTTAACGCGTGAATGGGAAGTATGTACAAATGGCTGGTGAATTAAACGCGCTATTCAGCCAACTGCATAAATATATTACGCACAGTAGCGCTCGCCTAAAATCAACAAAAAGCTGCCCCCCCCCCCCCCAATCTCTTCCCACCACTTATCGTCAACGGATCCCTCGTTTCAGTAACACAAGGAACGACAATACATGCTTTTCTAATCTCTACCTGTCCACCTGTGCTCGAGTCAATTCCAGAGGAAAAAACGCTACCCTGTTAGATTAAAATCAACGCGTGCCTCCCGAACTTGGTTGATTTTAGCCAAGTACTACTCCACTATCAAGCTACATTACAAACCCCAATACAGTGGCCCCTGAAAATATTTGGACACTTTTCAAAACAGGAAAGCTTTTTTGTAATTGGACCAAATGATTTGAGCTTCTGTAAAAAAAAAAATAGAAGGACTAGTTTACTAGATATTTTGTTTTCGTCGTTCTGAAAAAATTGGAATTTTGGAAGTTAAAAAACAAATAGTGAAAGTCATCTTTTAAAACTTTTATCTGGGCTCATAATGAAAATTTCAGGCTGTACTTCCGAATGGGACCTGTTGCCGATCGACATGAAATTTGGAGGGGAGGTGGGGGCAGTAGGAGAAACCCAGATCTAAAATTTTAGGTGCGGGTATTTAATAGTTTCCGAGATATCAATTAAAAATTTCCTGTACAATACATTGAATTCTTCATATACAGACACAACTATCACAACCGTCTTCGCTGTAGCACCTGTCGTCGTCAAGTGTTCAGTAGATGATGACATAATAAAGATACCGCCCTCAGAATCTATAGGGTATCCCACGCAAAATCGGCAGACGGCCGGCAACGCTTGGACAGTGATCGCCTCGTCGAAATTGTTTGCCGCAAACTATTAATACTGAGGCCAGTATACCTGAAGCTGTATTGCAGGTAGAGAACATCCCTTGCGTGTCACAAGTTACAGTAACCGATTTTGCGTGGGTCACCCATAGATTCTGAGAGCGGTATCTTTATTATGTCAACATCTACTGAATATTTGACGACGACGGCAGCTACAGCGAAGACGGTTATGTTAGTTGTGTCTGTATATGAAGAATTCAATGTATTGTACCGAAAGTTTTGAATTAATATGTCGGAAACTGTTAAATACCCGCACCTAAAATTTTAGATTTGCCCCCCCCCCCCCCGCCCACCTCCCCAACATATTTTATGTTGATCGGCAACGGGTCCCATTCGGAGGTCGTTGATTTCAGTCGAATTCTCCGGTTTTCGACTTTCTTCAGCGATATTTAAATTTTTATAACTCTGGGAAGCGTTAACCGATTTAGATGAAATTTGCAGGGTGTATATATTTTGCTTAGATCTACAGGGTGTCCCAGAACTACCTCAAGAGCCGAAAAGGGGTGATAGCTGAGTTGATTCTGAACACCTTTTTCCTTTGCGAAAATGTTGTTTGAGGCTTCGTTCTTAAATGGTTAACGAAAAACACTGAGCAATCAGAGCGCGCGTAAAGCTCGCGCTCAGGGACGGCCCACGGCGCATCGTGCTAGCGACGTTCGACCGTCGCCCTGAACAAAACGCGTCGGTATAGGACGCAGCGAAAATTAACATCGAATTATTCATTATTCATGGATGAAAGTTAATTAAAATACATTACCGGATCGTAACATCAGTTGTTGTGTACCACGTGTTGCGTTTTCGAATGATCCAGTGACGGTTATCGTTCAAGTAGTAAGCTGTGTCAAGTGCAGGAGTTCCTTTTGCTCCGTGCTATATCGAGGCGTTTTGTTCGGGGCGACGGTCGAACGTCGCTACCTACCACAATGCGCCATGAGCCGTCCCTGAGCGCGGGCTCTACGCGCGCTGTGATTGCTCAGTGTTTTTCGTTAACCATTTAAAAACGAAGACTCAAACAACATTTTCGCAAAGGAAAAAGGTGTTCAGAATTACCTCAGCTATCACCACTAGTCGCCTCTTGAGGTAGTACTGGGACACCCCGTATAAAAAGCATTTTTTTTTTAATTTCATTATAAGCTTAGACAAAAACGTTTAAAAAGATGACTTTCACTATTTGCTTTATGACTGCGAAAATTCTAATAAACTAGTCCTTATATCCTTTTGCACAAGGCCAAGTCGTTTGGTCCAATTACAAAAAAGTTATTCTGTTTTGAAGAGTGTTCGAATATTTTCACGGCTTACTGCAGTTAATTGAATGCCGATTGGCAGCAACATACGCAAAAGTCAAATAATGTTGGATAGTCGACATCATCCGTGAAATGGTAGCCAGATAGCGACCAACTGCTCGCAGCGTACGTTGAAACCAACACGGCAGCCAATAAGTGGCCAAATTCGGTACTCATCGATGCCCTTAATCTAACCCATTCACTGGCATGCAAATTTATAGCGTTTTGTCCTGGGCGCCAACAAGATTTTATTTTAAGGAAAACACAGATTTTCACACAATATAATAATATTTACTTGCAGATATAGTACTGAAATGGATTTACAGTAATTAAAAAAAACACTGCGAGATATCTCATAGCTGGCAGCGAATAGGTCAAACGGCTGAAGTTGCCAGCGGCTGGCCGCCGTGTTAGCATCAACGTACGCTGGCGAATAGTTGGTTGTCATCTGTCTGCAAATTTGGCACCTCATGTCGACTATGCGATTCTTGCCGGACAGACTTCGTTATTAGGGAATTTGCGATAATATCGTTTAAATCATATCTTATAAATATATACTCCCAAGCTTAACAGCAAGACTTATCATGAATAATGTACATATATTCTCAACACATTCTTATACGCATACTTAAAATATGTGCGTGTTTACCTAAACGGAAAATGTAAACACCCCAGATAGCCAGGTCGAACCAGCTGCGTGCCAATCGACAGCCAACATTTGTAATATAACCTAACCGCCAATTTGTTCCCAACTTATTTCAACAAACATCGCTATAGTTTTGTTGTAAATTTCTTAACATCGTCGAATATATCAGGTACTGTATCGAATTTGTAGCCACTTTGTCAACAAAACTTTCTAGCAAGCTTTCGCAGCAAAACTTTGTAGCAATCTTTGGCAAAGTCTTGTCTGAACAGCTTGGCTACTACGGACGAAGGATAATTCGGGTTTGCTTTACTTTAGGGTACCAACAATGATGAACTTTTCTTTACGTAATCTGGTAATCTAAGTATTCGACGAGTCGATTCTAAAAATCCAAGTGTTAAGTTTAGAAATTTACAATTCAAAGTTATGACAGAAAGAAAATTGTACTTGTTACATTACATTTACTATTCATTTCGTATGCAATGTAAATGACTCTGTTACACGTTCTTATGGGTGACTGGGAGACTCCGCCACCCATGATAAATGTGGTACAAACAAACTTAATCTTTTTCTTTCCAAAACCATATGTATTTTCATTTTTAATCACTTTTAAGCAATTTCAAATATGATTAAAATTAAATTAATAATTGTCTAACATATCTCATTTATCGTATGTCACAAATGCATATAAGTCGATAGAAATTTAAATTATATAATTGTCATGTTATTTTAATCGCTCATTATTTGCAGGGGCTCGGCAATCGCTAAAATAGTCGGCGCAAATGCCAGCAAACTCGATAACTTCGAAGATCGTGTGACGATGTACGTCTATGAAGAAATTATCAATGGAAAAAAACTGACGGAAATTATTAACGAGGCTCATGAGAATGTCAAGTATCTTCCAGGACATAAGATTCCGCCTAATGTGGTAAGTGCATGATTTTCTGAAAATCGCTTTTAATCATTTTCTTCAAGGATTATTCAGACGGATTTCGAAATTTCAAATATCTCCCAATGTTTAAGCACTGTGCGTTTCTTTTAAGATACTATATTTAAGGGTTTACGTATGTTTGTATAATACTTGTCCTTTCGAAACACCACAAGAGACATAAAAGGTCACTTTCTTCCATCCGCAATTTTGTCAAGCTATTTAATTAAGACTTATTAATACAGATAAATATTAAGTTAATAAAATATTCACATTCATTTACATATAAAATTAGTGGCTGCATATTAAATATGTTAATCGATTTATAATACTATACGTTCAAAAATTTGTTCATAAAAATATACGTATATTATTATTAAATAATATATATATAATATATACAAATAAATTATAGCAAATAGTAATATATATATATATAAATAATACACAATATTGGTGTGAATGTCTGATAAATCATATATGCTTATTCTAATTTTGTTCTCTTGCTTTTTTATTTGATTAATAAATTAATTCACGTCAACACGTGTTTCACAGGCAGTACAAATTACATGTTGCATAACCTTTCTATTCTCGTTGTTAAATGGATTATTCTGAAACACATATGGAGCTTACGTAACTCCCGTATAACTCGTGTGACTGTATTATACTTGTATCTCGCACATTACTTATTCTTATAACACTACAATTTGTTGAACGCATGCAAATTTATTACTGCTATCATTACATAGAACCGATAGATTTATTGATCGGACCAGGTGTCCTTAATAATTTTTTATTTAAGAAAATGTTATATATGTGACGTACTTAAAAGAATAACCCTCAGTATTTTTAATTTTATCTGCATTTTATTGACATAATCTTGGTTTTGGGGAGCACTGAAAATACTCGATTCATGCTTTGCTTGTATGCATCTATGTTCGACATATGTATTGCAATCTCTGACTGGAGTGTGTTAGTATCTTCGTATACATAGAGTGCAGAGAAACCTTGACCGCGACCGAGCAGACCAAATCTATAGGGTGTCCCGTTACTCATAGAAGAGTCGCATATGGAAGATTCCTGCAGCGAAACCAGACGATTATTTCCTTTGGCAAAATGTCGTTCGAGGTTTTACTCTGGAATTATTAACGAAAAACATTGGCCACTCAGAGCGCGCGTAGAGCTCGCGCTTAGGGACGTGATTTCGCGTCGCGCTGGATGATGACTTTCGGCCGGACTCCGATCCAAATACGTTGGTATTCGACAGCGGCCCGTCATTTTTTTAACGCAACAATATCCTTACTTTACAAATTGAGGTAATAAATGAAAAATTCATGTAGCATAACTCTTAAAAAAAAATTCATTAAAGCATCATTATATTTATGTAATAAAATTACTCATCGCCAACTTACTGTCCGCGCTGTAAAGATATCTCGTTAAGATTAAAAGCAACAATAGTTCTTTGAAATGCTACCATGAGAAATGCTGAACGCGCTAATGAATGTCCGCCGAATGACAGAAGGAACAAAAGCACGCCCCGTCTCGTAAATTCGAATAGTTTAGTCACTAAGCTCTACAAGCGTTAATTAACCTGCTGCAGCGACTGTGATTCGTTGTGTACAAATAAATAGAAAATGTACAATAAAGTTGACGTCATAGGACGACTGTCGCTTTAGAAAATCGATATTAATTAATTTTGATAGTGGAAATACCAAAGTGGTTAAAATGACACAATTGTGATTTCTCACGTCTTTCCTTTTATCTTTTAGTTTTTGTATTAAATAAAGTTAGATGTTGCTACTATGTTCTCACGATGTTGTATTCATTTTCGATCGGAATCGAACAAAATACAAAAGATTTTTATGGAGACATTCTTCTATGTAATGTTTACCTATCCAAGCAGTGGTAATTACCTACAGTGTTAAAAATTGGTTCAGCACATGTATATATAAATACTGTTGCTTTTAATCTTGGCGAGGTATCTTCACAGCACGGACAGTAAGTTAACGATGAGTAATTTTATTACATAAATATAACGATGTTTTAATGAATTTTTTTTTCTAAAGAAATATACAACATAAATTTTTATTTTTTAACCTCAATTTGTAAAGTAAGGATATTGTTGCGTTAAAAAAATGGCATTCGGCCGCGACCGAATACCGACGCATTTGGAGCGGGGCACCGGCCGAACGTCACCATTCAGCGCGGCGCGATATCCCATCCCTGAGCGGAGGCTCTACGCGCGCCTTGAGCGGCTAGAGGGTTTCGTTAATGATTCAAAAACAAAGCTGCAAACGACATTTTGTCAAAGGAAAGAGTTGTTTAGTTTCACCTCAGAAATCTCGCATATCTGGTTCTTCTATGAGTTTCGGGACACCCTGTATATTGCTTTGCAAGCTGAATTTCTTGAAATATATTTGTATATGAAAGTGTCTGAAACTTATACTTGAAATTCTAATCAGTGATATCAACGTGACTAACACATCCACTTTGATATTTCTGCTTTATCTCTCTGGTTACGAACTATCACGTTTTCACGGCTCCGGTCAAGTTCACGCTATCATTTTTAAGATTGCTGGGCTGTACTTCTTAAAACTGGTCACGCCCGTTTTTGCTCAAATTTTGAAGATAGTCTAGTTTCGCATGATAACCACGTTTGCGGAAAGGATTTTCGGCAACTCGAAGACTAAGACCCAAAATTTTGCGAAAAATGTTTTACCATTTCAGTGTCACTCCCTGTAATTTTGAAAACTTTTCCGTGCTTCGATTTGACTGAGTTCCTGAAAATATGTTCCTTTTAGAGAAACACAATATTTGCGAGAACGATCTTTGGTAACTCGAAAGACCCAAAATTTTGAAAAAAATACGGTTTACTACTGTAATGTTATTCCCTGTGTTACCAACACAACATAGGATACTTTGTAGGTTGAATTTGGTTTAGATTTTTTTTAACCGGCTGCTCTAGGGCAGCCGTCAATTCTTCCCGATGTATCGTCTCTATTTCGAATAATCGCCGTCTTATTAGTTTGCTATTGATACGAAATAAAAAATGGGAGGAGACCCATTTTATCAGTTTTATTAGGAGTGTGCACAGGAAACTAATAAAGAAACAGCACTGAGTACTATTGTAATCTTATCCCATGCTATGTCGCTAACGTTGGAAATGACACTGAAATGGTAAAACAATTTTCGCAACGTTTTGAGTTTTAACATTCGAATCGTCAAAAGCTATTCTCATGAACATTATTTTTATGCAAAATTAGACTATCTTCAAAATTTCTGCCAAAACGAGCGTGACCGACTTTTAGAAACTTCGCCGAATTGTTGCATTTACTTAATAATAATCTTTTGTTCCAACAGCAATTAAGCTTTTATAAAATTATTGATTTTAATATAATTGCACTTGAATATTGCACTAGCAAAATGCACGCACTATCAATCTTGCAGGAAAATCTTTTATTTGCAATAGTATTTAATAGCCTTTACGATGGTTTGTAAAATTTTGATGTCACTTTGTGTTCAGTATATTGTACGCGATGAAAGTTTTGTAACTTAACTCTTAACAAATTATAAAAAAACGGTTATCAGATATATAGGGTGTCCCATAAGTCATGTAAGAGCCGGATAGTGGTGGAGTCCTGGGGTAGTATTGAGCAACTTTTTCCTTTGCCAAAGCTTTGTTTAAGGCTTCGTTACTGAACTATCAACAAAAAACACTCACCAATCAGTGACCGCGGCCTTGAACACTCTCACGGTTGAACGCGGGCTCTACGCGCACCCTGATTGGATGCTTATTGGGACACCCGGTATATAGAATGTAAACATCTAAACCAACGGCTTTTCGGTGTAAATAAATCAGTACTTTTTGTAGAAAGTCTCCAGCTGCATCTACTGATGAATTAAAAAATATATGATTCCACTTGCAAAAACGTCAGTGACCTTCATATGTCCTCTACGTGTTCACGTACGAAAAAAACAAATCATATATCAAATTATGCCTCTTTCGAAATCATCCAACTTGTGCGTGAAATAATTAAAAATATTATCAAGAACAAGCAAGATAGTTCTGGCGATAAAGTTAGGTGGCCCACCCTGCGTATCGCTGTTTCGAAATTTGTCAATCCTGGACATCAACAGACTAGAAAAATTGTCTGCTTATTCTCTTCACTTGTGTTAGCTTTCCTTTAAGAATTTTTCTTATCGTGCGCATGGAGAAATAATCAGCTGTACTTCGCCTGTCATAGCGATAACATTCGAAAAAAATGTTTGCTTTCCTCTTTTCGGTTTTCGAATGTATTCTCTTGTAAATGAAATATGCATTGTGAAAGACAGAGTTACAAGATGCAGCTTTTGTGTTAAAGGAAAACTTTTAAGGGCTAAAAATATTGGTTTGAAAACACCGTATTATTATGAAGGGATTGGCGGGGAGGGCACTGTTTAACACGAAAATATAAACTGAGCAAATAAAAAATGCAAGGCTGTGTTTAAAAATATCAATATACATATAATTAAAAGTACAAAAACACAAATACAAAAAATACAAGATTGCGTGGTTATATAAAAATAATACCCGCTGTAGAAGATTCAAAATAATCAATGATAATTTGGTATATAATTAATAATGCAATTTAATCAATAAATTAATAATTAAGCAGACGTCTCGTAAGTAGTCTGCACAAGCTCTACAACTCTGTAACTCGCTCATACCGTCGCCTTTTACCCTGCCCAGACGAAAAGCACCTCTTGTTCTGTGATGGGGTGCTCTATGAATGCAAACGAGTGTGCCAAAAATAGGTCGCAAATTTCGAAAGAATGTATGCGAAATTGAAATCTATACAGGGTGGTCCATAATTTGCGGTACAAACGGGGTCAGGGAGATTTTGTGCCTGGAAGTTAGACGAAAATCAAGAGTGCAATTTTTTCATGTGGCGCCTCGTTTTTTTGAGAAAATTTATTTGACATTTTTATTGAATATTTTTTAAGTACGCGTGTACTGGAGTAACCACAATCTTTCGCAATCAGAAATTGTGGTACGATTGAAAAGAAGGTGATGCCTCGTGTAAAAATACGCCGAAAATAAAGAATGTTGTCTTTTTATAAGACGCTTCGTTCTCCAGAAAATTAAGTCTGAAGGAAGCCAGTTCTTGGATGAACTAAGCGGATCGCTACTGCAGTAATGTTTCGTAAGAAGCAACTCGCTTGGGACCGGCTAGTTGTTTATTATGGAACAGGTATACTATTCGGATTGACTTCGTTTTCGAATGGAAGAGGGCGAGCGCGGTCAACGAGCGAGGAGCTCGAGATAACGGCAAACCATAAAGGGTTCTGTTGCGGCGGAATATTATTCTTTAGAGAAGAATAGAATATGGCATGCCCTCTCATTCTATGAAGGAAGCACGCTCCTATTCGGTGACTTCAAACAAAGAAGTGGGAATAGCGTGTTGCTTATTTCGAGCCCGAAGCTAGTTTCTTATTACGGATGAGTACTATACTCAAGTGCGGGCGTGCTTAGCGTGTACTCAAACTCGATTTTCTCAAAAACAAAGCGCCATGTAAAAAGCTTTTATTCTTCATTTTGAACTTATTTTTACAAAAGGAATCACCCTTCTCTTGGTGGTATCGTTATTTCCGGTTATACACGGATGCAGCTACTTAAATTCACGCGTATTTACCGAATACTCAAACTCGAATTACTCGAAAACGAAGCAGTATGTGACAAAATTTGATTCTTCATTTCCAACTTATTTTTACGAGAAGAATCACTCTCCTTTTGACAGTACCGTCATTTCCGATTGTAACAACATCAATTTACGCGTACTCACTGAATACGCAAACTCGATTTACTCAAAAGCAAAGCGTCATATGAAAAATCGCTATTCTTGATTTTTTAATTATTATATTTCGAGCCATAGACTCTCCCTGACTATATTTGTACCATGGTCTATGGACCACCTTGTATGTACGAGCTGAGAATCTTGGAAACATTTCTTAGCACATTCAATGAGGATCGAATGTGGCCCTGCTTTTGACATTATACAACATCTTATAGTGAAAAATATTGGAACACCAAAACAACTGCACAGATTTATAGAAACACTTGTACTAAATGCATGTGGAAAAGAAAAGTCTAATATCTAAAAAAGTTATTTTTTCCTTCCCGCCTTTGCCAACTTCACATGAGGTGCAAATACATACTTCTACGTTTGCATCATCTGTATTCAATGTGTTGTTTTCAAAATACATGCGGAATATAAATAAATATATACAATACATACACGGGATACAAGTATCTAACAGGTAGCCCCAGGACCGTGTCTAGAGCTTTTTTGGGTCCCGAGCATTCAAATGAAATGCATCAAGAATGAACACCGGCAGTAGATGCCTCTAAATATTACAATGTATCAATTAAAGTATTATTATTCTTATATATTTTTTAATTAAATTTAAACATCAAAGCCAGTGGATTTACCCGTTTTATGCAACAATGACAAATCCCTCTATGCGTGCTCCTCCTTTTATGGGGACCTAGGCATGTACCTATTTTGCCTAGTGGTAAACACGGCCCTGAGTGGCCTGACTTTTCACCCAATTTCGATAATCTGGTAAAATAATATTAATATTATTACTAAACATTTGTTCATATTGGGTAGGCCATATGAAGTAAAAAGAAAAAAATATCTTCCTTTACGACAAAATCACGATCACATTAATATTCGCTAAATGAAACCGTGCAATTTTTTGGTCATACCGTGTGATATATTAAGATGAGCTGAATGATGTAACTGGTAGAAAAGGTACAATATTATAGTAATATTTCAAATGTTAAAAAATTTTTCACATGGGTGTCATGAATAAAATAGATTGATGAATGTGTTAAGAAGAAAGGACAATATTTTAGACAGCACTTAACAGAATTATGATACAGAAAGTAAATAGTAATTATTAATTATTAAAGTAAATAGTATTATTTACCGTCACAAAAAATTAGAGAAATCCTTATGTATTTGATCAGCGTAAAAAGACATACAGTATAAAAAAAACTAATAATTTCTGTACTTGCAATGTTCCAGGTTGCGGTTCCTGATGTAGTCGAAGCTGCCAAAGATGCGGATATTCTGATTTTTGTAATACCTCATCAATTCATAAGTAAAATATGTAGTACGTTATTAGGAAAAATAAAACCTACGGCTGTTGGTCTTTCTTTGATAAAGGTAAGATTTCAGTTTAATCTTTTATCAAACTTCTTAGCATCTAAGGTAGAGGTGTTCAGCATTAAGATGGGACGGAATTTCAATAGTCTCGAGCCGGTCGAGATTGCGAATGTTTTGGATGTTGAGACTCGACTCAGAATTGAAGCCCAAGCGAGCAGTCTCTCTATGCTTCGCTTCGACAAAAATCGTATGCGACCGGTGTTCGAAATAATGTACTATACGTTGCTGAGGAGAAGTCCATTGAAGGGAATACGGACCCGATGGCTGCAGCCCCGTATACCTATCTCTACTAACGTAATCGTAAAGAGTAATCCGCATGCGTTCTCCTAATTGACGGAAAACGGAAAGAGCTCCACTGCGTTAGCCATTAAGGAGGCAGACTCCTTCGGGGTCTACTCCGAATCAATCGAAGCGCTATTGCGAAGAAACGGGCATTAGTGAAAACATAATTTTGTACATGAACCATCTGAACATGTGACATCTAACGTTATCCTGTTGAATTACAAACGACAAGCCCGACGGCGTAGTTTCCAAATCGCATTGTAGGAGACTTCTGTCACGCTGTTGCCGCATCAATTACACTTTTATCCATCAGAAGATCTCGTCTGAATACGGCTTGAACCGATATTTCGGTCCATACCGAATGTATGTGGGAGAGGACGGCGCGAGCGAGTGTCGAGACAATTCATATTTACTACCACGTTCAACCGAAGAACTTTTACTAATACAATTCACTATGCGTCAATAATTATAACGATAATGAAAAATAAAAGCAAACATTTATTACATAGGTTTATGCGAGTTATGAATATGTATACATATAAATATTGATAATTTTGTAATTTATACCATTCGCTTTTTTTTCATAACCTCGATCATCGTACGAAATGACAAATGAAAACTAGGAAGGCATATTTGCCAGAATACATTGTATACGTTTTGGTCAACTTGTTGAAACGTTTCTGAGTCACAGATTTCCATTATTATTAGATATATTGTAGAAATCACTGCTTTGAACAACTTTTCCTGTTGCAAAAATGTCGGACTCTCAGTTTAAAACTTACCTAGTAATTTCCGTTACTGGACATTGAATCCTGCCCGTACCTGTTCATCTACGACACAGCTACAAGCATATGCAGTGTGCAGGTGTGAACGAGAGCTTCAAGAGACCTGTTCGTTTATTCGTAATACATATACATACATATACGACATAAAGATAAAGGGGCCTCCGATCGCCGATGAATCTAAACATATACCGCTGGGCGACAGAGTTTCGGCTATGCTTGCGGCTGTGCCACAAATGCACACGTACGGGCAGGATTCAATGTACGTACCAGTAACGAAAGTTTTCTGCGAATATCTCAGAAATTAGGAGAGTCAGACGTTTTTGTAAGAGGAAAAAATTGTTCAAAATGCTGATTTCTACAACATATCCAAAAATCGTCGAAATTAGGAACTGAGTAACGTTTCGAGAAACTCACCAAAAGTGTTCAATAATGAAAACAAACGTGTATTTTAGACATTAATTACTTAATTCATTAGTTATTAATTTGTTAATATTTTCTAATTCATTTTTAAATTTAATTTATTAATTTGGGCTACTTGCTTCTCCAACTCAACTTGTCCAACACTTACACAATTTATTTCGAAGCAAAATATATACATATACACATATGTATGTGTATGTATACGTATATGTGGCAACAGCGTGACCAAACTTCCAATGCGTTCTGGCAACTCAGCATTTCGTTCACGCTGTCAAATTCTAGATTACATTTACCGACTGATCTGTGTTACCATCAACGCTGGTGGTAACATGGCCAAGTACAGGGTGATTCGCCCGCCAGGAGACTTGAAAGGAGTGCCACCGCCTAAACGTCTGGAACTCTTATCCCATGCAGTCCCATGTAAAAATTTCGGGCGACATATTGTGTCCTTTTCTGTTTCTCGCTTTCACTTGGAAAGAACACTTAGTCGTTCACTCTGCAGTAACCTAAACAATTGGCGATCGACAGAGTCATGCCAAGTGATAGCGAGGAACGGAAAAGAACAAAATATGTCGCCCAAAATTTTTACATGAGACTGCATGAGATAAGAGTTCCAGACGTTTAGGCGGCGCCATTTCTTTCAAGTCTCCTGGCGGTCGAATCACCCTGTATACCATAAATGCCCCTAACAAAAAATCGATGAACTATTCTTGTGTCAAAACGTATGTAAACCTATTTTTCGTTTTACGTCCTCAAGGAGTGTTAAATTGACAAAAATCGTATTTCCGCGATATTGTACTAGTTCAAGTAATACTGGAGTTCTATCAGTGAAAAAAAAAACATTAAATCGTGAATTATCTGGAAAAATGTCACTTCGGCAGCCATCTTGCTAGTTTACAGCAGTGTCTCGTGCTAACAGTTTCCAATTTTACATTTTTCTCAACGTATAGTGTTTATTGGAACTTAAACGGACCAGACCAGTCTGTGATGAAGTCTACCCGCGCATGCTGTACACGCAAAAAATTCATTTATGCAAGTATCTCGACGAAAAACGAAAAATACGAAATCGATTGTCTCTCTTGTTCATCGTGTATAAGTGCATGACTTTCGTTGCTTGTATAAGCGCACGCACATAGTTCACGGCACAGGAGTCTGCTCCCTTAATATGCGGGGAGTCACGCTAGATAGCGCGAGCGAAGTACCATCTTGCTCCTGTGCCTTCTCGCAGGACATCTTCGCAGCAACGCATAATATGAGGGTCAGACAAAAAGTACGTTACACTCATATTAAAGAAAAAATGAAGTATTCAACATTTAAGGTGAATTTTTTACTTATTTGAAAATACAATCTCAGGACTACTCTTCTGCATAATCTTCACGTTTATTGAGGCATTTGTCGTGTCCCAGTATAGTACTGTCTCTCTATATGGTTATTTCGTAACAACTCTCTGAATGGAAAACTCTATTCCCACCTAAAAAGGGGGCCTGTCCGGTAGCAGTCCCTAATCTAAACAGACGATTTCGGCCTTCTTTGAAATGAAGCCGCGGTTGACATTTAACCTGGATCCATTGTGGTGCGATAAGCGATGCATTAATTAAGAATCTATTTTTTTAAACTTTAATTTTTTTGCATCAGATATTTTCTGATATGTTGGTGGGGGTCTGTTTCTTGTTGTATTACGTCGCGATTGGTGGAATGGATTGTTTCCTCGACGGAGTCGTAAATTCCGCCTTAACCGATTGGTATGCAACTTCGCGACGTTTTACCCGCCAAATTAATATTGGGTAACCCTTTTGACTACTTGGAAGTTCCGACTGATGGACCTTAATGATGAAGTTCGAATGTTAAAGTTGGGGTGCCGGTGGAGACGTGGAACTAATCTCTCTGCGTGCCGTTAGAGATTTTTTATACTTCGATCCGTGTCGTTCGATCGTTGAAACTATTCTGCCTTTCGTTTCGGAAGGAAGTCCGGAAGACGACTTCCTCAATTTTTGTGTACACTGATTGGTCAAAACAAGATAGTAAATTTTGCCAATCAGCGTACTGGTTCTAGGTCCACCACTCTTCCGGTGCACCCGAAGCACGGTATTTCCGGAAAAAAGTGGGGCGATACCTGGAACCGCGAGGGTCGTGGAAATATTTAGCCGCGGTAGAAAATTCCTCTAGGTCCCGCGGATCGGCTTCGTGTACCGTTACAATATGGTCGGGACCCTTCGGAATTCCAGGTTTATGGCATGTCGTCGACTATTGAGGATGACGAGAATAATCTAAGCGGAAAAGTTTTGCCCACACGTGAAATAAATTGCTTGCAGACGGCAAGTAATTCAACCAAATAATTTTCCTCAAAAATAATCTGTTCCCGAAATACGTGCCATAAACCTTGCCAAAAATCCCCAACGTATTGTTCCGCGTCGGACGGGACAGGGTCTCCTAATCAAAATGATACCAAACACGGTGATTTTGCGACAACTTTAAACTAGAGTAACGGTAAGTAATAATGGATTGCAAATAAACAAAGTCAACAGCTCTCTCTCTCTCTCCCTCTTCAAAATTAAAATTAAACACTTATTCAAAATGATTTAATTTATGAACTATTAATAAATAATAATTATATAATAATGCATTATACAACATACATAATACATCCTAAAAATAAGCAATAAATGAAAAAACGTTTTTAAAAAAATAGAACAAGGTGCTGTTTAAACATTTTAGAGATTCTTGCATAAACTGTGGCATATTTCGAGCAAGATGTATTAACATTTACTCCGTGAACGTGCGCGGGTTAATTAATCAAATAAGTTCGTAAATATAATCCTAATAACGCCGTGTTTGGTCTTATATTAATCCTAAGAAACGCGACAATATATTGAACAAATTACCAGACCCAGGAAACTAAAATTTAAAAAGTTGGTCTATTGTATTAGGAATTGTCAATTGCCGTTCTATACGTAGGTCTTTGCATCTCGCTAATCCCTATTTCCTTTGATTCGTCCTTGTTCCTCTCGACAGTCCTCACCGCCAGTCATGTTTATTTTCTTCGTCGCCGGAAAACCTACGAAGCTGCAAGACACCTGATCGTTCTCGCGATAAAGAATAACGGAAAGTATCTCTAAAGCGGCCCTTACACGAAGGGACTTGTCTCGAGAGACGTCCTCCGCGGACATGTTCGACGGATCGTTCCAACGGACCTATGCTGGTCCCTTGGAGACCTATCCTCTCCATACTTATTTCACTCTACCGTCTCTATGCTATTCTTGCGAGAAAAAGGGAAAGAAGAGCAAGCTCCACTGGTAGTGGGAGAACGAATAGACTGATGGTAGAGACCGTGCATCCTTCGTCGGAAAAGAAATTTGTTACCAGAAACGATATTTTGAGGTCTGGGCCAGAAAGATATTTTATGATCACAGAAATCATATGTTCCTTGGGGGCCAAGTGCAATACAGGTGCATGACTCTGCACAGTACGTGTCATAAATCCAATGTCTTACGAAACGACAGTCAGTGGTCATTTTTCTACTTCCGCCTGGGAATGATTACAAATAAGTAATAGTCAAGAATATGGAAAATTTATATCAAATATAATACAATATTCCTGAAAGCCACGATTCCCGTGTGATTTGTACTTGTCCTTTTGATTTCTATGCATTTTTATTGTATCATAAACTGAGTCTGTTTACCCAGGGTGCAACAAAAAAGATGTAGGAGCCAGAAACCTGAGATTCCTGAGGTGATACTGAACAACTTTTTCCCTTGCCAAAATGTGATTTGGGGCTTCAGCTTTGAATAATTAACAAAAAACATTGAGCAATCAGAGCGCGCGTAGAGCCTGCGCTCAGGGACGATCCACGGCGCGTCGTGCTAGGTAGCGACGTTCGACCGGCGCCCCGAACGGTACGCGCCGGTATAGCACGGAGCAAAAGTTAACATCGAATTATTCATTATTCATGAATGGAAATTAACTAAAATACAAATGAAATCAATTTGCCGTTATCAATTGAACAAAAAAGAATTAGAATGGACTGACTAACGAGTCTATCAAGTACAACGTACGTTAAATTTTAAACAATTCGCCAACAATTAAAATTAGACTTACCAGTTTCTCCAAAAATGAACCTGTTTTGACGAAAATGGGTCACTATGTCATCCTACCGATCTTGACCATTGCAAGGTGGTATTCCGCAGTACAAGACAGCTGATGTTAAGGCCAGGTCAGCGAACTCACTTTATTTGACAAAACCTACTACCTGCACAGCAACTATCACTGGGTTATTCTACAGATCTTGGCCATTCCAAGAAGAAACACATGGTGCACAACAGCCGATGTCTCGGTTGGAACAAACAACTTCGTTTCACAAAATTTCCATCATTGTACGATCACTGTCACTTTACACTTCAAGATTTGAATTTGTGAAATCAGTTGTTTCCACGTATGAATAATTGGTTGTCCTGAAAGGACCGATTCTTATTAACTTTGAAGGGGCTCGATATGGCCGCTGCTACTGTCAAATACGCTTTTCCACG
This sequence comes from Holcopasites calliopsidis, assembly GCA_023838395.1. Lineage (NCBI taxonomy): Eukaryota > Metazoa > Arthropoda > Insecta > Hymenoptera > Apidae > Holcopasites > Holcopasites calliopsidis. The sequence goes on from JALHAQ010000024.1 coordinate 843,010, forward strand.
TTCGGCAATTTCGTTGTCGTGTTCCCGAGCGGGTAGTAACTCACGAGCTTTGCGTCTTAGAAGTTAACTCTTATTTTATTCAAAGTAAAAACAGCAATTACAGTACCGGAGACATCTTTACTGCTGGGCATTCGGATTGATTCTGTCGTGAGAAATTGTGACGCGGTTTGCAACGGTGCATGATGGCTAGTTCGAAGAATGTTATAAGGGAGAGTTACTGGTCGTCGCGGGGTGCGCGCTTTATGGTGAAAAGGCCCTTGAGGCCCACGTGCTGGCCAGCAGAGTTTTTCGGTTCCCAGAAAATACGGCCGTAGTGAATTTAGTGAAGACATTTGTTCAATTGATAACGGCAAATTGATTTTATTTGTATTTTAGTTGATTTACATTCATGAATAATGAATAATTCGATGTTAACTTTTGCTCCGTGCTATACCGGCACGTACTGTTCGGGGCGCCGGTCGAACATCGTTACCGAGCACGACGCGCCGTGGACCGTCCCTAGGCGCGGGCTCTACGCGCGCTCTGATTGCTCAGTATTTTTTGTTAATTATTCAAAAATGAAGCCCCAAATCACATTTTGGTAAAAGAGAAAGTTGTTCAGTATCACCTCAGGAATCTTAGGTTTCCGGCTCCTACACCTTTTTTGTTACACCCTGTATACAAGTGTCGTAGACGAATTCTTATTTCGTCTCGGGACCAGCTCCGGTCCTCCAACTCTGATGAAGATCAGCGAGACGGTCCTGTTTATATCATCTTAGATTTAGACGTTTAGACGTTTATATCGTCTTCACCTTGTTATCTCAAACCGATCCTAGGGCTTAGTCGTAATAAAATGGCTGCCAAAATTTACCCCAGCAAAACAGCATTTTCGGCACGGATCACGCAGTCCTTGCCATGAGTCTATTCGTTCTCCCGTTATCATGCAGTTTGCTCTTCTTTCCTTTTTCACCATAAGAGCAGCAGAAAGACAGTTGAGTCAAGTAGGTATGGAGGGGTTGGGTCTCGAGAGACTAGCGTAGGTCCCTTGGAAATGTCCACAGACGTGTCTCGGGACAAGTCCCATCGTGTATGGGGAACGTTTAACTGGCACTCGGCGATCTCGTACTGCTGCTATACAGAGAGACAGTACTGCACCAGTTTCTCGAATGCCTAATTAAAAAATTTCCGTACAACTTGCCACGGAGGCCAGTCAGAAAGTAAATGCCATTCGCCTATAGCTTTTTGTGTATTACAGTTATGCCGATTAAACTTGGTGGCAGCACTTTAATTATTTCTGATATATAGTTACGTTCCTCGATAGCCAAGCTGTTTAGATAAGATTTTGTCAAAGCTTGTAACAAAGTTTTGTTGTCACAGTGACTACAAATTCGATACAGTATTTGACATATTCGATGATGCTAAGAGATTGACAACAAAAAGAGTCTGTCGGAATAAGTGGCGAGACAATCGACGGTCATGTTATATTACAACTGTTGCAGTCAAATGGCTATCTATTGGCACGCAACTGGTTCGACATGGCCATCTGGGAATTATAACTTAGACCAGAGTGGCCCAACTGCTGCTCCCAAGCAAATTTCCCCTCTTGGCAGTACCCTCACAATAGGACTGAGGCGACTACGTTCGACTCGGTTGCATGGCGCGAGTGATGCGGGATGTAATGGGGCGGCGTTTGACTCTTATAGTGGGGCAAATTTTCTCGGAAGCTACAGTTAGACCACTCTGACTTAGACGTAGCCGTAGCTTTTCATTTGTTATCAATCATGCAACATGTCGCCTCCGCTAGAAATACCGTCCAAATCGGAAGACCGAGCTGTGATTCGCTTTTTGTGGGCAAAGAAGCGCAGCCGCACTGGAATTTGTCGGCAATTGAGTTAAGAAAAGCAATTAAAGATCAACGCTCGGGAAAGCTGACAAAATGCATTATCCTTCTGCATGGCAATGCCAACACCACACTTGGCACGATCCACGAAAGACGTGGTCAATGTAGTCAATCAGAAGCGTGGCAACAACCTTTGTGCAGTTCAACACTTCCCTTCGCGACTTTCATGTTTTCGGGCCTAATGAAAAAGACCTTTCAAAGAGAAGAATTCGTACAGCCCTCACGAAGAAGTTCAAGTGTGACGTCAAGTATGAAAAATTGGCACCGCGATGTGACAAATGTTCCAATAAATATGGGAGTTATGTAGAAAAGTAGTCCTCAAATTGTATTTCCAAATCTGTATAAAATTAACTTCGTGTGCTGAATGTATTTCGTTTTTTTTCAATATGGATGCAACTTACTTTTTAATTAATCCTCGTACACACATATGTATACTAAGCATACGTAAATGCATTGTGGTAAAAAACGATATACATTGCGTATATTAATTATTGTTTTGCAGGGCTTTGACAAAAAGGAGGGAGGTGGCATACAACTTATATCACATATAATTTCGGAACAACTTCATATTCCAGTGTCAGTTTTAATGGGGGCAAACTTGGCTTCCGAAGTAGCTGAGGAGATGTTTTGTGAAACCACTATTGGTAATTATTCACTGTATTTGTAAAAACAAGCCATTACACTACACTATTACCTACAGATCATTGACACACATTCCTGATAAAAAAATATATAGCATCTGCTAATAAAGCATCTATTGTTGTCATTAAATGTTTCAGGTTGCAAGGACAAAGCTATGGCTCCTATCCTGAGAGATATAATACAGACATCGTACTTTAGAGTTGTCGTTGTTGAAGATGTTGATTCCGTCGAATGTTGCGGAGCTTTAAAGGTAAGTACACCATAATATTCCCTTTGTCAAAATTCTGTTGCGAAGAACAATTTTTATGAAATAAATCAAAATTTGCATATATCGAAAGTCTCAGAATACCTTTCAACTATTTCAATTTTCATCTCGTTTAAAATGTATCTAAACGTTTAAAAAGTCCAGTTGTGTTCTATATGAAAAGAAAACTATATTGCAGCAACTCTGTACAGATTTTTCATAAATGCCTATGGGGACCGCCAGGTTAAGATACAAATGGAAAACGATAAAATAATGGAATTTCAAGAAGCAATGTACGAAATGTTTTTCATTTTAAATTTTAACAGAACATAGTCGCCTGTGGCGCTGGTTTTGTCGACGGCCTGGGATTAGGTGATAATACGAAGGCTGCGGTCATCAGATTAGGCCTCATGGAAATGATCAAATTCGTAGACGTATTTTTCCCTGGCGGAAAACTAGCTACGTTCTTTGAAAGTTGCGGTGTTGCGGATCTCATTACCACGTGTTACGGTGGTCGCAATCGTCGAGTTTCAGAAGCTTTCGTAAAAACTGGCAAGGTGAGTTGTATTTCACGCTCTACTAATATCCTTTCAACGAAAAGGATATAATACAGCGATGAAAGTATTATACGTTGCTGAGATATGCTGTAGGGTGCCGTAAGGGCTAGACAGTACTTCGCTCGCGTCACCTAGCGTGATGTTCCGGGTGCTATTTGATCGGATTAGTGGAGATGAGCTTTTCCGCCAACTAAGAAATCATCTACGATCGTATTATAAAATTATGGGTCTATGGAAATATTGGCCAATCGGACCTACAGTTCTAGCACGCTTCTTCTCAGCAACATATAGTAAATGTCGTTAAACTAGGACACGGATGGAGAATCGCTGCATTTGTGCGTACCAACAGTGTACGAAAATTTATTGAGTTGCTGACAGACCTTGTAGTCTTTAATAGGGGAAAATGAATTGAAAATTGGTTAATTCAGGGTCCAGGTACGGGGTGTTCTAGGATGTTAAGGGGTGGACTGGACAATCCGTGGTTCTATGGGCAGTTATAAGCCAGGGCTTGGCGAGTTTGGTCTGGAAAAGGTTTATGGTTAGTGGTTGCTGGTTAATAGGTCAATCTTGAATAACTGACCTAGGAAGAGGTCCGTGTTCCCCAGAAACTCGCTGACGGTTGTGAAGCGTCAATTAGTCTGAGGTCACGGCAAAGGGAAAGAGTGTGCTTCTCTGGACACCCGACGTCGTCGGGTAGCCGATAGGCGCAGATGGAAGGATTCCAGATCTCCGGAATGTTGGCGGGTGTGAAGTGCCAAGAAGCCGGCTCACCAGAATCAAGGAAGGTGTGTGTTTCCAGACAGCCGACGTATACACCGGGTCGCTGTATAAACACGGAAGGTCTAGGTTTGAGAATGGAAAAGGAGGAACTCGTAACTTGTGTACATCACGAGCGGCTATGATGTACTTTGTGGGTCCCGTTCGATCGAGGATTTTCTATGTACGGAACGAGGTATAATGGAACGAAGACTTACGTGGAACTGTGACTGGTATATTCAAGATAAAGTTGGAGTTATAAAGATTGAACGATATACAATGAATCTACGGGTTTTACATACAATGATTATACGAGAGCTCGCCGAAGATTGTAGTATGAAAACCAAGCAGTAACTACGTACTGAAGGAGGTATCTGCTCGAAGGAGATTAACCCGATCTTGCAACGCCTATGTCAGCGAACGAGACGAACGCAACGAACGCTTAACTAGGGCTAGCCCGCTTTGGTTGAATTTCGTGGTCCTTACATACTCAAAAATTGGGCTCGCAATTGGGGAAGGGGTAGCGGTAGTTGCTCCAGTTTCGTGAGAACGCTGCTAGGTTGGCCTTCTGGTTTTCTGGATTCTGCTTATCTCTTCTAGGGCTGGCGTCGTCCGGGAACTTGGTCTGTTTTTGCAGAGTCTGAGTTTTTCTTAAGGAGGGGTCTCAAGTATGCACGTGCAGGTTCAGTTGCAGACGTATCTTAGGATTATAAACATTTCTAGAAAATTCCAACCGTCGTCCCAGATGTCACGTTCCCGAGCGAAATTATGAAATCAAATTATGAAATAATTTCACCGTGCGTAACAGGGCCAATAAAAATCGAAAATCAAGAATAGCGATTTTGCGTTTAAGGCTTTGTTTGCTCGATATAGATGTTTACAAAAAATGGCTGTAGACAGGCAATCTGATACTCACCGGCGGGGGGGGGGGGGGGCTCCACCCATTGACTACATGCAACTACATGCAATTATGATCAGACAATGCGTTCTTCTGACAAAGGTACGCACCTCATGTTGTATGGCGTTGAAACTGCTTACTTGTAAAAATCCACATGGGCATATTGAAATCCGCCCGATGGGATTCTCAAGTAAAGAGGGTACACGCTCCCCACTATGCACAATTTTTTTCACCAAAATCTCACATACACGCACCGTGATTGTCCAGTCAGTGAATGTTCACAAGAATTGCACGCACTTTACCTCTCGCTTCGCCGTAACACAGGAGCATGCTGTGTACTCAATAAACGTAAATTGTCTGTCGCCCATTGCTCCGCACCACACGCGCGCACAAAATTTAAATAATTTAAATCAAAGCTAAGTGAAAGAGAATTAAAGTAAAATTATACATTAAACTAGCACTGACGCTACACTAAAAACAACACTAAACTTCAAAATAAAATTTACATGCAAACTAAAAAAGACTAAAGCTATGAATAATAATAAAAAGAAAAGGATAATTGAAATTTCAAAAAAAACTTAAATTGGATGCAAAGTAAGCTCAAGAAATATTTCCCGTGACGGCGATCCGTTTTCGTTAGTGACTGCGACCGACCTGAAACTCTTGAGAAAACCCTTGTTAGACAATACTGAAAATGATGCAGTTTTCGGGACTTCAGGTCCCATCGTTTCCTTCTAGCTCTATTCATCAACGAACACGTGTTTCGAAATGGTTAAAAAGCCACACACCTCGACGCTGGTTCGCTCTCCAAAGATTCATGGCGTTTTCAGTTTGCTTTCCACTTTCAAGGCCCATTCTGTTCTTCTTGCATAGCTTTAGAGACACATGTGGCAACCAGATTCGCTTAAGCGCAGGAGATTCAAGCGCCGTGGCATGCCACAAGTGATTTCCGTTAAACCTGCGTCTGGTACAACTTTTCGACGTTTACACAATCCTACCCGTAATGTTCTACATTTTTTAAAGTCAATTCTTTCAGCGAAACAGCTAAGGCCCACAGTGGTATATATTAATTTTTTTAAACCATCGACAACATTAAGAAGAATGAACATAATGTTAAATAATATTCGTAATACCATACTACGGCTAGAAGAGACCATGGTGTAAGATTTCACTCCTATTTACAACCGTAACTTCCATGTTCCATTTTTAGCATTATCATTAACGTCAAATTACTCGAATACCGCGCAAAGTAGGAAACTAAATTTTTACATTCTGCTTTCTCGATATTTTCAATAGATACACCGAGTTTAAAACTACTATCACCGTGATTCCTATACGATTCGACGTGAAGTTGCGCGTCCGCGAATATTAATTCCACATTGTCCAGCTTAAATAAAACAGAAACTGTTATTACATTTCCAAACACACGTAAACTACAAATTATAAAGTGGAGTTTGCAGACAAGGAAATTTACATATTTAAGGCAGTTCACGTCGAGCAATGATCATTTGTAATAAATGTCGATGAGGTAAAATCGTAGACCAACATTAAATGACAACCGGCGAGGGTGCATGAATTACGTCAGGGCTCCTTTCCGAGCCCGAGCTGACCGCGAATCCTTCGAGAACGAACTAGCGTCGAGCTCTCTGGCTTTTTAGCCATTCCGGAACATGTGTTCGCTAATGAATAGAGCTAGAAGGAAAAATTTTCTCAAGAGAAAGCGTTTTCTCAAGAGTTTCAGTTCAGTCGCAGTCATAAACGCAAACGAACTACAGTCGCGGGAAATATTTCTGCAGCTTACCTTGCATACAATTTAAGCTTTTTTTAAAATTTCAATTATCCTTTTATTTTTACTATTATTCATAGCTTCAGTCTTTTTTAGTTTGCATGTTAATTTTATTTTTAAGTTTAGTGTTATTTTTAGTGTAGCGTTAGTGCTAATTTAATTTTAATTTTTTTCACTTAGTTTTTATTTAAATTATTTAAATTTTGTGCGCGCGTGTAGTGCGGAGCAATGGGCGTCAATTTACGTTTATTGAGTGCACATGCATGCTCCTGTGTTACGGCGAAGCGACGGATAAAGTGCGTGTGATTTTTGTGAACATTCACGAACTGGACAATCGCGATGCGTGTATGTGAGATTTTGGTAATAGAAATTGTGCATAGTCGGGGGCGTCCACCCCCTTTTCTTGAGAATCTCATCGGCCGGGTTTCGATATGCCCGTATGGATTTTTATAAGTAAGCAGGTTGAACGCCATACAACATGAGATGTGTATTTTTGTCGCAAGAACACATTGTCGGGTCATACGGCAATGTAGGTCACAATGTCACGACGGCGGTAAGTAGCTGTTGCATGTAGTAAATGAGTATCACTGAGGGGAGCCCCCTGACTCGCTCCGGCGTGCGCCAGATTGCCTGTCTACAGGCGTTTTTTTAAATATCGATATCTTGCAAACAAAGCTCTAAAACGCGAAATCGCTATTCTTGATTATCGATGTATATTGGCCCATAGAACCAGCCCTTAAGATATTAACATTCAGTAGCAGAATACCCTGTATGTCCCTCGCTGGTTCCATCTTCTACCACCTTTAACGCTAGAAACTCGTTCTTTGTGCGTCGTAATGACGCAATCATTTTTTAATGCAAAATGATGCTGCTTGCAAATGTTTAGGCAAATTGGGCTATATTCAAAACTACAGCCGGTAAATAAGCATTATTATCAAAAATACAAGCACCATGTTTCCCTACAGATTGAAATGATATTCATGCAATGCTTTGATTTTTTCGTGTTTAAATCTCATACATACAGGTGAATCCTACCACTGTGTCAGCGTCTATCACAAAGTCCCTAAATTGAGGTTACTTCAAGATCGTCAAGGTTGAGTTAGGCAGAGCCAGCGTGATACAATACTGTCTCCCTATATGGCAGCAGTTCGAGACCGCCAAGTGCCATGTTTCCCTGCAGATTGAAATGATATTCATGCAACGCTTTGATATTTTCGCGTTTAAATCTCATACATACATGTAAATCTTACCACTGTGTCAGCGTTTGTCGCGAAGTCCCCAAATCGGGGCTACGTCGAAATTGTTAAGGTTGAATTAGCCAGAGCTAGCGGGAGACAATACTGTCTCTCTGTATGGCAGCAGTTCGGAACCGCCGAGTGCCAGTTAGGGGGCTTTCAGCTATTCTTTATCACGAGAACGATCAAATGCCTTGCGGCTTCGTAGGCTTTCCGACGACAAAGAAAATAAACATGACTAGCGATGAGGACTGTCAAAAGGAACAAGGACAAATCGAGGGAAATAGGAATGGCAATAGGAATAGCAATAAAATAACTTTGTAAATTTTACTTTTCTGGGTCTGGTAATTTGTTCAATATACAGGGTGTCCCACGTAGCACTTTTCACGTTTCTCCAAGTACTTGCGATAATCTAACAAAAAAATATTTTGAATAAAATTTTATCAGTTTTTGATTGTCTTATACAGGGTGTAACACGACCCTCTGCAAATATTTTAAGGGGTGATTCTACAGGCCAAAATAAAACGGAAATCAAGAGTGGCAATTTTGCGTTTGCGGCTTTGTTAACGAGATATCGATGTTTAAAAAAACGCGGTGAAAACGCCTGCCGATAGGCAATCTGACGCGCGAGGCTCGAGACGAACAGCTGCGTTCAGTGGTAGTCATTCGCTGCGACGCCGCAGGAACCATGACCTACCACACCGTGAAATCTGAAACTCAAGAGGCACACACGTCTCACGTTGTACAGCATTCAACCTGCTTACTTGTAAAAATCCACATGGGCATATCGAAACCCGCCCAATGGGATTATCAAGTAAAGAGGGTGACGGCCTTCAATCCATAATTTTCTTCTCAAAAACCAAATACACATGCACTGCGATTGTCCCGTCCGCGAGTGTCTATGTGTAGACGCGATTGTCCCGTCCGCGATTGTTCACAATACACCCTTCAACACAGAAATTTGCAGCACACGAGGATCAAGTACACATGCACCACGATTGCCCCGTCCGCGAGTGTTTGTGCGTACACGCGATTGCCCCGTACGCGAGTATCTGTGTGTACACGCGATTGCCCCGTCCGCGAGTGTCCACGATTTGCACTAAACTTATTATTCCAGGAAATGTTCCTCGTGTCCACTACTCGCTTGAGTGCAGTTATTCAATCTTCGACGCAAGTCGTGCCACAATTTTCGGAAGTTTGTTATTATTGTCAGAGAACATCATCATGTAGACGTATTCCGCGAATGTACACGACCCTTTGCACACTTGGCACCACTATCACCGCACGTAACCGATTGTAATAAAAAGTAGCTTTAAGATTGAGATTACGTATCTAGAAATTGAAGTAATCAAGTTCTAAGAATTAGACTAAATTAAAAAACCAAAGTAATAACAATAGAACTAAATGCAATATTAAATCTATGCCCACTACCAAAATTCAAAGAACAACTAAAATGTTTAAATAGGTCCGTGTTCAACGCTGTGCAAACGGCAACTGAGATCGCCTAGAAACAATGCATGCCGAATCGTCGCGAGTCGTATCTACAGAAAATGTTTGGCGGCATTTGTTATTCTTTCGGCCGTATAAAGGGGCGGCAGGAGTCAAAGATCAGATTACCTTTTTTCACCGATGTGTTACTGATCTCCTTACCGCTTCCACCTCTCTTGACCCTTTTCTACGGCCGAAAGAAAAACAAATGCCGCCAAACATTTTCTGTAGATACGACTCGCGACGATTCGGCATGCATTGTTTCTAGACGATCTCAGTTGCCGTTTGCACAGCGTTGAACACGGACCTATTTAAACATTTTAGTTGTTCTTTGAATTTTGGTAGTGGGCATAGATTTAATATTGCATTTAGTTCTATTGTTATTACTTTGGTTTTTTAATTTAGTCTAATTCTTAGAACTTGATTACTTCAATTTCTAGATACGTAATCTCAATCTTAAAGCTACTTTTTATTACAATCGGTTACGTGCGGTGATAGTGGTGCCAAGTGTGCAAAGGGTCGTGTACATTCGCGGAATACGTCTACATGATGATGTTCTCTGACAATAATAACAAACTTCCGAAAATTGTGGCACGACTTGCGTCGAAGATTGAATAACTGCACTCAAGCGAGTAGTGGACACGAGGAACATTTCCTGGAATAATAAGTTTAGTGCAAATCGTGGACACTCGCGGACGGGGCAATCGCGTGTACGCACAAACACTCGCGGACGGGGCAATCGTGGTGCATGTGTACTTGATCCTCGTGTGCTGCAAATTTCTGTGTTGAAGGGTGTATTGTGAACAATCGCGGACGGGACAATCGCGTCTACACATAGACACTCGCGGACGGGACAATCGCAGTGCATGTGTATTTGGTTTTTGAGAAGAAAATTATGGATTGAAGGCCGTCACCCTCTTTACTTGATAATCCCATTGGGCGGGTTTCGATATGCCCATGTGGATTTTTACAAGTAAGCAGGTTGAATGCTGTACAACGTGAGACGTGTGTGCCTCTTGAGTTTCAGATTTCACGGTGTGGTAGGTCATGGTTCCTGCGGCGTCGCAGCGAATGACTACCACTGAACGCAGCTGTTCGTCTCGAGCCTCGCAGGTCAGATTGCCTATCGGCAGGCGTTTTCACCGCGTTTTTTAAAACATCGATATCTCGTTAACAAAGCCGCAAACGCAAAATTGCCACTCTTGATTTCCGTTTTATTTTGGCCTGTAGAATCACCCCTTAAAATATTTGCAGAGGGTTGTGTTACACCCTGTATATTGCAATACAAAAATTTTTTTATTGTTGTCAAGGCCACCTTCATTTTTTAAAATGGCACTCGGTACTTTTGACTTAACAGTATTATAGCCCGTATCAAGACAAATTCAACGACCTAGTATAGGTTGACTCGTCTGTTTAGATTTGGGGCTGATACCGGGGAGATCTCCTTTTTGGGTGGAGATAGAGTTTGTCACTTAGAGAGAGGTACGAAATTGCCATATACAGAGACAGTACTGTACTCCTCTTGCCCTTGTGTCATCTTGGCGGAAACTTTCTAACAATAAGCAACGTTTAATACTATCTTCGCCGATATATGCACAAGCGTGGGGGCATTAGCCAATAGTTCGTTAAAGCCGAGAATGCGTGAGATGAGAGGCATGCCGTTTCAAGTCTGACCAATTAGCCTCGCTAATACATGTCATTGTGTTCGCAGACAATCGAGGAATTGGAAAAGGAAATGTTGAACGGGCAAAAGCTGCAAGGCCCGTTCACCGCTGAAGAGGTAAATTACATGTTAAAGGCGAAAAATATGGAAAACAGATTTCCACTTTTCACCGCCATCCATCGGATCTGTATCGGTGAGATACAGCCTGCGGATCTAATTGAATGCATACGCAACCATCCGGAACACATGTAAGCTGAATTTTGTCCACATTATAATTAACTGCGGACTTAGTTCAAATACTTCTCTGTCTAGAAACAATGTAGGTTGATAGTATTCTCTTGGATATATTGTTAAATTATTTTTCGCTTTCAAAGTGCAATTATTAGTTGTTATTAAAAGCAGACTTAGAAATTCGAAAAATATCGTTATGAAAATATGTAATATTGATTATAGTTAATTCAGCACTTCTGTTTTCGTAGAAAACATAGGATCTGGACTCGTAGGATTATTTAAAAATTAGTATAACTGGTTTCTCGCAAATATTTCGTTTAATCACGGTCCTATCTATCTTGCGTAGTTATGTTGTTCCGATGCGTGTAAAAACGGTATGGCAGAATTGTAAAAAGACTCGCGTAAATAAAAACATAGTGCTATGCATAATGTATACATAATTCATGTACATATTTGTAAATAGCTGTTATATGCATCGAAACAACGAAAACTATGTAATATTCTTCAACATCATATGCATAAAATATAAAGAAATGTTTGCTTTTTATCAAGTATATAACGTGTCCTTTGTTTCACTCAATAAAATAGAAGGATTATCGATAATTTTGTGAAAGAAAGACATCGTATTTTGTGATATATGTTACAAACTGTATAGCCAATTTATTTTTGTAATAGAATAACAATCTAAGGTAACGAAACGTGTAAAGAAACATATAGATCCTAATATAACTTTTTAAGTTTATGGTCTGCATAAATCTATCTCAATGTTTTATGCACATGAAGGAAAACTTTATTCATTGAAGTGATAAAGTTATATTTAGTCAGTGTCGTTGCGTGCGTACTCTGCACGAATGTCCGTTCCCTTTTGTCTCAACGGGGGTGTTGCGAATTTGGACTAAATCTCACGGAGTGATTTTGGTAAAAATTTCAATTCCACACAAAAAATATCTAAACCATCTTTTGATTTCCCGTAAATTATTTAATATTCTCAAATTTCTCGTATTGTTTCTGGGGAGGTGTAGATGTCGACGAAGCAGTACGTACAGTATGTTATAAATTATGCATTCGTTTGTTTTTTCAATTTATGTTTCAAAAATTTATTGTACTAACACTTTATATTTAATGGGACGACTACACTTAATTCTTGCATTACTATTTTTTATGTCCTAGGGTGACATTAGATGAAACCTTCTATTTTCTAAGCCTATTTGTTGCTCCTTATTCACTGAAGCTCGTTCGTGTTGTTTATTCGGCTTGTGAAGGCTCATTCAGCCTCTTGAGAATTTTACAAGTCGATATAACAATCCCTGATAGCTATCCAGTTGGCAAGCAATACTCAATAAAAGGGAGCAGCATTGGGTAGTCGACATCCGGCACCAAGTTCGTGGCCAGACAACAACCATTCGACTATCCAATGTTGCCTCTGACAACGTCTTATCTGGACACAATTGGCTCTCAAGGAATGTTCTATTATAAAAATAAGTCTTTTAATTGTTAACATGACATATAAAGAAATAGTTATAGGAAAAATCCCTAATACCCGCTTGGGTTTTATTCGCTAGCTAAATGGTACCAACATCGGTCAAAGTCGAGCAAAGTCTGGCCGTTGACATAGTAAGTAAAAAGCAAAAGTGGTAGACCATTTTTCCTACCGTAATAGCCATTAGCGAATGCAACGTACTGTTTGCTGACTCCTAGGATGGTTAGAAAAGCGTTGAAAGATTTTTCATACCATTTCCTCCTAATATGCGCCTTGAATTTATATTTATAATATGCAGGGTGAGTCACGTAACCTTTGCACCTGAAATATCTTTGTTGTTTTTAAAGATACGTCATCGATTAAAGATACGTCAAATGTCTGAATGTCAATGTGGCTCATACGATACCAAAACAAATTTTTCTTTTTATGTCATTTTTTTTAGATATCAAGGTCACCTTCATTTTTTTCAACGGGACCCCCCCCCCCCTTTTAAACACCCACAATGGTCGTTCCTTTCATTAAGATTTAAGTGACTATAATTGTTCAAGGTCATTCAAGGCCACAGACGGAGAAAACTTATAAGATTTAAAATATGAAAGCAGAACATCTGTATTTCATAAATGCTTCAAATGATAACCGTTTACGTCGATACATTCCTCTAAATGGGCTCTGAAGGAATGTTGAACTCTGACAAGCACATTCGAAGTGATATTCGTATATGCTGTGACGATATTGCGCCATAAACGTTGTCTACACTAAAGCTCGTTGTTTACGGTTTCATATTTCGGAAAGGGTTTTTGAAACATTCTTCCAAATCTTTCCAACGCTTACATTGGTTGAATGTATGATAAATTTTGTTATCGTACACGATACAATGCCTTTACTTTTTCTAAAGCTTCAAAAAGACCTATCCTAACCCTACGAGTTTCGCACTTTCCAGTTACACAATTTTGGGGGAATGACATCGCGGGCAGGGTCACTTAACTTTCGCTCAAAATCCTCCCTTCAACCGGGCAGCTATGGGGGACAGCCCGCGTTTTGAGAAGGCCAGGACCATCACCCTGGCCCCTGCTTAGTTGCGCCAATGACGGCGAGGTGTGTGCTTCTTCGAGACTTTCCGGATATCTATTATATGTCGGTGCCATTTTTTCATATTCGAGGAATTCCTGAGTTGTCCTATCAGGATGTATATCCTTCTGCGTTGACCGGAGAACACTTATTCCCTGTCCTTGCAAATCTACTGGGATGCAAACTTTGAATCCTTTATTATGAAATGTCTTTAGGTGAATGTAGTCCACCACTGTTTTAGGTGAACGTATTCGGAATATGTTGTTTTGGACGGACGTATCCTCGAATATATGATTAAGACACACAAATTTGTCCCACTATGCACATCGTATGACAGCACAATTACCGCATACGGAACAACAGAGCGGATGTACGAATTCTAGTTCTGAAAAAACGAGAGCTATTGAATTTTCAAATTTATATGTTTTCTCGTCAACATATCCATTTTTATACATGCCTAAGCAAATACATCGTAGTGCTTTGGAGACTAAAGCTGATTACGAATGAGAGATTAATTAAGTAATTTAATAACTTCATTTAGTACAAGTGTACAAGGTGTTCTGCTACTGTATGTATATATTTTGAGGGGTAGTTCTGTAGACGAATACAAACACAGACGAATGCAAACACAGAACTACCCCTCAAAATATATACATACAGTAGCAGAACACCTTGTACACTTGTACTAAATGAAGTTATTAAATTTTTGAGGGGTGTTTTTTTTTAATTTTTAAACGTTTGAGGGGTAGTTCTGTGTTTGTATTCGTCTACAGAACTACCCCTCAAAATATATACATGCAGTAGCAGAACACCCTGTACAAATCAGTGTGACGACCATAGCCACTCGAAGAAACAGGGATAAGCCAAAGGATACAAATGGGCCTTTTGGAGGCGACCTTTTCAAGAGGCCGTCCGTGCCCCGTCCGGAGCACGGCCACAGTTTCCAATCTCAGGAGTTTATTAAAATTGATTCCATAAAGATTAAACAAAAACTAAACGAATGTTATTCGTTGTGCACAGAGAATACACTTTGTATATACAAATCAACGTAACGGCCGTAACCACTCATAGGAATAGGGATACGACCTTTTCAAGAGGCTGTCCGTGCCCCGTCCGGTGCACGGCCAAATATCGGAGGCTGGAAATATCCCTATTCCTATGGGTGGCATATCCCTATTCCTCTGAGTGGTTACGGCCGTCACGTTGATTTGTATATACAAAGTGTATTCTCTGTGCACAACGAATAACATTCGTTTAGTTTTTGTTTAATCTTTATGGAATCAATTTTAATAAACTCCTGAGATTGTTGCAATAAAAATGACACCAAACAGGACAGAAATCGCGTGCTTTTTAGTTATGTTATAGTAGTACGTCGCTCTCCGAAAACACGGACACGGCACGGTAATGCGATAATTTAAATACAACATTTATTGTAATATTCACTGATTGTTATTTTAAAGCTTAGCGAATTAATGTATGCGCCAAAACCTTAGATCAGTTGCTAGCAGCGTTGCTAGCACCGTTGTTCCTTTGCCCTCGTATTTTTGTTTAAGTAAAATGGTACTGAAATAACAGAGATATCGATGGAAAATTAGAAAGAATAAGAATTTGTGCGATTTTTTGGTGAACGAGATTGAAGATTGTTGGTTGCAGTGTGTGCCAACAGGTGGGTCTATTATTATGGTTCACCTTGGTGTTTTTTATTGTCCATATGAAATTTTCTGTTGTATGCAAAATGTAGGTAAGAGGATCTGATCTTTAACAGAACTCGAAGATAGTCTAAAGGTAAGTACTTAAAAATTAAAGAATATTTCTGCCTATTGTTTGGAAGATCTGTCATATGAATATGTGGTAAAGCTAAAACATATTCACTAAAGAAACTAAGCAACTATTCTGCAGAGTTTTTTGCTAATTTATATCCAGCAGAAGTGTGAGCTTATCCTAGAGAAATGGAGTCCAAGTCAGGTCCTTCGACGAGCATCAAGAACGCTAATTGCAAAATGTGCGAGAGGACACTTCACAACGAGGATATAATACGACTAATTATCATGGGACAATTATCCTTAATACTGGTACACATATACAAAGAGAACGGTCAAGTACATATCAAATCGACAACGGTGGTGAATTATAACAAACTCTCTCACGATGAACACGAGTTGTGTCCATTTTTCAATCGACCGAGCATCGATCCAACGAATTTACAAACCACCGACATTCAAGAAGACTTGGTCTCTCCTTTCATAATTCGTTTATCCGAATGGTTGAAAACTGATACCCACCTTACCAGTCAAAGTATGAAACATTTGTTGAGTTCAGCTTATGAAATCCTCCTCGATTTCGATTTGCAAACTCTGAAGCAGATATCCAGGAAGTGCGAACGCGTGATAGAGGACGTTATGATAAGAGTGCTCTGACAGCCGCTGGATTTTCCGAAACAGATATTGGGAAACGAAAAATGGTTCGATTTCGTCGATCGAGAATGCGTCGTACCGAATTACAGTAAGTGTGAAAAACAAATAATTAATATACCTAACGATTACCTAAATTGCATCCACGCGATCGAGCGATTGGACAAAAAAAGTAATCAGATGGCATTTCTTGGAGTTCGATCCATCTCAGGAACGAGAATCGTATTCGACATTCTACAAGTCCAGAAAGGAAAGAAAAAAATTGAGAGGAAATGAGAATGTTATTGTATTCGAAAAAGACAACGAGTGTATATTGCAACACCACGTAGCTCACGTATTTCGATATTTCTCCAACAATAATTAATGATTCCGATCAGAACTGTGCGTTCGAGAATAAAAATATTGTGGATCTGCTTCAAAATCCTTTTACACAAATCAAACAAACCTCGCCCTTTATCGTTCGGAGTTACAATCCATATACCTCGAAATATGTGTTTCACATGGTATTTAAGGATGAAATTAAACCGACCAAAAAGAATTTTTATCAGCTGCTCACTTTGTTGCGAAATATTTTGCTAGACATGCAGATTGAGACAATTGCTATACCAAGTTGCGACTCGTTGGATTTGCGTAAGTTTTCGAAACTTATTAAATATGTCTTATGCGAATATAACATTACGGGGATTGTCGCGAGTTCGAACAGCGGGCAATTTCGTTTCGGCAGAAAATTATTTTTCTCTTGAAAAAAATTGGGATAATTTTATATTTGGATATTGCGTGGAATACTCGTGCAGATCTTTAAAGTTAACGGGGGTGTTCCAAGTGAAGGGAATTATTGGGCAATTATCTGGAAATAGCATAAATCGTTTTCGAAATCAAATTCTCCCGTTTGTCAATAGAAATACGATTCAATAAAATACACTGCCGTCCAAAGCTATCCCCACCTTCCCCTTAAAATACAGTAAGTTTTTTTAGGTTATTTCGAAAAATCCGGTTTTTTCAATGCGATAAAGATACGACATCTAGTAAACTAATCCTTCCATCTTCTGGCAAAACCTCAAGTTGTTCGATGCAATTATAGAAGAGCTATTCTGTTTTAAAGTGGGATGGGGATACTTTTGGCCAACTGTGTTCTTATGCATGTGTATATTAAATGTCTACGGGATCCATGATAATGTGTGTACCTAATAATTGTGCCTTACCTAAATGTCATTTAGAACTTGGAGACTACGTACATTTTATCTTGTGGCATTACTTTTAGGCTAATTTATATTATAATGAAGGATATTTATGTGTACTACGTAGCTTAAAAGAATATATGTATATATTTTCATAAAGTGCGCGTTTCTCTGGTGCGAAAAGTGAAATAGGCTTAAAATGTTATAAAGTCGAAATTTTGCAATATATTTTTCTGATCATCAATGCTACTAACTCTTAACACGAAATACGACTACCTCGATTAAAGGGCGATTAAAATTATAGAATAATGAACAAAGTGCTTTGAAAGAATTTCGGACACGGAGAAGGGGAAAGAT
Source organism: Holcopasites calliopsidis (assembly GCA_023838395.1). NCBI lineage: Eukaryota > Metazoa > Arthropoda > Insecta > Hymenoptera > Apidae > Holcopasites > Holcopasites calliopsidis. The sequence continues at coordinate 860,883 of JALHAQ010000024.1, forward strand.
AAAGATATGTATCAGTGAAATGTAGCTTGTAAACGCTACTATTTAGGTGTTAGTATGTAATGGAACAAATTCTGGAAAAGGGAAACAATCGCTTATTGCGAGAGCTAATTATACAAAATTATATATAAACTTCAAAGTGTTAAATGGTTGCTAGATTAAAATGTGTAATCCAATTAGATGATCTCAAAACATACATTGATTCATTAAGCTTTAAAATAACAGTCAATGAAGGTTAGAATAAATGTTATGTATAAGGCCATGAAAATTATATTAAATAAAGGGAATGAATTTACATTAACATCCTTTGTTCCGCAATATTTATTATCACCTGCCATTAACTTACTGTATTTCCAAGAGTTTTATTAGAGTAATGCTAGATAGATTAATCGCCCGTTTATCTCTTTAGAATCTAAATTAGATAAAATGCATTTCTCTGGAGTGGCGAATTGAGCGAGTGTGAATTACATCGCATCGCCACAGGCGCGACAACAGCACGTAGTTAAAGGTCCATTTATACGTTACCGTGCCGTGTCCGTGTTTTCGGAGAGCGACGTACTATTATAATATAACTAAAAACCATGCGATTTCTGTCGTGTTTGGTATCATTTTTATTGCAGCAATCTCAGGAATTAATTAAAATTAATTCCATAAAGATTAAACAAAAACTAAACGAATTTTATTCGATGTGCACAGAGAATGCACATTGTATACAAATCAGCGTGACGACCGTAGCCACTCGAAGGAATAGGGATACGCCAAGGGGTACAAATGGGCCTTTTGTAGGCGGCCTTTTCAAGAGGCTATCCGTGCCCAGTCCGGGTCACGATTCGCCAAATATCGGACGGGGCACGAACTGCCTGTTGGAAAGGTCGCCCCCAAAAGGCTCATTTGTACCCCTTGGCGTATCCCTATGACTTCGAGTGGTTACGGTCGTCACGATCAAATAGTCACACAAGAATAGTGATTTTGCGTTTAAGACTTTGTTTGCAAGATATCGATGTTTTAAGGGAGTTCGAACGCCTGTAGACAGACAATCTGGCGCTCGCCGGAGCGAATCAAGGGGCTCCGCGCAGTGTCGACGTCGTGACACCGTGACCTACTTTGCCCTATGAACGGACAATGCGTTCTTGCGAGAAAGATATGCATCTCATGTTGTATGGCGTTGAAGCTGCTTACTTGTAAAAATCCATATGGGCATGTCGAAATCCGCTCGATGTGATTCTCAAGTAAAGAGCATGGACGCTCCGCACTATGCACAATTTTTGTCATCAAAATCTCACATACACGAACCACGATTGTCCGATCCGCGAATGTTCATAGAAATCACACGCACTTTACCCCTCGTTGGGGTAAAAAAAGAAGAATTCAAATAAAATTATAAATTAAAATAGCACTAATGCTACACTAAAAGTAACACTAAACTTCAAAATGAAATTAACATAAAAAGTAGAAAAGACTGAAGCTATGAATAATAATAAAAATAAAAGGATAATTGAAATTTTAAATAAAGTTCAAGTTGGATGTAAAGTAGGCTGCAGAAATATTTCCCGCGACTACAATCCGTTTTCGTTAGTGACTGCCACTGAACTGAAACTCTTGAAGAAACTCTTGCGAGGAAATGTCGAAAATGTTTCCTTGTAGCTCTGTCATTAGCGAAAACGTGTTCTGGAATTGTTAAAAAGCCAGGCAGCTCGACGCTAGTTCGTTCTCGCAGTGTTCGTGGCTGGCTCGGGCCCAAAAAGGAGCTCTGACACAAGCCATGCTCCTTCGCCGGTGGTCACCCGGGGATGGTTTACGATTTTGCTTCATCGACATTTACTCCGCGGAACAAATGATTATTGCTGAACGTGAACGGCCTTAAATGCGTAAAGGGTATAGCCGGATAAGGGTGTCAAAAGTACCCCTAAACCAAATTCGATATAATAGAATTTTTACAGATTTTTAAGTCGAAAAAAGCACAAAAAAATGACGTAAAATGCCAGTCTGAGATTGAAGGAGTCGCGGTGCCAGATTCATATTTTTTGTCTAACTAGATATTATTGATACTATTATACTGATTTTCTCTCAGATTTTTCGGTTTGGTGTGCCATACCATTAAATTCTTTATTTAAATATTCTTTAAGAATTATTAAGAGCAGGGTCGTAAGAAACAAAGGGTTTGAATTCCCGTAGGGAACTGTCTTCTTTATTTTGGCAAGGTATTCGAAATGGCGCGGTCGGGATTTACAATGAGTGGGGACATTTGCTGATCATAGGTTCCGAGAAAGGCGTGCAGGTAAAACTATACTATACAAATTTTACATATTTCTTTTTTCTTGTTTAAAATATTTGGAGGCATAGTTGGTCGTATTACAATTTCGTCATCCGGCGAGTTTCATGTATATTGAACAATCGGTGTGCGAATTGGTAGTGACATTTCGTGTGTGTGATTTCGCGTTTAGTTGTTAATCGTAGGGCAGAGTATATTAGGACAAATGTTTTTCGGTATACAATTTAGAAGACATTTGAAAAATCTGAATTTAGTTAGCAGATATGCAACGCCGGCTGCAACGGATAGGTAGGACACCTATTGGAAAGTGGTCTAACCGATGAAGGTCCAGGATCGTATACGATGCTGGGATTGTACCGATGCCAGGACATCGTCGAGGTTGTCCAAGGTGATTCCGATATGTCCCGAAATTGTTCATAGATCGATTCCTGCTCGTCTACTGACTAGCCCAGGTCGATTGGCTTGTACCGTGCCTCCATGGTGTAAGATTGATTGGGGCCACCGATTTTTATCAGCTTTTGTTCGCCAAGAAGAGCGCAGTCGTATGGACTGGGGATGATTGCAGCCTCAGATAGGTGCAGTGTGGTCTAGCTTCTGCACAGTACTTGCATCGTTATTGGTCGTTCGGGAATTACTAAATAAACATCAGGCGTAGTTTGCGGATTTGTACAATAGTTCTCTAATTCTAAAATATCGTGCATCGCGAATTTCGTTCATTTTGGGTGAAGCAGTTAATTTTAGGATTTTGCTTTCACAATTGTGGATATGATAGGATAACGATGTTGGTTGAGTACGTTTACAATAGTATTTGTTATATGTGCTTCTACAGTGTTTTGCTAGATAATCGTCATGTAATAAGGCTGTTCAGTATGAACATCATCGTGAACAAGGACTCAGTTTTCTGTGGGATTGGATGGATCTTCTTAATTTCCCATTTTCTTTTCTGCAAATGCGGTACCTAAAGTTTGTAAACCAGCTGTTGTGCCCCGAGAGGTTCGTCTCGGAACGGGAGCGGGATCTTTGGCTTGGTTGGGTTCGTGAGCGGTTAAAGGATTGGAATCCACCAGGCGATATTCAATAACACTTAGTTTATTGTAGCTTTCTTGAACTGGATAAAATGTAACTTATTGAAACGATGTGTATTTGACAATGGTTGGTTTTCGAGTCTCTTCTCGCATGAGACTTGTCTCTTTTATTATCTACTTCGGGTGTGGCTGAAAAGGTAGGAGAAGTCACGTGGTATCATGTATGTTCGTTTGGTAACATCTTCATCGTGAGACAAAGTGGACTCAGCACGTTCTGTAGAATGTGCACCGTATGGGTTCTGTATAATCTACATATATCTTGGTTCGAGAAAGTTGCATGCTGATTCAACACTCTCAGCTATTCTACGTTATCGGGGCACAACATCCCTCCCCCCTTGGGAGAAAAAGCCTCTGGCTTTTTCGAGATGTCTGCCATATATTGTGACTAAAACAAAATTATTATTCGAAGCATGCATGATATGGTGTGACAACTTCACATATAAATGGAAAAGTACATGATAGAAATTGTATAGAAGTACAGTAATTGCGATGATTATATAATGTAGAAGATATAAAGTTGTTTTTTTTTCATGTTTACAATTATATATGTATATGTGATTGCTATAGTATATAATAATAATGTACTGTTTCATATTGAAACGTTAGATGATTTACGAGTTCTATTCGCTATTTTTATTGACTCTTTCGGAATTTGGGCGCCTTTATCGCGTAGAACAATATTGTTCTTTTTTCTTGATTTTCGCTTCGCTTTTAAACGTATAATACATTTGTATACGATGAAACTACATAATCCTATTATTATAAATCCAATAATGGATGATGTTGTAATTATTCCATAGTAAATATCGTTTACTATCGCATCTGTTTTTCTTATTTTTTCTAATCCTTTCTTTAACAAAATTATTTTTTGATTGATTTTATGTATTTCCTCAGGGTGCTTCAGCAATTTTGTGAAATTTAGTTCAGTGAGATTATATGAATTTGGAGTAATTGATTCTTTGAATGATGTATTTACTAAATCTTCTATGGTTAAATTATATTCAGGTAAGTAATCTAGTGTTTTTTCGACAATATATTTTCTGCCACTTTCTAATCTGAAATCTGTGGTTGTAATGATACACTTATTTTTTATCGTTATTATACCAGAATCTTTGATGGTTTGTATTTTCGTATTTTGATTGTTGCAAGTTAGAGCTAATTGTATCGGTTGTGGTGTTACATATATCCATGATCCGGGGTGTTGTAACTCTATTATCATCGTATGATTTAATTTTATAGTACGTATATTACAATTCTTTGGGTTTTTTATTAATTGCGTAAATAGTTGAATTTCGCACGGACCATTTGGTATCGCTTTAAGAATAGAATGGTGAGTAGCACAGAGATACAAATTATCGATCGTTTTACACGACTTAATGTCTGTTTCGCTGAGTCGTACATATTCTTGTACTGATGTGTCGAGGGCTATATAAGAATTTTGCGGTTCTATAAAGGCGTATACCGAATTATTTAGTTTACTGGGCATTGAGTGTACTTTACTTAATGTAAATTTTCTTGTATTTATTAATGGAATTTCTAATACTATTGTAATTGATTTAGAATCGGAAAACACAGAAAGTGTCATGAGCTTTTGTAATGTGTGTATGTTTTTGGAACTTATGGCAATTGGAAAATCTAGGCCTTGTGGAATATATGGTATTGCCGATGAAAGATATGCAACAATATCTGCTGGCGGTATTATTTGAGGTTTTATTAGTCCTATCTGTAAAGCGAGGATGAATTCTAATAATTCGTGTGCATCTTGTAATAGGGTTTCTGTAATACTGTTTATTAATATGAGGTGTTCATCTATCGTTTCTCGAAATTTAGTTATATCAGCTTGTTGTTGAAGTAAGAATTGGATTTGTCGGGTTGCATTAAATAGAATTAATTCGTTTTTATAGACATTATGAATTGTTTCATTAAGAAGTTCAGTGCTAGCTTTTATAATTTGGATTTCATTTTTAATTGAATTACGTAATATATGATTTTGTTCCTTTAGACTTTGTAATTGTTCGTGAATCTTTTTTCTATCTTTTGCGTCCATAAAACCGAATAATGTTTTGCCTATGTATCCTATTCCGTCGAATAATCCACGTGTTTGTCTTTGGTCTGTATCTACTATTTGTTGAATGTATGCCATTAATCTGTCAATTGTGTTTAATTTTGTTTGAATTTCGAACGTGAAAATTTTACAGAATTTTTGTAGATTTTGCGTAGATGGTGTTTTACATAGTGCAATCATGTCGTATAATGTTCTTTGAATAGTGGCTTCCCGTTGATATAAATGAGTTATGTTTAAATGTATTACTAATTTCCATGTATCTTGGTATATTTGTAGGTCTCCTAATTTTTCGAAATATATTCCTGGGCTGTGTTCAAAATTTCTTATTTGATAGTTTGTATCGGATGGCGTATCTTGGCTGAGGGTTAGTCGTGTGTAGCATATTAATAACCTGCAAAATACAATTGATAAGTGGTTTCTTCTGGTTAGTACCTTTCTTGGTAGGGTGGTATTATGATTTCTTTGGTCTGATTAAGTATTGTTGTCGTAAGGTATTTCGCGTTGTTAGTAGTGGGGGATATCGAAGGTATATAAGTCTTACTTTTTGAAGGGCTCTTTTAGTTCATTCGATTGCATATTCAGTTTGTTTCCGCCAGTTTTTGTTGATATGGAAATCTGGCAACCACCGAGCAATGAGGTGTATGCGATTTGGGTGTGCTGCTATCTGTATTTTTATTTTATTTTTATTGCTATAAAACATTTCTCTCTCTCTTTTTTTTTTTACCTAAATTTTATAAAATTTTTGTCTTTAGCGTAAGCAGTATCCGCCCATTCGCGGATACATTAGTATCCGATATCAGAGGTTGGTGTCTCAACACCGCATGCTGCGTAAGGTATGGGATGCAATGGAAGAGGCCTGGGAAGAGAATGAGCCGGACGTGTGGTCCCTCCGTCGGCTCTTCGGAATGGAGCCTCTTGAAGATACTTTTGACAGGGCCCAATATTTGTAATATTTTAGTGCTTAAACGTTTTTAATTTGGATAATCCAGTGTCTAATGTTATTTTTTGTTCGTCGTTCCTTCTTATTTTCTTTCATTCGATATAGTGTTTAAGCCGGTTCGCGTGTATTCGTGTTAATCGTTTTCCTTTTGCAATGGTGTAATTGTGATTTTCGTGAATTTTCTGAATTTTATATGGCCCTATCCACGCGGGTGTTAACTTTTTCGATCTACCTCTTCTAAGTGTTTCGTCATGGAGTAGTACCAGATCGCCTATCTTGAATGATCTATCTGTCGTTTTTCTGTCATAATACGTCTTTGCGGTTTCTTTGCTTTTTTGTAGTGTTTCACGTGCAACAGTATTAGCTGATCTAATTCTTTCGCGTAATTCTTCCGCGAATTTGTCGAATGTGTACGAAGGTCGGGGTGCCTGTCGTAGGGAGCTGGGTAATATAGCTCGTCGTCCGTAAACTAATTCGTAAGGTGTGAATCCGGTAGTTGTATGCGGTGTCGTATTATAAGTGAACATCGCGTAAGGTAGCCATTCGTCCCAATCCGTTTGATCTTCTATTATAAAATTTTTTAAATATTCCGCTAGTGTACGATGACTACGTTCTAAAGCTCCATTCGATTCTGGGTGATACGAGGTTGTTTGTATTTTGTTAATTTTGAATAGTTTACACACATTTTTAAATATTTTACTCAAAAAATTCGTTCCTTGATCAGTTAGTATTTTATCGGGGATTCCATGTTCGCATATAACCTTCGTAACGAATTCTTTAGCTACGGTGTTCGCTTCTTGGTTTTCTATAGGTATAGCCTTACTGTATTTAGTTAATAAATCTTGAAAAGTTAATATATATTTATTGCGGCGATCGGTTTCGGGTAATGGCCCTACAATATCTAAAGCACATTTTTCAAAGGGTTCGTTCGGCGTATCGGTGATGACCATGGGATTTTTAACTAATTTAGTTAGCTTGTTTTTCTGGCATTTATCGCATTTAGCAATATATTCTTCAATATCTTTTCTCATACCTGGCCAATTATGATTTAATTTAATTCGTTTTAAAGTTCGTTTGATACCTAAATGTCCTCCTAATGGGGCGTCATGACATTCGTACAGTATGCGTTTCTTTTCTTCCGCCGTATATGTTTCGTCGTCTTGGTCAGTAATGCGCTGAGGTTGACTGTCGTCGTTGGATTCGTCAGATGTATCAGTTGCGTTCTGTGTTTTAAGTATTTGTTCTTTTCTTGGTCGTCCTCGTCCGCGTTTAATTACGTACATTCTACTTAAGGCATCAGCATTATTGTTAGTCTTTCCATCTTTATACGCGATTTCGTAGTCGTATTCGGCTAATTTTAATTTCCATCTCATTAATCTAGATCCAGGATCTTTTACATTGAACAGCCATACAAGGGGTTTGTGATCAGTTACGATTTTAAATTTGGTACCGTATAAATATGGTCGGAAATGTTGGGTTGCCCACACTATCGCTAGTAATTCTTTCTCCGTCGTGCTATAGTTAATCTCAGCTTTGTTTAGTGCTCTACTCGCGTATGCTATTGGTAAATCTTTTCCTGAATTTTCTTGTGATAAAACTGCGCCTAATGCTTTGTTTGATGCGTCAGTGGTTAAGGTGAAACACTTTGCAAATTCTGGATATTGTAAAAGGGGTGCCGATGTTAATTTCTCTTTTATCATTTCAAACGCTTCTTTCTCTAACGCGGTCCATTTAAATGGGGTATCTTTCTTTAACAACGTTGTAAGTGGTTTCGCAATGTTTGAGAAATTTTCAATAAATCGTCTGTAATAGCCAGCAAGTCCTAAAAATGATTGGAGTTGTTTTACTTTCTGTGGAACTGGAAATTCTTTTACTGCACTTGTTTTAGATGGATCTGGTTTAATGCCTTGTTTAGTTATTACATGACCTAAATATATCGTTTCTTTACGAAGAAATTCACATTTGTTCGGTTGGAGTTTTAAGTTAGCTTCGCGTAATCTTTCAAATACTGCTTTTAGTCGTTCTTGATGTTCTTGTAGGGATCGCGCGTAGATTACTATGTCATCTAAGTATACTAAATATTGTATTCCTTGTATTCCCGATAAAATAGAGTTCATTAGACGTTGAAACGTAGCGGGTGCGTTTTTTAGCCCAAACGGCATGCGTTTAAACTCATAGTGTCCAAATGGTGTTGAAAATGCGGTTTTTTCTTGATCTTCTGGTCGCATCGGAATTTGATGGTATCCAGAAGCTAAGTCTAATGTGGAAAAATATTTTGCACTTCCTAGCTGATCTAATATGTCGGTAATGTTTGGTAATGGGTACGAATCTCCTATTGTCGCATCGTTTAGTTTTCTGTAGTCTAGAGCTAATCTGTATTTGCGTTCTCCTGTAGCATCTAGTTTTTTAGGTATTATCAGTAAAGGAGCATTCCATTGACTGATACTGGGTATTACTATATCGTTTTTTAACATTCCCTTTACCTGTTCTTCTACTTCGGTCTTATGTTTGTGAGGTATTCTATATGGTTTTATATTTATCGGTGTAGTGTCTTGTTTTAAATTTATTGGATGTTCAATTCCTCTAGCCGAACCTAGCTTGTCTCCCGGCAATAAAAATATATCATCATACTGATCACAGACTTCGATGAGGGAATCCTTTTCCTCAATATTCAAATGATCGGTTCTAATACTATCTCTTAATATCTTCATTCGGTCTCTACCTGTTTCTATTGCGGTTGTTTGCGCTAGGTGTACGTGTTGCGGATCCTCTGTTACGTTGACGCTATCAGTTAGCTTTTCTAAAGTTACCGTTGGAACGCGGATATGAAGAACGGTTGCATTAGTATTTATCTATGTATACTCCTGGTTCTATCATTTGTTTTTCTACAACCCCTTGTCCTTTATTGCTTGAGGGCAGTAGCATTATCGTTTCTGTGCGCGGTTCTAATTTCATACGTTTTTCTTTAATCAGTGGCCATGAAATCCCACGTATATTCACACAAGTTTTAGGCATGATACGAGCGTCAAATTCATCAATGAAGTCAAGTCCCAGTATGCCGTCTACAGTTATTGGAAAGTCGTCTTTAACTAGTCTGCAAGGATGTGTTATATACCGATTTCCTAATTTTATAGTTAATTGAATAAGGCAAACAGATTGTATTGGTTCGCCTATCCCTCTGATGTCTATTACCTCATCCATCGCGTCTACGTATCCGTGAATCTTACCGATTTTCATTAATGTTAAATCTGCCCCTGTATCTATTAACATTTCAGCCCTTCTTCCCTTTACGTCGTTTGACTCTATTTCTACCACGTTTTTACGTCTGCCTTCATTTGTAGCAAGGTTTAAGGTATAGGAATCTACTTTCTTTGCGTTAGTTTCCCGCATTTCATAGTTACGTCCGCTGTTATTACGATTACCAGAGCCTGATGGGCCCGGGGTTGCATCCCAATTTCTAGGTCGAAAACTATTTCTATTATCATTTCCCCTTTGCCTAAACCTACAGTTGGCTATCTCGTGCCCTATTCTGTGACAATAGTTGCATGTAACACTGGAGCGTCTCGTTTCCCTTTTTATTTGCGGGGGTGCATTATTGACGTTAGTTCGAGGCATGCTTAAACGCGCATAACAATTTCTCGCGAGGTGTCCGGTTCTGTTGCAACGTTCACAACGCGGTGCGGTCGATACGTTATAATTACGTTTAGAGGTATCTCCGAGTTTCTTCGGGGTCAATCCTAGTATGCGTTCTTCCTCTATTGCCGTTGCGATTGCTGATTGCACGGAATCAAACGTCTTGCTTCGGATTATTGTTCGTAGTTTTTCGTTTAATCCTACGCTAAAATTACTTAGGGCTTGATTATTCAAGGTCCCTGCAATAGCCAGTTTGACTTCTGTGGATTTACTGGGGTCTATAGATAGGTTTTTTACTTCCTGGAGTAGTAGTTCTAAACGAGTTCCATATTCTCTAACACCTTCCCCATATCTCTGTCGGCAATTATTAAACTCTGTTTGAACCGTGGCTAAGGAACGTTGATTTGTGAATAATGTTTCGAGGGTATGTTTTGGAGTCGCGTAGTCGTTAATTTCTCGGTATTGAATCTCTTGTAATGCTCTACCGCTGAATTTAGTTCCGAGTACCGCTTCGAGCAAATTTGTCTGCTCGGTGTCCGGAACGAGTTTAGCCACATATTCGTATGTACGAAAAAATCCTAACAACTGTTCAGGCATACTGCCATTAAATTCTTTGATAACCTTTATAGCAGAGTGCACTACGTTCATGTGTAGCGGGTTGTGCGCTCCCGAATCAAGAGACATAGTTCTATTTGGTTCGTTCGACTGTTCTAATAAACTGAAGTCTTCAGCAGTAATTTGGTACTCGCGTGTTGGGGTGGTGTATTCACCCTCGTATTCAGCTTCGTCGCTTGCGCTAGTCGCGGTATCGGAATTAGACCCTATTTCGGGCGCTCGCAAACGTCGTCGGGACGGCCTCGGTCCTTCTGAGACTACTTCTCTTGTTTCGTCACGAATATACTCTACTTTCTTATTAAAAAATGAGTCTAATGATCTTGATAATGTCTTTCGACTAGGCAACAAATACTTCCGCGATTGTTCTTCTACAGACATGCACAGGCCGTTCCGCGAGTTTCAAAGATTCTGGTTTACAATTTAGGTTTTCGCGTGTTATCGCATCGTTCTCACTGTATAATGTTTGTTTCGATTACTCACAGAGCTGCTCTCGTATACATTTCGTCGGCGCGTCGGACGTCCTTTCGTACGATGACCGGCTGCGATTACGAGGTCAGGTCGCTGTGCTCGCTGTCGTCTGTTCCCTAGATGTTGATCGGTGTTGTTTGGCACGCGTCGCTCCTGGGTATTCGATCGTCTCCTTTGCCGTAGATCCTCCTCGGGTGTCGTTCCTCGGACTCAGACAGCCCCGCAGATGGATTTTGTTGATTCACCGATTTTGTTGTTCAAGAATTAGCTGATTCGCCTGTTCGCTCTTCCGTCGAGTATATTTGCCTGCGGGTTTTCCGTCTTTGCTACGATGAACGTCTTCTCGAAGCTCGTCCTTTCTTAGCGTATGGCCACCTCGGTAGCTACGGATGTCCCCTTCGTCCAGAGTCACCAAATTAGCGCGTGCTCGACGTTGCAGTCCTCGACATCACAGTCCTTGGTTGAATATGCTTCCGCAGGCCTCCGTGGACGATTCCCAAGTTAACTGCGTTTTCCAAATGCAGTTAGGCCAAGGCGTTGAAGGAATCCCACCGCTGCCACCAGTTTTGTTGTGCCCCGAGAGGTTCGTCTCGGAACGGGAGCGGGATCTTCGGCTTGGTTGGGTTCGTGAGCGGTTAAAGGATTGGAATCCACCAGGCGATATTCAATAACACTTAGTTTATTGTAGCTTTCTTGAACTGGATAAAATGTAACTTATTGAAACGATGTGTATTTGACAATGGTTGGTTTTCGAGTCTCTTCTCGCATGAGACTTGTCTCTTTTATTATCTACTTCGGGTGTGGCTGAAAAGGTAGGAGAAGTCACGTGGTATCATGTATGTTCGTTTGGTAACATCTTCATCGTGAGACAAAGTGGACTCAGCACGTTCTGTAGAATGTGCACCGTATGGGTTCTGTATAATCTACATATATCTTGGTTCGAGAAAGTTGCATGCTGATTCAACACTCTCAGCTATTCTACGTTATCGGGGCACAACACAGCTTACCCCTCAGGCTTCCTGTGGTAACAACCTGCGAAATTTGTACGATTTCGTTGTACATACTTTCGGTCATCTACAACAAGTAACGAAAATGTGTAGCTTCTTCAATAGCTCTCCTGCTGGAAATGATGTCAATTGGTTTGACGACATCAGGATGTACTATTCCTTTATGTCCTAGAGCTATTGCGGTCTTTAATATGTCAACGTCTCGTATCGTCTCGTCTAGCAAGGCAGCTATCGCAATTAGCTGTGAATTTAGATGTATCTTCTTACAACTTCGATAGTTGTTCCTCGCTGTTGTTGTACAGTTTAAGAAGTTCCCTTCGGTGCCCATCTCGCATTAGTTCTCTCAACACGGTTGATTGATTATGGATGCCAGTTGCGAGTTTGTTTTCATTGGCGTAGATCTTGTCCAAATGTTCGTTTATTAGGGCCAGGTCGCTTTGGTCCAGAGTTCCAAATAGGAATGTGCTAATACTTCCGACGAAATCGAAAGCTCCACGTCGGCGGCGTCTTTGGCTTGCCTCGATGTGTATTAGTTCATCTAATTGTTGTTCATCTTGTAGGGCCCGTTCGATTTGTCTAGTGGTCTGTAACATAGTCTGTACTTGGTCCAGTCGTGTGTGTAAATTGATCGTGTCTATTGCAAAAAGGAGTGTCCAATAGGAGTGGGGTAGGGATTCTGTGCCAATCGTTTCGATGTAGATTGTGTTTTTGCCAAGTCCTTGTACTGTTATGCCTATCACCAAATATATATCTATTAACAGCACACGTGTCATCCTGAAACTAACATAGAAATGGTTTAAGCATATTTCCATGTATCTGGTTCTACCGGTGCCAAGATGTTCTATCAGGTAATTAGGAGTGTTAATTTCTAATATACGCGCAGATCTGAATCGATTTTACGCTAATTTGTCAATTTTATGATCATTTGATACAAGTACTACATCATTTTCTTTGAAAACCGTCTGAGTTTGTATTATTCGCTGTTCCTGACGTCGTTTATGTATCTGCGTTAGCGTTCTTTCCATGTGGATATAAGTTTGTCCTGATTTAGTGGCGACGTAGTGGCTATTGTTGAAGGCAGATTAGCCTTCCGTCCAAAGGTAAGCTCGAACGATGTGTAACCCGTTGCTTTATGCACGAGGTATTGTACCCCATACAGATCAGTTGCAAGTTTTCATCCCAATCGTTGTTCCGATCATTCGTGCAACTTTTGATTAAATCTTTCACGACGGCATGAGATCTTTCAAGGCTATCATTGCTTTGGGGGTGAAACGCGGCGGTGTTAATGTGTCGGATGTTGAACTCCCTCTCGAATGCTTGCATGAGCTCGCGAACAAAGTTACTTCCTTGATCTGTCAGTACATGTTTTGGTAAGGGAAAGATGTAAACGTAGTGATGTATCAATTTATCAATGATTGTTTCAGCGCGTATGTTTTTTTAGTGGAACGAGTATCAAATCTTTAGTGAGCATATTTTGAATGAATACTATGAATTCGTTATGTCGTTTTGTTTTTATGGAGCAGCCCAAAAATGTCCATAACAATTTTTTTGTTTGCCTCGGTCAGCGTGTCTTGTATTACGGGTTGTTCGATCGGTCTAATACAGAACTGGCCAACCTTTTCAGCAGGCAGGCCAAATTTCAAAAATAATATTTCCTGCTGGACCAGGCACCTAATTTTTTTTTGTTAATTACAGTAAAGAAGCAAGCGTGCTACAGCTTCGACCACATCGTCGCTTCCCAGTAGGTGAGATCGTGGTCAAACGTTTGCCTGGTTTAATGTAAAAAAAAATACAAGAAATAGGTGTATTTATTTATTTATTTATTTATTTTTTTTTTTTGAAGAAAATAAGTCATAACTGAGAATCACCGATATTTGTTAGACAATTTAAAAATATTTAAAAGTGAGACATATGACTTTGTTTTACAGAATTAAGTGCATCAAAATTGATCTCGACTGATGTTGTCATTACGTGCAAACAGTTTTCCAAATGAGCATCAGTAATTCATGTTCTCACTTGTGATTTGATATGCTTCATGCGACTAAGAAGCTGTTCACACGCATACATGTTTCCAAATAGTGAAACCATCGACAGAGCATGTTTGTAAAACGCAGGATATTTATCCTTGTCTAAATATGTTTTATAGAACTCTTCCAAACCAACTTGATAGAATTTCTCCTTTAACTGTCTATCAAAACACATTTTACATTGTTCCTGGAATGTTCCTTTGTAATCTTCCTGGTAATAAATTTACGTCTACCGCAAATGGCGTTGCAAATGCACAAAAAAGCACATGATGTTTTTCAAAATTCTGAGATCGGTTTTCAAATTCGAGGGTTAAGTGAGATATCAAAGAAGCGTATTTATCCGCCGCCTCCTGTGTGATGTCTGGTTGCAATGACAATGTAGGAAAGTGAGTCAAGTTTTTTGTCCTCAACTGTTGTTCCCAAAGACCAAGTTTCATTTGAAATGCAGATATATGATCATAGGAAGGCCATTCAATAAGTAACGAGACAAATTGATACATGTAGCTCAAAAACTATTTATTCTCGGTACCATTAATACCTTCTGCGACTAAAAATCTAATCGCAGCACGTTGTTCTTCCGCGGTGCAATTCTCAATCGGACTTGACATTTTGAAGTGACTAAATTATAGGTTAGGTTTACAAAATCTTGTCAAACAGCTGATCAGAAATCGTTACAAGAATGCTAACTTAAAATATAGAATGTTTCGTATTGGTTCATGAAACCATTTTGGAGTTATATCAATTTGTCTCGTTACTTATTAAATGGTCCTCGCACATATTATTAAATAATTGATCATTTCCTTGCAAACGAGTATTCACGTCATTTAGGTGGCTAATTATATCGACCAGAAATGCATAGTCGCAAACCCACTCTTTGTCTTCAAACTTTGGGATACTTTTTGACTTGCTTGCAAAAAATGATTGTATTTCTTGCTGCAAATCAAGAAATCTTCTCAACACTTTGGCACGGGTCAGCCATCTTACTTCTGCATTAAAATGTAACGTCATTATAGTCTGATTCCAAAGACTTTAGAAATTCTTGGAACTGATAGTGATCCAACCCGTTCGACTTAATGACGATCACTATTTTGACGACCGCTCCCATGACATGGTCCATTTTGAGGGACTTCGAACATTAATTCTCCTGATGAATAATGCAACGGAAATTTAGCATTGAAGTATTACCGGTTTTGGAGGCCTCATTTTCAATCAATTTTACTAAACCTTCGTGTTTCCCAACCACTGCTGGAGGACCATTCATTGTTAAGCCCGATAAGTTGTTAAGTTGTAACGAAAAAGGATTCAATGTCGATGTAACTGCCTCTAACAAATCTCGCGACTTAGTACTTATATCTTAAGCGAATACAGTGCCGCTAATTCTTCTGTCTTCTTAAAATAGATATCAACACCCTGATAAAAATTGCCAGTTGGCCAGTATCTGCCATATCTGTGTTTTCATCTAATGCTAGAGCATAAAATACAAACTCGGATGCTTAACTTTTAAAATTATTTTCAATATGATTTCCAATGTCATCCACACGGCCAGTAATAGTCTGATGGGACAGACTTATTTTTTAGAAATCCTACTTCTTTTCTGGACACAGAATTTCAATGACGCTCTCCAAACATTCCTTAACCCAGAGGTTCCTAAAGTGGGCGATTCCGCCCCCTGATGGGCATTGGAATCGATCCAGTGGGCGATAATAGATTCGGATGCAATCGGGGGCCGTAGAATGAAGAGAAAGTAAGAAAATTTTCAAAGACCAGGGGGGGGGCTGAGTAATTATCTCTTTGAAAAGAGGGCGATGGACCAAATAAGTTTGGGAACGTCTGCCTTAACCATTTCACCATCTGAATATGGCTTCGATTTTTTTACCAGTATCATAGCTGCAGCATAACTATCTTTTACATAGCATGTTGAACACTCTCTAGTAAATCTTTTGTTGCATAGACATTTTTTTTAAGTCATTTACTCGGTCTTGTTGAAATAGCCCTTTGTACTTATATCAAACTTAATTGCATGTTTAGTCCCGTAGTGTCGTTTGATGTTATACTCTTTCAAAACAGAAACAACATCGTTGCATGTCAAGCATATGGGCTTTGTTTTAAATTCCACGAAAAATAGTATATAGTCCACCTGTCTTGAAAACTTCTTAATTCTTCTGTGATTCTTCTCTTCTTTGGTCCAACGTCTTTACTAGTTGACACCATGATGGGTCTTCGTTTTTAACTGAACAAAAATAAAACACTATGGGTAATACTAAATAATAATGATTAATTAATTAAAATTACAAAAATATAAGGTTTCAGGATTTACCTCCCAATAGAATCGATATGGTAGACGAGATACTTGGTCAAAGTAGTTTGAACTCTTATTTTAAATATGATAAATATGTATTTTAACGTCGATCGCAAAATCTCTCCAGGCACAGTGGCGATAATAGAACGAAACTACAGAATAACACGGATCTTTGTCAAGCTGGACTGAAAGTAGTTATGATTATGAGCCCCATAGCGTTCCAAGCTTCCCGAAGACACCGAAGACCATAGAACATATATATATCAGAAGTTGAAGTCTCGTATTAAATTTTATCAACATCTAGCGTCGGACAAAAAACTAAGTAACCTTGAGTGTCAAATAGCGGGATATTTGAAATAGCTAAAATCTATAAATTTTCCTGAAAATGCGGGATATTTAAAATAGCTCAAAACTAACGAATTTTTCCAAAAACCAGAGATATTTCAAATTTCTCTTAGCTATAATTGAAAAATATATGATAGAAACAACTCATGATGTAATGTTCTTTTGGTGATATGTACAGGGTGTAAAGAAATTACATGTAACGACCAACACAGCGTGCTTCTACACCTTCGGATCGGTGGACATTTGTGAAAAAAATGCCGTGCAAAATTGTCCTTGACCTCGAAAATTAAGGTCAAAATTTTGTCTTGTCCTATCGGATTCTACTTGTCCTGAGAGTTAAAAAGTGTGAAAGGGACCATGGGTCACAACTCAACCGTTTTCTTGCAATAAATGATGTTAATATTTTGCATTTGTCAGCACGGGTTAGAGCGAGAGAATGAAAGAGAGGTGGTCTTGCGCGACGCTCGGTTACGAGAGCGACGGCCGACGCGACGCTAGATTGGCCGGTGCGTTGCAAATAGCCGCAAGACCATCACCCCCTCTTTTTCATTCTCTCGCTCTAACCCGTGCTGACCAATGCAAAATATTAATACCATTTATTGCAAGAAAACGGTTGAGTTGCGGCACAGGGTCACTTTCACACTTTTTACTCTCAGGACAAGTAGAATCCGATAGGACAAGAAAAAATTTTGACCTTAATTTTCGAGGTCAAGGAAAATTTTGCACGGGATTTTTTTTCACAAATGTCCACCGATCCGAAGGTGTAGAAGCACGTTGTGGTGGTCGTTACATATAATTTGTTTACGCCCTGTACAATAAAGTTAACATTTATGTTCATATGACCTAGCTCCGCGGGCCTCGTGTTAGCCATCCCTGGTGTAACAGTGTTAGTTTTTGAAATTGACAAGTACTAGATTTCATCACAAAATTTACAATGTCTTCGTTTATACCCTTCCAACAATATTGTTTTTCTCATTCGCTCGGTTGTCGCGTTTTCTCCGAGGTGCTGCGAAGAATTCGCGTTTCGGTTTTCGTATAAGATACGCACAATTTTTTCACGGTTGAGTTCCCTGTACGCATTAGGGCAAAAACTAATTTCAATGTTAGATATTCTATTTACTATGAATGAAAGGAAGTTTCGGATTATTTCGGTATTGCCTGTTGAAATTCTCATGGATGAAATCATTGAGTCGCTTAATCCAAATTTTTTCGTTGTAGGGGCCAAGACATTGTTACGTGGTTAGATGAAGAATTGGTGTTGGTTTTTCTTCTCCTTTCTTTTAATTTCCACACACGGAAATACAAGAGATTACAGTATTCGTTTTTTGAGACGCGAGAACAGTCCTCGAATTGCCTTTTACAGGGAAGACATTGCGAGATATAACTAAATAAACTGACAGCGTAACGGTGTACTTTCTGAGTGTCTGATCTTACTTTTCGTTCCGCATATATATGCTGATTTCTGGGTTCGGGAGCGTCCTTATCGAGACCATTTGATCCTTGATCCTGGACGGAGAAAAGGCAGCGCGACTCACGCCCATTACTCAGTGATCGGTACACAAGTGACAAATAGGCAAATGTTTATGATGGTTCCTGTCTGACGAATAACAACGTGATCTTCCGAGTTGAATCCATCCAGCTGGAGTCATTTCCTTAATTACTATACTCTTGTTTCCAGCAGTAGGTATCCATGCTTTATAATCATTGTACAGATTGTTACTTGAGCTACCAGCTAGTGGCGTTACATCTTCAATTGGTAGTGCAACGAGAATTATCAATGCGTCTTGCGATGGGTGTTTGAGGCCTTGAAGCAGCTTCTCCATTTCTTCCATGAGGTTTTATACGATTTTTTGCAGAGATCAATTTTGAAACCGTTTAACCTTAATGTGTCATTGCTAATTTTGAACTGATATTTTTCTAAATATTGTATGCCTACCATTCCATCCTCTAATAACGGGAAGTCATTGGGTACAATGTAAAAGATACGATTTTGTCCTAGAGATGTTAGTGTCACGTATTCGGTCGATGTCTGTCGGTCGTTTCCCATGAAGACAGTTTTTTTAGTCGGCAGCCGTTCGGTAATGGGTGTTAATATTCGTATTTGTATTACATCCACTCCAGCTCGTGTGTCGAGCAATAATCGTCCTTGTTTTGCCATTCCTCGCAACTGAGCATGGACGTGTCGTAGATTTCCTGATGTACAGGTGATGCCCCGCCCGGACCACGGACACAGTTTCTAGCCTCCGATATTTGACCGTGATCCGGATGGGGCACACTCCTTTAATATACACTAATGTATGTTTCCAGATCATCTAATTGGATTACATATTTTTCAAGCATACACGAAAACATTAAGCATGCCGGTCTTAATTTAGCAAACGTTTTACACCTTGAAATTTACATATAATTTTGTATAATTAGCTCTCACAATAAGCGATTGTTTCCCTTTTCCAGAACTTGTTCCATTACATACTAACAACCAAATAGTACCGTTTACAAGCTACATTTCACTGATACATATCTTTATCTTTCCCCTTCTCCGTGTCCGAAATTCTTTCAAAGCACTTTGTTCATTATTCTATAATTTTAATCGCCCTTTAATCGAGGTAGTCGTATTTCGTGTTAAGAGTTAGTATCATTGATGATCAGAAAAATATATTGCAAAATTTCGACTTTATAACATCTTCAGCCTATTTCACTTTTCGCACCAGAGAAACGCGCACTTTATGAAAATATATACATATATTCTTTTAAGCTACGTAGTACATATAAATATCTTTCATTATAATATGAATTAGCCTAAAAGTAATGCCACAAGATAAAACATACGTAGTCTCCAAGTTCTAAATGACATTTAGATGAGGCACAATTATTAGATACACAGATTATCATGGATCCCGTAGACATTTAATATACACATGCATAAGAACACTGTTGGCTAAAAGTATCCCCATCCCACTTTAAAACAGAATAGCTCTTCTATAATTGCATCGAACAACTTGAGGTTTTGCCAGAAGATGGAAGGATTAGTTTACTAGATGTCGTATCTTTATCGCATTGAAAAAACCGGATTTTTCGAAATAACCTAAAAAAACTTACTGTATTTTAAGGGGAAGGTGGGGATAGCTTTGGACGGCAGTGTATTTTATTGAATCGTATTTCTATTGACAAACGGGAGAATTTGATTTCGAAAACGATTTATGCTATTTCCAGATAATTGCCCAATAATTCCCTTCACTTGGAACACCCCCGTTAACTTTAAAGATCTGCACGAGTATTCCACGCAATATCCAAATATAAAATTATCCCAATTTTTTTCAAGAGAAAAATAATTTTCTGCCGAAACGAAATTGCCCGCTGTTCGAACTCGCGACAATCCCCGTAATGTTATATTCGCATAAGACATATTTAATAAGTTTCGAAAACTTACGCAAATCCAACGAGTCGCAACTTGGTATAGCAATTGTCTCAATCTGCATGTCTAGCAAAATATTTCGC
This sequence comes from Holcopasites calliopsidis, assembly GCA_023838395.1. NCBI lineage: Eukaryota > Metazoa > Arthropoda > Insecta > Hymenoptera > Apidae > Holcopasites > Holcopasites calliopsidis. The sequence continues at coordinate 881,134 of JALHAQ010000024.1, forward strand.
AACAAAGTGAGCAGCTGATAAAAATTCTTTTTGGTCGGTTTAATTTCATCCTTAAATACCATGTGAAACACATATTTCGAGGTATATGGATTGTAACTCCGAACGATAAAGGGCGAGGTTTGTTTGATTTGTGTAAAAGGATTTTGAAGCAGATCCACAATATTTTTATTCTCGAACGCACAGTTCTGATCGGAATCATTAATTATTGTTGGAGAAATATCGAAATACGTGAGCTACGTGGTGTTGCAATATACACTCGTTGTCTTTTTCGAATACAATAACATTCTCATTTCCTCTCAATTTTTTTCTTTCCTTTCTGGACTTGTAGAATGTCGAATACGATTCTCGTTCCTGAGATGGATCGAACTCCAAGAAATGCCATCTGATTACTTTTTTTGTCCAATCGCTCGATCGCGTGGATGCAATTTAGGTAATCGTTAGGTATATTAATTATTTGTTTTTCACACTTACTGTAATTCGGTACGACGCATTCTCGATCGACGAAATCGAACCATTTTTCGTTTCCCAATATCTGTTTCGGAAAATCCAGCGGCTGTCAGAGCACTCTTATCATAACGTCCTCTATCACGCGTTCGCACTTCCTGGATATCTGCTTCAGAGTTTGCAAATCGAAATCGAGGAGGATTTCATAAGCTGAACTCAACAAATGTTTCATACTTTGACTGGTAAGGTGGGTATCAGTTTTCAATCATTCGGATAAACGAATTATAAAAGGAGAGACCAAGTCTTCTTGAATGTCGGTGGTTTGTAAATTCGTTGGATCGATGCTCGGTCGATTGAAAAATGGACACAACTCGTGTTCGTCGTGAGAGAGTTTGTTATAATTCACCGTCGTTGTCGATTTGATATGTACTTGACCGTTCTCTTTGTACATGTGTACCAGTATTAAGGATAATTGCCCCATGATAATTAATCGTATTGTATCCTCGTTGTGCAGTGTCCTCTCGCACGTTTTGCAATTAGCGTTCTTGATGCTCGTCGAAGGACCTGACTTGGACTCCATTTCTCTAGGATAAGTTCACACTTCTGTTGGATATAAATTAGCAAAAAACTCTGCAGAATAGTTGCTTGGTTTCTTCAGTGAATATTTTTTAGCTTTACCACATATTCATATGACAGATCTTCCAAACAATAGGCAGAAATATTCTTTAATTTTTAAGTACTTACCTTTAGACTATCTTCGAGTTCTCTTAAAGATCAGATCCTCTTACCTACATTTTGCATACAACAGAAAATTTGATATGGACAATAAAAAACACCAAGGTGAACCATAATAATAGACCCACCTGTTGGCACACACTGCAACCAACAATCTTCAATCTCGTTCACCAAAAAATCGCACAAATTCTTATTCTTTCTAATTTTCCATCGATATCTCTGTTATTTCAATACCATTTTACTTAAACAAAAATACAAGGGCAAAGGAACAACGGTGCTATCAACGCTGCTAGCAACTGATCTCAGGTTTTGGCACAAGCATGGCGTTAGTATACAAAGGTATTCTTCTACTACATGTCGATATTGTGAGGGATGGTTCTATAGGCCAATGCAAATCGAAAATCAAGAATAGCGATTTTGCGTTTAAGGCTTTGCTTGCAGGATATCGTCATTTAGAAAAAGGGATTGGAACGTCTGTAGATATACAATCTGACGCTCGCCGGAACGAGTCAGTTGGCTCTGTTCAGTGGCACTTATTTACTACGTGTAAGGGATACTTACCTACGTTGTAACGCCGTCACATACTTTGCACTATGACCCGACAATGCGTCCTTGCAAGGAAGGTATGCACATCATGTTGTATGGCGTGCGACCTGTTTATAAAAATCTACATGGGTATATCGAAATCCGCCCGATGGGATCCTCAGGTAAAGAGATTGAACGGTCCCCTCTATGCACAATTATTTTCATCAAAATCTCACATACACGCACCGCGATTGTCCAGTCCGCGAATGTTCACAAAAATCGCACGCACTCATCGCGTTTACTACGTAGAATAAGTAGTTTACAGCCCGTATCATGGACCCGAAAAGCCAAGGGAGACGTCGGCAAAGCCCCACGTAAACCCGCTTCTGAACTAGGCATCTGACAGCCAATAGCAGTCCTTTGCACGTTGCGCGTGGCTATTTCGTCGACGTTTACTGACGCGTCTTGCTGTGCGGAGTATGGAGTCAAATAACAAAACACTGCGGGATCCTGCATGGGCTACTGTAATGCCTGAGAAAAGCACAAACTTGTTGTTAAAAAATTGTAACTTTATTCTGTACTTGGATTATAATCGAGTAGAGTTTAACGCTCTTGGATAGTATCGCTAGATTACTGAACCAAAGCATCTGCAACCGACCCTCCTTTTATTCTCTCGGCCGATGCCGCCTTAATGTAGGCGGTTATTTCCGTTTTGTTCTGGGTTCTTCCTTCGGCAGTTTCCCAGAAGCTGATATTCTGGAAAATATGGTATAACTGTGTGTAGCAGCAGATATGAATGGACCGCACTACTGCTGTAACCGTTTTTGTTCCATCTGCAGCTAAAGTTCGGCTTGAATGTAATTCTACGTTAAGCCCACATTCATCGGCATTCAATGCATTATTTGTTCGAATATCTCTAATGCGAGGTTTTACATTGTTAACAAATGTCGAACCAATTTCATTTAGCTGCGTGCTATCTGTGCCGTATCGTGTAATAAATTTGTCTACTTTTTTCGAAACTATCCTATAAGTTCTCCTAAAATTCAAAATCCAATGTCGGGATTCTTTAAGGTCTTTCAAATCTGTCTGTTCATTAGGTCCTGACGCCCATCTTCGACAGTTAGAGTCATGAATAATGGCATTAGATTCAATCCGGTCGATAAATTTATTATAAATATGTTCAGAAATTTGTATCAGTTTTTCTTGTAACGCCCCCCCCCCCCCTGTTAGCCATTTTCCCCCAATTTTGCATGGACACAAAACAAATATGTTCAAAGCACCTTTACAGGACAGTACACTGTTTACTTCACCTAATTCTAAAGAGAGTCGCCTCTTGTAATACAAATAAGTATGGAGGGGATAGGTCTCCAAAGGACCAGCGTAGATCCGTTGGGGCGGTCCGTCGGACATGTCCTGTATCATCCTGTATTGGCTGCTTTAGAGGAACTATGTACAGTCCTTCTGGCTCATGCTTCTTTCCTTTTCCGCACTATATCTCCACTTCCGAAGAGTCATTCAGGGACTATCAGGGTCTACGTCAGAGTTGACGACGAACTTCTTTATCGACACGAGCCGCATGATGCCTACCATGTCAACCAATTCGTTCTCCCACTATTCTCTGTCCAGAATAAGAATAGAATTGCTTCGCGCATAGCGTCAACGTTTTCCTATGTCTCATTTCATGTCCTACTCTCTTGTCAACTTTGTCCGTTGTAGGGGAGATCCGCAGATCGGACCAAAACTCGTCCGGGCGACCCCTGTCGGTAGGTCTATTCTGATTTTGAACTGAGGATACTAAGCAATTTGCTTCTCCTCAAACAGCACAAAGACGGCGGCGTCAAGTATCCCTGCAAGTAGGGGTACGGGCCGCCCGAATTGTCAGTTCGGATCTAAGCAGTCTTTTGCTTCGCCGGAAGTATTGCATGGAATTTCGATAAAATGCTAGCCGAAATACAGCAGCCACAATCCAGTGGCTTAATACGCTGCGTTATTCATTATATTGTAAATAGCCACTGACTCAAGAGAAGTAATTAGCATATTCTTTTAGCTCCAAAATGCATGTCTGAGTGCAAACATCATGATTTATACGATTACTAAACTACTCCCTTTAGTGACTTGAATTTTCTGTAGCACATATTTTGCAACAAAAATCTTTTTAGCTACTTCTTCCTTTCCTTAGCCATTCCTTTCCCCACTTATTTCCATGAAATGAAACTAATGATTTCCCTTCCCAAATTGATTTCGTCCATCGTGTGGCTTACAACTGTTGCTTTATACACCAAAACACTACCACTCTCTTCACTTTCAGAAAAAAAGGTAGCTAGTGAGCCCTGATTTTTCAAAGTTTTCTAATTTTCCGTTTATTCGACGGAGATATTCAAGGTGCATTTTTTATTGATTCACTTAATATACAACACTTGTAGTCACATATCTTGCCATGCTCCTTGCAATAAATTCAGCAACAAAGCAATCTAGTTTGCATATTAATGACATTTTTTTTAATTAACTTAAGTAGACGCAGTAAATGTAGTAAATGTTTCCTACCATGTAGAAAAATTAATGTGCACCGATGTCTCTGTAAAAGTAATGCAGAGTACAGAATAACTTTTAATCATGTATGGGTATAAATAAGTATTGTATAAGTGGTGTAGACCGGAATTCCCTTGCTTACGTAACATCTTATCGTGAAAATAGAGCAAATAGACCAAAGATCATTGATACGAAAGATTAGATGGCAAATGTTTAACCGATTTCCAGGTAGAAATAATCGAGTGTCGAGAAATTTTACTTTTATTGGAGACATTAAAACGAAACGATGCTTCAAGACGATGTTATTTGCAGCGATAGATAATTTTATGACGAAGAATATGAACTTTTGTACTTGTTTTGTAGTTTGTGTGAACTTTTGAGGCTTAAAGAAAAAATGTTTATAGACAACGCTTATTGCTAATCATGACTTCTATACATCCTTAAAAAGTAATTTATTAAAAAGGATATTATCAATGCAAAAGGGACAAAGATGGAGGGTCCGAAGATCAGTAATTTAAAGGACCATGGATTTCTTAAATGCTTTGTAAATTATTGATCTGTGGTTTTCGAAAATGACACTTCCTGTGTCATATCACAGATTGATGTTCTATTATTTACTTTAATTTATTTATCTGTGTAGTAATAGTCTCAACACAGCCTTAACGAAACGTTTATACACGAAACGTACAAAATATTAGTTTAATGATAACATTAAGTATTAGAAAAACCTATAGAATACGTATAACCTAAAGTTACGCATCGTTGTATATTTCAATGAAAATTTGATCAGCATTGTTATGCGATAGCTATAATAAAGAAGGAACGCTATAAATAAATATATTAGCGGTATTTTGACTTTGTATCGATAGATATCGACAGATCACTGTGAATTGTATTATAGAAATAAAGTTAAGTTGAACAGTGTAACATAAGATTGCAAAATATATGGTTATTGTACGTTGATCTGCAAACACTTGTTTAGAATTGTATCTGTCCTGTTCCAAAGCCCCCGATTCCACTATTCGTAACTTTATTAGCAGTACCATCTTTTTTCATTACTACAATTATAATGTAAACAATCTTAGACGCGCTATATAGTACACTTGCGTTTATATAAAACGTATTTTTGGGTAACTGTCCTCGTCCGTTATATTTAGTTCATTATTTATGAAGTGTATGGGAAAGATTCGTTATTTTTAATTACGTTTACTTCATATTTAGGGATGACGACCTTGAACCTGTATCACCGCAGCTACCGTCACCAAAATGCCATCTGTGAAGACTGTTTCGAAGGTATAAAAGAAGACGAGTATATGGTGACCTAAGGAACTGCCACTTCCATATTAAACATTTTTTACTGTAAGACATAAGGATTACTTTTAGGATTAATTTTATAGGATTAATTTTATACAACGTAACAATAGACGGAATTACTAAAATACTGTATTAATGTGTTCTGATTACAAACAAATCCGCGGTTTATTAAAAGAAAAAAAAGGCCTGAAGCTTCAAAAATTATACATTATTTACATACAGGGTGCTCGGCGAAACAGAGTTTACAATTTTGCAAGCACTACTGATAATCTAACAAAAACATAAAAAAATGATAATAGCATTTTTTCTATAAAAAGTCAAAGGCACCTTGAATTTTTCAGTGGTCTCTATGTATTTTCTTATTTCAAAGCATTTAAACGATGGCAAAACGGGTTCAATGACCTACCTCTGACCTTCAAATGACCTTGAGCTCAGAAATATGTATAGATTGCATTCACGGGGACATTAACCTATGCAACTTGATTTAAGGGAACATTGGATCGTATGTTTGGCAATAAGGTGTGTACTGTCAACAAATTGCAATGTGAACTATTGTGAAAAAAGGTTTCATCTTCTTTGGAACACTTTTTTATCAGGTTATGTAGGTTATGTATTAGGTGATAATGCTCGATAGTGCACATTGTACATTGTTTCGCCTGTACACCTTGTACATTTAAATATACATATGCATATATATACACATATTTTTATACAGACTTGTAAGGTAAATAACACATCGTAAAAGCGTTTATTCACCATGAAAGGTTAATGTTAAAGTTTCTCTCAAATGAAACATTTCAAGGTTGTTTTTTAACATTGAAAGCTTCGGGATATATTAAAGTATTATTATAAAACTGTCGCTAATTTTAACGCTCGTTCTGGCCACGGTTCGCTGTTGCGCACACACTGGCCTTGGTCCAGAACTGTGAACGCCAACCGTTAGAAAATAATTCGCGATCGTTTCTAAGGTCAATGAAGGCTGAAGTTAGTTTGTAAGTCAGTCGGTCAGTCAGTCAGTCGTACATCGCCGATCGAAAATAATACAATTTGTAATACTTTAAACTAGAGTATTTTGTACGCCTGTGGGTTCGTTAATTTTAAGTTGACGATACGCGGTAAACAGTCGAAATGAGTGAACCGGCGAAGAAAAGGGTATGCATTGTAGGAAGCGGCAACTGGTACGTGTATATTACAATTTTTATACATTTGACACTTAAAAGAAAATTGTACATTGCGTTTGGCAACTGTCGAATGTATTTCTAATCAAACACATTATACATTTATTTACTTCGATCTCGTACATTTTTTCTGTTAGCTTCAATGCTTTATCAATGAAGCGGCTGCACACAATTTTATACACAAAATTTAAACACAGTTTCGTAAATTGCTATGCCGTATGTTAATACATTATGCTAAGCAAAGAAGGTAACATTTATCTTATATAAGTTTTATACCTTAGGGGCTCAGCTATTGCAAAAATCGTGGGTGCCAATGTAGTTAAATACAACAACAAATTCGAGACACGCGTAACTATGTACGTTTACGAAGAAATAGTGAACAGTCAAAAGTTAACTGACATTATAAATCAATTACATGAGAATGTGAAGTATCTTCCCGGACACAAAATCCCAGAGAATGTCGTAAGTTTTATCGAAGACATTAATGCATGTATCTTTTGTACGCGTTGCACAGATTACCGCGGATTTGTACGTAATACAAATTCAAAAGATATCCTTGACATTTTTTTTAAGTATTTCGAGCCCTAAAGAATGCTTTATTTCTAATGTATTTAGAATTTTGTTTTTTTTCCTCCTAGTATTTAGCACTATAAATACATTCCTAAGCAAACATGTAAAAATGTGTAATAAAACACTTGCATTTGATTACATTTTATAATATAATAATCGAGTTTTATAATATTTTATCAGTGTGTGTACCAATTTCTACAATCATTTCGTTAGCCAATACCTAGCCTAAACCAAACCCCATTTGTACGTGGTGTACACTAAAAATTACATTTAATTTATATCTTAACCCTTTGCATTCCGTTGTCGAGTGTGACTCGAAATTTTGTAATTGTCAATTTAAATATGCATTATATTTTATAATACATTAAAAGTTCCACGAATGTAAATTATAATGAAGTTTGAGAACTGAATTTAATGTAATCAATAAAAAGAATTGTTTAAAATAAATGCCACTCAAGGAACTGTCCTTTGAAGTAAATTTCAAATAAAATACTTAAAATACTAGGGAGTTACTGGCAGCAAAATCGAAAAATAATTCGGAGTGCAAAGAGTTAAAGATGAATGTGCTTCATACCTGCATATTCGAGAAAAGAAGCTTGAGATTCATATACGATAAAAAAATCAGAAAATTTTGAAATCACTTGAATACATTTTTTTCGTACAGTGATAAATTGTAGAAATTTGAGTTGATCACTTATTTGATATTGGTATTAGTAAGAAAAACTATTTCACTATGAAGTCAGCATTTGCAATTATTACTTTCCTTGTTTGGTATTCGTAATGTGCCGACCCAACTAACCGTTAGATAAACCTTTAAATATTTTCGACCGTCTAATAGGGTGGACCTTAGCTGTAAAAGCTAGAAATTTCTGTTTGCGTTTTTGAATAAGAAAATGATCTGTGCAAAAGTTGTAATTGGTCGGATAACGGCAAAACGCGTCACATCGAATTTGAACATTTTTTATTTCTTGTGACTCGTTTTTCTTCATTATAGTATATCGTTAGTATACATATTTACATATCATTGAATTCGACTTTTTATGCTGTATAAGAACATAGAGAAAACGCACTAGTAGGACCGCCGTAATAAGAATACGCTGCATACATTAACGAGACATTGCAGCGGAGGAAAACGAGTTACCAGTGCAAGGTGTTTCGCTACCCTATGCAAATATTTGAAGAAGCGATTGCTGAGGCAATCCTAAACAACTTTCTCCCTTATCAAAATGTTGGTTAAAGCTTCGTTTTCGAATTATTAACGACAAGTACTAGCCAATCAGAGCGCGCGCTCAGCCGCGAGGCTGTTCAAGGTCGCGGTTGAACATATCACGATCGGCCCTCGGTTGAGCACGCGCTATACGCATACTCTAATTGGACAGCGTTTTTCGTTAATAATTCAAAAAGCAAAGCTTTAACCAATATTTTGGCACAGGGAAAAATTCTTCAGAATCGCCTCAACAATCATCCTTTAAAATATTTGCATGAGGTAGCGAAACACCCTGTATAAAGAATTTTCAAATTCGATGTGACGCGTCATCCTGTTGCCTGATTGACTTCAACTATCACATAGATTATTTTCTAATCTAATGGTATAATTGTGGGGATTTCCAAGCAAAAAATTCAATTATCGAAAAATAAAGTCCAAGCTACTGCCCAAGTTACTCATAACAGTCTTGGAGTACAGGTTTACCATCACTTATCAAGAATCTACTGTACTAGGCTTTCAACAATAATGTCGTCTATTTTCTCTCATAACTTTATTTTGAGTAAAGCAAGGTAATATTAGATACATTAGATATACATGTATTCCGTATGATTATATTGTTTGGTAAAGTGCACAGAAGAATACATTATCTTGATGGGAGGCTAACTAGAAGTGCCTTCAGTAATCCGTGGTTGTTCGTACATAGACCTTTCCAGACGGCATGCATACTTTATTCACTCCTTTAGGGAAAAGTTTCGGAAGTTCCTCGTCTTTCACTGTTGGCAGGATCATAACCTTCTCGCCAGGCTAAAACATTTAATTACATGCAACGACATTTGTTCCGCGCTTAAAACAAATTAATCTCGAATTTTATATTTCTCATCAAGGAATTCAGGTACAAAAGTAGATTTGTAAAAAAACTACCCTGATAGCCAAGCTGTTCAGATAAGATTTTGCCAAAGCTTGCTACAAAGTTTTGTTGACAAAGTGACTACAAATTCGATACAGTATTTGATATATTCGATGGTGTTAATAAATTGACAACAAAAATATACCGGAGCCTGTTAAAATAAAGTGCCAGCAAAAAATAGCGATTAGGTTATATTATAAATGTTGCTATCAAATGGCTGTCGATTGGTACGCACCTGGTTCGACCTGGCTTTTTGGGTAGTTTGTTTAAGAGGTATGTTAAAAAGGGATAACTCTTGTGTTTGCACTCTTTTTCGACAACACTCCTATCGTTTTAATCAGGAAATGATAACGACAATCTGTGTTCCTCAACAAACACTCTTAAAACATCCACTGATAGCCAAGTCTGCCCGCCCGGATAAGACGTTGTAACGGCCAAAGTCGAGTAACATTTGCATAGTCAACATTTAGCGCTTAATTCGCAGCCCGATGGCAACCGACTGTTCGCAGCGTACGTTGATGTCAACATGTCAGCCAACAAGCGGCCAGCCCTTGACACCTTTAGCTGTTTAAATCGGGGTGTCCAACTGACGGCTCACGAGGAAAAGTTCGGAATATCTCCTCGATATAGCTGAAATTGCCAACAGCTGGCTGCTTGCTGGCCGTCGTGTTGGTGTCACTGTACGTAGCGAACAGTTGGTTGTCATTTGACTGCGGGTTTCGCACCGGATGTCGACTATTCAACGTTATTCGACTTTTACGAGAGTTGCCGCCAACTGGCTGCCGATTGGCACATAACTGTCTATTAGGGTCTGCATGGACTTTTCATCTTCTGGTGGTGCCAGGCATGGCGATTTTTTAGCAACCTCCGGCATATTATTGATAATATGACTTCTAGTACTGTTTCTTTATTATAATCACATTGCTTTGTTTTGAGGATTAAATGGGAAAATAGACGTACAGTATATTCTCCCACATCGGTAATTCGGGCAGAATCAAAACTGATCTGTTTTTCGAAAAGCAGACGGCTTTTGCAGCCACGCGACACGTCTTTCTAGCTGTTAGTAGGTCGTAAAGGAAAAGGATAGAATAATTGTACCCTTGGTTCACTAGTTGAGATAACACAGGCGTAGAAACAGCTCGGTGGTCAGTGTCAGTGGCAAGTCAGTATGGCCAATGTGGGATAATTTACTGTAGTGTGCATTGCTCGGAAGATATCTGTTGGAAGGAAAGCAGTTCACATTGATGTATTGCCACTTCTCTAATTCGACGGTAGAAGTGGGGCTGGCGCGCTTTCCTAATTGATTAAAAGAGCCATCTCCCCTACTCTGATCATATAGTTGCGAGGGTATCACGCGAGAGTGTGGACTTCACTAGTGCTGCTCTAGATGGCGTCAGCGTCTTCCGAGCAACGCATAATACCTGCCTCGACGCTCGAATGTGTCACTTGTAGAAAATGAGTTTCCCTTACCATCCAATTAGCTGGTGTTGCTATTTGCGGCTTCTTATCGACAAGCTGTAGGGAATCTATAACGCGCAGTATTTCACTGAAAACCACGAAGAAACCCGAGAAATTATTAACATGTCTGTGATGGAGTAAGAATCAAAGTAGTAAACCAACACTTACTCCACATTGCGTCCAGTAGATGTGGGATAATGCATTGACAATCGCATACGATGATCCGGACTTACAATGTACAAAGCACGAACAGTTTGCGCCGTGTCGGGATCGTCTTTGCTTTCCTCGTCAATCATGTTCAATTTTACTGCCAAAGTGCGATCGTGATCGGCAATAATTGGATAAGGGAAGGCCCCGGGAATGTCTTGGCAATAAGATTTGATGTCCTGTCAATAATTTACCCTTGTGTAAGACAGACTTAATTAACGATTTAATAATTAATAACAACATTTATTTTTATTAATGATTTACATACAATATTTTTTTACGCATATACCATAGTGAAGTTACTCAGAGCCGTGCATCTAACCACGTCTTTAAAAATCATTGAAATCTTAGAAATGAGCCCTGATGGATGTAATTACCATAGTTTTTCTTTTATCATACAGACTAGCCCATTCTAATCTGCAAATGCAATGATCTCCAAAATTACTCGTTATTCAAAAAATGTTTGGATAAAAAAACGTTTTATGTTATGTTATGTTATGTGGACGCGCGAAGGACATTTTAAGGTCACCATTATTTTTTTTTTAATTGAAATCATATAATTTCATATGCATTCATCGGTACACCTCGGTACTCTCTACAATGAAGGTATTAAACTATTTATTAAGAAAAATCGTTAGTTTAGGTGATATTTAAATTTCAATACTGCTGATCTATACTAATAGACCGCGATCGTGCGCCTGCGTATCCCTCAATGCGGCGTGGTGTCCCCTGCACGTCCGTGATCTACCATTATAAAATATCCTCTAAACTAACGGTTTATCGACATAAATAGGTCAGTACTTTTTTTGTACAGAATACTCAGATGCATCGACTAATGCAGGGTTCTTCAACTTGGGTCCCGCAAAAGTTCTGAGAGGTTCCTTCGTGTTATACACGCCTTTCTCCACGGTTCAACAAAACCTCGAGAGATGGTGCTGCCAATAGCTGGACAAAACCATGGGTGACAATTTTCCCCTAAAGTAAAGTAAATAAACATTCAATGTTTGTTGAAGAATATTATAAACTAGAAGGGTTCTCAAGGCTGCGGAAGGTTGAAAACCCTGGACTAATGCATACAAAATTATGTTATACCAATGAAGAAAATAAGATTTCCGTTTATATGACCATCGCGCGTTTATATGTAGATGAAACAAGCCAAAATTTGTCCAATAACAAGCAGTTGTAGAGACAATTGCATTGATACACTAAAATGGGTCGTCCGGTACATTTTCAACTTGTTCTGTTATTTTTCATGTGTTGAAAAGCACTTACGTGTGCGTCATGACTCCTTGTTGAAAAACAATTTTTACTGTAAGAAATTTCTTTTGCTTAAAGGACTGAACCTTTGCATACGTTTCATTATGTAATAGAGAAATCACTTTCGAGAAATCAATTTCTCGTCAGCAGATTCGAAAGAAGCGCTTATAAATTGAAGATTTACGCAATCCTATTAACTCCTAAGATTCCAGAAAAGTGTTCGATTCGAAGCTTTTACCGACTTTATCGTACATAGGACACAAATCAGAGCGACGATGTACTGAAAATTGAATATAACACGGCACAATTGAAGGGAATTATGAAATTGTTATATATCGGATGACGCATACGTATACTTCGTTCTGTTTTGTGCAGAAGTAAAGTATATCTTTATTAGCTTCTCGGTGCATCGCGGAATAAGTAAGAACCTTCCACCCGAATGTTATGAGTGATACATATATGCAGGAATCATGCAACACACCAGAAGAATAATTAATAATATGATTATACATCTTGGTTGTTTGGGTGAAATAGCAGTATCATCTTAAGATATAACTTTACTGTGGCTTACATAAAGGAGATATAACATTCTTCAATATTATTGAACTCTGTTGAACTTTTACTTTATCCTTCGTAATCCAAAGCTCAACATTTTTTTACATACACCACTCTTGCATTAAGTGGCTCATAGTATATCTGAATTATAGTGTAATTAAGTATAATTTCATTAAAGCTATTGACGTTATCAGAATTTACGTCTTGATTAAACTGATTTTCGCTAACAATAAGCAAAATTCATTCCGCGTTAGGTAAAACGGACATTGCATTTTATAGACCAGTGTGATTCAAGCGCTCTTTCTGAGAAAACTTCCCCTCTGATGTTAGCCCCACTCTAGGACTCGAGCGCTGTTACGTCATATCCCGCATCGCTCGCGCCATACAGGCAACTCGAGCATGGCCGCCTGAGCCCTATAGTGGGATACACTCAAGAGAGGAAAATTTTCCTCGGGAGCAATAGTTGGACCACTGCGTTGTAGACATAGACTATGTAAATTTGAAGAACATGCTAAACGAAATCATAGAACGAGGAATGACTACATAATTACAATTTTAATGCGCAAACGAGTCAGCATGGACTCCATATCAAGCGGCATGCAACATTCTACTTAACATGCTACTGCGTCCTCCTAGACTTTCGTCGATAGCTGATGCATAATAGATTGTTTACGCATCGGCATTTGAAACCTTGGGTTTAAAAGATTTGCCATTATAATTTAAAAAAACGTCGAACATAGGTTCTATATGGATTGCCTTTGCTTTTATTGACCTACACAGTATATACAGCTCTGTGGCCACTGAGTCAGGACCATTCACCATTTTCAACATCTTTCATGATTTTAGTAAAATTGAAGGGCCTAACCGTAGTTTAACGATAATTTTTATTACCTTAAAAAATAAGATATCATGTAACGTGGCGGTCCACTTTTCATTTAAAATGCGATAAAACGGTGGAAAAAAAATTATACGTCAATGTGCCGCTGCTCATTTTAAGAGGCAGACTTCCCTCTACAATTACAGGTAAACTCGAATCCCAAAGAAATTTCTTAAATTATGAGCAGTCGTTTGAATTTGTGAAATTGGCGAACAAGAAAAAGCAACTTTAATTTTTCACTGTATCCTACAACAAAAAACTATCTGTGAAAAAATTAGGTTCAAGCTTGTTAAAGTAGAGACTTCACGCTAAAAAAGGAGCTCAGGTACATTGTTGTCCGATTTTTTTCACAAAATTACAGCAATTCAAATACACTATTTGGTCAACATTCTGTGATCCCTTAATTTTGTTGTGTAGAGTGCGATACCAACAGAATTTGTAACTACATCAATTTCATTCAGGTTTTTCCGTTTCACTAGCAATAAGAATACGAAAAATGTAGGAGATCTTGAATAGTCCTAATTCAGTGGCCAAGGACTGCAGTCTTAAATGCTATGTGTATCAATGACTGCATATTAAATAAAGTAAAATTGATATCTACATTACTTACATTGACCCAGTTAACATGATCCTGCAGCTTGTCAACCGAATGAGCTAAAAGTTTAGTGTTTCGGTGCACAAAATGTGGTTGATGTACGGCTAAACGACCTAATTCGGTGGTGCAAACTGGCGTGAAGTCAGCAGGGTGCGAAAACAAAACGACCCATCTGTAATTAAATAAATACTAGAAGAATTATATAAGGTTTCTTCAATTACTATACAAGGTGTTTAAAAAAAAGGGTCCGTAACTAAAGGAGCTTATAGCACTCGCCAAGAGGAGTAAAAAAATATCTAATCAACATAGGTCTTAAAATCAACCATTTCGTTGTGAAATTAATTTTGATGTTTTATGAGCATTCGATATCGTAAGCCAGTCCCGTCTCTAACTCACTAGGTTGTCATTAGCCAGACTAATGGCAGCAACACCGGCCAAAATCAAGCCAAGTTTGGCCGCTAACATGCAACGCCACATTAAAACCTAAATGACAATTAGCTTTTCGCAACGTTTTGTTGGTTCCCTACACGCAGTGACCTTCAACCGTTTGAATCAGTGGTATCGAAGTAGCGGCGTTTTCTCAGAGCTGTAGAAGAACATAGGAGAACGGTTTCTTTCATACTCACTTCACTTGGACGAATTTCTCTTTGCGCCAAGTCCAAAATCACGAGCCGTCAGTACGATACAACGTAGGCTGTGAGCACACGATCGCCATTTAGGTTTTATGGTGGAGCTGCATGTCGACGGACAAACTTGGTTCAACCTCGGCCGGTACAATGTGTTTACCTGCCTAACTTGGGTATCAGGGGTCACAACACATTGATCGTATACAAAGGAATTTCTTTAGAACCGCATTAGTTCAAGGTTATTAATAGAGGATTATTACCAACATTAAAACAGATCATTTTATAGACGCAATCGTAGTAAATTTTTATATTTATAAGTTTCCCATATGTCTTGCTTCCATTTCAGTGCAACACTAGCATAAGATATAGAAATTTATTTTACAATAAGAGGATCCGTTTTGAGACCTATGTTGATTAGACCCTTTTCAACTCCTGTTGCTGAGTACTAAAAGCTCATTCAGCTGCGAACTCTCATTTTTTAACATCCTTACATAGCCAAATCAGGCAGGTCAACACATTGTACCGGCCGAGATTGAGCCAAGTGTGTATCGTCGTACAGCGCCATATTAAAATCTAAATGGTGATCAACTGTTTGCAGCGTACGTTGTATCGAACTGGTGGCTCGCGATCTTAGAGTTCGCGCAAAAAGAAATTCGACCAAGTGAAGTGGGTGTGAAAGAAGACGTTCTCCTCTGTTCTTCTACGGCTTCGACAAAGAGCTGCTAGTTCAATAGCCCTGATTCAAATAGTTGAAGTTGGTTGCGTTTTGGCGATCAACGAAACGCTGCGAACATTCGATCGCCATTTAGGTTTTGATGTGGCGCTACATATCGACGGCGAAACTCGGCTCGATTTTGGCCGGTATTACTGCCATTAGTTTAATCGCAATCTACTGAATATTAGGGATCTCTTTATGTATAACTGATATCAACAATTCATACGTATAATTACGTTTTCCATTCAAATTACAGATTTCTTTAGTGTAATATTATCTAATTTTTATTTTCAAATAATAGCGTTAAATTTTTTGTCCCTTATCCTAATTAGAAGCTTTTGTTTGCCGATAGATACACTACTTATAAGTACATACATATGTACGTAATCGTCTTTGCGGAGGTAAAATCCATTAACTAGATTTTTGCCATTAAGTTCAAATTCCAATGTTTTTTATATAATGATAGAATCAACCGAATTTCACTAGACAGTGTAAGCGGCATACTGTACAAATGACTCGCTACATTCAAGTGTTTTATTTCGTGAATATGGAAATGTTAATTATAAAAAAGTGCAACACAAATTGTAAATCACTAACACGATATACTTCTATAACGACGATATAAGGGTGGAGTGTTACAAGTTGTTTTTTTTTAAATTAGTGCAGTGAATTTTTTGTAGTGTGCTCCTTTTTTAAATAGCGCGAATTATTAAGTTTTTGTTATTTAGGAAGCTGTATTCGTACCTAATAACATTTACTTTTATCATTTTTTTCATTTCTCTATTCTGTATAGTTAAAAAGTTATATGAATATTCTGCAGCGTAGAGATTCTACACAAACCAAGTTTTCGGGAGCTGTCGAAGGATATCAGAAGAAACGCATTATGCTGTAAAAAATATTTTATTAAGCGGTCCACTTGTCAACCAATTAAAAAAAGAAAGCGTGTCAATATCTGCAGTAGTATCGAAGAAAACAGCTTGTAACACTTTATTTGCCCCACCCTGTATGTCACTAACGAGTACAGGACCTTGCTGTTTGCCAAGTTCACGAACAGCAATCTTTATTTACCTTGACAAGGTTGGCGTCAATAGGTTTGGACTTAGGTTTATTTGAAACCAGAACAGTAATAAAAGGAAATACATAATTGGAAAAATGGCAGAACAGTATCGTTTAAAACTTGGGTATCTGCACCTAACAGGGAACACCTGATTTCAAAATGCTGCCAAAAATAGGGGAATGCTTTTTTCAATGAAACCGGCATTGAAAGACGGGGAAATTAATATACATACTTATATGTTAATAGTTAACTATGTGCAAGATTAAGTGTCCTGAAGTTACGACGAAGTATGTAAAAAAAAAAGTCAAAAGTGACGAGTCGTATAAATAATACTTAATGTGGAACACCTAGGGAACTTGTAAAGGAATCTTAAGATAGTTAATTTTTAGTATGACAATTAATATTAATTGAAATAAAAAAGACAGACAAACAAATATTATTCTTATTTAAAAAAATCTAGATTACGCTATATTAGTTCTGTCGTCTTCCACACTTTGGATACGTAAAAGGCGCACTTTAAGCATCACATTCTTCGTAACCCTAGTAAAAGCAGTGAATACATGGGGCCCAACTTTCACTATTATAATTTTAAACAATAATGTACTTGTATCTGTACCTCATGTAACGGTAAAAACATAATACAATACGATACATGTTCCATAGTAGGCACAAACATATTTGGACAAAAAATAATAATTAAACTAACAGAAAAATAAATTTAACGTTAAACTTCTTTTGAACACTCAAAGACAAATATGTTTAAGGATTAAGGTAAATATTGACAATAAGAGACCAAGCTTCAATAGGTTTGACCTTGATATATGTTACCAAGGACATCATTTTAAATAACTTTTTCCTGTACATATAACCGACAGCGGGTCTTAGTTATAAGTTCTTATTGGGATCTTAGTTATAAGTTACAATGTCCTTGACAACATATTTCAAGGTGAAAGTAATTGAAGCTGGGTCTCTTATTATCAATATTTCCCAGGATTAATTATACAAAAGTAGTATCTTTTAACTTATTTTTGATAACAAATTTCACTCTTGAACTTACTTCTCAGTATCTTTCACACGCTTTCAAGTACAATGAGACCTCCGTAACCCACGACAGACTTCCAACTGAAGTAGAAATGTAAGTATGATTGCCTTGCCTTACCTTTGGGTGTTCGACCTTTTTTTGTTTATAACAATATATCTTTCACAATTGCCGATTGATTTTGTTACTTATTTGCTGACATACTGCGGTGCTCCATATTAGGTATCCGAAACCATACTAAAGTTGTGAACGTAAGACAACAATATTGCGGATGTAATGTTACAACAATATGAAAATATTTAAAACGCAAACTCTTAAAAAGCAACAACAAACTAATTAAACAAAAGTCTTTGATCAGGCATTCTTATTTGCAATTTGTTATGATTCTTTCCCGCATTTACCCAATAATCGCACACCTTTTCTCCGAGTAAATATATTTTTAGCTGAAAGATCTTAATATTTATTACACTACAAATTTAATAAAACTCACAAAGCTTGCGTGTCTCTATCACTATAGTTCTTAAGCATGCGACAGAACAGTATTAGGTACACAAATTCAATAATCACTGTTTTATCAATTAGATAAAAGTTGATGAAAAAAGATGAACTGACAAAAGTATATAGATATCCTTTATTGCTTCACAGTATTGTAAATACAAGTTTATAGTTCATTCACACTATCAACTCAAGATAGTTGCCTTTCCTACGGTATGCACTTCGTGATATGTGTAACAAGAACGATAAGCACGATGACACTCATGGTAATTAGTAAATACTAATTGTAATATGTTAGACCCCTAATATACTCATGATTCGCTTCATAAAATAATTGTTCGGTGAGCGTGTGAATATTTTAGCGTTAATGTTAATAAAATAAAAACAAATGATGCACTCACGAATCTCCTTGCCAGTCATAAAAATTAATCGGACCCTGGGTAGTTTCTGCATCGAAGTTTGGAACGATAGAATTGATTCTCATGATTGGCAAATTGAAACTCAAGTACAAGAAAACGACCACTTGAAACGGCTACGCGCAAACGACTAATCTATCGATGTACCGTGTCCGTTATACTGGTGCAGGCAGGATGTACAAGTTACATACACCAGCATTTCCTCCCACTTGGCTTTCCTCGGCACGACTGATAAGTCTTACCTTATCTGTTTGTTAAACGGTGAATATGATTGATTTACACGTGACAGATAGAGATGATTAAAATCATACCAATTATGGTCATAGACGAAAATGATCAAATCTGAAGCCACTTCGTTTACAAATTAATTTACCAACCAAGTTGTATCACGTTATCAAAATTACCATTACTCTTCTCAACAAGTTCCCATTCAAATAACTCAGGAACGGGTTACATGAAATACATGTGTAGGTAGTGTTTCGGAAACGAAGCGATGTCAGCTACAAGAATCTGAACTAAAAAATGTGGGGTTCTTTGGGGGTATTTAAAAATATTGTGATGACTTTCACAGTCTTTCACAGCCAAATAATTATCATCACGACATGTCCCCCTTTAATACCGTGTAACATTTGTCTGAAACATTTTTTTGTATTTTAAATAGCTACGGAAATAATTGCATGCATACACTTAAACAGGACATACTGTATATGTACTCAGGTCCTAATTCAGCTCACGACTGATAAATTTTAGGACTTGTTTTGGGAGATATAACGCGTGGCAACATTAGGAGCATGGAAAGTAACAGGAAAGTAAATTTAACGATAAACTTCTTTTGAACACTCAAAGACAAATATGTTTAAGGGATCTGGCTTCAATCGGTTTGACCTTCATATATTTTGCCAAGGACATCATTTTGAATAACTTTATCCTGTACATATAACCGACAGTGGGTCTTATTGTTAGTTATAAGTACTTATTGGAATCTTAATCATAAGTTATAATGTCCTTGACAATATACTTCAAGGTCAAAGTAATTGAAGCTGGGTCGCTTATTGCCAATATTTCCCAGGATTAATTATACAAAAGTAGCTTTCAAGTTATTTTTGCTAAAGAATTTCTCAATTTAACTTACTTATCAATATTCGGAATATGGGCAAAAGTAGGTACTTTCACTGTAGATACTTCTGGCTTAATTTAATTTAGTTTAATGCAATTCAAGATGTGTCCTGGAATATTTTTGGTAATAGCAAAAACCATTTTCAGTGCAATTTTTGCGCATTTTAAAGTATAAACTGAGTTTACACTGCTCACGAGATATGTATATGTATATCGTGACAATAATAAGCTTCACTTTGTTACGATGCAGACTGACATAAAAATATTGCAAAGATGTGGAGCATCAATCTTTTTCCACTGTGAAGATAAGCATAGAATAAATATTTCGTCGTTAAGGAGATAAAATTCATTAACTAATATCTTTATGTAAATGGGAGTCATAAATATTTCTGTGTGTTCTTTTTTCTAATTAAAAATTTCAATATCCACCAAATAAAATGTTTGAATACAACAAATCATTTACGTATCTTGCCTGTAACGCGTAGAAAAGCTGTGCTTGGTGATTAGTTAATTTTACTTCTATAATAATTATTTTTCTGCAAAATCACATACAGGTAATCATTGGCTGCAATAGAACGATACAACTACAAAATACTGCGTACAGTTAATTACTTTTAAAACTAACATCAGCTTTAAAAAACTTTTAGTTATTATATTGGGTGTCCAACTTTGCTTTCGCCGTCTTTTTCCGAAATTCGAGGCTTTATTGTGAAAAAGTGGTTCGTACATGTACGATTCAAAGTATTGTCCATCGCTGGCCACTACTTTCTCCCATCTTTCAGACAGCATACGAATCCCGCGTCGAAAAAACTGATCGTGTTTTGAGGCGATCCACGAATCGATCCAATTTTCGACTTCTTCATAAGACTGGAACTACACTGGTCAGTCAGGCGTGTGTCATTGATCGAAACAAGTGATAGTCAGATAGTGATAGATAGAGGGAGCAACGTCTGGAGAATATGGCGGGTGGGGTAGGACTTCCATTTGAGCATTTCTAAGTATGTTTTGATCTGTTTTGCAACATGTAGCCAAACGTTGTCGTGCGGTAAAATCTCTTTATCGTGTCTATCGTTGTATTGCGGTCGTTTGCCTTTCAATGCTCGGCTCAAACGCATCAATTGCTTTCGATACCAATCGCCTGTGATTGTTTCAGTCGGTTTTAGTAGCTCAAAATACACTATGCCAAGCTGGTCCCACCAAATACAGATCATGACCTTGGAGCCGTGAATATTCGATTTCGCTGTCGCGACGTGGAAGCATGGCTGGGAAGACCCCATGATTTTTTGCTCTTGGGATTATCGTAATGAACCCATTTTTCGTATCCAGTCCCAATACGCCATTCAGCATCTCTCGGCTTCAATGTGTACGGCACCCAATTTCCTTGCTTCCGAATCATACCCATGATTTTGAAGGGTTTTGAAATGGCTTGTTGAGTTACTTCCAATGATCTTGCCAATTTTTGCGTTTGATACGAGTCTTGATCAAGTGATGCCTCTCATTCTGCATCTTCGAAAACCTTCTCTCTTCCACCGCCATGCCGGTTGTTGACGTTCAAATCACCGTTCTTAAAGCGTGTTGAAACCACTCTCGGTACGTTCTTTCACTAGTAGCGGCCTCACCATAGGTATTTGAGAGCATTTGATGAGCCTCAGCCGCAGATTTCTTCATATTGAAGCAGAAAATTAAAACCTCCCGCAAATGACGAAAATTTGGCTCGTAAACTGACATTTTGAATCAAGAATAACTTCATGATGCAGACACAAATCGACTAATGTTTCGACGGCGTTATGTTTACAAATGCCTAAGCTTATTGTATGACGCCTACGATCTGTTTATTTCGGCCACCACTTATCGCTACAATCATCTATTAGAAAACGGCGGAAGCAAAGTTGTACACCTAATATTATAAATATTAGAAATTGAAGAAAAAACGAAAATAGTGCAAATTTAATCAGGGAATTTTACTTCGATGATGATTATGGTTCTGCAAACTTAGATACAGGTAATCATTGGCTGCAGCAATAGAATGATACAACTACAAAATACTGCATTCAGTTGTTGACTTTGTAAAACAAAATTAAATTTAGAAGACGTAAACGTGGAACGTTTGAGTTTAAAGTTACACTGGTTCGTAGAGAGTTGAAGAAATATTCTGTCTTCAAGGCTGTATTATAAAAATCAGCATTCGACGGAACGTTAGGAACAGTTGTGCAATGTTTAAGCGAGACAATAGAATGGTATCGATAATTAATTATGAATCAGCAATTATTCTCGCCACTTCTTTAGCTCCTTCTGATTTCGCTATCGCCTGTTGACCTATAAGGCGTTTGAATTTCTTTCTTTTTGTAACTTACCATAAAGCATTTATTCATCGAGTACGTGCAGGAAAATTCCCTATGGATCGGTCAAGAGAGTGTAATCGGTGCAAAAGAAATTTCAATTTACAGTAATCGTTACCATGCAAAAGATTATTGTGTAGGGTAACTGTGCCTTATATGGAGCAACGCAATATGACAGCAAATAAGTATGGAAATTAACCGGCAACGGTGAAAGATACTTTGCTATAAACAAAAAGCAATCATACTTACGCTTGAATTTCAGTTTCAATGCGAAAGTGTTACTACTGTGTTTGAAAAATTGTAACTTATAGAACATTGTTTTATTAAACGTAAATGAGTAACAAATATTATCAGCTTTTAACTGAAAATATATTTAGTCGGGAAAAAATTGTGTAATTATTGTACAAATAGGAGAAAGAGATGTAAAAAATTCTAAACAAGAATACCTGTTCACAGACTTTTCTCTAATTTATTGTTCTGTCAGCACCTGCCTCTTAAATATTGTATTTACAAAAACAAAATATTACGAATGTAATATTGTTGTAATATTATATACGCAATATTGTTGTGGTACGTTGACAACTTTAGTAAGATTTAGTATGCCTAAGATGAAACACCGCAATGTCTCAACAAATAAGAAACAAAAACAACCGGCAATTACGAAAGATATTTTGCAATAATATAGCAAACCTTTTTGTTGTAATATAAAATATATTTTGTTAAGATATAAACCAAAAATATAATCGTATTTACATTTGAACTTTCCTTGGAAGTCTGTCGCCGAATGCGAAGGTGTTACTGTTTTTGAAAGCATTAAGAAGTTTTTGAGGGGCGAGTTAAATAGTGAAAGTTTTTAGTGAAAATAAATTAAAAGGGGCTACTTTTATACAATTCATCCTTAAGCATGTTTGTTTTTGAGTTTTCGAAAGAAGTTTAACGATAAATTTGTTTTCTCCGTACAATTAGTATGCTTATTGTTTTGTCTGTCGAAATATGTATGTAGCTAATATGGCACACGTATTGTATTATATTATGTTTTAATTTTTAGACGTACATTATTGTGAAAACGATAATAGTGGAAAATGGGCCCGTTGTATTCATCACTTTTACTAGAGTTATTAAGAATGTGATGCTCCAGCTAGATCATCTTGGTGTCCAACATGTAGAAGATGAAAAAATTAATATAATATACTATAGATTACAAAAGTGAATAATATTTGTTTGCTTTTCCTTTTTAGTTCAATTAATATTCATTCTTTATAAAAATACTACTTGTTAAGTACCCTGATAGCCAAGTCAAGCAGGTAAACACATTGTAGCAGCTAAAATCTAGCCAAGTTTGGCTGTTGACATGCAGTGCCACATTAACACCTAAACGGCGATCAAGTGTTCGCAGGGTACGTTGTATCGAACTAGCGGTTCGCGATTTCGGAGTTCGTGAAAAGAGAAATTCGTATTAGTGAAGTGGGTACGAAGGAAGACGTTCTCCTATGTTTTCCTTCAGCTCTGAGAAAAAGTCGCTAGTTCGATACCCTTGATACAAATGGTTAAAGATGGCTGCGTTTTGGGAACCAGCAAAACGCTGCGAAAAGTTGATCGCCGTTCGGGTTATGATGTGACGCTGCATGTCGACGGCGAAACTCGGCTCGATTTTGGCCGATGCTGCTGCCATTAGTCTCGCTAATGGTAACCTAGCGGCTATTCGGGTACTAATTAAGTACTATTTTTTTGTCTGACTCGTCACTCTTGACTTTTTTTTACATACTTTGCCGTAGCTTCAAGATAAACTTTTGCATAGTTAATTATTAACATAAAAATATATAGGGTGTCCCAATATAATCGTGAAAGGGGTGATTCTATATGAGAAAATAAATCGAAAATATGCAATAAATTTTGTTCATTTGAAGTTTTGTTTTTGTTACGAGCCAGGGCTTGGCGAGTTTGGCCGGGAAAAAGGTTCAAGGGTTATGGTTACACCTGATAACCGGGTAGTGGGTTAACAGGTCAAACTTGAATGACTGACCTGGGAAGAGGTCCGTGTTCTCCCAGGACTGGCCGACGGTTGTGAAGCGTCGGATAGCCGAGAGTCACGGCAAAGGGAAAGAGTGCGCTTCTCTGGACAGCTGACGTCGTCAGGTAGCCGATAGGCGCGGATGGAAGGATTCCGGATCTCCGGACTATTTGGCGGGTGTGAAGCGCCACGTAGCCGGCTCACCAGAATCAAGGAAGGTGTGTGTTTCCGGACAGCCGACGTACACGCCGGGTAGCCGTATAAACACGGATGGTCAGGTTGGGTTCAGGTAAAGGAACTCGTAACGTGCGTACACCACGAGCGGCTATGATGTACTTTGTGGGTCCCGTTCAAATCGAGGATTTCCTATGTATTGGAAGAAGGTGCAATGGAACAACAACTTACGAGAAAACTATGACTGGTATATTCAAGATGATATGGAAGTTACAAAGATTGAGTGTGTACAATGAATCCACGGGTTTTACGTATAATAATTACACGGGGGCTCACCGAAGATTGAGATATGAAAGCCAAGCAGTAACTACGTACTGAAAGGAGATATTTGCTCGAAGGGGATTAACCCGATCTTGCAATGTCTGTGTCAACGAACGAAACTAACGCAACGAACGCGTGACCAGGACTAGCCCGATTTGGTTGAATTTCGTGGTCCTTATATACTCGAAAATTAGGCTCGTAATTGTGGAAGGGGTAACTGCAGTTGCTCCAGTTTCGTGGGAACGCTGCGAGGGTGGTCTTCTGTTTATTCCTTGTAGGGCTGGCGCCTCCCAGGAATTTGGTCTGTCTCTCCCAGGGTCTGAGTTTCCTTTAGGAGGGGTTTCAAGTGTGCAGGTGCAGGCTTGATCGCGTACGCGTCTTATGATTATAAACATTTGTAAAGAATTCCAACCGTCGTCCTGGGTGACACGTTCCCGAACGAATCAAAATTATGAAATAATTTCGCCGTGCGTAACACCTCCCCCCTTAGATGAAACATCGTTTGTTACGATGCTTTCACAGAGGTCGGGAAAGTGTTCATCAGGACAAGGGTTTTACAATGGTATAACGCTATTATAACTAATGGGGTCGCAATACAAAATGGGTACCTAAATATTAACAAAGAAATGTGTTATGTGTAGGTAGTGTAAAAGAGATGTACATACAGGGCAACTTATAAGAAGTGGAATTTGATGATCGGTGGTTGACTGGCGGTTTTTCCTCCCGGTAGTGCTGATTCAAATATGGCCATGCTAGTGAGATGTGTCCTCATCCTCCCCGAAGAGTTTGGATAGCTTTCTTCTCTTCCGTAGGAACTTCTCTAAGTTGTCGGCGGGTGACCAATTTTTAATATTGGCGTCCGTGATCTTGGCGAGCCACAGCCCGTTTTCCCACATAACTGGGACCTCCACCCGCATCTTGTTCCGAAGGGACACCGTGCTGGTTTGTATCCCGATGGTGGATTGTTGGATTGTCGGAGTCTGGGCTGGCCGGCCCGGAACATATCGTCCCGTGCCCGGGATGAAGTTCCCGGTCGCTAGTCGCAACCCTCGTGGCTCGTGATTGAAAAATGGGGCGGATATATCTCCTGTTTGCACTGAGACCGTGCAGAAGACTCCGTCTTCAGTGGTTTGTGTTGCTGTGTCCATACTTGTTTCGTGGTTGTCCTAAGACTTGGAAGGTTTAGTCGAATGCTGTTCTTATATATCGCCAAAAGACATCCCCCTGGCCAATCGTCATAGGACTGTCAAGAGGTTTCCTAGATGATGTTGGAATGTTGTATTTCGGCCGGTATAAAAGATTCTACGAGAGCCATGGAGTGCGCTGCGGCTGGCGGTGTGGTCCTTGCTTCTGTAATTGGAACTATGATGGTTTTCCCCTCAGACTTAATCTCTGTGTTGATGGTTTGTGGCGCCGAATCCCTTCTTGAGAGGAAGGTCCTCAGCTTGAAAATTCCAAAGGCTATAGTTGCAATAGTAAACAAGGAAGTAATTCCTCCTCCCATGTAGATGCCTTGATGGACGCGTTCCACCAATTGGTTGTGATTCTGCAAATTTCTAGCTTAAAATTCTAATTTCTTTAGCGACATGGCCGCCTCGCTTTGGATCCAGTTTTTGCTGCTATTGTTAGAGGTTAAATTGATATGATTGAATTTATCCAAAATGTCTAGATGAAAATTCGTGAAGTTTGGGATTATTTGTAAGACATCCAAGGACATGTTTGGTACGTAAATGTGTTCTTCCTCCGTGACAAATGTTTTGAGCGAGTACAGGTGAGTATCTTCGGTAACAGCTGTGCAGCCTGGTCTGATATGAAGTATTCCAGTGCCCTGTAGGTATTCCTTCGCTCTTGAGCGCTGGTCACAGTGGATTTGAACCGGCTTTTCCTTCCTCGACAGGTATAGCCAAGTGTGTTCAGACTCCAAGGGTATCCATAAATCAGACGTTGCAGCAGAGACCTGTATGTCGCATAATTGCCAGGATGAATTGTCCCTGTGAAGCAGTAAATTCATTTCACAAGAAGGGCTGGTCTTAATGTTACGGATGGGTAATGAAGCTTGACCTCCCAGGTTTCCATGGTGATGAAAACAATTCTGAAGGTATTGTTGATCAAACGTGAAGTAGGTTTCCTCATCCTCCGATACGGCTACGTATGGGGTAGAAGGGTTTATAAAGGTGATAAATTGTTTGGATTGGTAAGTCTGTATGAACGGACTGGAGTATAATTTGTAGACTTGATAATGTTTTGTGTCAAGGAGGGGAACCGTCAGTTCAAAGAACGCTTTTCCTTGAATGTAAGCTACTTTTAGCTGTGTTACTTCATCCAGCTGTTCGGATAGCAACTCCAAAGTGGTGAGTGGAAACTCGTACGATGTCTGAGCCTTGATGTGATTCGCGGCCTTCAATAATTGGTTTGGCGTGAGGACAGCAGGATGCAAAACTCCTTGTCTTGCAAACAGGATGGCATCCACCATGATAAGCAACTGGGTCCTGTAATCTTCGACTGCTTGATCTAAGTTAACCATCCATTCGAAAATCTGAGTCCTAAGTTGCATATGCTGTAATGCATCGTAGGTTTTCTGCAAGGAATCAGCTAAGTTTTCTGTTTTAGTTAATAATCGAGCGGCTTCAGCTGAGGCTTTAACAACCTTTGAATGTAGGTTGTCAAGTTCCGAACGAACAATATGCGTTTGATTAGCGACTAATTCAGCCATTTCATTTTGACCCTTATTAAGCTTGTGCAATTCTTGGTTATAAAAAGCGGCATCCTCCTCCGAAAGAGTTCCGAATAAGGCCTTGCTAACAGACCCGATGATAGAAAGGGGTGCACTGCGTTTTTCCCTCGCCCCTGGGAACTCGTTGATGGAAGTCCGCAGCATATCCACGTATCTATTGGTGGATCGAACTTTGTTAATTATCTGCGGTCCGAGTTTTCTGCTGGGACAATGGGAAATGTTGTGATCCACGCAAATTTTGTTGGCTATTGCTAGGTGAACTCCAACGGTGTTGCGTTGTTGGGTGTAATGCTGAAGGTCCAGTGCTGTCACCAATTTCCATTGAGTATGGTATAATTTCAGTGGTTGTAATCTCTCGAAATATAACCCCGTATTATGGCTGAACTGGAAAATTTTATAGTCTTCTCCCACGTCTTCCCCGATAGAGGTTCCGATGATTAAGGGCAATAACACGATCCAGTACATCGTGGGTTTCTTGATTGTCCCTGCAATAAATATAAATGATGCCGGTTTTTATGTGGAGAATCCATGTGCATGTTTCAATTTATCCTGGTGTTTATATAAAATCTTATCGTCAGGTGTTTTAAGTATGACATTATTAAGATCAGTTGTATCTATTATTTTGTAGGGGCCTATGTAATGTTCGTCGAACTTGTTAATTCGTGGTTCCTTTAAAACGTATACTTGGTCGCCGGGTTTAAAAATCTGAGCTTTAACATGTCGATCGTAGTATTTCTTGGAGCGATATTTTGCTTGATTCAAGTTATCAGCTGCTTTGTTGCGGATTCCTGATAGATGAGTAACTAAATTAGTGAGATAAGTGCCATAGGTCTCCAATGCCGGTCCAGAAGGAAATGCACTTGGTATTCTTGCTGGTCTCCCGAAAATTAATTCGAAAGGTGTGAAATTGGTGGCTTCGTGAACAGATGTATTATATGAGAACATGGCGAAAGGAATAAATATGTCCCATTCCTCGCGAGCTTCCATGTAATGTTTCAGGTACTCCGTTAAAACAATGTGGCTTCTTTCTAGTGATCCGTTAGTTTGTGGCCTATAACCTGAGGTATTTAGCTGTTTAATTTTGAAAATTTCTGCCAGGTGCGTCATTACTTTACCCATGAAGCTGGTTCCCTTGTCGGTAAGAATTTCCTTTGGTGTACCATAAATGGATATAAAATGCCTGGCGAAGGCATCGGCGATAGTAGTGGCCCGAATATTGGGAATAGCTACTGCAATGCAATATTTCGTTAAATTATCCTGCATGGTAAGAATGTATTTGTTACCACTAGGTGTTTCAGGAAGAGGCCCAACTGTGTCCAGAGCTATTTTATCAAATGGTTCCAGGGGTGTATCCGTAATTATCATCGGTTGACGAGTCTTGGCTCTTACCAATTTCTTCTCTTGACAGCTCTTGCATTTGCGGATGTACTCGAGTATATCGTTTCTCATCCGCGGCCAATGATACCTGGTTCTAAGCCGATTGTATGTCTTTTTTACACCTTTGTGTCCTCCAACTAGGCTGTTATGAGCTTCTTCGATAAGTTGGATTCTGATATCTTCCTGTGGGGTGTGAACACTGCCAGTTTCTGGTGGTGGTGATGGTGATGGCCTGGAGATTTCTTCCTCATCGGAGCTGCTACTTTCAGCAGTGGTTGTAACATCGTCAGGTGGGACAGCTGTGTATGGCTGGATACCTACTGACGGTGTTGGTGCTGTTGCCATTGGTGTAGAGGCAATTACAGGTTGACTGAAAGATATAGGTGTAATTGGCAAGGAAACATTATCAGTTGCGATTACAGTTTGATTTCTTTCCGGCATTTTAATGGTTGAGTCTAACGAAGTATTGAAATCCATTGTAGTGTCCGCTGTGAGGGTCCTTTCGGTTTCACTGTCAGCTAGATTCGAAATTTGTGTGGAATGTGCTATTGGTTCACCTGTCACTAGGCTGTTTGGTGAAAGTTCTTGAATTAAATTTCTGCCAATGAGAGTACGGTTAATCCGGTTTCTTTCGTGTGTGGAAGATCGACGTCGAACGGGAGTGGTAGTTTCTGACAAATTTTCCAGGTCGTCCTCCGATTCCTCGTACCTGGCTGTAGATGCAGTATTTCTCCTAAGTAAGCGAATCCGCTGGCCTATTGTATCAACCTCAGTGGGTCTCCTAGGCAGGTAGATTTTGAAGTCTCTGTCCCCTTTGGATACTGCAGGTAAGCAAATTGCAGGTGGATTGCGTGACAACGCATCTGCGTTTTTATTGGTTTTTCCGGCTTTATGGACTACCTCATAATCAAATTCAAGTAGCCTTAACTTCCACTTGACCAAACGCGAGGTCGGGTCCTTTACAGAATGTAACCAAACCAAGGGCCGATGATCAGTGACTAGGGTAAATTTATGACCGTAAACATATGGCCTGAAGTACTGTACAGCGTAGACCATCGCCAGACACTCCTTCTCTGTTGCTGAATAATTTCTTTCAGCTTTATTAAGCCTACGGGATGCATATGCCACCGGAAGATCTTGCCCTATCTCCCCTTGACTCAATATGGCTCCCACTGCAAAATCTGAAGCATCAGTGGTGATGATGAAAGGTTTTGTGAAATCCGGAAATTGTAAAATTGGAGATTTGCAGAGTTCATCCCGCAGAGATTCGAAACTTTGTTGCTGCTCCTCGGTCCATTTGAATCGGATTCCTTTTCCTAGAAGTTGAATTAGGGGTTTTGCTTTAAGCGAATAATTTTGTATGAATCGCCTATAATAACCAGTTAATCCAAGAAATTGTTGAATGTTTTTCTGAGTCTTGGGAACAGGAAAATTTTTCACGGCTAGCAATTTCCTTGGATCCGGTCGAACTCCATTCTCCGAGATAACATGTCCCAGGTAGGCGACTTCTTTCCGTAAGAATTCACACTTGCTCGTTTGTAATGTGAGACCATGCTGTCGAAGACGATTAAGTAGTTTCCGAACCTTGATCTCATGTTCTCTTAAAGAGGATGAATACACAACAATATCGTCCAGATAAACGAATAATTCTGTCCCCTGCAATCCTGTTAGTACCTGATCCATAAGACGTTGGAAGGTCGGGGGTGCGTTTTTTAAACCAAATGGCATGCGAGCAAATTCATAGTGCCCATATGGTGTTGTGAATGCTGTTTTAGCCTGATCCTTCGGATTCATCTCAATTTGATGAAAACCGTTGGCTAAATCAAAGACAGAGAAATACTTGGCACCTCCCAATTTGTCTAGGATTTCCGTTATCTGTGGTAGGGGATATTTGTCGCTAATGGTCTTCTCATTCAAGGCCCGAAAGTCGATGACCATCCTCCACCGTTTGTTTCCTTGTGCGTCTGCTTTCTTCGGTACAATCCACAAAGGTGAATTGTATGGTGATGTTGAGGGTTTGATGATTCCTTGAGACAAGAGTGCTCCGACCTGTCTCTGGATTTCCTCTTGATGGACGGGCGGATACCTGTACTGTCTGGTATTAATTGGCACATCATCTGTTACGTGAATAGAATGATAAAAATTAGGAACTTTGTCCAGATTGTCCCCTGGCAGGTAGAATCTGTCGGCAAATTCCTGTATAAGGTTGTATACATGATCCGACTCCTCTGCATTTAAATGTTTGGTTTCCAATGTTTCCCAGATGTGGCGTATCCTGTCCTTAGAGTTTACAGGTCTTAAATTATGAGCTGGTACAGGGTCCTCATCCGACGTATCCCAAACATCGTACGGTTCGAGGTACTGGGGTTCCAGGTCCACTTCAGTCTCTTTGTCACCAGTGTTTGTAGCCAAGACATAGCATGTACCATCGCGGTTGCTTACAGCAGCTTCACCTACAAAAACATTGCGGGGTGTTTTAAGCCTTGGAAGGTATCCCTCCTTGACCTCAGGGTTGGCCACCTTCAAAGCGATTTGCTGCGTGGTCCTTCCTGGGATGCGATGTTTCGTTACTGGTGGTATCTTGCACATTTCTTTGAAATTTGAAAATCGAATGGGTTCAATTGGTCGAGTTATAGTTACCAGAGTCCCATAATGGTAGGAAACTTGTGCCTTCTCTTGACGAAGGAACGGACTTCCGATGAGACCATCTGCGTCTATGGGTAAATCTTTAACTACAAAAAAGATACTCGGTATTCCGTTAATATGTAGGATAGTGGTACCCAAGGTGTAAACTGGAAATCGAGTTACACCTGTTATTTCGATTTCTTCTCTAGACCTTACTAATGCCTTTTCCCCAAGTACCCGTCGTACAATCAGATTAACAGTGGCTCCTCCATCGATAAGAAGCTCTCCTAATCCCTTTTCCAATTCAGGAATTTTGACTCGGATCCTTGCTGCTGGTAGCTCCTTGATGAGCTCCCTTTCTTCTCGTCGCTGAATTGAATTTTCTTGGGGCGATCCTTTTTTAAGATGCTCACCACTTCGCCCTCGTGATGAGCGTCCTTGGAGTTTAAAGACTTCGTTGGAAATCTTCGCGGGGAGTCCGACCTTCTGTGGCTCGGCGAATCCTTCCGGCAGGCCTTACGGTCATGACCCTTTATTCCGCAGTTCCAGCAATACAGCCTTTTTTTGAAATCAGACTTCTGTTGTCTGTACTCCCTTTCACTTCCTGCCGCAGATGCATCTGACGAGTATCCCGGTGATGCACTCCGTCGTATCGTCATCGCGTATTTTGAGCTACCTTCGTACTCAGTTTCGGAACTCGAGGGGCTCCTTTCTCTACGTTTCCACCGATAGGTTGGTGAAGGTGATTGCGGATAGCGACCTCTTGAGCCACGCTCTTCCTCCCGTAATCTTCGACGATCCCGCAAACCGGATCGGTCCTCCATGATGATTCGTCGATTGCGAAGTCGTCGATCGATTTGTAGTACTGCGTCGAACGCATCCTCCAACGTTCTGACTTTTTCCTCCTTCGATGCAAGCCTCCAACCAATGCGTTCTGGTAGGCCTTCAATGAAGTTCTCCAAGACGTCCTTTTCCATTTCACGGATGATCTCGGCGGAATTAGTACTATAACGATCGGATACTGCCGTGCGCGCGCTGCTAACCAACAGGCTTGTTCGATCAATGTATTGTCTAAGAGACTCATTGTCTCGTATGCGAAGTCGCGAAATTTCCCCTTGAAAGTAAGCTAAGTTTCGGCCCGGGGCGTAACGCTTTTTCAAATGTTTAAGGAATTCGGCAACGCTATTAAACTTTTTACCCTGTACGCTTATTCGAGCGGGGCCAGTAAGTTTAGTTAAAACAATTGTTAAATATTCTTTCTCCGAATTTTCGGGTATCAATGTTAAGCCGTTTTCTACACCTTGCACGAAAGCGGAAAGGGGAGGAGTTTCCCCGTCGAAAATAGGAATAGACAAGGTTGCGCTCTGAATACAATTACGCTGCGTTAATACGGCCATCGAATTAGCCATGCTAAGCGTAAGATTCGCGAACTCTTCGGCTGACATCCTACTTTGCGTCATGATTACAAAGTTTTGTTATACCCCTTCGGGTTTGTCAGAGAAAGCAATTTATAAAAATCAATATAATTGGTGCCTACGCTAAGTAGCACAAAATTAATTACCAGAAATCGATGCGTGTAAACTACCAAGGTCCACGGTAAAAGAACTCTACTGAGCAAACCGGGCAATCTATAATTGGTCGTGTCTGAAACACTGCCTTGTTACACGTAGCACACAACGTTTCTGAAGGATTTCTTTGATACCAGTGGCGAATCTTGCCCGACTGAAATTCTTCTGGTGCTGATAATGCACAATCTGCACAAAGAATTTTCTTATTAGGCAGAGTTGACACCCATCCACGAATGCAGATGTTCTCTAAGTACGCGGGACGGATGTGAACACGCGAAGCGCACCGTCGTTGTTCCGGCAATTGAGACATGAGTCTAACAAAAATAGGAAAAACCTCAAAAGAACAGTGTTATCCCACCGCTGTCACCAGTTTGTTACGAGCCAGGGCTTGGCGAGTTTGGCCGGGAAAAAGGTTCAAGGGTTATGGTTACACCTGATAACCGGGTAGTGGGTTAACAGGTCAAACTTGAATGACTGACCTGGGAAGAGGTCCGTGTTCTCCCAGGACTGGCCGACGGTTGTGAAGCGTCGGATAGCCGAGAGTCACGGCAAAGGGAAAGAGTGCGCTTCTCTGGACAGCTGACGTCGTCAGGTAGCCGATAGGCGCGGATGGAAGGATTCCGGATCTCCGGACTATTTGGCGGGTGTGAAGCGCCACGTAGCCGGCTCACCAGAATCAAGGAAGGTGTGTGTTTCCGGACAGCCGACGTACACGCCGGGTAGCCGTATAAACACGGATGGTCAGGTTGGGTTCAGGTAAAGGAACTCGTAACGTGCGTACACCACGAGCGGCTATGATGTACTTTGTGGGTCCCGTTCAAATCGAGGATTTCCTATGTATTGGAAGAAGGTGCAATGGAACAACAACTTACGAGAAAACTATGACTGGTATATTCAAGATGATATGGAAGTTACAAAGATTGAGTGTGTACAATGAATCCACGGGTTTTACGTATAATAATTACACGGGGGCTCACCGAAGATTGAGATATGAAAGCCAAGCAGTAACTACGTACTGAAAGGAGATATTTGCTCGAAGGGGATTAACCCGATCTTGCAATGTCTGTGTCAACGAACGAAACTAACGCAACGAACGCGTGACCAGGACTAGCCCGATTTGGTTGAATTTCGTGGTCCTTATATACTCGAAAATTAGGCTCGTAATTGTGGAAGGGGTAACTGCAGTTGCTCCAGTTTCGTGGGAACGCTGCGAGGGTGGTCTTCTGTTTTCCCGGATTCTGTTTATTCCTTGTAGGGCTGGCGCCTCCCAGGAATTTGGTCTGTCTCTCCCAGGGTCTGAGTTTCCTTTAGGAGGGGTTTCAAGTGTGCAGGTGCAGGCTTGATCGCGTACGCGTCTTATGATTATAAACATTTGTAAAGAATTCCAACCGTCGTCCTGGGTGACACGTTCCCGAACGAATCAAAATTATGAAATAATTTCGCCGTGCGTAACATTTTCGACAATATTGGATTCGGGTTTCGCGTTGAGATACGCGAGTACTCAGGTAGCCACAACCTAAAGCAATAGGAAATCGTAGTACAATAGGGAAGAGTGTGATTCCTTATGCAAAATTAAGTCGAAAGTAAAGAATAAAATCTTTTCGTTTTCAAGAAAATTGAATTTGAAATTCAATAACACAGTTGACTAAGAACTATCTTAAATAACTCGTAAAGAAATTTTTCTAAGATTGTAGTTTCATACATACTAAAATAAATGTAATTTAGTCACGCGTTTGAGTATTATCTTGATAATGCAAGATAATCTAGAATGGACGTCGGTGCGTAAAAAAACGTAGGGTATCATTCTGAGCAAAGTTTGCATCAGCCTACTTTATTCATTGATCATTTTATCTAATCATAATTAGATAATGTAGTAATATTACTTATATGTAGAACGGCAGGTGTAGGAGGATTGCACAATGAATGGAAAAATGACATCAAATTATAGAACACAGTGAGCTTGGTTCAAAAAATTCTGCTTTATTGTTGGAAATGAAATAAAATAAATAAATTTGAAACATAAACTACCCTAATAGCCATTAGGTTGCTACTAACGTGACTAATGGCAGCACCACCGGCCAAAATGGGGCCGAGTTTGGCCGCCGGTATGCAGCGCCACATTAAAACCAAAGCCCAACCAACTTTAACTGTTTGGATCAGGGCTATCGAACTGGCAGCTTTTTCTCAAAGCCGTAGGAGAACATCTTCTTTCATACCCACTTCACTTAAACGAATTTCTCTTTGCACGAACCCCAAAATAGCGAGCCACCAGGTTAGGTTTAATGTGGCGCTGCATGTCGACGGCCAAACTTGGCCCAACTTCGGCCGGTACAATGTGTTGGTCTGCCTGACTTGGCTATCAGGGTACATTGTTCAGCGATGCTCTCTTTTAAATATTCATAATTATGATTACGGTTACAAGTTATAATTTATAACGATACGCACAATCTCCGATAAAGGGGAAGGGAGCAAATTGGAAGACACTGTTCTATATTAAGGAGACCAAGGACCAAGAAATTAATCAATAGTCATTGCGGAAGTCGCAATTTCCAACTACATTGCAGAAAAAAAAATGTATTACATCCAAACATATTTTTGTGAACAAATATGAAAAATGCGTTTCCCCTCACATAGGGTAAGTCCAATAGAGATGGACTAGCGGAAGGCATGGTCCATATATTATAATTCCCAAATTATCCACTGAAAGTGCGCGATGCATCAATATTTTATTGCTTCAATGGACACAATGAAAGGGTCTCTTGACGTTTCGCGATGATTTTCTTAAATTTTGTTAAAAATTGATATTTTAACATCTGACAAACACAAAAATTAGTTATAAATTAGTTTTGCAATATCCACTAGGTGATCCTTGTAGACTTTCTCGTCCTGATTCCGAATCCGGAAGCAGAATTGCTTTATCACCCTCAGATTTAAAAAAACATGGGTTTTTGTAAAAACATGCGATTTTGGGAAAAAAGGAGGAATTACGTGAAAACTAAAAACAATAGAAAGCTCATCTTTGTCTTAAAAGATAGGGGAGAGTTTCCGGAATACAATGATATATAATTTTGTAATATTTTGTGGTTCTGAACACTTGTCAATGGCGATCAAAGTTCAAAAAAGAGACGATGCGCGTACTTTCCACTCACTATTTTTGTATTTGTAGGAAAAGTTAGGTCTCTGACCTGAAATCGCTTCACGGTATCAGATTCTGTATGCATTTTTGAAGAAGAAACTGTTGGAAAGGTTTTTAATTCGAACAGGTCGAGAAAATGTGCATCGGCAGCGCGTTGACGATACTTTGCCGCCATGCAGCCATCGCTCACGTATGTCGGGCCAGCAGAGACGTAGCCACGCATCAACGACATCAAGTGGATCCCATTACATAGCACGTGCTTTCTAACAATGTACGTTTCATTTCGTTAATGTATTATTGGACCATAATTCCGAAATTACAACAAAATCTTACGAATCACACCCAGTTTTCAGTATTTCTGCATAAACACGTATGATTTGTTAATACGATGTCAACTGAAGCAAACAACATTGTTTATGAACTTACAAAATTTTCATTGTTATTATTGTATGCAATTCGAGATACTGTCCCAAATATATCAATATTTGAAATTTATCAAATAATATTTGAAGCCAACGCAAAACCCATGTAGGTATCATTTGTATATCTTTCTCTAGTCAAATCCACAAACAGAATGCTTCATTTTTCCGAAATATTCAATTCCCAGGTATTAAAAAAAATGTAATCTGTCTCTAGCAGATTTACCCTAAATTAAATAATTTGACAACATTATATTTTCACATTAATTTGCACTGTTTAATATTATTTTGCTGCCAAACTTGGTTTTTTAATTGTGGAAGAAATCAGTCTGATGGGATTAAGGTGAAAAAGTCCGTAGCAAGTATAAAGAGTGTTATTATCTGTGTCATTATTGAAAAACCACCTACAATTCTGCACGTTGCTCTTGCTTTGTCGTAGAACTGCAAACGTTCTGAGAAGATTTTTCATTGTCACGTGCAAAGTCCTGCTTGACGAGTGAACGGATCGCAAACAGATATTAATACGCCACTTAGCTCTCGTTCCTTCAATTTCCCAAACAATTTTCTGTTTGACATTAATGGAACGTGGTACTGCAATCGATGTTTAAAAACATTTGCGTCGACAGAAACAATGAGAAATGGGACCACAATGATAGCTAACGAAGGAAATTCAGAAAAGGAGGTAAATTAAAAGTTGCAGTATTATTGTGTTTTATATTATGGATGTAAACAATTTAAAAAAAATTTTTTCCAAAAATTGACCCGCACTACCCTTTTTAAAATTCTTCACACTGACAATATAAGCCATAAGAGACACTACAACTTTTAATTTAACTTTTTCTCTGTACCTTATACAAGGTGCTTGGCTACATGCGAACAAAAATGAAAGGAATAATTCCATAGGCGAAAATAAAATGGAAAAATAGAATAAATACTTTTCGTTTGAGGTTTCATTTTCGAGAAAATTGAGCTCGACAATTCAATCGTAAGTGGTTGTAAAACCGGAACAACCGAGAATTTTGGCAAAAACGGAAGGAGAGTGATTGTTCATGTCAAAATAAGTCGAAAATGAAGAATTCAATTTTTCATACGACGCTTCGTTCTCAAGAAAACCGCCACCTGGCACGGGGATCGGAAATGGGGTAACTAAAATTCAATATAGCGTACTATAGCGAGGGTTTCAAATACGAAAGTAATGTCGAAAGTTTCCTCTGCCAAAATTTACCCATTTCTCATATTGTCATCTCATATTTACTGGAATTAAAATAAAATTAATTCATTTAACGCTGATATTTGCTTCAATATTACATAAAAATAAGTTTGAAAACAATACAACAGTTTTATATAGTAAACAGTAAAAACAATACATAGTAACAACAATAATAAATGCATGTGGGATAACACCACTTTTCAATAATCTGTAATGGCTTGAATATCTATAATCCTCCTCTGCAAAATGTCTCCAACAGACTTTTTGCTTTACCAATTCCTCATAGCTCAATGAAAATGAAATTTATGTGCAGGATTTTTACGTTTGCCTAGACAACCGGGAACAACACAAATGGCCTTACACATGGAACCACTCATTGTGAATGCTATAAAACAATTTATTACAACTAAAACATTGAAGAAATTATTAAGATCAGAGATTAAGATTAAGATCATAAGAATATCAAGATAAACAAAGTCACTTCAAACTTTTCATTCAAGAACTATTACATAAAAATAATTTAACTATTTATTCTTCAATGTATAAACACCCTAAACAAGTTTTACATTAACTTCTTATAAATTCATATAAAATTTAAACTCCAAGATACACAAATCCCACGTACTGTCCATAGCTTTTATTCTGTCCGAAGCATGGTCTGAAGCTACTTAAAAATATGCTACCACGTGGTACACGCAATATTGAATTTTAGTTACCCTATGTCCGGTCCCCTTGTCAGGTAGTATGGAAAAATTTTATTCTTCCCTTTCGACTTGTTTTAAAATATTTGCCATCAGCAGCGGGACACTCTGTATATGTAGTTTCTTAAATGCTAGCCATAATATAAAAAGTAGTAAGGTTTTGTTGCAGAGAGGGTTTTCATCTCCAAGATCGTTCTTCAACAGGAAACAAAGATTTTTCCGTTATTAGCATCACATGAACTACATTTGTACAGAGTTTCAGATTTTCGAGTTT
Organism: Holcopasites calliopsidis; assembly: GCA_023838395.1. Classification (NCBI taxonomy): domain Eukaryota; kingdom Metazoa; phylum Arthropoda; class Insecta; order Hymenoptera; family Apidae; genus Holcopasites; species Holcopasites calliopsidis. Next base: position 919,845 of record JALHAQ010000024.1, read on the forward strand.
CCGGACTTCTCTTGTGAGAAACAATCGGTTACACGCGTATCAGTGAAAGTTTTAAAATGAATTTTTTCGAACGACAAAAACAGATGTTACTTTTGTTCCGTTTCCTTATTTATTCGCATGGAAAAAATTTCTCTTCTGGATTGCAACACGGACTGTGCGCCACCCTGTACATCGAAAACATGTCAAGTCGCATCGTTTTCTCTCAAGCTAAAGAGATCACCTGTCTATAAATGTTCACAGGCAGGACTGGTTTAAACGGATACCTCTATTCGAGGTCGATCGTGATATGATTGTATTGTAGAACCGCATGTGGTACTTGTGAAAATAACTTGCGACTTATCTAACATCTCTTCTGAAGTACTTTATTGATCTTAAGGTGATATCTATTTCTGAATGAAGAGATTGAATGAGAATGAATGAGATTTCTGCTATTGATATCATTCGTCATGGCACGTTATCGTTATCGTATTTCTTTGCGAACTAAATACATAGGTCAGAAGTCGACAACCTTTTCAGTATTAGCGATTTAAGCCTAAAGAGCGCCTCGGATAACGGCAGGGTCGCGTTTACCGTTAGATACTTTATTATGGCCTGCTGAAAAGAGGGACCTGCATAGAGATGCTATTACTGCATGCGATAAATAAATCCGCTGGCTTTAATTTGTAAATTTAATTAAAAGATATATAGCGATAATAATACTTTCATTGCAACGTCATTGTCATATTTGGATAATATCTTTTGTCAATAGGTTGTCCCACTCATACTTGTTTATACAAGAAGGGTCCCGATTTTCATTTGTATGCCCAGGGCCCAAAAAGTTCTAGACGCGACCCTGGATAGCGGCCTCATACCTGAGGGCACTTCTGAACAACCAAAGAATTTAGAGTAACTTACAGTAATAATATTATATATATTTATAAAAAATAAATTGAACAGGTGTTTTAAAAATATATTTTTTCAAATACTGGCACAGTATGCCGGGAACCTTAAAAATGCTTTGCGGGCACCTTAATGTCTGGAAACCCCCTTATTGCCGAACCCTGACGTAGATTAACATCAATGTACATAGGGACAATTTCTTTGCACGTATTTGTATACAATTAACATGGTAATGCAGAAAGACTTTATTCGTTACTTCGCCTATTGTTACTTTTAACCGCATTTTTCCTAATTTCTAAATTTCTACAATTACATACACCTGAAGATCTAAGTTGGTTTACTGATTATTCTTTCTAAAATGTTTATAGTTTGTATAGTATAGTAGAGTATTGTATAGTATAGTATAGTTTGATGCTAAAAAATGTGGAAAAAAAGTGATAGAATTATTGAAGAAAATTCCACTGAAGAATACAAAGTTGGCCTTCAAATATACTTGACCCGACTTCTTATTAAAATGCCAATTGCGTGAGCTTTATGCGACGCATAATTTAAACAATTTTCAGGTTGCCATTCCAGACGTTGTTGAAGCTGCAAAGGACGCAGATATCCTTATTTTTGTCTTACCTCACCAATTCATACGCACTCTGTGTGCAACGCTGCTCGACAAAATTAAACCAACTGCGATCGGTTTGTCCTTGATTAAGGTATTAACGAAAAAAAGAACTTTTTATAAATATTATACAAGTTGACTCAATTTTATTATTTACTTACATCAGTGGTATTGTTCAATTTCATTTAATATTTGCCACTGTTATTAAGGGTTTCGATCGAGGAGATGGAACGAACATTGAACTGATTTCCAAAATTATTGAGAAGAATTTAAGAATTCAATGCTATGTTTTAATGGGCGCGAACTTGGCCAACGAAGTCGCTGAGGAGAAATTTTGCGAAACCACTATTGGTAACGAACTTACTGAACTTACATTTCGCATTGCGTTTCATTAACTATAAAGTTAAACAACACGTTACTTACCATATACATAACTGCTTACTGATACTATCTGTATGATCAAAGGGTGCAGGGATAGACGGCTGGCTCCACTATTGAGGGATCTTATCCAAACACCCAATTTCAGGGTCGTAGTTGTCGAAGACTGCGAAGCAGTTGAAGTGTGCGGCGCCCTAAAGGTAGGATCAATTTATTTCTTATCGCACTAATAATCTTCCTCCATGTGTCCTGTGTTTAATTACCGTAATTTATGTTTCAGAATATTGTTGCATGTGCTGCTGGTTTCGTAGACGGAATAGGGTTGGGTGACAATACGAAAGCAGCTGTTATTAGATTGGGACTGATGGAAATGGTCAAGTTCGTGGATACATTTTACAGTGGTTCGAAGCTTTCCACGTTTTTCGAAAGTTGTGGAGTTGCGGATCTCATAACTACTTGCTACGGCGGAAGAAATCGTAGAGTTTGTGAACAATACGTTAAAACTGGCAAGGTATATACAATATAGTTGTATGTGTATACATTGCCGCGTAAAATTGATGGAGCAGCTTAAGATATTGAAGGACGTCGCATTTAATATGTTTATATTCTTCACACAAATGTGAGACTGTTTCGTATAGTGTGTCCGGTTTAAGTGAGAATAGCTAAATATCTTGAAAAATGTAACGTGTAATAAAAGATATAGGGTTCCATCTAAAGAATTGAACGTGGTATGTGCACGTCTCTTAGGGGTCATCTTAAGGTCAAAGAAATACCAGCCTGATATATGCAAGGCGTCGAGGGGTCATACCAAGGTCAAACAAATACCTGCCTGATACATGCCCTCTGATATGCTACAACTTTCATTTTTTCTGCCTTTTGTATTTTGCCAGATATTCACCTGTCCTTACTTAAGCCGGATACACCGTGTGAAACAGTCTCACATGTGCCAAAAGTAAGGGGTATCAGGTACTCCAAATTTTGAACGGCAGAATAAAAGCATGTTAAATCTTACTTTTCAAACTGGACTAAATACTTATCACGTTTTTTTATAGACAATCAGACAACTCGAGGAAGAACTTTTGGGCGGACAAAAATTGCAAGGGCCAGCCACAGCCGATGAAGTTCACGGGATGCTAAAAAGTCGCAATCTAATTGAAAAATTCCCCTTGTTTACAGCAGTGCATCGTATCTGCACTGATCAAATAAGACCAGCGGACTTGCTTGATCAAATTCGCAATCATCCGGAGCATGTGTTAGTACAACATTATTTCTAATCGTGCATTTCTTGAATTTCATGAATCGAATATCCCATTAGGTTCGCTCCGAAAACATTGTACATGTACTGAGCACCCTTCTCACATTCTTTTTTGTCGGAACACTACCAAAATCGTTGTAACAGCTGAGAAAGCCCACGTATGTCGGGACGAGCTATCACATACAATCGATTCACTAATGCAATCCCAGTGGTGCATAAAAATAACATTCCAAACAGAGGACGTAAGTTCTTCCCTTGAGCTCAAATTATAAATAGTTTTTAATTCGTAAAAAATGTTTATATTGACCGATTATTTTTATGTTTTTGTAGGATGAAGATAGAAGGTGCTGAAGAGGCATAAATATTATACAATAAGTTACTTGACGTAAATATCGCTTTCCAATTATCAAAAGAAATGATTGATTAGTAGCAAAAGAATGCGATGTTTTAGAAATTTTACACTATACGATTACAATGTACTGTTTTTCCGAATAATAAATATACAACTGTATAATTAGATACTTAATAAATCATAAAACTAGATAATTTATAAGTTATAATATGTTTCCTAATAGCCACTAGGTTGTTATCAACGCCGGCCAAAATCGATCGAAGTTTACCGTCGACATGCAGCACCACATTATAACCTAAATCGCTATCAACTTTTCGTAGTGTTTTGTTTGTTCCCAACATTCGGCTATCTTTAACCGTTTAAATCATGGGTATCGAACTAGCGACATTTTCTCGGAGCCGTAGGAGGACATAGAACGGCTTCCTTCACAGCCACATTACTCAGATGAATTTCTCTGCAGGAACTCCAAAATCGCGAACCGCTACAATACAACGTTCGATACAATGCACGCTGCGAACAGTTGATCGCCGTTTAGGTTATAATGTGGCGCTGCATGTCAACGGCTAAACTTGGCTCGATTTTGCCCGGTACATCCTGTTGACCTGCTTAATCTAGCTATCAGGGTACCTAAAAAATAGTATTTATATGAAGAATAAATATTGATTAAAATAAAAGAGAGAAAAAAACAAATATTATTCAGTTTTGTAATCTATATTATATTATATTAATTTCTTCGTCTTCTACACGGTGGACATCAAGATGATCCACCTGGAGTACCACATTCTCCATAACCCTAGTACAAGTAGTGAGTACATTGTCGTTTTCACAATAATGTGAAAATTTTGATTATACTTTAACAAAATGTCTTTTATATTATAACAAAAAGGTTTAGCATATTATAACAAAATATCTTTTGCAACTGCCGGTTGTTTTTGTTTCTTATTTGTTGAGACATTACGGTGTTCCATCTTAGGCATACTAAATCTTACTAAAGTTGTTAACTTAACACAACAATATTGCGTATATAATATTACAACAACATTAAAACAAACATTATTATGTATATAATATTTTGTTTTTCGTAAATACAATATTTAAAAGGCAAGTGCTTATTTTCTATTCTTATTTACAATTTGTTACATCTCTTTCCCCTATTTATGCAATAATTGTACAATTTTTGTCGACTAAATATATTTTCAGTTAAAAGCTCTTAATATTTGTTATTCATTTACATTCAGTAAAATAATGTTCTATAAGTTACAATCCTTCAAACACAGTAACACCTTCGCATTAAGCGACAGACTTCCAAACCTGTAGTTCAAATGTAAACATCATTGCGTTTTGTTTATAACAAAATATCTTTCACTGTTGCCGGTTGATTTCGTTATTTATTTGCTGACATATTGCGGTGCTCCATATAAGGCACAGTTACCTTACATATTAATCTTTTGCATGGTAACGATTAATGTAAATTAAAATTTCTTCTGCATGGATTACACTCTCTTGTCCGATTCATAGGGAATTTTCCTGGACGTACACAATGAATGAATGCTTTATGGCAAGTTACAAAAAGAAAGAAATTCGAACGCCTTATAGGTCAACAGGTGATAGCGAAATCAGAAGAAGCTAAAGAAGTAGCGAGAATAATTGCTGATTCCTAATTAATTATCGACACCATTTTATTGTCTCGATGAAACATTTCACAATTGTTCTCAACATTCTGTTAAATGCTGATTGAACACTTGGACGAATTTCTTGTTGCGTACGACGGTATTATCACTTTATCTATTTTTCCATCTGAAAATGCGTTATCGAAGGTAAAGGTCAAAAACCTTAACAGCTGATGCAACTGTGATTAAACCTGCACACTCCCCAAACGAATTCTATTGGATTGGCAAATAAGTTCGTTTGGTTTTTGCTTCGGCGCAGCTTCATTCCGATTTTCATTTGTTTTTCATAGCGCTATTGCGTTTACAGACCAGTTTATATAAAGTACGCATTTAAAAGGTTATGTTTTACACAAAGTGTTCGTGAATTGCTGAGTGACTATCAACAGTATTGTGCGTGTTCTGTAGCTGTAAAAATGGACGCAAGTAATGTGCACTATCGCCATATCTTACTCTATTACTTCAAACAGGCAAAGTGGCTGCGGAAGCTCACACAAAAATATGTCGTGTGCATGAGAAAGATGCCTTAACAGAACGCGTATACCAGAAATGGTTGGCGAAATTCCGTTCTCGAAATTTTGAAACAAACGATGCGCCTCGACCCGGTCGACCGACCAAGAATAATTCGAGCGATATGAAGGCCATTATCGATAGAAATCCATCCCAACCAGTGCGAGAGATTGCTACGACACTCAAATATCCCATACGAGTGTAGAAAATTGTTTGCGTTAGCTGGAGTACGTTTCGCGACTCAATGTTTGGGTGCCGCATGCATTAACTGAAACCAATTTGGCCACCCGCATATCCGTTTGTGATTCGCTGCGGAAATGCCAACAAAAGTGACGTGTTTTTAAAAAGGACAGTGACGGGCGATAAAAATGGGTCGTTTACAACATCGTAGTTCATCGACATCAGTAAAAGATCATGGAAGCACAGCAGCGAATTAGTACCATCAGGTACAACCATTGATTCAATCGTATACTGCTCGAAATTAACTAAGTTGGACAACGCAATCCACACAAAACGTCCAAAACTGGCAAATCGCAAGGGTGTTATCTTCCACCATTATAATGCCAGACCCCATACATCATTGACCGCCCAACAAAAATTGCTTAGTCTTGGCTGGGATGTGCTGCCCCATCTTCCGTATTCGCCGGACCTACCTATGGATTATTTACTTATTCCGATCGTTGCAGAATTCTTTAAACGAGAAAACCTTCAAAGATTAGGAGTCATCAAGAGTCATCTGGACCCGTTTTTGGCCGACAAGCCTTAGTCATTTTACGAACGTGGAATAATGAAGTTGGTAGAAAGATGGTAAGAAGTCATCGGTAAAAATTGTAAATACATAATTGAATAAAATCTAACCTGTGTGTCAAAGAAATTGTGTTTCATTCTGCCTTAAAAACCCGAACGAACTTATTTGCCAAACCAATATTTTTTAAAAGATAAGTTAAACTCCATGTTTAATATGTTCTAACCAACACCGCACCTACACTTTCCCAGAGAACTTTTATTTGAATAGATAAACCGAACTCCAGGCGCTTCTCGTCTGTGGAAGATAACTAAGTTCCCGAAAATTGTGTTGGCACCATTCGCAGCGTTCCTACGTGTAGGGTCAAATGCCTTGAACCCCATCTCTAATTTGGGTGTTCATTTTTCTAGTACATAACTAGTAGAACTAGTTTCCACAAGGCCACCATGCATCTCCCAGTGCGTGAAAACCGGGTTGGCTAAACCAGGAATCGCTTGTATAAGAGTCCTACTTTTGCAGCCACTGTGGTCAAACCCTAGCAAGATCGGGTCAAACCATTTCGAGCACTCCTAACCTCTTATTTATTTGTTACGATACAGCACTTAATCCGCTCATAAGATATAATTCAGTTTCTTGTTCAAACTTGATTGTGATACCTTCAGTAGAAGATATATTGCTTGTATTATAGTAAATATTCATTTCTCTGTTACAAACCCACAAATTAGAACATCATAGCTGACGGTGGTGTGCATAAAATTCGGATCCCTATCTGATCTACAAAGCTCATTCATACCTGCATGCTGGGCACCCTGGTCATCTGCATGTTAGCCTATTTCGAATAGGCATACCTTCCTTAAGACTCTGATAATTGGGTTATTTGGCGTGAGCTGCCACTGTCTCTCGAAAGTGCTCGCCCCGGCATTAGGTCCTATATAAACATCCGATGAATATCCCTCACTATAGCGACGTCTGAGGCAAGGGCCTGCTAGGTAGCCTTACTGACAAGTCCTGTAGTAGGCCCAGGACGAAACGCTCTCCTAATCCCTACGCCATAATTTTCGGCTCAGACCTTCCACCTCTCCTTAACCTTACCTTAACCTTACAGTTCCATACGATTCGCTAGAGTCACTAGTGTGAGGAACCAGAATTTTTCCATATTGCATCTTCCACAGGAATCAATCTACGGCCAGCTTAGTTGATTCCCCAACCAAATATCCCCACTAAGAACCGCAGGTTCTTGCTGTGTTTTCGAAACGACACCCTATTGTTTATTCATCACGTGCAGTTGTTTCCCTAACCGTTTTCCCAGCTACACTCGCCACGCTCTGGCCCGTAATATGATGGATGGAAATAAATTATCATGTGGCATTTGTTAGTACCCTAATAACCAGTTAGATACTGATCGGCGCCGCTGCGCCCTTCGATTCATGCCTGCGAATTTTCCCTTTACAGTATTGTTGCAGCAATTAATAAAAATTCGCAATTCACGCATATTTAAATGTTTGCCAAATATTAATTAAGCATTCTAGCATTATAAGTTACTGAAGTATTTAAGACTATTGGGAGTTAGATAGTGATCGGAAGCAACATGGTTGACTCATGCTCATATATTTAAGCCAAGTATCGTCGTATTAGGAAGGGATACGAAAGAATTTATATTTGATTACATACATATTTATATTTGATTATAATACACACATTTAGGCAATTACATTATAGTACTTTACACTAAGATTCGAATTTAGTTCGAATTTAGTTTATGTTTACAATTACCCATATTATTTTTTGGTATCCTTTGAAACTGAAGTACTTGAGCCTGTACAGCTGACTTGATTGCTGCCGTCCTTTACTGTCATCTTACACTCCTCGTTATCGTCCTTGTAAGGAACATTATTCACTAACTGTGTGTCAGGTGTAATTCGCAGAACTGAAAGTAAGTTAAAATATCAAGAACTAAATAATAGACACACGAGGTCTGACAACAATGTTTTCGAACTGGTACTGGAACGCGAGTTTTAATATTCCCAAATTAAATTTGAAGAGCTTTTATAAAATGCATCCATTTATGCTATTTATAATATTTTGGACGAAAATAAAGTGTTTTTCATAGAGAAAATACATAATACATGTTCCTTTCAACCACAATTCCTTTCAATGTCGTCTGGTTACATTCAATTTTCTTTACACCATCGTTCTTATTTACGTTTTAAGGATAATATTAGTAAAAGTTCCGAGTTTAACACTCCTATCGAATCTTAAAAGCTAATAGGACTTTGATGAGACTTAGCACACAGCAGTACTTGTATTTCCAACCACAGATATTACATTTGAACGCCGCGGCGTGCGTGAAGGGAACAGCGTCTTCCTGCGTCATGTGCGTATGTTAGTAAGTAAGTTTAAGACCGCTTCTTAGAAGGGAGTGAACCGCATGTAATATGTAGTAGAATTATATACCCTAATAGCCATTCAGTTGCTATCAGCGAGACTAATGGAAGCAACACCGGTCAAAGTCGAGCCGAGTTTCGCCGTCGACATGCAGCGTCACATTAAAACCTAAATGGCGATCAACTGATCGCAGCGTTTCGTTGGTTGTCAAAAACGCAGCCAACTATAACTGTTAGAATCAGAGCTATCGAAGTGATGATTTTTTCTCATAGCCATAAGAGAACGCTTTCTTCAGTACCTACTTCATTTGAACGAATTTCTCTTTGAGCGGACCCCGAAATAGCGAACCGCCAGTTCGATACAACGTACGCTGCGAAGAGTTGATCGTCATCTAGGTTTTAATGCGGCGCTGCATGTCGACGGTCAAACTTGACTCAACTTTGGACGGTACAACGTGTTGACCTAGCTGACGTGGCTATCATGTAATGGATACAGACAAAATTTATACTCCCAATTTCGGTACGTAAAAGGTTTTTATTCCAAAACGTAGACTCGAACTTTCACAGTGGTCGTCGAATGTAAAGATGGGTATCCACTTGAAAGTGAAGCCCTTGCGAGTCGCTCTCTAGAGAGTTCTCGCAAATGGATACCGCTCCGAAAGTAACTGCCGGACAGCGGCAGTCAACTGCCCGAGAGTGGCTCGTCATGTGACCTGCTCTGGTGTGTGTCTATTTCAGAGCAACTCCCAGAGTTTTCACTGTCGGGCAGCCACTAGAAGACTCTCCAAAAAATTAATGTACTGTAGAACTCTCAAAACCGTGTCCACTTGAAAGTTAGGAAAAAGGTGTTCTGAATCACCTCAGCTATGACCCCTTTTCGGCTCTATGGAGAGTTCTGGGACACCCTGTATATGGCGGCTGCCCAGCACATTATTCAATGGCACGTCCAGTACTCGCTATAAAATTTCCTATACGCTAGATCAGTCGTAGCAGTGTAGACAATTAGCCAGCTCGCTCTCGCGATTTTATTCCGTTAGATTTCTTGCTTTCTTTTTATGGGGTGCTTTGAAAGAAAAAGTTTATGGAGAACCTCCAAACAAAGCCGGAAGGTATGCGGCAGACAATTGTATATGGATGCTTAAGTGTTGGCGCTTTAGTTCCGGCGGGCCTCGTGTGCGTTTCGCGTGCGCACATTGCGACTCGGCGCTTCTATCGCCTTCTGCATATAACATGATTTCTCTCGCGATCGTTACCGGAATCGATATGTAAACGGTTATACGTAGTATTGATTTTTGTTCCTTTTATTGTATTACTTGATAGATGTGTACTAAGCAAGATAAAAACTCAATCGTATCGCTTGATTCTAACCTCCAAGATTAACCATCAATGCGAACGTCATAGAAGAAATTAAACAGCCATTTTTTAACCGTTTACGCGAGTGTATTGCTGCTGGTGGACACTATTTCGAGCATGGACCAATTAAGGTAAATGATGTTTTTTAAATGTTTCTTCGGTTCAGATGAAGGAGATATACTTTTAATGGCGCTTACCGAATTCGCCTCAGTATTTCCTAAAAGATGGATGTAAAAAAATTGTAGGTTTGCCTACAAAAAACTGAAGGTGACCTTGATAACTCTGGCGCCACGACACATACGTGTGCGTCACTCGGTGTATGTTGGTATTATTCAGTGACGAGTACATAAGACAAAAATTAATCTAAATGGATTTCTAGAACCTTAGCGCAGTACTTCGTAGTTGGATCCTCTTTGCATGTACATAAAGCTATTTATGCACGGGGAGATAAGCGCGTCTAGAAACGCAAGGATCGTTCCGTCAAAGTTAGTTCAGCTGCGACTTTTGAAGGCTGAAGACCCATCTTCTATGTGGTCATAATATAATTTTAAAATAAATTTTAGAATTGATATACTTAAATAAAAAAGGAAGTGTTATTTCCATGACCTATTTCCAACAGTGCACGATAGAGATTCACAGTAACGCATACGTATGCGTCAACCGCCGCGAATGCGCTAAACAGCATATGTACTGATCGCGGGTGGTATCTTGGCATCTGACTCTCATGGGGGCAGCGAGCGTAAGCCATTTGTTTTGCACGTTTCCATTTCTGACCCAACATACTACTCAGATGCCAAGTTACCAGTCAGGAATAGTATCACAGTATATGAATAACCAGTAACGACACTCCTTCAAAATTGTGTCCACGAAATGCTACAGCGCATGGCCCATATTACAACTGACAGGATGGCATCAGTGTCCCTCCATAGCATTTACAGTGGCGAGCATATAAATAGGAAAATAGGTATATCAATATGTAACACGACGTAGTTTCGTGTTCATAACTGTATTTCCTTATCATACATTGAGCTTTTGTTACTCGCAGTGTAAGCTACAATGTTGTACCAAAACATTGCGTGATCCTTTGTTTACAAGCAGTCAGTAGAGCTCAAGTCTCATTAGCGGTAACATTCTTATTAACGAGCATCTAAATAGAGGAAACTGAATTTTTCATTTCCAGATCATATTTTGGTAAGTTTATGTAATTATAAAGTGCAGATAGGCATAGTAGTTGAAAAATGTTGTTAATAATGTACATACACATAGAAATGGGTCATGGAAAACATATTGCAGTGACAGAGCGTCTAGAAATTCTCCGTCTTCGAAATGAGAAATTAACACTTCGTGCCATTTCTGGGCGTCTTAATATTTCGATTAATGCTTCCCAGCAGGCACTGAAGCATATCAAAGTGAATAAGAGTGTCAGTAACAAAATACATAGTGAAAGACCACGAAAAACAACGGCACGATTCGACAGAACAATACATCATCTTTGAGAAGCGGACCGATTTCGAACTGCAGTTGACATTCGTCGCGAAATTTCAACATCAATGGGTACACAAATTAGTATCCATACTATTCGACGACGTTCAGTTAGACTTGAACTAAGAGGTCGTGCCGCACGTAAAAAACCTTTTATAAACAAACGGAATCAAAAGGCGATACTAACGTTTGCTAAAGAGCATTCTCTCTAGACAAGGCAACAATGGACCAAAGTCATCTTCACTGATGAATCAAAATTCAGTTTCTTCGGATCAGATGCAAGATGTTACGTAAGACGGTAAGTAGGTGAAGTATTTGATACAAAATGCTTATAGTAGACCGTTAAAGGAAGAGGAGCTTTTGTAATGGTTCGGGCTGGTTAGACTATAAACGGCCCTGGTCCAATTTGCCGTATTAATGGTATTATGGGCCAGCATCTCTATGTTGACATCTTGGACAGACATTTGATTCCTTTTACTCAAGAAAATATGCCAGAACATTGGATATTTCAGGCTGATAACGATCCCAAACATACGCTCCGAAAGGCAAAGCGATTTTTGGAAGAACATAATGTTAATGTTATATGTTAGCCATCTCAATCGCCCGATTTAAATCCAATCGAGTATCTTGGGAATGACGTGGATAAAGAAATTAAAATGAAAAAACCTTCAAATGTAAACAGTTTATACAAAATAGTTGAAGATGCTTGGAATAACATTTCAATCGATCGTTGCATTCAACCGTATTGATTCTGTACCTCATCGCTGTACTGAAGTCATAAAAAAGGCAGGTGACCAAACGAAGTATTAGTTGCCTATGTTAAATCTGTTGTTTATATCGATTACATTGTAAAATAAAATACATTTAGTACACAAATGTATATGTCCCCTATTTATATGATCCCCAAATATTTCTTTATTTTAGGTTTTGTACTTTTCTACTAACAATTAAACTAAGTTAATTATCGAAACTTTATGCCATCGTGAGCTTAAGGATTATACTCTACGCATGCGCAAAGAGAAAAAGAGACATAGTAAATGCAACTTCAGAACAATGTAGCATGTATTGACGGATCACTTTCGCTATTTATATTCACTGTATGTCTCCCTCGTGCGCACCCATGCCATGAAGCGTCATTTTGTAGCGTAGCAGCCGATCAAAACATCGCGCATTACTACACCAACAGATGGCCGCCTACCATGTGACCCCTGACACCAACATCAAAGGAATTGACAAGGGGTGTCGCTACTGGTTATTCTTATACTGTGACAGTAGTAAAGGCTGAAGGAAAAGTTTTGAAACAATATATCATAAATGTGCCAAGTGTGTTAATATCAAAGGAACTACTTTGAAAAATAAACTGTAGCAAATTCTTATCTCACAATGAAATGTCCGTCTTTTTATTGTTGCAGTCCAGGAACATTCTTGTCAGACCGTAAATGTAACTAAATTGTCATCTAAAGTATATTACCAAATCTTCCGGGCTTCTTTTCAACTGCTTGTATCACTGTTGTTCGCACTTCGTGTTCCACTTCCTCTGCGAATTTGTTTAGCTGAAACAGTACTCATTTCATAACTCCTTAAAACATATACGGGGGCTATCCAAAAAGTAACTTGCACTCGTTTTAAGAAAAAATTAAATGCTCAGCGTTTCAAGTTAATTTTTTACTTATTTGAAAGTAAACTACATTAAATTAGAGTGGTCCAACTGCTGTTCCCGAGCAAATTTCCCCTCTTGGCAGTGCCCCCACTATAGGGCTCAGACAGCCACGTTTGAGTCGGTCTGTGACGGCTAGAGGGATGTGGGATGTAGCGGAACGACGCTCGAGTCTTATGGTAGTAGTACTTCCGTAAGGACAAATTTTCTCGGGAGCAGCAGTTGGACCACTCTGATCTAACAAGGAGAGTGCAAGCCTTTCGCGTCACCGATTTCCTTGAAACTTTGCATATTGGAAGATTTGGTTCTCCTGTTTATGAATACATACCATTATATGAGCAGATACTCAATAGTTTTTTAGATATTCGTTATTAAAAATTTATCACGTCGATAAGTACAGTATTAATCCGAATAATCACCAAATTCAATAGAGGCGTGTCAGTCCCTTCCGGACACTCGTAGGGTGCACATCGTACAGCTCTACCTGTGCTATTGCCCTCAGGTCAAACCGCTTAGTAGCAGTAGGCCGTTGTCGCACAAGTGCAGTGAATTCCAAGTGACAGTGCTACTAGTGTATCAAGACTTAGCTACAAAGCTACAAAGTGACTAAACTAGCAGAACTCCTCAAATACTGCAATCCCCGCGACACCAGGCCAATATGAAAAAACCCAGCTCCAGCAAGCTGAAAATCCACGTGATTCCACCGGGACCAGCCAAAGAGCTCCTGCAACACCTGAAGGCATCGCCTTCACAGCCGCAACCGAGCACCTCCAAAACCGAAGTCCAGTCAACACCCATGGAAGAAGAAGTTTCCATCCCAAACGTGGCTACCTCCAATACTTTCGAACTCCTCCGGAATGCACCGGAGACACTCCCACCCACACATCCGGGTAGCAAACCCTCACCTATAATTCTAATCGGCAACCCGGCAAATACGCCCCTCTTCCTTCAAGAGCTAAGAAGGATCACGCCTAACTTCCACATAAAGAATACCGGTAGAACGACCCGAATCCTTACCAAAACTACCACGGACCAGCAGAAAATTGCCACGATGCTGCGCACCAAAGGGGCAGAATTCCACACTTTTGGATTGAAACAAGAGCGGAAGAGGAAATATGTAATCCATGGTCTCTCTCCGGGCCTTGCCACCGAAAAAATTAAAAACGACATCATGGAACAAATTAACAAACAAGTGGAAATCCACCAAATGCACAAAACGCGACCAGATGGTACCAAAACCCCGATCCCGGTATACATCATTGTAGCCTCTCCTGATACAACCTTAGGTGAGCTTCGCAACATGCGTGCAATCCTACACCACCGCTGTACCATTGACAAGTACATCCACAGTAATGCAGCATCACAATGCTACCGCTGCCAGCTCTTCGGACACTCAAGCCATCACTGCAACCTGAAAGAACGTTGCGTAAGATGTGGTGCAGCCCACAATGCCAAAGATTGCGACAGAGCCACCACTATGAAGTGCGCTAACTGCGGCCAGCAACACGTCGCAAGCTTCCGTCAATGCCCCGCCAGGCTAAACTACATGGAAAAGAAAAGCCTCCCGAGGGTTCCGGCCTCCACGGTACCCTTAGCACCTACAAGAACCGTCGTCCGTCCTCCAGGAACAGCACTTCGAACGGCCAACGTGTCATACGCTGAAATTGCCCAGGGACCCACCAGGAAACCCCAAGCCATAAAACAGGACCAGGCAGACAACACCCCATGGCTTTGCAGGCGAACTGCACGACCTCTTCAACGAACTTCAAGAGCTCCACATTCTACACCTAATAAACGATATTAAATCGCTCGTCACCGAATTCAGGAAAGCCACCTCAGGTATACAAAAAGTACAAATACTCATCAAATACGCACACATTTTCAAAGAGCATGACACATAAAACCCATTCCTCTCCGAAACTCATGTTATACAACATTCAAGGTATACAATTTCACCTACTTGAATTCCAACACATCCTACATGAACACCAAATAGACATTGCAATAGTAACAGAAGCCCACCTCACCATCCGCAATTCCATCAAACTTCACGGTTATCACATATACAGACAGGACCGCCCCTCCAAAGGTGGTGGAGTAGCCATTCTCATCAAACAAACCATACCTCACCATCCCATCCCATCTCCCAAAATCCTAAACAACGCAATTGAAACAATAGCTATCAAAACACGCATGCACTCACCCCACATCAATGTAATAGGTATATACAATCCCCCCAAAAACAAACTTGATGCACACTCCTTGAAACCCCCCTGAAACATAACGGTCCCGTAATCTTAGGCGAAGATTTCAATGCCAGACACTTCCTATGGAACTGTCATTCCATCAACCATAACGGCAAGCTAATCTTTGACCTGGTCACCAGCTCTAACCTACAAATCACTCATCCCGCGCAACACACCTTCTACCCGTCAGTCCCTGGACACTCCAGCAGCACCACTGACTTCATAATCTCAAACAAAGCAAGGTTAGTCATAAACCCTCGTATCATCATTGCAGGCTCATCCCACCACCTCCCTGTCCTATATGGCATCTCATCCTTACCCTTACCAACTGACCGCACTCGGACATATTCTAACTTCAACAAGGCCAACTGGCCCCTGTACATAGCAACCATTAACGACCGCATCTACAATGCCAAATCATCAATTAATAACCCCGCGGGCATTGATGCCGAAATAGGGACACTCACTGATAGCATCACCGAAGCCGCAACACTAGCAATACCACAGAAAACAACTCACTACCGACCACCCATCCTCCCACCCTCGATTAAACAGCAAATCATCATTAAGAACAAGATCCGCTCTCTTTCTGGCGAACCCACAGATCACCCGCCCTTAAAACACTCTGCAATTCCCATACCCGAAATATTAAATCACAACTCATAAACTGGCGCAACACGTTTTGGAGCAACAATCTCGAAAAACTCAACACCAGAGATAACTCTTTCTGGAAAATTGCTAAACATTTCAACACCCAAAACACGTATAGACACAATCCTCTCCAGCTAAACAATACCATCGCCACGTCTAACCATGAAAAAGCCGAAGCACTGGCCTCACCAGACCCGCTTACCCACACCACCCCCTCCCCCTGTTCCGGATAGTGTTCGCATCTCTCCCTCGGAAATCAAACAAATTATTACCAGCCTCAAGAACAACAAAGCACCAGGCCACGACAACATACATAATATACTAATTAAAAACCTACACCAAAAAGCAATCGTACGTCTTACCTACATAATAAATGCCATCCTCAAATTTAGCCACTTCCCAAACCCCTGGAAGCAAGCCATTATCATCCTCATTCCTAAACCCAATAAAACTCTAATCAGCCCTAGTGCCTACCGCCCAATCAGCCTCCTCCCCGCGCTGTCCAAAGTAGCCGAAAAAATAATTCTCAACAAACTAAACAACCTGAAAAAACAGAATCCCTCCTGATATCCTACAAACGCAGATTTCCAGCCTCAATGCGAATTTGCGGCTCCACAATGGCGTTCCAAAAGACGATCAAATACCTAGGTATACTCATCGACTCGAAGCTCACCTGGGCAAGCCACATAAATTATGCGAACAAAAAGGCCATTGGGATAATGGGCAGGTACTTCAATCTTTTAAAATCTCCATCCCAAGGCTTAAAACTAAAAATTCTACTATACAAAACGATGATTGGACCAATAATAACATACGGTTGTCCCATATGGCACACCTCTGCACCATCTCATACCAGCAAACTCCAAATCACCCAAAACAAATGCCTAAGGATTGCCTCCAATCTCCCCAGACGCACCACAATCACACACCTACACCAAATTCACAACATCCAACCCATAGCTGAATTCATTGAAACAGTTAACACCAGATCCAAAAGTAACGTACTATTACATCCCAACTTTCTTATGAAATCCGTAAACGCACGTAATGAATCCACCTGAGGTGGCCACCCGCATTCGGCTCGGACCCACACAACTGCATATCAGCAATCCCCGCAATAAATCTCATTGTTAGGCTAAGCTCAAGAACTGTAAACCGAAGCGACAACACAAATAAAAATATATATACAGGGTGTAACGCAACAGTATGCAAATATTTTAAGGGGTGATTTTACAGGCCAAAGTAAAGCGAAAATCAAGAGTGGTAATTTTGCGTTTGAGGCTTTGTTAACGAAATATCGATGTTTAAAAAAACGGCATCTGAACGCCTGCCGATAGGCAATCTGACGCGTGAGGCTCGAGTAAAACAGCTGCGTTCAGTGGTAGTCATTCGCTACGACGCCGCAGGAACCATGACCTACCGCACCGTGAAATCTGACACTCAGACGGCACACGCGTTACGATGTATAGCATTCAACCTGCTTATTGAATGCATGAAAATTGTATGCGGTCCCATAATTCAGCTTTTGTATTGGCCTGCGTCGAATACACCAGTTGTTTCAAATGTCCCCAGAAATAAAAATCAAGCAGATTTAAATCTGGGGACCGGGCAGGCCAAGGGACCGGTCCTCCTCGTCCGACCCACTTTCGGCGAAAGTACATGTCTAAATGTTCGTATATTGACAGGGTGGAGTGTGGCGGTGCTCCATCTTGCATGTACCACATGCTTCTTCGCACATCCAGTGCAACATCGTCTAACAGCGGTGGCAACTGCAGCTGTAGGAATTCAAGGTATCCTTGTCCTGTTAAGCATAATGGTAAGTGAACGGGACCGATGACCTTGTTTCCAATGATTCCTGCCCAGATGTTAATTGAAAACTCTCGCTGCGAGTTGGACTCCCACCACGCATGTGGATTTTCCTCTGCCCAGACGTGGCCGTTGTGGAAATTCACCACGCCACGTCTATTGAAGGTTGCTTCGCTGGTGAACAGTATCTTCGAAGCGAAATTTCGATCGGCTGCGATCTTTTGCGCCATCCATGTGCAGAAATTAAAGCGCCTTTCGAAGTCACCCTCTTCTATTACGTGCACCCGCTGATAATGGTACGGGTGCAATTTACTTTCTTTCAATATTCTCCACACGGCTTGATGGCTGACACTTTCCTCGGCTGCAATATTTCGCGTACTCGTTGAAGGGTTTTCTTCAGTTCGGACAGCTATCCGCTCATCGAGGTTCGGGTCTCGTTCATCATGACCTCCAGTTCTTGGCGCCGCGAAACTTCCTCCATCCCGTAACCGCTGGTACGCAGCGGTGAAGGTCCTCCCATCTAGCAGATTTCTCGATGGGTATCTTGCCTGATAAATCTGACGTGCTACGGATGCTTTTCCGTCGGCTTTCCCGTAGCACATCATCATATCGGCATACTCCTCGAAGGTCTACTGTCCCCCGGACATCCTGGTGTCTTGAAGAAGGCACTACACTAACACTACACCAACACTACACTAAAACTAAGTTTACTGTGCTAGGTAAAGAACTAGATGCAATATTAATATAAAGTACAACTAGAATGCTTAAAAAGTTCCGTGCTCAACGCTGTGCAAACAACAACTGAGATCGTCTAGAAACAATGCATGCCGAATCGTCGCGAGTCGTATCTGCAGAAAATGTTTTGCGGCATTTGTTTTTCTTTCCGCCGTAGAAAAGGGTCAAGAGAGGTGGAAGCGGTAAGAAGATCAGTAACACATCGGTGAAAAAAAGTAATCTGATCTTTGACTCCTGCCGCCCCTTTCTACGGCCGAAAAAATAACAAATGCCGCCAAACATTTTCCGTACCTACGACTCGCGACGGTTCGGCAAGCATCGGTTGATCATTATTTCTAGACGATCTCAGTTGCTGTTTGTACTTTGGTTTTTTAATTTAGTCTAATTCTTAGAACTTGATTACTTCAATTTCTAGATACGTAATCTCAATCTTAAAGCTACTTTTTGTTACAATCGGTTTCGTGCGGTGATGTTGATGCCAAGTGTGCAAAGGGTCGTGTACATTTGCGGAATACGACTACATGATGATGTTCTCTGACAATAATAATAGAGTTTTAAGGCTTTCACGGCCCGGGTCGCTATGGTCGTTGCTTGTAGCTTCCGGGTATAAGCCGTGTCCAAAGGAAATATCATTCCGACGTTTCGCCGACATTGCAATTGGCTTCATCAGGGGTCTGAGGACGCACTGATACTGTAGCTTTGTACTGGAGTATCAGTGCGTCCTCAGGCCCCTGATGAAGCCAACTGCAATGTCGGCGAAACGTCGGAATGATATTTCCTTTGGACACGGCTTATACCCGGAAGCCTCAAGCAACGACCAATAATAACAGATTTAAGAAAACTGTGAGACGACATGCGTCAAAGATTGTATAACTGCATTCAAGCGAGTAGTGGACACGAGGAACATTTCCTGGAATAATAAGTTTAGTGCAAATCGTGGACACTCGCGGACGGGACAATCGTGGTGCATGTGTATGTGACTTTGATGAACACAGGTGTGTATTCGCGGGCAATCGCGTGTACGCATAGACACTTGCGGACGGGACAATCGTGGTGCTTGTGTACTTGATCCTCGTGTGCTGCAAATTTCTGTGTTTAAGGGTGTATTGTGAACAATCGCGGACGGGACAATCGCGTGTACACATAGACACTCGCGGACGGGACAATCGCAGTGCATCTGTATTTAGTTTTCCAGAACAAAATTGTGAATTGAAAGCTGCCGTCACCCTCTTTACTTGATAATCCTATTGGGCGGGTTTCGATATGCCCATATGGATTTTTACAAGTAAGCAGGTTGAATGCTGTACAACGTGAGACGTGTGTGCCTCTTGGGTTTCAGATTTCACGGTGCGGTAGGTCATGGTTCCTGCGGCGTCGTAGCGAATGACTACCACTGAACGCAGCTGTTCGCCTCGAGCCTCACGCATCAGATTGCCTACCGGCAGGCGTTTTCACCGCATTTTTTTAAACATCGGTATCTTATTAACAAAGCCCCAAATGCAAAATTTTCATTCTTGATTTTCGCTTTGTTTTGGCCTGTAGAATCTATTGGATATGGGTTAAAAGAAATATTAAATACTATTATATTTCTCTAAAACTTTCTTTTTATTTTATGGCCTAGAAGGGCGTCTTTACTCTTTCAATCACGTACTAGAAGTGAAGGAAAATCCTTCTCGGATACGGCAGAGAGTCTGTTATCTCTTTATGTAAGAAAGGAGACCATGACTTCATTCATTCCACTACCCAAGCCCCTATGTATAAACAGATCAGGCCTATGGGTCTGATGTCATCTGGTCCACTATCTTATTGTAACTAAACTAGAGTTTCTTTCATATAAAAACTTATATAACTAAATTCATTTTTGCATTACTAGCTAGTTCAATATTTATAATAATAATCCAACAGAATCACCCCTTAAAATATTTGCAGAGGGTTGCGTTACACCCTGTATACACTACACTAATACTATAAAATAATGAACGATAACACTAAAAAGAATGAAACTATAAACTGATAATACCACTAGAAAATTAACTTAAAGAAAAAATAACTGATTATATTCGCTGCGTTCCACCTCTGAATGCTCTTCCAAAACTGAAGACAGCATCCACGATGGAAAACTCACGATGCGTTTGTATACATCAAGAGAAAAGGCAAATGTTTACATGAACTCGAGTGCTTTGTCGCTCTGCCGAATGCACGAGTAAAATTCCTCTACGAAGGTTTCATAGTAGCGCTAAGGGCCTGAGCAGAGAGCGTCGTATTAACAACTTTCATTGTATACTTTGTTTCGGACAAATATGGGCAGCAAAAATTTACAGCTATTGTTGGATGACCGACCCCTGAATCACCAGTGTGACATAGAATCCACTGATACTACCCCTGAGTCATCGATAAGATGTAAGACCCGCAGATCTTACCTTAGCTATCAGTGACTAAAGCAATGGTCAACAATACTAAGGGTCAGGATCTGTGTTGGTCAAGATGGCTCAGCGAGGGCTAAGGTCGGTCTCCCCTCCACTAAAAACGACCATATATATATTAGTTTTTCAGTATTTCAGAGTTAGACAGTAGCACTTTGTTCCGACACGTTTGTCATCCGCTGTGAATTCGGTATAGTCCGACGTTGTATCCGGGAGTCGTTTAAAGGAATACACTTTGCTATTTCAATCGGTGTTATTCCTTCACCCCGGAATCCAACACTATATAAAGTATAATGTTTTCTGAATTAATGTACAAAACATCAAGGTGGTGTTTTTCGGGCTTTTTCTAAAAGTCTCCTCAAAGTGAATAAATTTTCAAATTGAAAATTGAGAAAATTAATTGCTATTTTTAAAAAACTGTTTCGCCTATTTTAAAGTTATTATAATGTTTGATAAAACTTATAAAGCTGAACTTTGATTGAAAATAATAAAGATATTACAAGTAGAGAGGATGCAATCAAATTACATTCCCTCATGCATTATCAGCTCTCTTCGCCAATTTTTTTATCTATGTTGAAGTCGCGCGGTATGCTGCTAGCTTATGCGACGAAAGGGAAATATTTGAAAATATAAATCAAGTATGTTTCCCAACAGATATCCATAAGAGTAAAATACACATGCAACGGGATGCCCTTCATCCGTTGTGCAAGATGTTTCAAAACATTGTTTTGTCTGTTGTTATGAGAAGTATCATTGCTGTACATAATAGTAAATGTAATTGTAAGTATTCCATTTTTAAATTTATTTTACCAACATCTGATGAGTATCTGTTTTTCATTATACTTTTTTTGTTTTTATTGTTAGGCGCAATTCACTGGGGGTATAAAATTTTGATTTTTATTCACTTGCCTGTTCAAAACTTTTATTATTATAATCATATAGATGTATGTAATACTAGGTTTAACATTGTCCACCTATGCTTGTGTTGATAAGTATTTCCCGTCTTTTAATTTTGGTATATTTCGTCTTATTTACCTTCTGATTTTTTGTATGTGTTTATATATCCTGTATTGTTGTATCTTTTATAAATTTTTTTATTTTATGAATTTTTGTATTTTTTGTATACGACCTTGTATATTACTGTATATATTACATTTTGTATTTTTTTATATAGTTTAGCGTTCTAAAAAATAAAATATTTTTTTATTAGCATTTAACATGCACAAAATTGAATTAATTTAAATTTAAAAAATCGAAAAATTGTTCTTTCTTACGAACCCTGGTCTACAGATTACAATTCCTGAACGTTACCCTCACGTCACTATTCAACTTGGTGATTATTCTGATGATTACTGTACTTATTGACGTGATAAATTTTCAATAACGAATATCTAAAAAAACTATTGAGTACCTGCCCATATAATGGTATATATTCATAAACAGAAGAACCAAATCTGCCAATATACAAAGTTTCAACGAAATCGGTGACCCGAAGGCCCTGCACTCTCCTTGTAAGGACTACTTTTCTACACCGCTGCCATGTTTATTGAAGGATTTGTCATATCGCGAAACCAGCTTTTCTAATGCCCAGCTAAGAAATATCCGTCCAACTTGCTACGAAAGGCAATTAAAAAATATGTGGCACTCGCCTAGAACTTCTTGCGTATTAAAGATATGCCGATGAAACTTGACGACCCACCAGTCACCATTCATCTGTTATCAAACGTTAACGGGGCAGACTCCTTGTGCCGTAAGCTGTGTACATGCGCTAATGTAAGCAACGAAAGTCATGCACGTATACGCGATGAGCAAAAGAGACAATCGGTTTCCTAGATTTCGTTTCTCGTCTCGATAATTGAATAAATGAATTTTATTAAGTACACCGCCCACGGGTAAACTTCACCAGAGGGTGATCTGCTCCGTTTAAACATCAATAAACACTATAGTTTGAGAAAAATGTAAAACTAGTAACTGTAGGCATGTGACAGACGCTGTTGCAAACTAGCAAGATGGTTGCCTAGGTGACATTTTTGTAAATATCTCGCGATTTAATGTTTTTTTTTCACTCATAGCACACCAAACTACCCTCCATCGAACTAGCAAAATATCGTGGCAATGCGATTTTCGTCAATTTAACATTTTCTTAATGCATAAAACGAAATATACGTTTTACCCAAGATGGACGTAAGAATAGTTCAACGATTTTCCCTTAGAGACGTTTATGGTATATCATAGCCTATTTGGCCATGTGCCTTCAGCACGATAAAAATATTGAACTTCCGAAAATAATATAGTATTTATTTACGACTCATCTTAATATTTAGAAACAATGCTCAAATTAGTTGCTTGTATTAAGTACGATCTAAGCAAGAAGTTTGATTGAAATACTACATAATACTTTCATTAAGTCAAACTGTTACCTCTTCGATGGCAGCTGCATTTTCGACGCCTTTGTATTTCTTGTATTCCTCGTTTATTTTGTTCCTAGTAACTGAGTAATGCTTATCAGCGTAGCGAACATTTCCTAATTATTGTTCATAACTAATTACGTGTTCAAATTACCTTGTAACGCACGTTCATCACCTTGGAAAGTGTTCAGTCGGGTACGATGTAACTTCTTGAAAACATGTAGTACCTAAAAAATATAATTGTTTCACTTACAAGAGAAGTTCGGCAACTGGAAAGTTCCAACAAATTTGAAACTCTACAGAAATGTAATTCATGTAATTCTAGTAACGGAACAAGTTTTGTTTCCCGCAAAAAAGCGAATTTAGGGATGAAAACACCCCTTCCAACGAAATCTTACTTCTCACATTATCGTTAGTATTTGAGAAACTATACAAGGTACAGGAAAAAAGTTAAATTACCGTCCATACTGTGGATACAAAGGATTTTTAAAAAATGGCGCATACGTATGCGTCATTTCGAGTCCCCATGATGACGACGCACACATAAGGGTCGTGCCTTTACATTTGTGAGGGTAAATTTTGCAACAAAAATTTTGCCTTTTTAAATTGCTTACATCCACAATATACGCTATAAAAAATACTACAACTTTTACTTTACTTTTTTCCTGTATCTTGTATAATTTCCTAAATACCAACGATAATATGAAAAGTAAGATTTTCTTGCAGAGGGTGTTTTCACTTCTATTTGGAGGACCCGAAAGTAATGTCGTTTCTACGCATGTTGATATTCGTTTGTCATTTATCAGTTCATTGTGTACTGCAAAGCCGTACCAGACATTTTAAGGTTAGAGTGACTTGTTTACTCGTAAATAATCAAATCTTACATTTTTTTTGCAATTTATGGTGAAATGGCCAACCAAATGCCAGAAGAGGTACATATCCGGCATTGTATGCTTTTTGAGTTTCGCAAGGGTAGTAACGAAACGGTTGCTACCAAAAACATTTGCGATGTTTATTCAAACGCATTAGACGTTCGTAAATGCCAAAGGTGGTTTTATAAGTTCAAATTCGGTAAATTCGATCTTTCCGACTCGTACCGATCAGGATGACCAATAACTTTAGAAAATAACATTTTTTACTCTTGACCAACCTTGGTCGACCATCCAAGAATATTTACAGCAGATTGGCAAAGCAGAACAGGTGTTTGGGTCCCACGTAATCTGTCCAAAGAAAACAAAGCTAATCGATCCATCACATGCAACTTATTCAACTTCAGCGGTACAATACAGAAGCGTTTTTTGATCGCTTGATCAAAATTGATCCAAAAAGGAAAAGGCAGTGGCTCTCTCCGAATGAATCGCCACGAAGTACAGTTAAGCCAAGTTTACACCCCAAAAAGACGCTTTTGTGTGTTTTGTAGAGTATTCCCGAGGTCGTTCATTTTGAAGTGTTGAAACCTGGACAAACTGTGAATGCAGACTTTTAGTGTGAACAATTGGATCGAGTAAACCAATCTTTCATTGAAAAGTGCCCAGCGATTGTCAACAGAAAAGGTGTTATTCTACAACACGATAATGCAAGATTGCACTGCGCAAGACGAACCCTGGAAAAAATTAATGGATTGGGATGGGAGGTATTGCCTCACCCACCATACACGCTTGATATTGCGTCATCGGATTTCCATTTATTCCGATCGTTACAACATTTTATAAGTGGCAGAAAGTTTGAAAATTTGGATAATGTCCAAAATACCATCTCCAGACATTTTGCTCAAAAATCGATTGATTTTTATCGATCCGGCATTGCACAGTAGATGGCAAAAGGTTGTTGATAACGAGGGTGATTACATCATTGAATAAAAATACAAACTTGTTAAAAATTTATCTCTTTGAATTTAATGTAGAAAAACGACATTACTTTCCGGCTCCCTTAATACTTCACGTCTCTATTAGTGGCGGATATCGAAGGTATACATATAAGTCTTACTTCTTGAAAGACTTTTAGTTCACTCGATTGCGTCTTTTCTTTGTCTCATGGTATCTTTGTCATTATGGACATTTGGCAACCACCGAGCAATGATGTGTTTGCGCTTTGGGTATGTACTATTATCTGTTTTTTTTTTTATAAAAGGAGTTTTTTGTTTAACGTAAACTAGATCTGCCCATTCGCGAATACATAAGCATTGAATATCGCAGGTTGGTGACCAAACATCGTATGTTGAGTCGGCTATGGGAGGCAATGCAATAACAATGAGAGGGCGACGAGCCGGATGCGTGGTGCTTCCGACGGCTCTTTGGCTTGGAACCGTATGAGGACTATCTTAATTGGGCCCAATACTTGTAGCTGTTTATTGGATGAATAACAACATCATACATGACAATATTATGGGCTCATACTACCTACTTCAGAACGATGGTTCTGACTCCCCTGAGCAGAATCGGAGCTGCAAGCTCTAGGCTGTTGTGACATCACAAGATCGTTACAAGGATAAAACAAACGGAAAGGAAAGATTTAAATTGTAATACTTGTTGAATTTTAATTTCGAGCCTGTTTATTTCTCATCAGACATTACTTGGCACCATGCCCATACATTGTTCGGTATTTCCGGGTTGTTACAATTATTTATAAATGATTTTAATATTTCGGTAGGGATCTGTTCGGATTTGTCTAATCTTATGCTCGCATTAGTGTCTATAATCTATATGGGAGTTAGGGGCCTTGGAAGTTTACAGACCTCTATTTCCTCTTCTAATATTAGATCGATCAGCTCCGGTAGTACCTCAGGCTGAGTGGTGGCTGATCCCGTTGGATTGTTAATATTTAATTTTTCTGTTAGCTGAGCGAGGATCGCTTCTAGCTCCCTTTTAAGCCGTTGTTGTCCACCTCTTTTCCCTCTACGGGCTTTCCCTTTTTTTATCGTCTTGGACTAAGTAATTGGACTAGTTTAAAGTATGGCCAAAGGGTTTGAAGTATATAACGAACTTTAGAATTTTACCTCCATATGTCTGAGGAAGGTACTATGATCGCTGAAGGTAACGCTTCAATGTCTTCCTCTTTGACCATCGCACAGAGCGCGCACAATGGTTTCTAAAAACACGTTATAAAAATAAGGAAAGGGTAATTAAACTAAATCGCCCGACTCAAGCGCTCAGATTTAATTATTGATAGGTGGGTTTAGTTATCTAATTCTTCTTACTTGATCAAAGCGTATCTGCCTTACACTGACTCTAAAACTGAATAATACCCCCTCACGGAAACTGACTCAAAATGCACTCTGCGTGAAGATGAAAACTTCTAAGATTACTAAGATTGAAAATGAAGATTCCCTCTGATATATACATATTATATATGTATATGATATGTATAATGATATAAAATATATGTATATATATATAGTAATTCGGAAACGGATGAACAGATGAGAACCTTCGACCTGAATCATGTGCTGTTTGTCTGTTATGCTTTTGTTCGCTTCACTTCACGTTAATAAATTGTACGACATACGTAATCAATGTAATTTGTTAAATTAAACATTTATAATTTACTTATATCCAGTCTGTTTGCCACGACCTCTCCAACATATATCAGTGAGAATCTCCATTCAAAAATCTTAATAAACTCCATCTCCTCGCAGTGTGTACGTCAAGTCAGTGTAAAACAAATACGCTTTGATCAAGTAAAAAGGATTAGGTAACTAAACCCACCTTAATAAAATTAAATTTGAGCGCTTGAGCCGGGCGACCTAATTTAATTACCCCATTCCTTATTTTAACGTGTTTCTAGACTTTGAAACCATAGTGCGCACCTTGTGCGACGGTCAGGGAAGGAGAGCATTCAAGCGCTATCTTAGCGATCATACGACCACCCTCAGACAGATGGCAGTAAACATCTGAAATTCGTTGAATCCTTTCAAACCTTTAGTCATACTTTAAACCGGTCCGATTACTTCTTCAAAGTCGAGTAAGAAAAGGAAAGCCCTTAGAGGAAGACGAGGTGGGAGACAGCAAAGATTGAAAAGGGAACGGGATGCGATCCTCGCTCTACTAACGGAGAACCTGACTTTAAAGAACTCAACTGGATCAACCACCCAACAGGCCGAAATAATGCCGGAATTGATCGATCTGACACTAGAGGAAGAGAAGGAGGAGAAAGAGGTGTGTATTTGTAAACTCCCAAGACCCCCGACCCCGTTAGAGTTACTAGACACGACGCGGCGATTAGGGAATTCAGAACAAATCCCAACGAATATATTAAAGTCGTTTATTAATAGTCGCGATAACGAAGAAATTCCAAATGATGTATGGGCATGGTGTCAGCTAATGTCTGATTCTAAATAAACTGATTTAAAATTTTAACCAACCAAGTTTAATAAATTCTTTACTTTACCTTCCTTTCTGTTTGTTCAATCCTCGTGACGATCTTGTGACGTCACAACTGTATCTCCTCCAGTAGCGGTAACTGTGTGTGATGTATCGATAATGTATCAGTATGGTAGAATAACAGCAGCATAGCGACATCGTATTAAATTGTACTTATATCATTTATATTTGTATTAAAAATTTATATAGGTGTTAACTTTAAGATGTATTATAAATGAATTTATAAGAATGGTCAATAAGTAATAGTTTTTAAGTTTAAATATTATCATTCTTGTAATTTATACATTATTATAATTTTTCAATAGATATTCAGAAAAGGAATGCAGCTGGTTTCATTTTTTTTAGTACTCAAGTTCCCGGGACTTCCCGGAAGACGACGCTGTCACACCTGAAGGATGTGAGGCTGGAGTGGGAGTTCGTCCAAATGAACTCTCCAGGTAAGTGAATACACGCTTCTTCTGGTTTGTTCTAGATGGACCTCTTGATTGAATTAAAGCAATCATTTTATGATAACATATGAAAGACGTTTATTACAGCCCGAATTGTTGGTTGTACATAACCTCACACCACTTATAAATTTCGATGGGTATCTCAGTGCTCGAAGGCGCGAAATTTCAAATATATTCTTTCAAAATATCGTTAGGAATTTCCCGGTGGTTATTTACTTTAACGGCACGGGTTGTACAGATTTCTTCTATGTTTAAATCGCTAGTCAATGTGCTTTGAACAGGGGATGGTTCGGTTTCCTCGTTCTCGTTAGTTAAATCTATTAAGATGGGTTCCTCATCGGTGTGGTCAGTCACCTTGGTCCTCCTTAGGTCCTCCTGCAATTATCTTAGGATGGCTGCCCTCTCCTGACGATTTTGAACTTTTTTTCCTCCTCTCTTATTTCGGCGACGGTATCTTTTAGACTATTAATTTGAGAATGAAGATTCGTACTGAATGTTTTATAAATGGATTAAAATTTCTAAAACCTTAATTCACTTAGATGAATACCTTGGCGCATCCCTCAACTGTACCAACTGCAGAAATGATCTGCGCTAGTATTGTTTTTAGGAGTTCAACGCAAATACTGCACGTGCCAGATAATCTCCAGTGAACTGGTACTACTCAATACTCTTCAACTAGACCTTTTTAATTCTCTGCCAAATGGGCGAGATTTTAACTAAGTCTATTGAACAGTTTACTTTTATTCATTTTAAGCAAATCTTTCTTCTTTCACACAACTCACTGACGGGATAACCAGACTGAATGCGCGACTGAGAAATAATTATAATGACGTCTTTTTTTTAAACTGTCCCCTGTGTATATACGACTAAAGGCGACCTTCTACATGCTGATAATTTGTTTTGCCGTGACTAATTCAACTGTTTGGACCATCCCATGTCCTTTCGCACTCGATATCTTTTAGGATGTTTACTGCGAGTTTCAATGGGAAGATCCTTGGGTCTTTTTACTATTTATGAGGCTAGACGCTACTTTCCCTTCGTTAGGATTTATTACTATTCTTTTGTATAAAGTCTCTTTTCCAAGTCTATCTATGTTTTTACGGATTATTTTCCGTATTTCCTGTTTGAACGGTTCGTATTTGAAACACGGCTAGGGGCCGTCTGGTTATTTTCTATCGCGCAGGCGTGAATTAATCCGGTGTTTCTAAGAATGTATATCAGGATGTAAGGAAAATTGCGCCGAGCCACCTCCTTTATTCCAGACGTTACAACGTCATTTCTCAAGAATTAGTAAAATAGAACACCTCCCCGCATATCATGTCCTCCTGATACATTTTGGCGACTTCGAGCAAGAGGTATTTTGTAAAACCAAGTTTCGATGAGAATATGCACGTAGCGCCGTCTCGTGTTTGGCTTCGGCCGAAAATTATACAACTTGTACTACTTACGATTGACATACAGTAGAACCTGTTTTTGTGCGGTCCTTTTTTATGCGATTTTATTTTTGTGCGATTTTTTTCGTGCGATTTATTTTTATGCGGTATATGAATCTTAGAGGCGTTAGCACCAGTTTAATGTTTCCTATCAATGTACATATACATTGTTTTGGACGAACTCTGATTACGTGGTCTCCTTGACAACGATGTATCTGAACTTCGCGATGCTCTGTTCATTTATTTTAAACAATCTCCTGACAAGGCAGAGCTGTTACGTACATATTGTCGCTCGACGCGCGAACAGTATACGCTTCGTATTCAGGTGTCCAGGGACTTACACCCCCTGGTAGGACTAATCCACGCAGCGGCGCTCGCGACGTATCGTGTTCGACAACGACGAGGCACGATACAATTCAATCCTGTACACTTCATGGCCAATAAAAAAGTATGGGTCACATCAGCTGTATTTGCAACATGGTTCAACGATTCTTTTGTACCAGAAGTTGAAAAATACATGGAAGAGATGGGTCTTCCGTTTAAAGTGTTGCTAATTATAGATAATGCACCCGGTCACCCCTGTATAGAACATCCTAATGTACAAATAGTGTTTTTACCACCAAATACGACTAGCCTTATACAACCACTGGATCAGGGCATAATCGCAAATTTTAAGAAACATTATATCAAATTAACTTTCAGCTACGTTTTGAAAAAGCTAGAGAACGATAAATTAAGCCTGACTGAAGTTTGGAAAAAATTCTCAATTTTACACTGCATAAACCATATTATTGCAGCAATTGGACAAATCAAACAACACACAGTAAATTCGTGCTGGAAAGCGATCTGGCCTGCATCTGTAATTAATCCAAACGTTACCGAAAACGCGTCAACGTTATTATCTGAAATTAGTGCGCTCGCACATAACATCGGCGGAGAAGGCTTTGATTCTTTCGGCGATAATGACCTGGACGAGATGATTGAGGACCAAACTGTCGATGATAGTGACATTATCAATAGTTTGATAGATTATGAAAATGGACAAGAAGAACCGGAATCTATTACAGCCGATAAAATATATGCAGGGATCCAGATTTCGAAAAAATTGAAAACGCATTTTCTTAAAATAGATACCAATGCGGAAAGACGCTTAAAATTCCAAAAAGAGCTGAGATCATGCATGTCTCACTATCGTGACATTTACAAGCAATTGACCAGTCGTCCGTCGTCACAACAACTGATCACTGACTTTATGGTACCAAAAAACAAATCAATTGAAATCCTATCTTCAAGCGACGAAAGCGATTTTCAACCAATTCATCACAAGAAGATGCGCGTTTTGGATTACGACGAGTAGCAGCAAACTATTTAATGTATAATTTGAAAACTTCTCCATGATATGTACAATGAAGAATTAAATATTTTTAAAATTTCTTTATGTCTAATTTAATTATTTAATTTAATTGAGAGCATTCTCTCCTCTATTTCATAAATCATTGATGTATTTTCTAAGTCCGACTTTTTTTGTGCGGTCCCTATCCACCGCATAAAAAAAATTTTAGGTAGTATATCGTACAAAGTTGTTTATTATATGTAAGAATTTATAAAATTTTCGAATATTTTTTTGTACGATTTCTTTTATGCGGTCCCTATCCACCGCACAAAAACAGGTTTTACTGTATACTACTTACATTATACATGACAATATTATGGGCTGATATTACCTACTTAACACATTGTTGACCGATCACGAGTTAACTCGTGTTTTCATGGCCAAACGTTGCCGACTGGCCATGAATAAACTCGTGATGCGCTTTTTTTCGCATCAGCGTTGTTTTCTCAGTACGTTATTGGATATCATATAGTGCAATTGTTGGTAAGCATACCTCAAGCAGTGTCTCTCGCTTATAAGACACGTCGAGATGCGTTCTTTGTTGTAAAAAAAATTTCAACGATGGCGGAACGTACTAATGAAGAATCTTTCAATGAATTATACGCGGATGTTTTATCTGATTGTCTAAATGATTGTGAATCCAATTGTGAATCAAATTGTGGTGATTTGAAAAATGGTACTGTATCAGAAGATAGTGAATCTAATATTAGGCCACCAACATATCAGGTCTAGTGATAATTAATGTCGTTTTTTGGTATCCGTTTAAAATCCTGCTTGCCACTAACTTCATCAACATAACCTACAAACACGTGGTACATACAGAAAGTGTGAAGTGTAATTAACCCTTTGACTGCTATGAGCGCATATATGCATCCAGCAAAGGTTATCAGTGTCGTCTATGGACGCAAATATGCGTCCGGCGAAAGCTATCGCTGTAAACTATGGACGCAAATGCGCGCTCTGCAAAGGTTTTGGTTGTTTAGTTTGTTTTATGTGTATGTTCGGAAATTGTTTCTATCGTATACGTCTAGCACTCGCAGAAACCACACACCTCGTTTCTTAGCAACGAGAAGAAATGAAATCTTGCTGATTTTGCTAGCTGTTGTCTGTATCTTGAACTCGCTCCATCTGTAGCCAGACAGTTATGATTGTTGCATTAGCATATTGTAATATTACACTTGCGGTGCATGTGGTTTTGATATTATTTGCTGCTGTTAATGCGTTAAAACTGTGTAGCAGTTTTAAAGAATTTGTTACGAGAGACGACAGTGACTAGGATGAAACGTCAGATTCGAGTGAAGATTATAATTATGAAATACAGGAAACACACCAATATATTCCAGCGTCATCTGATTCGGAAGATATAGAAAATAGCATCAATAATGGGATAGTTAGGTGTAGAAGGAAAAATAAACGGCCAAGGATACTTAGTAGTTCTACAGATGAGGATTATTTAAATTCACATTAGAATTTAGAGAGTTTCGATTCGGATGAAATGCTTTCAACGTTTTCATGGTCGAAGAACAATTTCGAGCCCATAATACATGCATTTAACGATCAAAATTCTGGAGTGAAAGAAAATTTAACTCCGGAATTCGCACATTTAGATGCTTTTCAACTTTTCTTTTCAGAAGAGTTAGTTTCTCATATTACACAGGAGACGAACAATTATTTTAAATTTGTGAAGGAAAATACTACACCTAAAATGCATTTTCGTATTCATTCTCGGAAAGACACATCAATATGTGAGATGTACGGATTTTTGGCCATCATGATGTTAATGCCGCGGGTGAAGAAAAAGTGACTCTAAACGAGTATTGTTCGACTGATCAGATGATAAAAACTAACATCTTTCGAAAAATTATGGGACGAGACAGATACATTATTATTGCAAATGCTACATTTTAGTAATAATAACGTAAGAAGTGATGATCCACTAATAAAAATACGACCCATAATTAATGCAATCAAGAACTCTTTCGTACAATCATTTTACCCGTACGAAAATTTGTGCATTGTCGAAAGTCTTATCTTGTTCAAAGGCCGATGCTATTTTAAACAATATATTCCTTCCAAAAGAAGCAGATTTGGTATTAAATCATTTATACTCTGCGATTGCACAACTAACTATGTACTAGATTTTGTAATATATACCGGAAAAGATACACATATTGTGCATAATTTTACCACCATTGGACAATCGGCAAGTATTGTTATAACACTTTTACGTTCATATCTCGGGAAAAGTTATACAGTGATAACAGACAATTGATACACAAGTCCACGCCTATATAATTTGTTACATAAACATAAAACAAATGCGTTTGGAACAGTACGGAAAAATAGAAAGGAAATACCCCATATCGTGGGAAATATGGCAAAAGGAGAATTTGATTATCGGTGTACAGATAATTTATTGGCATTGGGGTGGCGAGATAAAAAAGATGTATGGATGTTATCGAACGCTCACGAACCTAAAATGATAGAAGCTGGTCGAAGAAATTATCGAACCGGATCGCTGAAGTTAAGACCAGAATGTGTTGCAGATTACAATACAAAGATGGGTTCTGTGGATCGTGTTGATATGGTTTTAAGCACACTCAATTCATACAGAAAATGTCTAAAGTGGTATAAAAGGTATTTTTTCCATTTATTAGACATCTCATTATATAACTCCTATGTTCTATTTATATCAAAATGTTACTGGTAAAAAGCTAAAATATAACGATTTCTACCTGTCATTGATAAAACAATTTCTGCAAAAATATCCGAAAAATAGGAAACAAGCAGGTGGTGGGAAAAGAAACATGGAAAACTTACCCTTTCGTCTGACGGATAAACATTTCCCTTCGAAAATTATAAATGCAGCAGGCAACTTGACAAGAAGAAAATGTGTTGTCTGCAGCAAACATAAAAAAAGGAGGAATACGCCATACGAATGTAAAAAATGTGACATCGGATTATGTGTTGATACTTGTTTTCAGATTTACCATACTAAAAGTGAACTATTCATTTTCTTATGGTTCTTCTTTCTCAAGATATATGTATTCAAAATCTATAGTTTTTGTATATGTATATATATAGAGAATTTATGTTACGGTTATTATGTACTATGTATATGGTTATGAACCATTTATATGTACATAGGTAGTAGTTGTATAATCGTTCCCATAATTTGTTCAATTCTTCAATTTCGAGTATCCATATACATTATAATTATCAAATTGTGGCGTTTTAGAACCTTAATATTGGTGAATAAACAGTATACAGGGTGTCCCAGAACTATCTCAAGAGTCGAAAAGTGGTGATATTTGAGGTGATTCTGAACACCTTTTTCCTTTGCGAAAATGTTGTTTGGGGCTTCGTTTTGCGCGCGTAGAGCCCGCGCTCAGGGGCGACCCACGGTGCATCGTGCTAGGTAGCGACGCACAGTGAGGTATTTGACCCAAAAAGCCGGACATAGCTGTTTTAAAATTTTAAAAAACGTTAATAAAATACGTTAAAGAATTTGTTACGAGAGACGACAGTGACTAGGATGAAACGTCAGATTCGAGTGAAGATTATAATGAATTATTATAAAATTATTATAAAATTATTATAAAAAATTATTATTATTATAAAAAAATTTGATTTATGTGGGGAGTGAAGTTGCCGTGGTGGACGGTTGGCGGATGGACCCTGCGGAATGCGTGGGGAATGGGTGCGGCGGGCGATCGTCGCCTGTCTTGTGTGTGGATGAACGTCGTAGAGTCTTTATGATATAGTCGAAACGTGCGCATCGAGAAGAGGGTGTGCGTTGCGAGAGAGTATCTTTTATAGTTGTATTCGTTTATGTATAATTAAATTTAGCCGAAGCATAATACCTTGATCAAAAAGTTTTAGGACTTTATTCATAAAATCGAAAATACAAGTTTATTCGTCCAAATCGATATGGTCCCCTTCAAAGTACTCCCCATTGACTGCAATGCACTTGCGCCAGCGCTTGATCCAATCCTCGAAACACCGCTGGTACTCAATTTTCGGTATGTCCATCAGAGCCGTCTTCGATTTTGTCATGACCTCCTCTCGGGTACTGTAACGCGTTCCGCGAAGCGGTTTTTTAAGTCGGTTGAACAGGAAAAAGTCGCAGGGAGCCAGATCTGGTGAATTTGAAGGCTGCTGGATAGTGTTCGTGTTGTTTTTGGTCAAAAGCTCACGGATAAGGATCGCATTGTGCGCCGGTGCGTTATCGTGGTGCAAAATCCACGAGTTGTTTGCCCACAAATCCGGTCTTTTTTGACGAATTGCTTCGCGCAAACGTCTCAAAACGCCCAAATAATACTCTTTGTTGACTCTCTGTTTTTCTGGCAAGAATTCTTGATGCACAACACCATTGTAATCCATGAAAACCGTGAGCATCGCCTTCTTTCTTGACTGAAAACGACGTGGTTTTTTCGGTCTCGGCTCTTTCGGTGCACGCCATTCACTCGCTTGATGTCTGGATTGTGTGTCATACTCATAAATCCACGTCTTATCTCCAGTGATGATACGTTTAATAAATGTTAGGTCTGATTCGGCCTTGGAAATCATGTCTTTCGCGATTTCAACGCGGTCCTTTTTTTGCATGAAATTGAGGTCTTTCGGCACCAGTTTTGCAGCGACACGTCTGAGGCCCAAATCACTAACCAAAACGTCTTAAACGGATCCATAAGCAATGTTCAAGTCCTCTGCCAGCTCTCTGATGGTCAATTTGCGGTTTTCGGACAACATTTCTTGAATTTTATCGATGTTGTCATCGGTTTTCGACGTTGACGGCCTGCCACTGCATTTGTCATCCTCGACCGACTCACGACCACTTCTGAAGCGTTCGTGCCATCGAAAAACGTTTGATCTCGAAAGAGTATCGTTGCCGAAACACTTCTCCAACATATCCAAGGTCTGCGGACCGTTAAATCCGTTTTTTACACAAAATTTAATGCAAACTCGTTGATGCTCAAATGATGCCATTTTCAAAATCGAAAACACGAACAAAGGAGATGTGCTCAGCACAGCGTAACTTTTACAAATATCAAGCTATGACGCTGAAATTGGAAGGAAGTGTTAATGACAGATATGGTAACCTAACAAAAAAAAAAGAAGCAATCGGGTGATTGACAGCGACACACGATGGACAGTCCTAGAACTTTTTGATCAAGGTAGTATTTCCTTCGTTTACAATCCTAACCATCCTACATTTGGGGGCTCGTCCGGGATCGAAGGAAACAAACGGAAGGAAATTTTAAAAGTCGGTGAAACGTAGATACACGCAGTTGTTCGCGATCGGAAGCGTCGGGTTTAACGATTAATTGGTGTTGTGAAAAGTTGACCACGTACCAGAAAGTTGTAAGTTGTGTGTCCCTGAACGAGACGATCGAGCGGTATCAAACTTGTATCCGTGTGAAACGGTGATAACAGTTGAAGTCGGAAGAGGTTAAAAAAAAGAAAGAAGACAACGCTCAAGATGAGCCGACGTTCAAAAGTAACCACGGCGATGATAGAAGGAGATGCACAAGGCGAAATAAACGAAATCGATGGAAATAGCACTGATAGTGCGAATCGAACAATATTTGCCGGAAATCCAGCCGGACCATCCAACCTCGAGGGCAAGAGAGAGCTCTCCGAGGAGGTGATTCGCAAGATGAAGGTGTGTCAACTGAAAGAAGAGCTGGAATCCCGTAATTTGTCTATAAAGGGCAGAAAGGCTGACCTGCGTAAGCGACTTGTAGATTTCTTAGAAAGTGGTAAGGAATCGGAAGAGGAAAGTGACGAAGACGTAGACAGCGACGACGAAAGTACACAGGACGAATACGAGGGAGAAAGAGAGATCGAAAGAAGCGGCCGTCGGCGCGGAGCTACGATACGAAGAATGGACCGTATGAACGCGAAAATACAGGAAGATCGAAGCCATACGAGTGCGTTCACAATCAAAGATGTGGAAGGCAGTCTCTGTCATTTTAATGATGATGACAAGTTGCCTGTTAAAAAATGGGTCTCGGATTTCGAGGATTTAAGCGAGCTGCTGCAGTGGAACGACCTATAAAAATTTATATACGCCAAGAGGATGCTACAAGGATCAGCGAAGAAGTTCGTGGCGTACGAAAAAGGCGTTACCACGTGGGATAAATTAAAACGACGTTTGATTCGAGAATTCCATGCTTACAAGAATAACGCAGAAGTGCATGCTCAGCTATATCGTCGAAGAAACTTGTCTAACGAAAGTAGTAGGCAATTACGAAATGCAGACGCCCTTATCCAACATATCGTTAACGGCGTACCGGATAATAACGAATCGAACAAGATAATTCTTTATACTTCCCGAAGTTTGCGCGAGTTGAAGAAGAATTTTGAAACATACGCTAGATTGAAAGAAAGGGTGGATCGGAAAAAACCATCACTGAAGAAGGACGAAAAGAAGAGTGAGAGGAAGGAGACGAGAGGGGTGACACCGCGGCGTGAAACAAAGGCGCGTTGCTACTCTTGCGGATCGGCAGAGCATTCGGTAAAAGATTGCACCAACAAAGACAAGGGTCCGAAGTGTTTTAACCCTAGATAACTAATCATTCGTCCGCGTGACGACGCACCCCCACTCGAATATGAAGTTCACAAACTTCCCCTCACTCCTCCGCCATCATTCTTTTTCTACCTTAATAATTTGAGTAAACAGTGCAGCGTGTGGTGCAATTGTGTTCACACGTCAATTAGGAATTGACTTACGGTCATCCCATCGTCCGCTCGACTAAAGTTTAGTTACTACGTAACTTTGTTGCAAAGGTATGTACATTACATTTCTTTTCATTTTTATTGTTTTGTTGGTTGATAGTGGAATGGTTTTCTCATATTGAGGTTAGATTATGTGTATTTGAATATATTTCTTATTTTTAGATGGATTTGAGGAGACAAAAGGAGCAGATAAAGCAATGGATGAATGCAGAAACGGAAGACGAATATGAAGAGGAATCTGACAACTCATTTTTGGAAGTTGAGGATAATTTAGAGGAGGAAATACACTGGCACACTAGCAGCGAATCCGATTCTCTGAGTAGCTCCTCGGAGTCTGACGATGATCGCATACGACCTAGTAAGAGGCAAAGAACTAAAATAATAGACTCAGATGACTCTCAAGGCGAGAATATCAGCGTCAATAATACTCAAACCTCAAATACTCGTAATAGCAATCCACATGTTCTCCAGCAAACTAGCCGACTTCTCTATGGAAAAAATAAACATAAGTGGCTGTCTACACCTAGGTCAGCGTCCACCCGTACCTTGAGGCGGAATATAGTGCACTTTATACCAGGTCCAAAAGGAGGGGCTAGGGATCTATATGAACCCATAGATTTATTCTCTCTGTTTTTGACTAATGATATGTTACACCAAGTAGTGACATTTACGAACGCTGAGATAATTATTCGAAAAAAGAACTATAAACACGATTCGCATACAGTATCATTGACTAATTTGTTAGAGATAAAAGCTTTGCTCGGCTTATTATATAATTCAGCAGCTATGAAAAGTAATCACTTGCCAACTCGTATGCTTTTCAATACCCAACGATCGGGTACAATATTCAAAGCTTGTATGAGCGCGGAAAGATTTAATTTTCTTATAAAATGCCTTCGATTTGACGATAAGCAAACAAGAGACGTAAGAAAATTAGTTGATAAGTTTACGCCTATACGTGAACTGTGGCAAAAAATGATAGAACATTTTCAAAAATGGTATACACCGGGACCGTACATTACAGTAGATGAACAGCTGGTTGGATTTCGTGGTAGATGTCCTTTCAGAATGTACATCCCAAACAAACCAAACAAATACGGAATAAAACTTGTTATGGCTGCAGATGTAAATAGTAAGTACGTGATAAATGCCATTCCGTATTTGGGAAAAGGTACTGATCCTCAGAGACAACCATTGGCTACGTTTTTCATAAAGGAAATAACATCTACTTTACATGGAACCAACCGTAACATTACAATGGATAACTGGTTCACATCTGTATCTTTGGCGGATGAGCTATTGAAGTCACCTTATAATTTGACCTTAGTTGGCACTCTTAGGAGTAACAAAAGAGAAATTCCTGAAAAATTAAAAAATTCTAAATCACGCGCTGTTGGTACTTCAATATTTTGTTACGACGGCTATAAGACATTAGTTTCGTACAAAGCCAAATCAAATAAAGTTGTTTATGTTTTGTCGACTATTCATGATCAACCTACCATCGATGAAAATACGGGAAAACCAGAAATAATAAACTTTTATAATAGTACAAAGGGTGCGGTAGACACAGTTGATCAAATGTGTTCAAATATGAGTATTAACAGGAAAACCAAAAGGTGGCCGCTATGCGTGTTTTATAATATGCTAAACCTATTGGCAATCAACGGCTATGCTATCCATGTCTCTAATAACGTTAGAAACAAAAAAAAACCGATGTCTCGGCGAGATTTTTTTATGAAGATGGGAGACCAACTAATGGAGCCCTGGCTACGAGACCGGTTACAGACGGTGACTTTGAGGCGTGATATCAGAACCATGATACAGGATATTCTAGGTGACGTGCCCAGTGTAGAGGCTCCAACTCATTCTGCGTCGAATCCGCGCAAAATATGCTATTTATGTCCATCGAAAGCTCGACGAATGACAAAACACCGTTGCATGAAATGCAAGAATGCAATTTGCGGCCCCCATAATGTGGACATATGTAGCAACTGTATATAATCGTTTTTCCTAAATATTTTGTTCTTATTTAGTACCTACTTACCCATACTATTATACCACGTAACAAGTTCCTATTTTTATTAAACAGTTTTGTTGATATTAACGCGTTTTAATGCGTAGTCCGCTCGACGAATGACAAAACACCGTTGCATGAAATGCAAGAATGCAATTTGCGGCCCCCATAATGTGGACATATGTAGCAAATGTATATAATCGTTTTTCCTAAATATTTTGTTCTTATTTAGTACCTACTTACCCATACTATTATACCACGTAACAAGTTCCTATTTTTATTTAACAGTTTTGTTGATATTAACGTGTTTTAATGCGTAGTCCGCTCGACGAATGTGTAGTTATAATGTAACTGAGAATTAAGTTTAGTTATCTAGGGTTAAATGCGACGACTTCGGGCATATTGCGGTCAAGTGTCCTTCTGCGACGGAAAATAGTGCTAAGTCCGTAAATAGCATACAGAGCACCAGCGATAAAGCGTGCATAGTGAAAGTGAACGGTGTAACATGTTGTGCGTTAATAGACACAGGCAGTGACATGAGCTTGATCAGAAACGATATTTATCGCAAATTGCAAAATGTTCAGCTACATCAAACACAGCAAGTGCTGATCGGAGTCGGAAATGCGCGCACAATCCCAGTCGACCGGTTCGACGCCCAATTGACAGTGCACGGTCGCGATTACGATATCGAAATACTAGTCGTGCCGAAAAAAACAATGACGTCGGATGTGTTATTGGGGCGAAACTCTCTCAAATGCGTGAAAGAAGGAATACGCGACGGTGATATTATTGTGCGTCCTGTAAGCACCAAGTGCACGATTAATGACGACGACATTGATGGAGGAAATCTGATCCGTGATAAAACGAATGGTGCGACATCAACCAGCACTGAAGACGAAGCGTCCGAATTGATGATGATTGATTACGGGGAAAAAGTGAGCTGGACATTCATTCACCGTATGGGAAAGAAATACAACAATTGATTGCGCAGTACAAACCGGTGGAAAATGTAAAAACCTCAGTCGAGACGAAGATCGTTCTGCGC
Organism: Holcopasites calliopsidis; assembly: GCA_023838395.1. Lineage (NCBI taxonomy): Eukaryota > Metazoa > Arthropoda > Insecta > Hymenoptera > Apidae > Holcopasites > Holcopasites calliopsidis. The sequence goes on from JALHAQ010000024.1 coordinate 960,837, forward strand.
AACGAAGAGCCGATTACTCAGCGACCAAGGCGATTAGCACCGTAGGAGAGGGAGGTATTGGCGAAGCAAATCGACGAGTGGTTGCAGAAAGGCATAATTTACCCCAGCTGCAGTGAGTTTTCCAGCCCAGTTGTAATCGTCCCGAAAAAAAATAGAGAATACCGAGTATGTATCGATTACCAAAAGATAAATGGACAGATAGTGCGTGATAGATTCCCTACGCCGCTTATAGAAGATAGTATGCAGGGTGTAACGTAAAAGGTGTAGGAGCCGGAAATGGGGGATTCCTGAGGCGAAACTGAACAACTTTTTCCTTTGCCAAAATGTTGGCTGAGGCTTTGTTTTTGAATTGTTAACGAAAAACACTGGCCATTCAGAGCGCGCGTAGAGCCAGCGCTGAGGGACGGTCCACGGCACGTCGTGCTAGGTAGCGACGTTCGACCGGTGCCCCGAATAGTACGCGCCGGTATAGCACGAAGCAAAAGTTAACATCGAATTATTCATTATTAATTAATGGAAATTAACTAAAATATAAATGAAATTAATTTGCCGTTATCAATTGAACAAAAAAGTGAATGAAAACAGTGAACGAAATTCTTTCACTGTTCCAACCGAGACATCGGCTCTTGTACACCATGTGTTTGTTCTTCGAGTGGCCAGGATCGGTAGAATAACCCAGTGATAGTTGCCGTGCAGGTAGTAGGTTTTGCCAAATAAAGTGAGTTCGCTGACCTGGCCGTAACATCAGCTGTCTTGCACTACGGGATACCTACTTGCAATGGTCAGGATCGGTGGGATGACACAGTGACCTATTTTTGTCGAAGCAGGTTCATTTTTGGAGAAACGGGTAAGCCTCATTTTAATTGTTGGCGAATTGTTTAAAATTTAACGTACGTTGTACTTGATAGACACGTTAGTTAGTCCGTTCTAATTCTTTTTTGTTCAATAAAAACGGCAAATTAATTTCATTTATATTTTAGTTAATTTCCATTCATTAATAATGAATAATTCCATGTTAACTTTTGCTCCGTGCTATACTGGCGCGTACAGTTCGGGGCGCAGGTGGAACGTCGCTACCTAGCACGACACGCCGTGGACCGTCCCTGAGCGCGAGCTCTACGCGCGCTCTGAGTGGCCAGTGTTTTTCGTTAACAATTCAAAAACAAAGCCTCAAACGACATTTTGGCAAAGGAAAAAGTTGTTCAGTTTCGCCTCAGGAGTCTCCCATTTCCGGCTCCTACACCTTTTACGTTACACCCTGTATATTGTTTATGTATATTAGATTTATGTCAATCCTTGTAATTGCAGCTGATATATTGTGATTTAAAAAAAAATCGACGGCTAGTATTACCATCATCGGTATTACCAAAGCCATGTTTTGGCTTGTCAACAATAATCCCCAATTTGCTCCGAAATTCTTTTTGGATATGTTTCTGCCTTTGTGCTACTGTGTCCCTTTCCTCTTTATTCCTTACTTGCCACTTTCTTAATGGCAATTTGTATGATAAATGAAGCAAATTCTCGAATAAGCGTATTCTGGCGTGCAAAATGGATAAACAAAATTGTAATGAGTCCGGGTTTACTTCCTTTCTGTTAATTAAATTATTGAAATCCTTCGATGTAGCACCAGATATGTAACATTTCATCGTGGACCTTGTACTCGTGGTAGCGTTACAGACCTTACTGTCAATCATAGTAAATAATAATGTGTGTTTAACGGATATGGTTCTATTTCTTTCTATTTTTGTTTCTATTAAATTTTCTATTTTGGTTTGCATATAATTTACTTCGTCATTAATGACATCCACAGATTCCTTAGCAAATCTAATGCGGATGGGCCGTCAATATCTCGGTTGTTCCGTCCGATGCAGAACAATACGCTGAGAATTTTTGGCAAGGTTTATGGCACGCATTTCGGGAACAGATTATTTTTTAGGAAAATTACTTGATCAAATTGCTTGTCGTCTGCAAGCAATTCATTTCACGTGCGGGCAAAACTTTGCTACTTAGATTATTTTCGTCATCCTCAATAGTCGATGACATGCCATAAACATGGAGTTCCGAAGGGTCCCGACCATATTGTAACGGTACACGAAGCCGATCCGCGGGACTAGCGGTTCTAGGTATCGCCCCACTTTTTTCCGGAAATACCGTGCTTCGGGCGCACCGGAAGAGTGGTGGACCTGGAACCAGTACGCTGATTGGCAAAATTCACTGTTTTGTTTTGACCAATCAGCGTAGACGAAAATTAAGAAAGTCCTCTTCCGGATTTCCTTCTAAAAGAAAAATCAAAATAGTTACAACGATCGAACGACACGGATCAGACTAGAAAAAATCTCTAACGACACGCAGAGGTATTCATTCCACATCTCCACCGACACTCCGACTTTAACATTCGAACTCCATAATCAAGGTCCATCAGTCAGGACTACTTCATAATCAAAAGGGTTACCCAATATTAATTTGGCGGGTCAAACGTCGCGAAGTTGTATACCGATCGGTTAAGGCGGAATTTAGGACTCCGTCGAGGAAATAATCCGTGCCACTAATCGCGACGTAATACAACACAAGAAAACATCGGTAATGTTAGATTTTGCCAGATTACTTTTCTATTTATGCTGCAGATTAATCGTAACGGTACGAAGGAAGTTTGAAATACATTGCAATCAGAATCATTATTTCTAGAAAATTTCTGTTTGTATTCTGCCTGTTATGACCCGTCACATCCCCACTTACTTCTTAATTCTAATGAATTGACTTCATTCTTATTTAAATTATTTAATAATTCGTCCAAGTATTCTAACAAACGGTTAGTAGAGTGGTTTAATAAATTCTGCAACTGCACTTCGGCAGATGTTTCTGTTATAACATATGCATTCCGTGTAGGATAATAGTCTCTTTTTGCTTTTTGGAGGATGCTATAACACGAAAGAAATTGTTTATCAAACGATCTTATAACTTCGTATTGACTTCTTAAGAGTCCTGCCTCAACAAATAGGGAAAGGGCTTGCAAATTTGAGAGATGTTTCCGAGTGCCTTGTTTATCGCTAAAAGAAATTTCCCTACATCTTTTTGCAGAGACTGGCGAATTTGAAATTTCTTTCAGCACCCTGGAGGCATGTACTTGGCCGGAAGCTTTTAATTTCGATTGAACAGCGTATGTCAATTCTTCTGTGCTGAAAACTTGTCGAAGATTTTCTGTCTTTCTCCGTTTGCAGCGCTCCGATAATTCAGCAAATGTTTTTCTTAGTTGTACACTTGGAAAACTTGTTTTAGGAATCTCTATTGTTCCCTCAAGGCATTCTTTATTTTTTATTTAAAAAATGTTCTCCTTATTGTGTACAGATGACCACCTGCGCTTAATTCTGATTTCAGTTTTGAAATTTTGTTTTTAAACGCGTGTCGTTCTTTTTGCGTATAATCTTGCTGATTCAATAAGTATCGTTCAAGATATTCCAATTTTTTATGGATATTTCGATCCTTGCATTCTTGCATTATCTTAAACAATTGATTTCGTCTTATCACTTTAATCATACTTGGCCCCGCAGCATCATGTACCGAAGAATTCGTTGACATTTTGATATCTGTACAGTGTAGATATATCGTGGTTAAATAATTAATATTCGAATCATAAAAGCGAAAGATATCTAATTCATGAAAGAAGTGTTGTACTTACCAGGTACTAATAAATTAAAATTTAATATTAAAATAAACGAACAGCACTTAAACATAAACTTGTCTATATAAAAGTAGAAAAACAGCACTTAAACGTAACTAAATCACACTTAAACAGAAACTTAATAAAGTAGCGTTTCAATATAAACTTTAAATAAACTATATAAAATAAAACTTAAACCGAATAAGTGGGAAAAACTAAAATATAAAGTATAACAATGTAAAAAAATCCTTCAAATATATCCGCTGTTCACACTCTGATCGCACTATTTCGACTAAATGCATCCTGAAAATGCAAGACAGCCGAAGGCTTATCTACAGAATACTATATACATCTCATATGTTCGTAGTTGAAACACTTGAGTTCAAGAGTTCTTTCGGAGATTTAGTGCGGCGCGATCGTGAAAGCGCGCGAGAAACGTTGCGACTCTCGGTGGTCATCTAGGACTAAATTTACTCTAAAACGTAAATCCGGGCAAGTCCGGGATCAATTTTTATTGCATCTTAATCGTCAAAGTTTATGGAATGCAATCAAACCAGAATAAGCATCGGGACTCACCGGGAAGTATACCAAAATCCTTCACGAAGTCTTAAAATCGTTGAGAAAATTACTGAATAATCGATTATCTTTAAATATTAATAATTAGAAAAATATACATGATGCACAAGTAAATCCTGTTTAACAGTACAGTATATACTTATCTAAATTACTTCTATAAAACAAGAATCTATATAATTTATTTGAAACAGTTAAAAGTTAATAATAAGTGAACGATGCTTTAGGGACTAGTGAAAGGAGCAACGCGCGTCGTAAAAACTCCTAACTTTCGATGAAGTACTTTGTTTTATGAATAAAAAAATGAGGGAAAAAGTGTTGATACAATGTTCCTTACGCATTTAACTAACTCAACAAATAAAAATTGTATGGTCTAGGTACAATTTTTGAAATCGTCGAATGTCCGGCTTTTCGAGGCAAATACCCCACTGTGCGCCGGTTCCTACGGACCAACGTGGCCTGAACGGAAAGTTTAGCTCCGGTCCCAAGGGACCGGCGTGGCGCTTAACGTGTTAACTACTTAAAAACGAAGCGTCAAACGACATTTTCGCAAAGGAAAAAGGTGTTCAAAATCACCTCAGCTATCACCCCTTTTCGGCTCTTGAGGTAGTTCTGGGACACCTTGTATACAATAGTAAAGTATGTGCACACTTCTAACTTCAATTATATGATTATAAAGCAGCATTTACGATTTTTTTCTTAGGTGTGTTTATAATGTTACGAGCCAGGGCTTGGCGAGTTTGGCCGGGAAAAAGGTTCAAGGGTTATGGTTACACCTGATAACCGGGTAGTGGGTTAACAGGTCAAAACTTGAATGACTGACCTGGGAAGAGGTCCGTGTTCTCCCAGGACTGGCCGACGGTTGTGAAGCGTCGGATAGCCGAGAGTCACGGCAAAGGGAAAGAGTGCGCTTCTCTGGACAGCTGACGTCGTCAGGTAGCCGATAGGCGCGGATGGAAGGATTCCGGATCTCCGGACTATTTGGCGGGTGTGAAGCGCCACGTAGCCGGCTCACCAGAATCAAGGAAGGTGTGTGTTTCCGGACAGCCGACGTACACGCCGGGTAGCCGTATAAACACGGATGGTCAGGTTGGGTTCAGGTAAAGGAACTCGTAACGTGCGTACACCACGAGCGGCTATGATGTACTTTGTGGGTCCCGTTCAAATCGAGGATTTCCTATGTATTGGAAGAAGGTGCAATGGAACAACAACTTACGAGAAAACTATGACTGGTATATTCAAGATGATATGGAAGTTACAAAGATTGAGTGTGTACAATGAATCCACGGGTTTTACGTATAATAATTACACGGGGGCTCACCGAAGATTGAGATATGGAAGCCAAGCAGTAACTACGTACTGAAAGGAGATATCTGCTCGAAGGGGATTAACCCGATCTTGCAATGTCTGTGTCAACGAACGAAACTAACGCAACGAACGCGTGACCAGGACTAGCCCGATTTGATTGAATTTCGTGGTCCTTATATACTCGAAAATTAGGCTCGTAATTGTGGAAGGGGTAACTGCAGTTGCTCCAGTTTCGTGGGAACGCTGCGAGGGTGGTCTTCTGTTTATTCCTTGTAGGGCTGGCGCCTCCCAGGAATTTGGTCTGTCTCTCCCAAGGTCTGAGTTTCTTTTAGGGGGGGTCCTAAGTGTGCAGGTGCGGGCTTGGTCGCGTACGCGTCTTATGATTATAAACATTTGTAAAAATTCCAACCGTCGTTCTGGGTGACACGTTCCCGAACGAATCAAAATTATGAAATAATTTCGCCGTGCGTAACAATAATAATATTCGTAGATTTCCCCTCAAAGATATAGATGCAGACACTGAATATTTTTCGAGTGTATCCGAGAAGTCTTCATCGGCAGACTTGTCCCAAAATGAAGTATCAGAAGACGAAATACTCCACATTTCGCCCACAATAAGACGGCGTCGAATCTAAACGGATACCGAGGACGAAATGGATATCGGAAATGAAAATGAACATAATATAGACGACAACGAATGGTCAAATAATATAACACAAACAGCGGCAAATATAATCCCATTTGCAAAATCCAACACTTCTCTACAGATTGAGGGTAATCAACCACACATTTTTTACTTTGCTTTTTTTACGAAAGAAATTCTACAATAACTGTCAATGAGACCAATAGGTATGCTAAACAATGCATGCAAAATAGGAGATCCACTCGGTTAGATAAACGGACACCAACCGACAAATATAAAATGAAACGGTTTTTCGGACTACTAATATGGGTGGGCCTGGTCAATTTACCAAAATAAGACGCCTATTGGTGTACCGATAATACCTACTGCCAATCCTTTCCAAAAACAATTATATCGAGAAATCGATTTGAGTTACTGTTACGATTCCTACATTTTACAAATAATCAAACAGCAAACAAATGATAAACTGTATAAGATAAGACAACTTGTTGATATACTAAATCAAAATTGATCTAAATACTATGATTTAGATGAAGAGATATGCATCGATGAATCATTGGTACCTTTCCGAGGACACATAAAGTTCAGGCAATTTTTGAAACAGAAGCGACATAAATACGGCATCAAAGTCTTCAAAATGTGTTCGGGCCACGGGTATACACATCAATTTGAAATATATTCGGGAAAAAACATAAATGCACCATGCGTAACCCCCACAAGTGTTGTAATAAATATATGCAACAATATTTTTCATAGAGGCCACACAATTTACACCGATAATTGGTATACTAGTATAAATTTAGCAGAAAAATTAATCGACTACAATACTCATTTAGTAGGAACCCTAAGAAAAAATGAAAAGGGAATACCTCTCGACGTCAAATTTAAAACATTACAACGCGGTGAACTTATCGCAATGCAAAATAAGAGGGGGATTATGGTCCTCGAGTGAAGAGACAAGCGTGACATTTTTATGATCACGACGAAACATTCGGCTGAAATGGTAGAGGTACGCAAAAAAAAAATTACGTTTGCAATAAACCAATAGTATTTGTAGATTACAACATAGGAAAATGTGCCGTAGATTTAGCAGATCAAATGATAGCATATTCCACACCATACAGAAGAACCCTCAAGTGGTATATAAAATTAGCTTTACAGTTATTATTGAATACATCAATTTCAAACACGATGATACTCTATAAACCAGCAACAAACACAAAAGTCAAGGTATCAGAATTTAGAATGGCACTCGCAATGCACCTTACACAGTGCCATTCACCAGAGCCGTCAAATACACTTATTCGACGAAGATTGCGGCACGAAATGCAGAAGAAAGAAGGGCAAGCGTACCTGGCACGAAATTTTGCAGAGAGTGTTATAAAAAAAAATGTTAAACTATTAGAATCAAAAATTGCTAAAAATCAGACCAAAAAGGTAACCACCTACTGTCCAGATTGCATTGATGAGCTATATTTATGTTTAAACTGTTTTAACATAGTGCACCGTTAGATGCGGGGGAGGAGGTGGGGGGGGGGGGTAATTGCCAAAAACCAAAAATCACATTTTTGACCAATTTCTCTCATCTGCGTGGATGGAAATTTTGAAAAAAAATCAGGGTCCCTTTAATTAATCAACCACATATTATAGAATTTGTTCAGATTTTTAAATTAGAAAACCAATCTCTGAAAAATAAAAAACGAAAAAAAATGATGAAAAATGCCGGTTTGGGAATGAAGGAGTCGCGGTACTAGATTCATATTTTTTGAGTAAGTACATATTATTGGTACTATTGTACTGAATTTTTTCAGATTTTTCGGTTTGGTGCGCCATAGTTAAAAAAATGAAAAACTAACTTTTCCCTTGTTTGTTGCGTGCCCCAGTCACTTATACAGCGATTTTTGGTATATTCTTGATCAGATAAATGCTTTATACAATGCTCAATGTTTTTACGCATAGCAAACAAACGCAGAAACTAATGTCAGAGACTTAACTTTCCCTACAAATGCAAAAATAGTGTGTGAAATGTACGCGCATCCTCTGTTTATTTAATTTTGATCGCCACTGACAAGAATTCAAAACCACAAAATATTACAAAATTATGATCATTGTATTCGGGAGACTCTTCCCTATCTTTTAAGACCAAGATGAACTTTCTATCGTTCTTAGTTTTCACGTAACTTCTCATGCTTTTATAAAAACTCATGTTTTTCGAAATCTGAGGGTGATAGAGCAATTCTGTTTCCCGATTCGCATTCAAGACGAGAAGGTCTATAAGGATCACCTAGTGGATATCACAAAACAGAAAAAAAGTTCTACACATACAAGAAGGATAATTGATGAAACTTGGATGCCAGTAGATTGCAATGAAATTAAAATGTACTTTGCATTATGCATCATAATGGCTCAAGTAAAGAAACCAAAAATCCAAATGAACTGGTCTAAAAGAGCCATTATAGAAACACCCATATTCCGAAAATGTATGCCACTAAGAAGATTTTTACAAATCACTAGGTTTGCAAATAACGATGCGACTGACAACGGGGATAAATTACGTAAAGTGAGACCTGTGATAAACTATTTTAATGAAAAATTTAAAGGCGTATATGTAATGGAAGAAGATATCGCGATCGATGAATCACTAATGTAATTTAAGGGACGTATGTCCTGTAAACAATTCAATCCTTCAAAAAGGGCGAGGTTTGGGATTAAATTTTATAAACTCTGCGAGTCAACATCGGGTTACTGCTATAATTTTTAAATGTATGTAGGAAACGATAAAACAAATCTTGATTACAGTGCATCTGAAACTGTTGCGATGGAGGTGTTGCAATCAATACTAGATAAAGGACATACCTTATACAGGGTGTAACGCAACCCTCTGCAAATATTTTAAGGGGTGATTCTACAGGGCAAAATAAAGCGAAAATCAAGAATGAAAATTTTGCATCTGGGGCTTTGTTAATAAGATACCGATGTTTAAAAAAACGCGGTGAAAACGCCTGCCGGTAGGCAATTTGACGGACAGCGGCTCGAGTCCGGCAGCTGCGTTCAGTGGTAGTCATTCGCTACATGCAAGAGAAACCATGACCTACCGCACCGCGTAATCTGACACCCAAAAGGCACACGTTTTACGATGTACAGCATTCAACCTGCTTACTTGTAAAAATCCACATGGGCATATCAAAACCCACCCAATGGGATTATCAAGTAAAGAGGGTGATGGCCTTCAGTCAACAATTTTCTTCTCAAAAACCAAATACACATGCACCACGATTGTCGCGGCCGCGAATGTCTATGCGTACACGCGACTGTCCCATCAGCGAGTGTCCACGATTTGCACTAAACTTATTATTCCAGGAGATGTTCCTCGCGTCCACCATCCGCTTGAAGATAGTGGTTCAACTCTTTCACGCAAGTCGTGTCACAATTTCCGAAAGTCTGTTATTATTGTCAGAGGACATTATCATGTTAGCGTATTTCGCAAATGTACACGAACCTTTGGACATCTGGTACCACTATCACCGCACATAATCAATTGCAAGAAAAAGTAGTTTTAAGATTGGCATTATGTATCTAGAAATTGAAATAATCAAGTTCTAAGAACCAAACTAAATTAAAAAACGAAAGTAATAACAATTGAAATAAACGCAATATTAAATACTAGAACTTAAAGTACAACTGGAATGTTTAAACCGTTCCGTATTCAACGTCGTACAAGCAGCAACTGTCTCGATCGTCTAGAAATAACGATCACCGATGCGTGCCGAATCGTCGCGAGTCGTATCTACGGAAAGTGTTTGGAAGTATTTGTTATTCTTTCGGCCGTAGAAAGGGGCAACAGTGTTGCCCTATCGACGACTCGTGACGATTCGGCATGCATCGGTTGACCATTATTTCTAGACGATCGAGGCAGTTGCTGTTTGTACGCTGTTGAATACGGAATGGTTTGAACATTCCAGTTGTACTTTGAATTTTAGTATTCGGCATAGATTTAATATTGCATTTAGTTCTATTGTTATTACTCTCGATTTTTAATTAAGTCTAATTCTTAGAACTTGATTATTTCAATTTCTAGATACGCAATCTCTATTTTAAAGCTACTTTTTGTTACAATCGGTTACGTGCGGTGATAGTGGTGGTGCCAAGTGTCCGAAGGGTCGCGTACATTTGCGGAATACGACTACATGATGATGTTCTCTGACAATAATAACAGACTTCCGAAAACTGTGACACGATTTGCGTCAGAGATTGAAACACTGCATTCAAGCGAGTGGTGGATACGAGGAACATCTCCTGGAATAATAAGTTTAGTGCAAATCTTGGAATCGTGATCTTCGTGTGCTGCAAGTTTCTGTGTTAAAGGGTGTATTGTGAACCATCGCGGACGGGACAATCGCGTGTACGCATAGACACTTGCGGACGGAACAATCGCAGTGCATGTGTATTTGGTTTTTGAGAAGAAAATTATGGATTGAAGGCCGTCACCCTCTTTACTTGATAATCCCATTGGGCGGGTTTCGATATGCCCATGTGGATTTTTACAAGTAAGCAGGTTGAATGCTATACATCGTAACGCGTGTGCCTTCTGAGTGTCAGCTTTCACGGTGCGGTAGGTCATGGTTCCTGCGGCGTCGTAGTGAATGACTGCCACTGAACGCAGCTGTTTGATTCGAGCCTCACGCGTCAGATTGCCTATCGGCAGGCGTTCGGATGCCATTTTTTTAAACATCGATATTTCGTTAACAAAGCCTCAAACGCAAAATTGCCACTCTTGATTTTCGTTTTATTTTGGCTTGTAGAATCACCCCCTAAAATATTTGCAGAGGGTTGCGTTACACCCTGTATAGCTTGATTAAACTCGGTATAAACGGTGAACGGCACTCGTGTTCTCAGCTCGCACGGTGTTGGTAAACACGTCAGCTCACTACCGCGGTCTCCGACCGACTCCTCTCTCTTTCTTGCATTTCGACATGCACTGCTTCTGAATCTTCTGCTAAACTCGCCATTTCAATTGCGGGTGTTGACGGCTCTTCTACATGCTCACGAGTACATTTTTCGTGACTTCTACTTACCTCTTTAGTATGTAGAGTTTGTGTGCCGTTTTCCTCTTTTTGAAGGACCAAGCGCCGTCTCCTATCGCGATATCCTTTTCTTTTTTAATACCATTTGCACACAATGATAATTTTGAACCACGATTTTTCTTCACGTTCAATCGATTTTGTTCACTGCGACCCTCCGCTTCCTCGCCGACGCCTTCAACGAACATATTTTTTGCAACACTCATTGCCACAATATTTTTAAAACACTTCAAAATACACTTCAATTCACTTCACTTCACTTTCCTAGAATAAACTACGTTTTTTTTTTTCAAAACTTGGGAAAGGATTGAATAATCCAATCCGTTTCGCGTCTTGAAGAAAACTACCGATAAAACGTAAAGTGCGAGTCTTCTGTTATTGAAATGTGGTGCAGGATGGAACAGCGCGGCGGCAGTCAGTTCACAATTGGCAGACAACGGTAGAGGAGCTACGCGAGATAAATAAAAGTAAGTATTTCATTATGAAGTATAAAGTTAACGCATTACACACCGGCCCCGCGATAGATAATGCGGGACATTTTTTAAAATAAAAAATTGCATTTTCTCCTTCATTTATAAATTAAAAATGTCGGTTCTGTTGAATCTTTGATTATAATAAAATAGTACATAAAATATCTTACAGATAGAAATTGAAATAGACGAAGGAGTCAAAGGAAGGAAGGAAGAAGGCGAGGAGGGAAGAAAGGAGGAGGAAAAAAATAAGGAGGTGGAGGAAGAAAAGAAGGAGGAGGAAGAAAAGAAGAAGAGGAAAAGGGAGGAAGGGGAGCCATCCCTTTCGAAAGTGAGTAAAAACGTTAACTTTTCTATTATATGTATATACACGTGACGATAGCAGAAAGTATGTCGAAAACGGTTGCTAATCGTGTACGATTTCCATGATTTGTTTTTGTCATCAAGATATATGCAAAGAATGTACAGTGGTCCGGAAACCCGTTTTTCGTTGCCAAAATTATTTGAATTTCATTAACTTCTGTTTAGAACGCTCTGTCTCACCACAGAATTATCTAAAATAAATAACACTTTCGGTTTTGGCGCTTTGAAAGATTGTTACTTTAGAGCAAAAAAAAATTTGAATATGTTAAACTTGAAAAATTAACTTTTGGCCACAAAAAAAACGGGTTTCCGGAACACTGTGGAATATAGAAATCGTACACGATTTAATATATGTGTGTGTATAATTATAACACTTCATTTTACTGTTTCAGTTTAAAAAAAAGGATTAAATACCTACTATATGGGCGTGGTATTGGCAGTTACCGCGGCCGTGATCGCGGTCGTTTCGGCGGGCGTTGGAGCCGTGGGGGGCGTTGAGGACGTGGGGGCCATGGGGGAGGCTGTGGTGGTGGCACCACAGTGAATATTTATAATTAATATATATCATTTATTAATAAATTAATATTTTAAGTAATACACTTTGCAATTCTAATTTATAAAAATTTCCTTCTTGATACTCCTCTTTCCCTCCCGTCATCCCTTTCTATTTTCAGTATAAATTAAAATATCGGCTCAAGACATATTTAGCAAAGACTTCCTGTGAAGACTTTCAGTAGATGCCTTCCCATTTTTCATTTGTCATTAGGTACCATGATCGAGGAAATGAGAACAAAGCAAATGGAATAAATTACAATATTATCAATATTTATATACATATTCGTAACTCGCATAAAACCTATGTAGTAAATGTTTGCTTTTATTTTTCATTATCGTTCTGAAATTATTGACGCATAGCGAATTTATTAGTAAAAGTTCTTTGGTTAAACGTGGTAATAAACATGAATTGTCTCGACACTCTTTCTGGCTCGCTCCGTGCTCTCCTACATACATTGTATGTTCGGTAGGAAGCTGTGGGGAGCATGATCTCCCTAGTAACTTCCGCAGATGGCGTGGTTGACACTGCGGCCAATGTACGAGATACTAAGATTAGCTAGAGGAGTAAAAACAAAGGCATTGTAACGAGAAGTAGTAAAAGAGTCAGATAACCGGCAAACAGGGTGAACAACCTACAATTGGTGACCCCGAGTTTGAAAAATGGAAGCAGTGGCGCAAAATTGGGCAGTGGTTGTCCACGCAGCGAAATTCTGGCCGGAAAAACCAGCGCTGTGGTTCGCACAGTTGGACGCTCAGTTCAACCTCCGAGGAATAACACAAGAGGATACAAAATTCTGGCATGTAGTCGCGCAGCTGGACGCTCGGTCGGCCCAGGAAGTAGAGGACATACTATTGAATCCGCCAGAAGAGAATAAATATACCAAATTAAAAGCAGAGTTGATTGCGCGCCTGTCCACTTCAAAGCGGCGAAAGATTAAACTGCTCGAGCATGAGGAAAAAGGGGATCGCACGCCGTCGCAGTTCTTGAGGCATATGAAGAGCCTGGCAGGGTCCGATGTGCCAGAGGAATTTATCAAAGCCTTGTGGACAAATCGTTCACCGGTGGCCATGCAGTCGGTCCTGGCCACGCAAGATGGCGTCGATCTGGATAAAATGGCCGTTCTGGCCGACAGGATCGGCGAGGTGGTGTCAGTTCAAACGCAATCTCCGTCGTCAGCAAGCAGCGTCGCGGCATTCGGTGACGTCAACGCCCTCGTGGAGCAGATCACGGCGTTAGTAAGCTCAAAGCTGGATGGAAGAGGGCGCCAGAGGAGTCGCAGCGGGTCCGGTAATCGGTATCGCAGACATTCAAAACTTAGAATGGAGGAGCGCCTGAAAGATATCTGCTGGTATCACTGGAGGTTTAACGAAAAGGCAATTAAGTGTACGCAGCCGTGCACTTACACGCAGGGAAACGAAAGACAGGGTCTGTAATGGCGACAAGCAGCCCTGAACAAATGGTACGTCGCCTGTTTGTGACCGACGGGACAACAAGGACCCAGTCGATACCGGGGCTGAGGTAAGCGTTTTTCCACGAAAAAAAGTGAGTGGTGCGCGATCAAAAGCAAGTTTCTTACAGCGGCGAATGGGTCGTTGATCAGTACATATGGACAAATACTGTTAAATGTAGATTTAAGGTTACGCCGGGCATTTCCGTGGACATTTATAATAGCGGACATTGAGCGATTTATTATAGGCGCAGACTTTTTGGCAAGATTCGGCCTTCTGCCGGATGTACAGGACCGCCGCCTGATCGATAAAACCACAGGACTTACAGTGCCTGGAACAACACCGACCGGCGGAGTCGAATCGGCACAGTGCGTAGCGCCGGTAGCGGACAGTGCGGTTTTGCGCTGCTGAAGAGGTACGAGTGTATTACGCGGCCTTCGGCATGCAATGGTGCAGCCAAGCATGGGGTGAAGCATCACATCATCACCACACCGGGTCCTCCGGTATTACAGAAACCGCGGCGTTTGACGACAGATTGGCTGAAAGCGGCGAAACAGGAGTTCGAGTATATGCTACAACAGGGCATCACTCGGCCGTCAAAAAGCTCCTGGGCATCACCGTTGCATCTGGTATCCAAAAAGAACAGCGAATGGCGTCCGTGTGGGGATTATCGTGCATTAAACGCGAGAACGGTGCCCGACGCATACCCGGTACCGCATATTCAAGATTTCGCACAGAACCTGCACGGGAAGGCAGTGTTCTCCAAGATTGATTTGGTGCGCGCGTATCACCAGATTCCGATTGCGGAGGAGGACGTGCATAAAACGGCGATCACGACGCCCTTCGGGTTGTATGAGTTTCCGGTAATGACCTTCGGACTGCGGAACGCGGCGCAGACGTTTCAACGATTTATGGATGAGATCGTGCGCGGTTTAGACAATGTTTACGTGTATATAGACGATGTGTTGATAGCTTCGGACTCTAAAGAGCAGCACATGAAGCACCATTAACAATTATTTGAAAGGTTCGCGAAGTTCGGAGTGGTAATCAACTCGGCGAAGTGCGAGTTGTCTGTTTCAAAATTGTCATTCCTTGGTTTTACGGTTAGTGAAGAAGGAATCCGCCCGTTAGCAGGTAAGGTGGATGCCATTGCGAGTTATCCCAGGCCGGTAAACCAGGCGGAGCTCAGCAGATTCCTCGGAATGGTAAATTTTTACCGACGGTGCATACCACATGCAGCGGAGATTCAAGCACAGACTAGAGTACAGGATAGACTGTGCAGACAATGCTTTTTTTTGTCACCTGAGACTGGGGTCCTAGAACCCCATTACCACGCTGGTGTCACTCTCGACGTTACCGAGCCAGTAAAGAATAGAACTAAGGCATCAGTAGTGATGGGAACTGTAACTAAATATATGAAAAGGCATTTCGTAGATGAGGATAACCTTCATAGCTGTATCATGTCCACAGTTATGAAGTTATTCAGGAAAAAGTTCATGTTTTGCTGGGCGATATCATACCAGCCGATCATATGATATAATATACGTATTATGTATGTATGTATATATGTACATATGTATCACTACTGGCGGCTACAAAACATATAATAATGAATAAGGATAAATAAAAATCAACGTTTGTGAAATACTTGCTTCCTCATTTACGATTTGCTATTTCAAAAAGAGCCTGTAGATGAATACATACTTCACGTTTTGCATGCAATTCTTTACATGGGCCATAACTTTTAACAGTACATAGTTTAATGTTTTATTTATATTATATTTATTTAATGGAAAATTGAAGTTACAAAAATTGTTTGATATGAAGGGGGACATAATTTGGCATAAACATATTTTTGTAAGTAGAGTAGTCGGCTTAATGTCACGACTGACAATAAATTAACTAACTCGACAACGACTAAAGACTACAGCGAAAACGTTTGTTTAGTTACGTCTGTACAGGCAGGACTCAATGGATTGTATTAAAAGTTTTTAATTAATACGTGTTTCGGAAACTAATAAATACCCGAACCTAAAATTTTGTGTTTGGAGTTCTCCTTTCTTCGCCCTCCCCCTCCAACCCACCAATTCCGTCGAACTTCATGTCAATTGGCGATTCGATCGACATTCAGCCTATACATGCACACATGTGTATGATGCGGCACTAATACATTAGATGGGTGGTCGATGACCTATAAACAAACGAGGATCACAACACTGCAGGTAATTTTCCGAGGATTGAAATGCAACGCAGCGGGAGCCGATCGACGCGAGATTTGTATTGAGCAAATTGTACAGATGACAGAAGGCAGTTGGAAGTGCAGAAAGTATAAATTAGCCACAGGTTTATCTCTGGCGTAAGGGAATCATGCAAAGAAAATAGAGATTTCCTGACGAGATAATTAAATGTGTTGCTATCAACCTAAATGCATGTGATGCTGTAAACAATATGACTTTAATACAATTTATACATGCATTGTATCCATATACACCCACCCTTCTTGCCCGATTTCTTGGCTTCTTTGTTTACAGCCGTCATGCTTTCCGAAAAATGTTTAAATCGTTCTGTATTCAACGTCGTACAAACAGCAACTGTCTCGATCGTCTAGAAATAATGATCAACCGATGCATGCCGAATCGCCGCGAGTCGTGTCTATGCAAAGTGTTTGGCGGCATTTGTTATTTGTTCGGTCGTAGAAAGGAGAGGCAGCAGTCAAAGATTAAATTACTTTTTTCACGCATATGTTTCTCGCCTCCTTATGGATTCCACCTCTCTCGGCCCCTTTCTACATGTGTAAGAAAGCTAAAATGTGTGCGTATAATGTATGTAAGAACAATTGACGTGCAAAACGATATAATAATATGAGATTTCCCGCGTTGTACGAGTCAGTCTTTCGTGAGCCTTCTAGGCATAATTAATAAGTTGAAATAGTAAGTGTGCTGGACGCTGGGGATTTTCGAAGACTTGTGAGGATTGCGGACTTTCTCGGTGAGGATTAAGCGGGTAATAAGGTAAATATTTATATATAAATTTTTTATTACAAGTGTGAGTTAAAGTATATTTGAAAATGCAGCATCAGGATAGGAGGGCCCGCTATAAAAAGTGCGCTTATCCTAATTGTAATTTAAGCAGCCGCAGTGTGACTGACGGTATTACATTTCATTCCTTTCCCGTAAGGGATAATGATCGATGTATAACGTGGCTGGTTAACTGTGGCTTAGACGATTGGGTAGAAATGGGGAATAGTGAATTAAAGAAAAAGTACATTTGCAGCCGGCATTTTACCAAAGATTGTTTTCATGCAGCCGGTCCACTCCGAAGAACCGCCGTGCCGCAAATGTACGATATTGTAGATTCGCATGGCATTAGTAGTAATGTAGATTTTGAAGCCATCTCATCACCTAGAGAATACGGTGAATTACGAAAACGGCTGATGGAAACCGAAGAGAAATTGAAGCAAGAAAAGAATACATCGAGTATTCTTCGCTTGCAATTAAGGGCGAAGCGTAGAGTAATAGATCGGTTGAAGATGCAGCTTTCTTCAGGCTGTATTAGTGATACATGTTTGAAGAAAGCAATTGCTAGGAGAGTCAAATGTTACGTCTTAACTTTTGTACTCATGTTGGTCTTTAGATTGAAGCATTGCTACTCATCGGCAGAGAAGCAATTATGTATGGGCATGCACTACACTTCCCCTTCCTTGTACAGAAATTTGCGCGAAAAATTCGGTTTCCATCTGCCGGATCGTTCTACGATAGTTCGTTGGTTTGGGAAAATAGACTTTTAGCCGGGGATTTGTCAAAATTTGCTTTCCGCGTTAAAATACAAGGCTGCGCGCATGGAAGTCGCAGACACGAACTGCATTCTCGTATTTGATGAGATGGCTATTAAACGATGTCTCGATTTCTACCCAACACGATAGGTCATTGAAGGCTTTGAAGATTTGGGCTCTTTGGGTAGAAGCTCAGCCGTTGGTACTCAAGTGCTTGTTTTTATGCTGCGAGGGCTGTTCGATAATTGGAAACAACCGCTAGCTTTCTTTGTTCCTGGCCGTAGTGTTAAAAGGGATGTATTGTCCGCTCTTTTAGACCAAATTTTAGATGCCGTACACGAGACGGGTCTGAAAGTAAGGGCGGTTGTTTCTGATCAAGGTGGCAGCAATAAGAGCATAGCAGACGACAGAGTTTCGATCTCCGAGCCCTTTTTTGAACGTAACGGTCAAAAAATTTTCTTTTTGTTTGATTTCTTACATTTGTTCAAGTCTATTCGGAATAATTTATTGAAGCACGACTTCTTAATTAGTGGGCGCCGGGTTTCATGGTGCAATATTCGTGCGCTATGGAACTTGGAAAAAGAACACAGTACAAGGGCAGCTTACAAATTATCCGAAAAACATGTTAATCCTAACATGTTTGATAGGATGAAATGTAAGTATGCCCTTCAAGTGTTCAGTAGTAGAGTGTCGTCTGCGTTGTTCACCGCCTCCGTGACAGGCAGCATTGCAACAAGTAGCGTGCAACACACGGCGACTTTCTTCCAGGTCTTGAATGACCTGTTTGATAATTTAAATAGTCGCACAGCCCGTGACCCCAATCCGAACAAGTGTGCGCTCTCGCGATTTTACACTCTCGTTGAAAGTAATTTAAGACGTACTTTCAACGATATGGAGAATTGGTTTATAATATCCGAGGAGGGGTTAAAAGTGCCGCCTTGTTTCTTGGGGTTACGGCAATCTGTAAATGCCACCATGCAACTGTGGGACGATCTAAGGGACGAGGGTTTTACGTTTTTGTTGACGTCACGCTTGAATAGCGATTGTTTAGAGAATTTCTTTTCTGTACTTCGGATGCATGGTGGCACGTACAATCAGAATCCTTCGGTAAAAGCGGTACGTCTCGCGATTAGAAAAAATTTAGTAATGTGGTTGAATCGGGCACCAAATTCGGCGAATTGCATGGAAGATTTTGACGTACCGTTAGTATCGGAAGAATTTATACCACAGAGTGAACCAGCCACGTCAATACCTGATGCTGCATTTAGTGTGAATGAAGGGCACGTCGATGACAGGTACATCGATGTCGATGAACTGTTGCCATCGGTATGCCCTTTGGAAGCGAACGCGATAGAATATTTTGCAGGATATATTGCTAATAAATGCCTGCAAAAATCTCAATGTCGTAGATGTCGGGATATTTTTGTAGAGAAGAATGCAGTTCTTAGCCGTAACGAGCAAATGCTGTTATCTTTCCGGGCATATGTAGTCGACCACAATGTCGACTTTGGAAACTTGTGTGTTCCGACAACACACCTTTCGACAATTTTTAGAATAATTTCTCGTATTTTTGACGCGTATTATCCGAAAATGCGCAGCGAAACGTTTATATTGGACAAACTATTTTCGATTATATTGAGTCTAGTTGCAGAAGAATATCGAAAGTGGTTTGTTGAAGATGAATGTGCTGAGCACCGTAAAGAAATGGTATATAAATTTTTAACTGTCAAAATTCATAAAGATACGGTATGGCTTGGCCAAGAATTGCGTTTTAGTCCAAGAGGACGTTATTCCAAATTGGTACAATTCGAGCATGTTTGAGTACACTGGTTTTTATTAGTAATATATTTCGTAGTAAGGCAAGGTGATTCCCCCGCTGATTAATTCAAAGGAAGCGTCAACTAAGGCCACTTGTCAGATCGCACGTCGGTACCGGTGAATGTTTGGCCGCGGTACTTTCGGATGGCACATCCTTTGAGTCTAGTAGCGAGAGAAACACTGTGTAGATTTTATTGTAGATATGTATATTATATTAAACAATATTATATTGTAAATATAAATGTACGTAATATGTAATACATGAATATTAAGTATTTTGTTGTAAATACATAGAAACTTTGTAATTAACTTGTACATATGTACATAGATACACTGTATGTATTACATATTACATGACCTGCTACGTATAGAATGTAGAAAAAAAGAACTGTCACGGCTTTCTCTACATCCTGTATTAGCATTTGGAGTATGTTCAACATTCTTTCACATGCCAAGTACGGATGCTGATTTTTCTAAATTATGTATTTTTCATATTCAATTTTTATTTTCTATGGTCTTTCTATTACATACATACTTGTCAAGTCGAATAAACATTGAACATACTCTGGGATGGTTAAGACCTTCTTTCACGCCTTCACGTGGCCCATCCTGTTAAGCACTTTTACGTAAATACCTATTTTAATGCGATAATAACAAATATTTTTTTCTGAAGTAAAAGTGCAACTAAGATGAAAGAAAGGCAGGCTATCGTTATTTTACAAATCATAAAAGATACGTGAATATTTTATGTCTTAGGTTATTAGGAATTTCGTTTTCCAAAGAAAAAATAATCATTAATAATTGTCAAACTGTTTCAGATACAGATGTCAACATGTATTACGCGCCAGAACTAATATCCTACACAGGGTTCAAGAAAATACAGTGGCGATAAAAAAGTTGACAAATAAATATATTTCCATCAACAGAAATTTGTTATTATTTCATTCTTTTATACTCTTATGTATTTTCGCAGTAATGAACGAAATAAAGATACATTTACGAAAAATCTCGTTGACGATCCTCTCAATAACTTTCAATTTACGTTGTGAGTTTCTTGTCTTCTTCACAATCTTATTTATATTTTTCATATTTGGAAATCGCATTTTGCAGAAGGGTGAATGAACGCATACTAAGTTTCTTTTCTTTTTGCTTCTGACATTCTTAATTGCCTGGCTAATAATCTTATTATCCGATCGAAATTAGAGTTTTAATAATAAACCGAAGGAAAAATTTGGTTTTGGAAA
Source organism: Holcopasites calliopsidis (assembly GCA_023838395.1). NCBI lineage: Eukaryota > Metazoa > Arthropoda > Insecta > Hymenoptera > Apidae > Holcopasites > Holcopasites calliopsidis. The sequence continues at coordinate 981,771 of JALHAQ010000024.1, forward strand.
TTCGTACGTTAAATCTTAATATTTGTAACACTCTCGAAATTGACCCATCATGTTAAAAAGCACATTTTAAAGAGGAATATTAAACTAATCCAAGCAGTCAAATGCAAATCAATATTTTTTCAAACCGATCAATTTAAAGTGATCAACTAAGTGGCAACAACGCCAAATTACAGCTTAAAAATTAGGTCTTAATTATTGTCAAAATAATTGATAACAAACAAAATTTCTGAGCAACGGGAAAACTGTATTTTCTTATATTCCTTTTATATATCTTATATTCCTTTAGCTTTACAATGAACGTAATTACAATGTTTGTATATGTATGTAAATAAATTTGAACACTATGTACGCTGTATACATACGTATGCATGTACATATAACCTCTAAGTATAGCTTGCACATTACGGTTGACATAACCATATGTTGCCTCATTTTATGAAATTTTTCAAAACTTTTGCATTAAGTAACTTTAAATCATCCTGGGCAGAAAGGAAGAATTCTACTTATTTTGTTGGCACGATAGATACTTATGCCAAGTTAAAGAAGAATCAATGTTTACGATTGCTGTTTTTATGCTATTTAACGTGGATTGTCCCATTCATAGATGTGCATTTCTCGCCAATTGCGAGTCTCTCGATACGGATATGTTTTCTGATCCCTTCACTATTGACATCGGTCGCAAATGAATGTAATTCCTACGGTCGCCACTCTATAGCCTAGAGGACGCTCGAAAACTAGCGAGTATTCTTAGGGTCGGTATTTCAGAACAGGTGACACGCAATCCCGTAAGATGCGCAGTCTATCCTATACTCTGGTCTGTGATTCAAGCTCCGCTACTAGGCTGTCTGAAGACTGGGAAGAAGAGTGACATTGTCGACTGGTCGCCTGAAGCGGAGGTCGCATTCGAGAAAACCAAGGTAGCACTGGCTAACGCAGCCACACTTGCGCACCCGTCATACAAGGCCAAATTGGCCATGATGGTGGATGCTTCGGATATCGCGATCGGAGCGGTGTTACAACAATTACGGGACGACGCATGGGAGCCGCTTGCATTCTTTTCAAGGAAGCTCAGCCCAGCACAGCGGAAGTATAGTGCATATGACCGAGAGTTGCTAGCGATATACTCGGCAGTCAAATATTTCCGACACGCCATAGAGGGACGAAATTTTACCATTTACACGGATCACAAACCGCTCATATTCGCCCTTAGACAAAAACCGGAGAAATGCACGCCTATGCAATTTCGTTACTTAAATTACATTGCACAGTTTTCATCGGACATCCAGCACGTGAAAGGCAAAGAAAACACCACTGCGGACGCCTTGTCACGCTTAGAAGCGCAGAAGACGGATGAAGAGCTTCGACGATTGGTGGCAGATCCTAGGGGACTGGTCATTAAGGGGGCAGACTCCAGTGCCGTGAACTGCTGCGTGCGCTTACACAAGCAACAAAAGTCATGCACGTATACGCGATGAGCGAGAGAGACAATCGGTTTCGTAGATTTCATTTTTCGTCGCGATACTTGCATAAATGAATTTTTTGCGGGTACAGCATGCACGGGTACACTTCACCACAAACGGGTCTGGTCCGTTTAAACTCCAATAAACAGTATACGTTGAGAAAAATGTAAAATTAGAGACTGTAAGCACGAGACAGACACTGCTGTAAACTGGCAAGATGGCTGCCGAAATCACATTTTTCCAAATATCTCACGATTTAATACTTTTTTCACTGATAGCACACCAGACCCGTATTCCTTGAACTAGTACAATATCGTGGAAATTCGATTTTCGTCAATTTAACACTTCTTGGAGGCGTAAAATGTAAAATGGATTTGCACACGTTTTGACACAAATATAGTTCACCGATTTTCCGTTAGGGGCATTTATGGTATTCTAGGCCATGTTACCATCAGCGTTGATGGTAACACAGGGCAGTCGGTAAATGTAATCTAAAATTTGTCAGCGCGAACGGAAGGCTGAGTTGCCAGAATGTATTGAAAGTTTGGTCACGCTGTTGCCACATATATGTATGTATTACAATTCTGCCCATCAGGGAAACTTGAATGAATGCGGCTCCGGCCGAGCTTCTGATTCTTACTAAACATAGAAAAGGTCAGCGCCAGCGAGAGGGAAACAGTATCATGAATGAATCAATACATATATACTAATGCGTTCAATCGAAAAGTTTTTACACATAGAAATCACAATTTGAAATAAATTGTGTAAGTGTTGAAGAAGTTGATGTTGGAGAAGCATGTGGTCTCTCTTGCCGTGTTACTCTAACATACACCATTTACTTCATTATGGATCTGTAACAAATTCAATAATATAAATATATGTAATTATTATACTATATATAATTATATCTAAATATATAAAATATATAATTATTCTTGTACACGCGGATATAAATGCATTTGTATTATATTGAGTATATATTACGTTTTACGTTGAATTTATATATCTATCAAAAACTGAATTGTACATCATATTTGAAAAGCATGTAGCATTACCTGAATTTTGTTTCTTTTTGCTTTTCCATTTGAATGTGCCCCAGTAATTAGCTGGTATATTGACATTATTATTTTTCTTTTCTTCTGGACGTAATCATGTGCCATTATCGGTCACAGAATCGCAGAATATTTGCCCGTATGTCTGTGTGGAGCTACAAAATTTTGTTGACAAAGTGGCTACAAATTCGATACAATATTTCATATATTCGATGATGCTAATATAATAATATGATAACAAAAATATAGCACTGTCTGCTGAAATAAGTTGCGAGTAAATTGGCGGTGTAGGTTATATTGCAGCTGTTGCTGTCAAATAGTTGCCGCTGCTCAAGGAGGACCATACTCACTAAAAAACCTCTCCTCAGGAATCTATCGTTGCAAAATCTATAACAAACTTTTCAGTTAAAACAAAAACACCAACATGGATCAGTATTAGTATATCTTACAATTTGCTGTATACTTACATTATTCAATTGAGATCTTCCTTTGATTATTCGTTGTCCTGTTTTTATTTCATATGTGCTCTTTCGTGATCTTTCGATCCGCGAGTACAATTGCTATTATATGCAATTATCAACCACTAACAAAGTCAGTGGAACTGCACTTTACAGCGCAGCGCGACGTCGAACGTATTTAGTTATTTTTCAATCATTTTCAACCCCTGAATAGGTCAGTGGGTTTACAGCGTCAGGCAAATGCGATTACTCGCAATTGTCAACCACTAACAAAGTCAATGGAACTGCACTTTACAGCGCAGCGTGATGCCGGCCAGTATTAATGTTTCTATTACTTTCCGAGTGAGACCTTTTTCGCTGCTCTAAGCATGCTCTCTCCTCCAGTGTAAATTGAGGCTCCCGAATGGGCATACCCCTATTATACCGGCTATCTACTAATTCCGGTAACATGCACTCTAAATAAAATTGGATTAACTTCGGTTCTATATTATTCTTCCAGAAGTTATCATCCTTATCAATTCGGAAATAGTTTAATCCTTTTCGGGTCCACACACAAAATAGGCAATACTTTCTACCTGTAATATGCAGTTGTCCCTGCACCTGGTAATAATATTGATGGGTTTTGTTCATTGCTGTACCCATTTCATCCTGAAATATTCTCCGGACCGTTGCAACAGTTTTGATTGCCTCCTCCGGCGATAAATTCTCAGCTGTTTTTGGACATTTGATTTCCACAAGCCCTCTTCATCGATGACTCCATCCAGTGAAGCTCCCAAGAAGGGTATTGAAGCATCGATGAATAGCCCGCATTCCTGAATTCCGAGGTCAATATTTTTACTTAGTTCTTCACGGGCAATGTGTTCACATTCCTTTCCGTATTCCATCGCGGGAGCACTAATTAACTTCGGATATACAAATGACTTTACTGCATTTGCGCAGAGTGTGCCACTTCTACGACGGCATACTCGTCCAAAATTTGATGCCGTCAAAAGCTTTGAATTATAATTCAACCATCGTGGATTTTTTCCTTGACCGATGGTTTCTTTCTGAACCTCGTTTCTTCTATTTTGCCAATTGTGGAGCATTTCCAGATGTTTCTCCTGCTCCATTTCATATATATTTTTGTCTATGTCTAGTTTTTCAGCATTAGGTCCATAATTCGAATCCTTTGCTGTGAGGAATTGTTTTCGCGCATGTTTAGAAATTCTTCTTTCTGCCAGCTTCTCAACCTTCTTCAGGTTTCCTTTCTTCCTCCTGTTTTCGAGGTTACGCAAAATTACGGGCGGGTTCTTCTCCATTGCTATATTCAATCGCGACAACACTTCTTTTGTATTGTATTGCAAAACAGCAGCAGCACATCTTCCGGTGTACGATCCTCTCTCGCCGAAATTTAATCTTTTTCCGCCCGTGTACTTCGCCCGTATAATTCTATTGAAGCTTTCTACGGCATTATTATTGCTGTTATACAGCAAACTTTCCGCATGTGCTAATAATGGCCGAAGTATTTCTCTTATTTCTTGATACACTCCAATCTTCTGTAATTCAGGAACGATGTTTCTTTCATCTTTTTTACTTGTTCCATCGCAGAAGTAACGCAGTTTTGAACATTCTGCGTGTTCACCGAAAACGTGGCTGGGCACGTTCTGTATGTCACCATACAAATTTTTTATTTTCTCGGCCATTGATTCATTTTGACTGAATCTGTATTCTGCGACTTTTACGATGTCCGCACGCATCCGCCGAATGCTGCTTTCCACGATTCGTCTCAATGGGCCAGGTGGTGCCTTCTTTGCAATCTCTTTCATTTTTTTGCAAAAATTCTGTAATAAATGATTCGTGCATTCAATTTGTTTTACACGAATCTGAGTCTTGTACGGGTCCGCATCTATAATCTTTTTGTATACGCTGCTGTGCCCGTTGGCTATTAGCGTTGAGTACACGAGCCCACGTTTTTCTACGCTGCTCTTGAAACCCTCCACTATAGCATCGCTTTCCATAGCCGTCGATGCTTGATTTGTGCTCCAGTTCTTGAAGCACTTGTGTTTTCGAGGCTCTTTTTGTTCTTCGCAGCACACCGACAAATTTTACACACCTTATTCCTCACACCGGTAAATAAAACTTTCTTCGTGTGATATCCAATTATCACACCGACTCCAGACATGGAGTCGTAAGTTCCAGTACGATAAGACCTCTTCATCCAGCTTCCGTCGGCCACAACAGGGATGTGAGGAATCCCGGATCCGGGAAGAACATCGCCTCTTTCGATAGCCAGGTGTTTTTCTTCCTCAGCCGCTGCTATCATCTCTTTTTCTGCGGCAACAATGAGGGAATTTACTATTTTATCATGATGATTTCTAAACTGTTTCTTCGACATGCAGGGTATGTCCATTGCTGCAAGAAACTCTTCCATATGGGCATAACCGCCTCCGTTTAAAAATGTACCAGCAACGGCACTCTCGTTGATTTCCATTTTATCCGTTTCGTCGGGTTCACTGTGGATTTCACCTTTGTAATGGCACATTGCGCACATTACACTGAAGGTGGTCCTCAGACCAGACCGTTTCCAGCCCGTTATTTTCAGGTGTCTAATTCCACAGTCTTCCTTATTTATGGCATGGTCGCCAATTTTCTGAAATTCTGCAAAGATGTGCTGCATGTCTACGATACTCCGGTCATTTGGAACAAATGGTTGTTCCTCAGGCTTGTTCACAACTGGTTCCTGCGTGACGAATACATCTTTTTCGAAGATTGCACTTTCCAAATCCGTTTCTTCTTCTCTCTTCTCTCTTTCTTGCATTTCGACATGCACTGCTTCTGAATCTTCTGCTAAACTCGCCATTTCAATTGCGGGTGTTGACGACTCCTCTACATGCTCACGAATACATTTTTCGTGACTTGTACTTACCTCTTTAGTATGTAGAGTTTGTGTGCCGTTTTCCTCTTTTTGAAGGACCAAGCGCCGTCTCCTATCGCGATATCCTTTTCTTTTTGAATACCTTTTTGCACACAATGATAATTTTGAACCACGATTTTTCTTCACGTTCAATCGATTTTGTTCACTGCGACCCTCCGCTTCCTCGTCGACGCCTTCAACGAACATATTTTTTGCAACACTCATTACCACAATATTTTCAAAACACTTCAAAATACACTTCAATTTGCTTCACTTCACTTTCCTAGAATAAACTATGTTTTTTTTTTCAAAACTTGGGAAAGGATTGAATAATCCAATCCGTTTCGCGTCTTGAAGAAAACTACCGATGAAACGTAAAACGCGATTCTTTTGTTATTGAAATGTGGCGCAGAATGGAACAGCGCGGCAGCAGTCAGTTCACAATTGGCACGCAGCGGTAGAGGAGCTACGCGGATAGATAAAAGTAAGTATTTCATTATGAAGTATAAAGTTAACGCATTACCCGCCGGGCCCGCGATAATGCGGGACTTTTTTAAAATAAAAAGTCGTATTTTCTACTTCATTTATAAATTAAAAATGTCGGTTCTGTTGAATCTTTGATTATAATAAAATAGTACATAAAATATCTTACTTACAGATGGAAATCGAAATAGATGAAGGAGTCAAAGGAAGGAAGGACGAAGGTGAGGAGGGAAGAAAGGAGGAGGAGGGAAGAAAGGAGGAGGAAAAAAATAAAGAGGAGGAGGAAGAAAAGAAGGAGGAGGAGGAAGAAAAGAGGAAGAGGAAAAGGGAGGAAGGGGAGCCATCCCTTTCGAAAGTGAGTAAAGACGTTAACTTTTCTATTATATGTATACAGGGTGTCCCAGAACTCCCCATAGAGCCGAAGAGTGGTGATAGTTGAGGTGAATCTGAACACCTTTTTCCTTTGCGAAAATGTTGTTTGAGGCTTCGTTTTTAAATGGTTAACGAAAAACATTGACCAATCAGAGCGCGCGTAGAGCCCGCGCTCAGCCGCGGGAGTGTTGTGTTCGAGCTTGACGCTCGGCCGAGGCCGTGAATGTGAACAAGTCGCTCGGTCTAATAAGAGGCGTTTGCCAAAAGTTATATCGAATAAGGTATAAACAAATTAAGAACAATATCAAATTATTCGTTATTCCTCAAGAAGGAATAAACTAATTAGTCGTTATTCGTGTAGAATCAATGAATCGATTGACTAATAAACCTATCAATTGCAGCCCGCGTTAAATTAAAAAAGATTGACAGAAGATTCAAATTAGACTCACCCATGCATCCATAAATGAACCTGCTTCGACGAAAATGGGTCACTGTGTCATCCTACCGATCCTGACCATTGCAAGTAGGTATCCCGCAGTGCAGGACAGCTGATGTTACGGCCAGGTCAGCGAACTCACTTTATTCGACAAAACTTGTTACCTGCACGGCAACGATCACTGGGTTATTCTACCGATCCTGGCCATTCGAAGAACAAACACATGGTGCACAACAGCCGATGTCTCGGTTGGAACAGTGAAAGAACTTCGTTTCACAAAATTTCCATCATTGCACGATCACTGGCACTTTACACTTCATGATTTGAATTTATGAAATCAGTTGTTCCCACTTATAAATAATTGCTGGCTCCGAAAGGGGCTGATTGTTATTAACTTTGAAGGGTCTCGACTTGGCCCTTTCTACTGCCAAATACGCTTTTCCACGTTCTGAAATTTCATCGTCGTGTTCCCGAGCGGGTAATCACTCGCGAGCTTCGCGTTTTAGAACTTAACTTTTATTTCGTTGAAAGTAAAAACAGCAATTACAGTGTCAGAGAGATCTTTACTGTATGGTGTTCAGACTGATTCTGTCTTGACAAACTATGACGCGGTTTACAACGGTGGACGAGGGCTAGCTGGAAAAACGTTATAAGGGAGAGTTACGGGTCCTTACGGGGGGCGCCGCTTTAGGGTGAAAGGCCCTTGAGGCCCACGTGCTGGCCAGCAGAGTTTTTCGGTTCCCAGGAAACACGGCCGTGGCGAATTTAATGGAGACATTTTCCAGTCGCCGTTAAGGCACTGCGAAGCGTTCAAGACACTGTTACATTCTCCGAGATGCTACATCTTTTATTACATTCTTTGTAATGCTATACCTTTTCCGGGGACTGGAAAATGTTTTCACTAAATTCACCATGACCGTGTTTTCTGGAAACCGAAAACTCTGCTGGCCAGCACGTGGGCCTCAAGGGCCTTTTCACCATAAAGCGTGCTCCCCGCGACAACCCGTAACTCTCCCTTATAACATTCTTCGAACTAGCCCTCATCCACCGTGGCAAACCGCGTCACAATTTCTCAAGACAGAACCAGTCCGAACATCGAGCAGTAAAGATCTCTCCGACGCTGTAATTGCTGTTTTTACTTTCAACGAAATAAAAGTTAAGTTTTAAAACGCGAAGCTCGCGAGTGATTACCCGATCAGGAACACGACGATGAAATTGTAGAATGTGCAAAAGCGTATTTGGCAGTAGAAAAAGCCAAGTCGAGACGCTTCAAAGATAATAAGTGGCAATTATTCATAAATGGGAACAACTGATTTCATAAATTCAAATCTTGAAGTGTAAAATGACAGTGATCGTGCAATGATGGAAATTTTGTGAAACGAAGTTCTTTCACTGTTCCAACCGAGACATCGGTTGTTGTGCACCATGTGTTTGTTCTTCGAATGGTCAGGATCGGTAGAATAACCCAGTGATCGTTACCGTGCAGGCAATAAGTTTTGTCAAATAAAGTGAGTTCGCTGACCTGGCCGTAACATCAGCTGTCCTGCACTGCGGGATACTTACTTGCAATGGTCAGGATCGGTAGGATGACACAGTGACCCATTTTCGCCGAAGCAGGTTCATTTATGGATGCATGGGTGAGTCTAATTTGAATCTTCTGTCAATCTTTTTTAATTTAACGCGGGCTGCAATTGATAGGTTTATTAGACAATCGATTCATTGATTCTACACGAATAACGACTAATTAGTTTATTCCTTCTTGAGGAATAACGAATAATTTAATATTGTTCTTAATTTGTTTATACCTTATTCGATATAACTTTTGGCAAACGCTTCTTATTAGACCGAGCGACTTGTTCACATTCACGGCCTCGGCCGAGCGCCAGGCTCGAACACAACACTCCCGCGGCTGAGCGCGGGCTCTACGCGCGCTCTGATTGGTCAATGTTTTTCGTTAACCATTTAAAAACGAAGCCTCAAACAACATTTTCGCAAAGGAAAAAGGTGCTCAGAATCACCTCAGCTATCACCCCTTTTCGGCTCTATGGGGAGTTCTGGGACACCCTGTATACACATGACGATAGCAGAAAGTATGTCGAAAATGGTTGTTAATCGCGTACGATTTCCATGATTCGTTTTTGTCTTCAAGCTATATGCAAAGAATGCACAGTGGTCCGGAAACCCGTTTTTTGCTGCCAAAATTATTTGAATTTCATTAACTTCTGTGTAGAACGCTCTATCTCACCACAGAATTATCTAAAATAAATAACACTTTCGGTTTTGGCGCTCTGAAGGATTGTTACTTTAGAGCAAAAAAAAATTTGAATATGTTAAACTTGAAAAATTAACTTTTGGCCACAAAAAACGGGTTTCCGGAACACTGTGGAATATAGAAATCGTACTCATTTAATATACGTATGTGTATAATTATAACACCTCATTTTACTGTTTCAGTTAAAAAAAAGGATTAAAAGCTTGTTGTATGGGCGTGGTGTTGGCGGTTACCGCGGCCGTGATCGCGGTCGTTTCGGTGGTCGTTTCGGCGGCCGTGGTGGCCGTTTCGGCGGGCGTTGGAGCCGTGGGGGGCGTGGAGGACGTGGGGGCCATGGGGGAGGCTGTGGTGGCGGCACCACAGTCCATATTTATAATTAATATATATATATAATTTATTAATAAATTAATCTTTTAAGTAATTCACTTTGCAATTCTAATTTATAAAAATGTCCTTCTTGATACTCCTCTTTCCCTCGCGTCATCCTTTTCTATTTTCAGTATAAATTAAAATATCGGCTCAAGACATATTTAGCAAAGACTTCCTGTGAAGACTTCAGTAGATGCCTTCCCATTTTTCATTTGTCATTCAGTACGATGATCGAGGAAATGAGAACAAAGCAAATGGAATAAATTACAATATTATCAATATTTATATACATATTCATAACTCGCACAAAACCTATGTAGTAAATGTTTGCTTTTATTTTTCATTATCGTTCTGAAATTATTGTCGCATAGCGAATTTATTAGTAAAAGTTCTTTGGTTAAACGTGGTAATAAACATAATTTGTCTCGACACTCTTTCTGGCTCGCTCCGTGCTCTCCTACATACATTGTATGTTCGGTAGGAAGCGAAATATCGGCTCGAGCCGTATCCAGTCAAGATCTGCTGGATAAAATTGTGATTGATGCGGCAACAGCGTGACAAAACTCTCCTACGATGCGATTTGGCAACTATGCCGTCGGTCTTGTCGTTTGTAATTCAACAGGATAGCGATAGATGTCATATTTTCAGATGGTTCATGTATAAACTTATGTTTTCACTACTGCCCGTTTCTTCGCGTAGCGCTTCGATCAATTCGGAGGAGACCCCAAAGGAGTCTGCCCCCTTAAGAAGGCCCGCGAATGTATACAAATGCGCGAAATCGTCTAGCCAAATCGCTTCCGGCCGAACTGCCGGTGACGCAAAGCTTCTATATCGAAGTACGCTGAGGCATAGTAGAAAGGAACGCCCGTATCCGATCCATCTGGATCAACACTTTTTGGTACACCTTTTCCACCGCCCTCTCCTTATGGCTGCTTAGACCGCGGGTTGCCCGTACGGTCTAAGAGGAACAGCCCTCGGTGCCACGCTCAGGACGGGTTGCCGGTCTCCTGAGTGCTGGGCTACACCCCTTTCCAGGCCTCCGTCAGAGCGGGTTGCCGGAACGGCTACGTATTTCTCTAGCTTTTGGTCTAAGAAATCTATTTTTTTTGTTTCATTGTTCTAGGTCATATCTAGGTGGAGTTATTGTGCCCACCATTTGACCCTCTTTTTTCGCAGCGCTATAGATCATCAGCTGTCAAGCCGCCATTTTTTATGTATCGACAAAAAAAAACGATTTCTACTTTAATATATGTACAATGAAATAGTCTAATTGGATTTTCATAAACACCTTCCATTTCTTAAAAAAAAATTCCCAAGGAAGCCGTAAATTTGAAGCGGTCAAAGTGGTGTTACCCCTTAAAATGCGGGTTGCCTGTACAGTCTAAGAGGAACAGCCCTCGGTGCCACGCTCAGGACGGGTTGCCGGTCTCCTGAGTGCTGGGCTACACCCCTTCCCAGACCTCCGTCAGTGCGGGTTGCCGGAACACTGATGGATACCAAGTCCTTCCGTTCCCCGCTGTGGCGGATTGCCGGAACCACAGTCGCAGGCTCACTCCACCGTTCCACCACTACCAGTCGCACCGGCGACACGCGATACCGTTGAACGACCGCATCGCGCCGCGCCGCCGAGTCGCACTGGCGACACCGCCGATGTAAATAAACCGCGAACCGCCTAGATGGAAGATCGTTTAGCCTGTAAGCCTAGTTTGTAAGCCGACCGCCGATCCCGTCAAGGGATAACCGCCGATTCCGCCGGGGAATAACCGCTGCGTTTCCATCGATTCCGCCGGGGAATAACCGCCGCGTTTCCGCCGATTCCGCCGAAGAATAACCGCCGATTCCGCCGAGGAATAACCACCGATTCCGCCGAGGAATAACCGCCGCGAGCCGTAGAATTAAGACGCGTAGAAGATAAGCATAGTATTAAGTTGTGTAATCGTTTAGGAAATAAAGATAATTATAAACAGATACCCAGCCGACTCGTGATTACCCGACAACCCTCATTCAGTCCGAATCGAACCCCGGCTATATATAATTTTGTAATATTTTATGGTTCTGAATGCTCGTCAATGGCGATCGAAGTTCAAAAAAGGAACGATGAGCGTACTGTCCACTCACTTTTGCATTTGTAGGAAAATTTAGGTCTCTGGCATGAACTCGCTTTACGGTATCGGATTCTGTATGCATTTCTGAAGAAGAAACTGTGCAGAGAAACTGCCGGAACGGTTTTTAATTCGAACAGGTCGAGAAAATGCGTATCGGCAGCGCGTTGACAACGCTTTGGCGCCATGCAGCCATCCCACGCGTGTGCCGGTACGGCAGGGCCGTAGCCACGTGTGAACAACATCGAGTGGATCCCCTTACATAGCACCTGCTTTCTAACAATGTATGTTTCACTTCATTCATGTATTCTTGGACCATAATTCCGAAAGTACAACAAAGTCTTACGAATCACACTTAGTTTTAATACGATGTCAACTGACGCAAACAACATTGTTTATGAACTTACAAAATTTTCATTGTTATGATTGTATGCAATTTGAGATACTGTCCCAAATATATCAATATTTGAAATTTCTCAAATAATATTTGAAGCCAATGCGAGACCCATTTAGGTATCATTTGTACATCTTTTTTAAACAGAGTCCTTGCAATTGTTCTGAAATATAGCTGAAAGCGGAAAAGTAATATAATTTTGAGGGGTTTCATGTAGACGAGGATGTGAGAGTCTTGTCACAGTACATTGTCGAAATATAAATGTCGCTTGACATCTTTCTCTACCATTCGATGCAATGGGAGAAAAAATAAATTGTATCTTGAAATGCTCTGGTTCACTATGTACCTTTAAGTTGTGTCTTTAAATTTGCTTGTATAAGGGGTGTCAGAACAGCTGATAGCGCTTATACTTGAATCAGTCATGTTAAGCGTTTCCGTAAATTTTCCTTTGTATCAAATAAACGGTGTGAAATATACGTACATTAGCTTTATCTTTAAGGTCAATGCGTGTGGGCTCACTGTATGATGTTCTGCACTTCGTTGGGTTTTTCAAAGGTTAATGTATGCATTTCCAAGTGCATGTTTTTCTCGAAACCTCGTTGCCGCGGAATCTCTCTATATGGTACCTAAGGCCTTTCTCCGATTTGGCGTCTAACCCAATACTTAGTATATCGGGTCCCAAGTGCAAGGTTTCGAATATAGATTGATGGGTTTGTTTTTCTCAAACTGAAGAAACTGTATGCAACGTCTTGGTGCAACGTGCACATGGGACCCTCAAGTGCTCGCAGGCTTAAGGACTCTCTCTATTGTAGCGTCTGGCCAACACAGCGTATTGGAGCTGGAGCCGGAGCCGGGACCCAGGCGCGTCAAGTTTTGACTGACAAAATTAATGGGTTTATTTTCTCGAACTGAAGGAGCTTTGTGCACTTCGTTTTGATGCATCGTGTATACAAGGCTTTTAAGTGTTCGAGGGCGTTGCAAGTTTGAGAAAACACCCCAAAAATCTTATTGGTGTTTCCATGTTTCCACCAAATTGTGTACACTTCCAAGGGATGCTTGGAGGGAGAGTAGCGAGTACACAAAATTTTTAATTAGAAAATAAGGATCAAAGTTTAGTTAACCGTTGTACTGTGCAGAACTCAGATCATGGAACCGAATAGAACTTTGTTAGTCTTTTCGGATTTAGACATATTCGGAGTTGTGCATACTTTGCAGTTTTTAGATTTGTTAAGCGCTTTCGTATAGTGTTAAGTGAACACGCGCGTCTCTCTCTCTCTCTCTCTCTCTCTGTCTGTGCGCGCGCGCGCGCGCGCGCGCGGAATATAGCATTTTGTGCGGTGTACAATCATGTCGCGAAAGTGCTTAACCATTTGCATCCAAACGTGTGGAAAGCAGAAAATCATACGCCAATTATACATGATTTTTCAAGTGTTGGTGGTGCAACTGTAAATACGCAAAATCTGTAGAGAAGAGAAGTTTTTGAATTATTTTTTAACAAAGAATTAGTTACAAAAATAGTTACAGAGACAAATAAATATGGCTCCACCGACGCAGATTTTATACCTCTTACAGACGATGAACTAAAAGTATTTATTGCTTTAAATATTTTAAGGAGTTTAGTTTCTAAGCCCACTGTTCAGAGCTATTGGTCCACAGATAAAAGCACAGAAACACCATATTTTAAGAATATTATGAGCCGTAACCGATTTATTTCTATCGCTAAAACTTTACATTTTTCCAGTAAAATAATAATTCTAATGACGCACTCATAAAAATTCGAGAAGTTTCTGAAATAGTAAAAAAGACTTTCATTCGCATGTATGTACCACATAAAAACATTTCGATTGATGAGTCCTTAATGCAATGTAGAAGCCGTTTACATTATGTACAGTATATTAGAACAAAAAGAGCGAGATTTGGTATTAAGTTTTACAAACTGTATGATTCGAAATCGAGATACATACACAATTTTAATATATATGTGAGGAAAGATAAAACTAATACTGGATCTGCTAGCAGAAATGTTGTGATGAATTTGTTAAAAGAGAGTGAGTTATTGCACAAAGGATATTGTTTATTTATCGATCATTGGTACAGTTCACCGACCTTATATCGAGAATTATATAATATAGAAACAAACGTATGTGGAACAGCGAGATTAAATAGAAAAGAAATGCCTCGGGAACTAAAATTGCATCAATTAGAAAAGGAAGAAGCTGTTGTATTCTCTACAAGAGATATGGCGGCGATAAAATGGAAGGATAAAAAAGATGTCGTTTTACTAACAACTATGCATGGTTTAGATTTTGCTGAGACAGGGAAAACAAACCGATATACTTTCTTTGTATGTAGTAGGATCATGATGCAAATGGGTTAAATCAGCCAGACTCCTTTTGCTATGTTTGCGAGGAAGTGGTTTTAAAAGCCACACACCGAAATATAACACCCACGATGAAATATGTGTATGAAAAATATTTTGGGTGCAAACTCGGTGACCAGGACAAGTATTGGGCTCCACATGTTTCTTGTTCACGATGTGCCACCGTTCTTTTGGCTTGGGTGAAGGAAGGACGGAGGAGTATGCCCTTTGCGGTACCGATGTTATGGAGGAAACCAACAAACCACACAACGGATTGCTATTTCTGCTGCAGTAAAATCTCTAGACTCAATAGAAAAGACAAAAGGAAAATAGGATATCCAAATGTACCCTGTGCAATACGCCCTGTTTCGCATTCGGAGCAATTACCACTACCCATACCACCATCAGTTATACCCAACAGATACAAAGATGCTACAGAAGGCGAGAAAAATGAAGAAACAGAAGAATATGGAATAGCAATTCCGTCAACATCAAAAGAGCCACACCTATTAACACAAGAAGTTCTGAACGATCTCGTGCGAGATTTGCAATTGTCCAAAGACCAGGCAGAACTCCTAGGATCTCGATTGCAAGGATGGAATTTGCTTGACAGTGGCATCAAAGTTACACATTTTTGCAATAGACAACACGTCATACAACAATATTTTTGCATATATGAGGAACTTTGTGTATGCGTTGATATAGATTCCCTATTTAGAACCTTAGGATTCGAACATGATCCAAATGACTAGAAGTTATTCATAGATTCTTCAAAACACAATTTAAAAGCAATATTATTGCGTAATGGCAATGTACATCCGTCCATCCCCGTTGCATACACAACTAAATTGAAAGAAACTTATAACACAATGAAAACTGTTTTATCCCGAATAAAGTACACAAAACACAATTGGAAAGTTTGCGGGGATTTAAAAGTAATTGCACTTTTGCTTGAGCTTCAAACAGGTTACACAAAATATTGCTGCTTTCTTTGTGAATGGGACAGTAGATTGAGGGACGAACACTATATTAAAAAAGATTGGACACCACGACACCAGTTCATTCCTAGGGGAAAAAAATATAATACAAAACCACTTAACACTATTCCTACCACGACCGGTCAAATGACCGTTCTTAAAATTTCGATTCGAATTTCCTATACACAACGTAATTGCATCGCTTTTAAATTTCACGACTTTTCCTAAAATATACGTATAATACATTTTTCAATATTCACTTCTTTTTTTATTGTTTGTTTTCTGAGAAAAGTTTGTAGTCTGTCTTGTCTACCACGACGGGTCATTTGACCGGTTGCACGATTTATATCTTTTTGTAATAGTATTATCTCGAAGACTCAATTCCGAAACTATAATGTCGTTACAAGTATAAGGCAATGCAGTGTGGTATGATTTTAGCCAAAGAGTGCCTTCCACGGACTGCTTTACGGCACCTTCAAGTGTTTACAGTTCTCGATCTCCTATCGGCCTTGCGGTGTTTATTTACCAGATTGGTATCCGAGAAGGTTCAAAACCTCAGATTTTGTTACATTGTCTTATCTATTATGACTGTAAAGTAAATAAAATCATAGCCGAAGGGGATGCCTAGGCGTTTTCTCATGAATTCAAATCAGTAAAGTCTTGTGACTTGAACAGAGAGCATCAAAACGTGAAAGTTTTAAGGAGCATATTCAGCAGTCTTTTCTTATTTTGTATTTTTATTCTATTATTATTCTACTCGTATTTTATACTGTATTTCGTATTATAAGTGTCATTTTCAAAAAAGTGAACAAAACCAACAATACTTCGTAGTAAGTTTCACATTTTATCTTTTATTCATTTTTTCCTCCATTTTGATTTACATTTTTACATTTTAGTTTTTATTTTATCCTTTGAATATTCGTACCCAAAATGTCAAGACGTTCGAAGAGTGTGAATTTTGTTGGATGACCGACCCCTGAATCACCAGTGTAACATAGAATCCACTGATACTACCCCTGAGTCATCGATAAGATGTAAGGCCCGCAGATCCTACCTTAGCTATCAGTGACTAAGGCAATGGTCAACAATACTAAGGGTCAGGATCTGTGTTGGTCAAGATGGCTCAGCCAGGGCTAAGGTCGGTCTTCCCTCCACTAAAAACGACCATATATATATATATATTAGTTTTTTAGTATTTCGAGAGACAGACAGTAGCACTTTGTTCCGACACGCTTGTCATCCGCTGTGAATTCGGTATAGTTCGATGTTGTATCCGGGAGTCGTTTAAAGGAATACACTTTGTTATTTCAATCGGTGTTATTCCTTCACCCCGGAATCCAACAATTTATTATTAGAAAAAATAAATAATATTGATGAAGAGTGTTCGGAAGATGATCAGGAAATTTTTGATATTGAAAATGACAATGCGGAAAATGCTTATGATCTATTTGAGAACGAAGAGAACGTTTCGAACGAACGTACAGGACGAAAGAGGAGGAGATTTTTAGATTCCGATAGTGAAAATGAGGAAGAGGTAATCGAAACAGCTATAGACGGAACTGTTTGGCAAGAAGTAAAAGAAGGGTCCAATCCTGGAAGAGCACCGATTCATAACATTTTTAGGGAATCATCAGGCCTGACAGGATATAGTAAACGAAATATTATGAAAGGTAAAGTTAGGACGGCATTTTCTCTGATTATTGATAAGAATATAATCGAACATATAAGAAAGTGCACGAAAACAGAGGCATTTCGAGTGTTGGGTTGTACAAGGGATCTATCTACTGCAAAGTTCCATGCATTTATTGCACTCCTGTATGCACGCGGCGCATATGAAGCTAAAAATATAGATATATCACTTCTATGGAACAAAAAGTGGGGTCCGGCATTTTTCTCAAACACTATGAGCAGAAATAATTTTACGGAGATTATGAGGTTTATTCGATTTGACAACAGAAATCAACGAAGCCAGCGGTTACAAACCGATAAATTCGCTTTGATTTCTGAAGTTTCATTGAAAACAGTCAAAATTGTTATAAACCAGGACCACATATTGCTATCGATGAACAATTGTTTCCGACAAAAGCAAGGTGTAGATTCACTCAGTACATGCCCAATAAATCGGACAAATTTGGTATCAAATTCTGGTTAGCGTCCGATGTAAGTAGTAAGTATATAATAAACGGCTTTCCATATTTGGGAAAAGATGAAAGGAGAGAACCTACAGTTCCACTGGGAGAGTTTGTAACTTTGAAATTAGTAGAACCGTATACAGGATGTGGAAGAAATATAACCATGGACAATTATTTTACAAGTGTGTCTCTAGCAACCAAACTTTTAGTCAAGAAAACTACGGTTGTTGGAACAATTCGAGCAAATAGAAGGGAGCTACCAAAATTGGCGAAACAGAAAAAGGACAATATGACACGTTTCTCAACAAAATTATATCGTTCAAATAATTGTACTCTAACAATTTACAAAGCTAAACCAAATAAAAAAGTACTGATTCTTAGTTCAATGCATAACTCCGTGGAAGTTGAAGAAAATGATACCCGTATACCGGAGACAATTAGATTCTATAATAGCACCAAATTTGGTGTAGACGTGACCGACCAAATGGCCAGAAATTACACGGTCAAATCTAAATCTCGGAGATGGCCTTTACAGGTATTTTTCAATATCTTAGACTTAGCCGAGGTAAATGCATGGATTTTATATAAAGAAACCACGGGAGAAGAAATTTCGAGGCAAGAATTTTTATTTCAATTGGCAGAAGAACTTGCCACCGATTATAAAAAAGAGCTACAGCTAGGCAAAGAAGATCAAGCAACACCAGTCACAAATATAAGTACAGGTTCACGTGAACGGAAAAAATGCCAGATAAGATATTGCAAGGACAATAAGACCAACCAAATCTGTCCGAAATGTAAAAAGTACGTACGTTCCTCGTATGTGGAAAATGTACAGTCGAGAAGCCTATTTGTAAAAAATGCGGCGATAACGAATAAAATGTACATTATATACTTCTGAATAAAAGAAACTATATTTTTATAATGTCAAATTGGTTATTATCTTCATTCTATATTACAAAATATAAGTTGTACTAAAGACCGGTCATTTGACCGGGAACGGTAGGAATAGGTATACGTGAAGTGATCCGGAAAATGTATTTTTACCACCGCTACATATAAAATTAGGCATAATGAAAACTTTTATGAAAGCGATGGATAAAGCAGGACCTGGATTCCAATATTTAAAAACCAAATTCCCATCAATATCAGACGCTAAAATAAAAGAAGGGTGAAAGATAATGAGTTTACGCAGAAATTAAGCAATTCGGAAAAGGCAGTGTGGCTCGCATTTAAAAAGACAACCATAAATTTTCTTGGCAAACATAGATCAACAGATTATGAATCAATCATACGAGATTCATTAAAAGCATGTAAAGACTTGGGTGTAATATGTCTCAAAATCCATTTTCTACGCTCCCATCTGGACTTCTTTTTCCTCTAAATCTTGGCGATGTGAGTGATGAGCACGGAGAACGGCTTCACCAAGATATTTTCAAAATGGAAAAACGATACCAAGGAAAGAATGTGTATGCAGTGCTGGTGGACTACTGTTGGACACTTATGAACGAGCAAAAGGATTCAACGTACAAACGGCAAGCAAGAAGAAAGCACTTCTAATTTTGTTGGCGTGAGCGAAACTGCAGATACATTTTTATCTTCTTCTTTACCAGGATTGAAAAACATATAACATAAAGAAGATCTTTTATACCAATTCGGATGTAGAAAGACAAGCTAGATCGAAAGCTCGCAAATAATTTTCTCAGGATTAAAAGGCTTCGTATTAACAAATAATATGTACTTATAAAGAAATACTGAAAACTGAGTGTGATTCGTACGACTTTGTTGTACTTCCGGAATTATTGCCCAAGAAAGAAGTTATTATTGTTAGAAAGCAGGTGCTATGTAAGAGTATCCACTCGATGTTGTTCACGCGTGCCTATGGCCCTGCCGGCCCGGCACACGCGAACGATGGTCGTATGGCGGCAAAGCGTCGTCAACGCGCTGCCGATTCACATTTTCTCGACCTGTTCGAATTAAAAACCGTTCCGGCAGTTTTTCTGGACAGTTTCTTCTTCAGAAATGCATACAGAATTCTATACCGTGAAGCGATTTCATGCCAGAGACCTAAATTTTCCTACAAATACAAAAGTGAGTGGACAGTACGCTCATCGTTCCTTTTTTGAACTTCGATCGCCATTGACAAGCATTCAGAACCATAAAATATTACAAAATTATATATCATTGCATTCGAGAGACTCTCCCCTATATTTTAAGACCAAGATGAACTTTCTATCGTGTTTAGTTTTCACGTAATTCCTCTTTTTTGCCAAAAATCGCATGTTTTTACAAAAACTCGTGTTTTTCGAAATCTGAGGGTGATAGAGCAATTTTGCTTCCGGATTAGTATTCAGGACGAGAAACACTATAAGGGTCACCTAGTGGTTATTACAAAACAAAATTCGTGTTGAACAGTGTAATTACTCTTTTGCAATTTCTTCACCGCATGCTTGGGTAAGATGCTTTGAATGTTTGTTGCATATAAGTTACAATTTATCTTTTAAAAAGTGGAGTGCCAATACACCTGACTTGAAAAAAAAATCGAAGCGAAAGGAAAATACAAATCCAACAAGCATTTAAAGAAAAATTGGGACTGATTGTTGACGTTGTGAAACAAGGATGGGGCTCATCTAACGATGCAAATACAGCGAGAAGATTTTTTTAAAGCGCTGAAATTGCAGCGGAAATAACAGGAATTGGTGTAGTCTTAATCAGAAGGTTTCATGTCATATTATAAGTTATTTCTTCCTCATGTAAAGTAAAGCCTGAAAAATTTGGAGATTATGCACTGCAAACAGCAGAAAATTTTATGCACCTTTACGGATGGTACTACAATGCCTGCCTCGATACTTAAATTACTTCTCCATGGAAAACAAATTATAGAAAACGCTTTGCTTCCGATCGGACAACTTATTGTGGAAGCACAGGAAACAAAACACAAAGATTTAAAGAGATTTAGAAGTAAGAGTACGAGTAAAATGTCACGAACTGCAACAAACGAAGACCTACTGCATACACTACTCCTAACTTCCGACCCATACATGTCAACAATAAGAATAAAATCATCTCATAAGAAGACAAAACCATTAGATCCAGAACCTGCAGATTTATTAATTCCATAAACGAAACAAAACGATCCTTCAACTATCAATTTAAGAACATAATGGTAACGGTAAGATGAATACAAATTTTTGTTTGTATTTAATATTACCTATTACAATATTAATATTAACAACTTTTAATATTATTTTTTATTTATAGCAAATTGAATTAAAATGTAATATTAAGTATCACCAGATATTTAAAAGATTTTTAAATCTGTGATCTACAGTGTGTCCCAGAACTGCCCATAGAGCCGAAAAGGGGTAATAGCTGAGGTGATTCTGAACACCTTTTCCCTTTGCGAAAATGTTGTTTGAGGCTTCGTTTTTAAATGGTTAACGAAAAACATTGACCAATCAGAGCACGCGTAGAGCCCGCGCTCAGCCGCGGGAGTGTTGTGTTCGAACTTGACGCTCGGCCCAGACCGTGAATGTGAACAAATCGCCCGGTCTAATAAGAGGCGTTTTCCAAAAGTTATATCGAATAAGGTATAAACAAATTAAGAACAATATCAAATTATTCGTTATTCCTCAAGAAGGAATAAACTAACTAGTCGTTATTCCTCAAGAAGGAATATAGTTTATTGCGTTATTCGTGTAGAATCAATGAATCGATTGACTAATAAGCCTATCAATTGCAGCCCGCGTTAAATTAAAAAAGATTGACAGAAAATTCAAACTAGACTCACCCATGCATCGATAAATGAACCTGATTCGACGAAAATGGGTCACTGTGTCATCCTACCGATCCTGACCATTGCAAGTCGGTATCCCGCAGTACAAGAAAGCTGATGTTACGGCCAGGTCAGCGAACTCACTTTATTTGACAAAACTTACTACCCGCACGGCAACCATCACTGGGTTATTCTACCGATCCTGGCCATTAGAAGAACAAACACATGGTGTACAACAGCCGATATCTCGGTTGGACCAGTGAAACAACTTCGTTTCACAAAATTTCCATCATTGCACGATCACTGGCACTTTACACTTCAAGATTTGAATTTATGAAATCTGTTGTTCCCACGTATGAATAATTACTGGCTCCGAAAGGGGCTGATTGTTATTAACTTTGAAGGGTCTCGACTTGGTCCTTT
Source organism: Holcopasites calliopsidis (assembly GCA_023838395.1). Taxonomy (NCBI): domain Eukaryota; kingdom Metazoa; phylum Arthropoda; class Insecta; order Hymenoptera; family Apidae; genus Holcopasites; species Holcopasites calliopsidis. Next base: position 1,003,725 of record JALHAQ010000024.1, read on the forward strand.
CTACTGCCAAATGCGCTTTTCCACGTTCTGCAATTTCATCGTCGTGTTCCCGAGCGGGTAATCACTTGCGAGCTTCGCGTTTTTAAACTTAACTTTTATTTCGTTGGATGTAAAAACAGAAATTACAGTGTCAGAGAGATCTTTACTGCATGGCGTTCAGACTGATTCTGTCTTGAGAAACTATGACGCGGTTTACAACGGTGGACGAGGGCTAGCTGAAAAAACGTTATAAGGGAGAGTTACGGGTCCTTACGGGGGGCGCGCTTTAGGGTGAAAGGCCCTTGAGGTCCACGTGCTGGCCAGCAGAGTTCTCGGTTCCCAGAAAACACAGCCATGGTGAATTAAATTGAGCTAGCACAATATCGTGGGAATTCGATTTTCGTTAATTTAACGCTTCTTGAAAGCGTAAGTTGGAATATACGTTTTGCACACGTTCTGACACGAAAATAGTTCAACAATTTTCTGTTAGAGGCGTGATGATAGACTTTATCCAATTTGGCCATGTTACCATTAGCATCGATGGTAATACCACAGACTAGAGCACAGGAGACTGTACAGACAATGCTTTTCTTTGTCACCTGAGACTGGAGTCCTAGAACCCCATTACCACACTGGTGTCACTCTCGACGTTACCGAGCCAGTAGATAATAGAACTAAGGCATCAGTAGTGATGGAAACTGTAACTAAATATATGAAAAGGCATTTCGTAGACGAGGATAACCTTCATAGCTGTATCATGTCCACAGTTATGAAGTTATTCAGGAAAAAGTTCATGTTTTGCTGGGCGATATCATACCAGCCGATCCTATAATATAATATACGTATTATGTATGTATGTATGTACATACATATAGTTTAATGTGTTATTTATATTATATTTATTTAATGGAAAATTGAAATTGCAAAAATTGTTTGATATGAAGGGGGACATAATTTGGCATAAACATATTTTTGTAAGTAGAGTAGTAGGCTTAATGTCACGACTGACAATAAATTAACAAACTCGACCACGACTAAAGACTACAGCGAAAACGTTTGTTTAGTTACGTCTGTACAGGCAGAATTCAATGGATGGTATTGAAAGTTTTTAAGTAATACGCGTTTTGGAAACTAATAAATACCCGGACCTAAAATTTTGTGTTTGCAGTTCTCCTTCCTTCGCCCTCCCCCAACAATTCCGTCGAACTTCAAGTCAATTGGCGATTCGATCGACATTCGGCCGATGCATGCCATTTACCGTATTACTCGCTTAATCCTCACCGAGAAAGTCCGCAATCCTCACAAGCTTCGAAAATCCCCAGCGTCCAGCACACTTACTGATGCAACTTATTAATTATGCCTAGAAGGTTCACGAAAGACTGACTCGTACAACGCGGAAAATCTCATATTATTATATCGTGGAAGCGGTAAGCAGATGAGAAACATATATATGTTACATATATACATATATATATTTATATATTATTTATATATATTTATATATATATATATATATAAAACATAACACACATATATACAGTAAAGAGCAAAATTGAGTCAATGTGTACCACTTTGGTAGATTTTGACTATTTCCTTGCTATAACATTTATTTTTTACAATACAATATTTTTTCTCAAATACTAATTTTAGTATTTAACTCGTCTATTTAAATATCAGACATAAATAATAATTTTCACCGAAGATATAAAATTCTATGATAGACTCAATTTTGCACCACAATATTTGTACAACGGTTAAACATAAATAAAGTGGACTTAAATTGATGCAAACATAGGATTAGTAAACAGAAATGAGTACCACTGAGTGCCCTTGTGTACCACTATAAACACAAACCAAAATATAGAGCGTTAGTTATCGTCAATACGTTGTTCCGTATACACGTTGTCTAGCTCTGCAAAATGAGAAAAATAAGAAAAACTATAAGCGATAAAGTGGTTACATTAATACTGCAAGGCTTTTCCACTCGCGTGGTGGCTAAAAAATGTAGTATTAGTCAGTCTACGGTACAAAGATTAAAAAAGAAACACTGTAGTGCTAAATGTTCTAATAAAGCCGGGCGGAAAAAGATATTGTCTAAGAGAGATGCTAGACGTTTGGAGCATTCTATTGTAACTGGCGAGGCAAATTCAGCAGCTATGGCTGCTAAAATATTGTCGAGGGATACCGGAAAAATGGTAAGTCGATGGACAGCCAGAAGAGCTTTAAGAGAAACAGATTTTCACGCATTTAAGAAACCGAAAAAGCCATTACTTTCAAAAAAAAATATTAAAGCCCGCCTGGCCTTTGCTAAAAAGTATAAAGATTGGACTTATGAACAGTGGAAAAATGTAATCTGGTCAGATGAGACGAAAATTAATTTATTTGCATCTGACGGAGTGAGATGGGGATGGAAACGTAAAGGAGAATCGCTGAAACCAAGGCATGTGATTCAAACTGTAAAATTTGGAGGCGGCTCTGTTATGTTGTGGAGTTGTATGGTGACGTATGGTGTAGGTCCGTTGCAAAGAATCGAAGGTCTGATGAACCAGTACATATACAAGAACATTTTACGAAGTCATTTGATGGACACGATAGAAAATATGCCTGTACCGGAAAGAGAAGTAATCTTTCAACACGACCGCGACCCAAAGCATATGGCTAGAAGTGTCCAAGAGTGGTTAAGAAATCACTCAATTACCGTTTTGGACTGGCCTGCACAAAGTCCAGATTTGAATTGCATAGAAAACTTGTGGGCTTACCTAAAAAGACAATTGTACATCGCCTACGCTTCACCGCCGACTTCACTCTCTGAGCTATGGTCAAGAGTTCAAGAACAATGGGAGATGATACCATCGGACTATTGTGAAAAATTAGTGCGAAGTATGCCTAATAGAATTGCAAGTGTAATTAAAGTTAAAGGGCTCTGGACAAAATATTAACGATCGAACTAATTACTAGTGTGATATACGAATTTCTCATTTATGTTAAACAATTGATTATGTTATGTTATTAATGATTAGAAGGTTAAGAAATTACACTATAATACTTTGTTTTTGATGCTGCTAAATAAAAAATTCGTTTTTTTTAAGAAAGGTATTGTTGAATTAATTTTAATTCAGTTTTGTTAAACATTGACTCAATTTTGCTCCTTACTGTATATAAAACATAACATATATATATATATATATATATATATATATATATATATATAATTTAACTCACACTTGTAATGAAAAAAAACGTCTAGAAATAATGATCAACCGATGCATGCCGAATCGCCGCGAGTCGTGTCTATGCAAAGTGTTTGGCGGTATTTGTTATTTGTTCGGTCGTAGAAAGGAGAGGCAGCAGTCAAAGATTAAATTACTTTTTTCACGCATATGTTTCTCGCCTCCTTATGGATTCCACCTCTCTCGGCCCCTTTCTACATGTGTAAGAAAGCTAAAATGTGTGCGTATAATGTATGTAAGAACAATTGACGTGCAAAACGATATAATAATATGAGATTTCCCGCGTTGTACGAGTCAGTCTTTCGTGAGCCTTCTAGGCATAATTAATAAGTTGAAATAGTAAGTGTGCTGGACGCTGGGGATTTTCGAAGACTTGTGAGGATTGCGGACTTTCTCGGTGAGGATTAAGCGGGTAATAAGGTAAATATTTATATATAAATTTTTTATTACAAGTGTGAGTTAAAGTATATTTGAAAATGCAGCATCAGGATAGGAGGGCCCGCTATAAAAAGTGCGCTTATCCTAATTGTAATTTAAGCAGCCGCAGTGTGACTGACGGTATTACATTTCATTCCTTTCCCGTAAGGGATAATGATCGATGTATAACGTGGCTGGTTAACTGTGGCTTAGACGATTGGGTAGAAATGGGGAATAGTGAATTAAAGAAAAAGTACATTTGCAGCCGGCATTTTACCAAAGATTGTTTTCATGCAGCCGGTCCACTCCGAAGAACCGCCGTGCCGCAAATGTACGATATTGTAGATTCGCATGGCATTAGTAGTAATGTAGATTTTGAAGCCATCTCATCACCTAGAGAATACGGTGAATTACGAAAACGGCTGATGGAAACCGAAGAGAAATTGAAGCAAGAAAAGAATACATCGAGTATTCTTCGCTTGCAATTAAGGGCGAAGCGTAGAGTAATAGATCGGTTGAAGATGCAGCTTTCTTCAGGCTGTATTAGTGATACATGTTTGAAGAAAGCAATTGCTAGGAGAGTCAAATGTTACGTCTTAACTTTTGTACTCATGTTGGTCTTTAGATTGAAGCATTGCTACTCATCGGCAGAGAAGCAATTATGTATGGGCATGCACTACACTTCCCCTTCCTTGTACAGAAATTTGCGCGAAAAATTCGGTTTCCATCTGCCGGATCGTTCTACGATAGTTCGTTGGTTTGGGAAAATAGACTTTTAGCCGGGGATTTGTCAAAATTTGCTTTCCGCGTTAAAATACAAGGCTGCGCGCATGGAAGTCGCAGACACGAACTGCATTCTCGTATTTGATGAGATGGCTATTAAACGATGTCTCGATTTCTACCCAACACGATAGGTCATTGAAGGCTTTGAAGATTTGGGCTCTTTGGGTAGAAGCTCAGCCGTTGGTACTCAAGTGCTTGTTTTTATGCTGCGAGGGCTGTTCGATAATTGGAAACAACCGCTAGCTTTCTTTGTTCCTGGCCGTAGTGTTAAAAGGGATGTATTGTCCGCTCTTTTAGACCAAATTTTAGATGCCGTACACGAGACGGGTCTGAAAGTAAGGGCGGTTGTTTCTGATCAAGGTGGCAGCAATAAGAGCATAGCAGACGACAGAGTTTCGATCTCCGAGCCCTTTTTTGAACGTAACGGTCAAAAAATTTTCTTTTTGTTTGATTTCTTACATTTGTTCAAGTCTATTCGGAATAATTTATTGAAGCACGACTTCTTAATTAGTGGGCGCCGGGTTTCATGGTGCAATATTCGTGCGCTATGGAACTTGGAAAAAGAACACAGTACAAGGGCAGCTTACAAATTATCCGAAAAACATGTTAATCCTAACATGTTTGATAGGATGAAATGTAAGTATGCCCTTCAAGTGTTCAGTAGTAGAGTGTCGTCTGCGTTGTTCATCGCTTCCGTGACACGCAGCATTGCAACAAGTAGCGTGCAACACACGGCGACTTTCTTCCAGGTCGTGAATTACCTGTTTGGTAATTTAAATAGTCGCACAGCCCGTGACCCCAATCCGAACAAATGTGCGCTCCCGCGATTTTACACTCTCGTTGAAAGTAATTTAAGACGTACTTTCAACGATATGGAGAATTGGTTACTAGTATCCGAGGAGGGGTTAAAAGTGTCACCTTGTTTCTTGGGGTTACGGCAATCTGTAAATGCCACCATGCAACTGTGGGACTATCTAAGGGACGAGGGTTTTACGAATAGCGATTGTTTAGAGAATTTCTTTTCTGTACTTCGGATGCATGGTGGCACGTACAATCAGAATCCTTCGGTAAAAGCGGTACGTCTCGCGATTAGAAAAGATTTAGTAATGTGATTGAATCGGGCACCAAATTCGGCGAATTGCATGGAAGATTTTGACGTACCGTTAGTATCGGAAGAATTTATACCACAGAGTGAACCAATCACGTCAACAGCTGATGCTGCATTTAGTGTGAATGAAGGGCACGTCGATGACAGGTACATCGATGTCGATGAACTGTTGCCATCGGTATGTCCTTTGGAAGCGAACGCGATAGAATATTTTGCAGGATATATTGCTAATAAATGCCTGCAAAAATCTCAATGTCGTAGATGTCGGGATATTTTTGTAGAGAAGAATGCAGTTCTTAGCCGTAACGAGCAAATTCTGTTATCTTTCCGGGCATACAGTCGCGTCGGTATTTATGTTGACGCTGTTGTATTTTTGGTATTGACGACATTGTTTCATAATGTAAACACTTGTACGCGTCCTTCCGTAGATGCTGACATTGTTTACATTCTGTACAAGAAATGTCAGTATACCAGCGAATGTCAAAGCGAAAACACTGCGTGCAATCAAGCAACAACCAATCTGTAAAAATATTTCCTAAATTTGGTCCGCCGGAAAGTAAGTCGATGTAAACAAGTTTTTTACTTTATTAATAAAATTTCGCTATTAAACGCGCATTTAATAACTGGATTATGTATTTAGTCTCTTATATAACGTTTTTTTTTTGTTATGTACTGCTATTGTTAAGAATTGGTTACTTGTAGAATGCCGAAAACGCGGGAATTACACGAGTCTGAAAGATTATTAATTTATAAAAGAAGAAGAGAAGGCCAAAGTTAGCAACAGATTGCCACAGGTTTTCGGATGTCAAAGGAAGGGGTGCGAAAAATTTATAAGAAGATAGAGACTACTGGGAAACCTGAAAATTCAGTTAGAACGGGAAGAAAAAGAAAAACAACTCCCCGTCAGGATCGAGAAATTGTTAAAATAACAAAAAAAGAACCATTTATTACTGCCAAACAACTAAAAGAAGATTTAAATTTGCCAATAGGGACCACTCAAATAAAATCCCGTTTATACAAAGCTGGGTTGCATGGTCGAATATCTAGGAAGAAGCCACACATTTCCGAAGCAAATGCTCACAAACGTTTAAATTTTGCAAAAGAGCACTTTAATAAACCGACTGCATTCTGGGAATCCATAATTTGGAGTGATGAGTCAAAGTTTGAATTACAATCAAATAAACGCAGGAAACATGTGTGGAGAATAGAAGGAGAAGCTTTTAAACAAAATGTTATCACCTCCACCGTGAAACACGGTGGAGGGTCTATAATGTTATGGGGCTGCTTCAACAATGAAAATGTAGGAAAATTAACAATTATTGATGGTATATTAACAACCGCGAAATACATCGATGTTCTAAAAGAAAATCTGTTTTCATCAATTTAAAAATTTGGGCCATATACACAATACATATTTCAACACGACAACGATCCGAAACATACAGCAAAAATCGTTAAAAAATTAATCGACGAAAACAATATATCGCTGCTTTCCTGGCCACCGCAGAGTCCCGACTTAAATCCGATTGAGCACTTATGGGACGAACTCGATCGAAAAATACCAAAATCGGACCGCTATGCAAAACCAAAATTGATAGCCGCACTAAAAAAGACATGGAATGAAATACAGCCCAAAACGTTACAAAAAATTAATACACAGTATGCCAAATCGTTTACTGGAAGTAATTAAAGCCAAAGGATATCAAACTGCTTATTAAATGTTTTTTTATTGTTATCTATAGAATTATAATTTACTTTATAAACATCGTCAACTTACTTTCCGATGAACGTTAATTAGAAAATATTTGTTAATGCTATTGTTACTCAAATGAACATAATTATTAAGATGACGTTATTTACTTAACACCCGAATAAATTAATTTTTCTTAACATTTCGCATTTTATTTGTTTTTATTGTATCCTTTTACCGCTATTATATAAAAATGATAAGTGTCAATTTAAATACCGACGCGACTGTATGTAGCCGACCATAATGTCGACTTTGGAAACTTGTGTGTTCCGACAACACACTTTTCGACAATTCGTAGAATAATTTTTGGTATTTTTTACGCGTATTATCCGAAAATGCGCAGCGAAACGTTTATATTGGACAAACTATTTTCGATTATATTGAGTGTACTTGCACAAGAATATGGAATGTCGTTTGTTCAAGATGAGTGTGCTGAGCACCGTAAACAAATGGTACATAAATTTTTAACTGTCAAAATTGCGTTTTAGTCCAAGAGGACGTTATTCGAAATTGGTCCAATTCGAGCATGTTTGAGTACACTGGTTTTTATTAGTAATATATCTCGTAGTAAGGCAAGGTGATTCACCTTGTCAATTAAAGACACCACGACCATAAACCCAACGTGTATTGTATACAGGGTGTCCCAGAATTACCTCAAGAACCGAAAAGGGGTGATAGCTGAGGTGATTCTGAACACCTTTTTCCTTTGCAAAAATGTTGTTTGAGGCTTCGTTTTTAAATAGTTAACGAAAACCACTGAGCAATCAGAGCGCGCGTAGAGCGCGCGTAGAGCCCGCGCTCAGGGACGGCGCACGGCGTGTCGTGTGTGAAGGCGACTTATCGCCCTGTAGGGGCGACCTTATCACCCAGCCGCACTCCAAGAAATAACATCAACAAGCCTTCTTCGAAACCCTTTCCTCCTCAACCACTATGCATCAGTATCCTAACGGAAATAAAGGACAGCCAGTCAGTAAGCTGAACCCGAAAAGTACTCTTGCTTCTTAACCTCACCCTCGCCGTAGAAACTAGTATACATACAGGGTGTAACGCAACAGTATGCAAACATTTTAAGGGGTGATTCTACAGGCCAAAATATCGATGTTTAAAAAAACGCGGTGAAAACGCCTGCCGATAGGCAATCTGACGCGTCAGGCTCGAGGCGAACAGTTGCGTTCAGTGGTAGTCATTCGCTACGACGCCGCAGGAACCATGACCTACCGCACCGTGAAATCTGAAACCCAAGAGACACACACGTCTCACGTTGTACAGCATTCAACCTGCTTACTTGTAGAAATCCACATAGGCATATCGAAACCCGCCCAATGGGATTATCGAGTAAAGAGGTTGACAGCAGCTTTCAATTCACAATACACCCTTCAACACAGAAATTTGCAGCACAGGAGGATCAAGTACACATGCACCACGATTGCCCCGTCCGTGAGTGTCTATGCGTACACGCGATTGCCCCGTTCGCGAATGCATTATTTCAGGAGGTGTTCAATATCCCCACCATGCTCCTGAATACACAGATTTACTCTTCGGCGAAAGTTCTTTTGTACTTTCCGAAAATCTGCCAATGTGTTTTCAATTATTTCGCATGAAAATTCAATGCGGTCCCATAATTCACTTTCTGTATTGACCGGCGTCGAATACACCAGTTGTTTCAAGCGTCCCCAGAAATAAAAATCAAGCGGATTTAAATCTGGGGACCAGGCAGGCCAAGGGACCGGTCCTCCTCGTCCGATCCACTTTCGGCGAAAGTACGCGTCTAAATGTTCGCTAACAGGGTGGAGTGTGGTGGTGCTCCATCTTGCATGTACCACATGCTTCTTCGCACATCCAGTGCAATATCCTCTAACAGCGGTGGCAACTGCAGCTGTAGGAATTCAAGGTATCCTTGTCCCGTTAAACGTGGTGGCAAGCGAACGGGACCAATAACCTTGTTTCCGATGATTCCTACCCAGGTGTTAATTGAAAACTCTCGCTGCGAGTTGGACTCCCACCGCGCATGTGGATTTTCCTCTGCCCAGACGTAGCCGTTGGGGAAATTCACCACGCCACGTGTATTGAAGGTTGCTTCGCTGGTGAACAGTATCTTCGAAGCGAAATTTCGATCGGCTGCGATCTTTTGCGCCATCCATGTGCAGAAATTAAAGCGCCTTTCGAAGTCACCCTCTTCTATTACGTGCACCCGCTGATAATGGTACGGGTGCAATTTACTTTCTTTCAATATTCTCCACACGGCTTGATGGCTGACACTTTCCTCGGCTGCAATATTTCGCGTACTCGTTGAAGGGTTTTCTTCAGTTCGGACAGCTATCCGCTCATCGAGGTTCGGGTCTCGTTCATCATGACCTCCAGTTCTTGGCGCCGCGAAACTTCCTCCATCCCGTAACCGCTGGTACGCAGCAGTGAAGGTCCTCCCATCTGGCAGATTTCTCGATGGGTATCTTGCCTGATAAATCTGACGTGCTACGGATGCTTTTCCGTCGGCTTTCCCGTAGCACATCATCATATCGGCATACTCCTCGAAGGTGTACTGTCCCCCGGACATCCTGGTGTCTTGAAGAAGGCACTACACTAACACTACACCAACACTACACTAAAACTAAGTTTACTATGCTAGGTAAAGAACTAAATGCAATATTAATATAAAGTACAACTAGAATGCTTAAAAAGTTCCGTGCTCAACGCTGTGCAAACAGCAACTGAGATCGTCTAGAAACAATGCATGCCGAATCGTCGCGAGTCGTATCTGCAGAAAATGTTTGGCGGCATTTGTTTTTCTTTCCGCCGTAGAAAAGGGTCAAGAGAGGTGGAAGCGGTAAGGAGATCAGTAACACATCGGTGAAAAAAAGTAATCTGATCTTTGACTCCTGCCGCCCCTTTCTACGGCCGAAAAAATAACAAATGCCGCCAAACATTTTCTGCAGATACGACTCGCGACGATTCGGCATGCATTGTTTCTAGACGATCTCAGTTGCTGTTTGTACAGCGTTGAGCACGGACCTATTTAAACATTTTAGTTGTTCTTTGAATTTTAGTAGTGGGCATAGATTTAATAGTGCATTTAGTTCTATTGTTATTACTTTGGTTTTTTAATTTAGTCTAATTCTTAGAACTTGATTACTTCAATTTCTAGATACGTAATCTCAATATTAAAGCTACTTTTTGTTACAATCGGTTACGTGCGGTGATAGTGGTGCCAAGTGTGCAAAGGGTCGTGTACATTCGCGGAATACGTCTAAATGATGTTCTCTAACAATAATAACAAACTTCCGAAAATTGTGGCACGACTTGCGTCAAAGATTGAATAACTGCATTCAAGCGAGTAGTGCACACGAGGAACATTTCCTGGAATAATAAGTCTAGTGCAAATCGTGAACACTCGCGGACGGGACAATCGTGGTGCATGTGTATGTGATTTTGATGAACTCAGGTGTGTATAATCGGCTGCAGTGTGACACTCGCGGACGGGGCAATTGCGTGTACACACAGACACTCGCGGACGGGACAATCGCAGTGCATGTGTATTTGGTTTTTCAGAACAAAATTGTGAATTGAAAGCTACCGTCAACCTCTTTACTTGATAATCCCATTGGGCGGGTTTCGATATGCCCATGTGGATTTTTACAAGTAAGCAGGTTGAATGCTGCACAACGTGAGACGTGTGTGTCTCTTGGGTTTCAGATTTCACGGTGCGGTAGGTCATGGTTCCTGCGGCGTCGTAGCGAATGACTACCACTGAACACAGCTGTTCCTCAAATGCAAAATTGCTACTCTTGATTTTTGCTTTATTTTGGCCTGTAGAATCGCCCCTTAAAATATTTGCAGAGGGCTGCGTTATACCCTGTATAAAATCGCTTTCGCGTCTTGAACTTTTATTGAGGGATTGTCCCGTGACACGTTGCAAGATCCACGTTACTGAAACTACAGGAGCTGAACGTAGAAAGACTTTGTCACCTACCGTATTCGCCAGATCTCGCGCCAACAGATTACAATTTTTTCCGAGCTTTGGACAATTTTTTGCAAGGAAAAATATTTAATTCCCAACATGCTGTGGAAAACGCCTTTCGCGATTTCATCACCAGCTGCCCTCCAGACTTTTTCGTTAATGGTAATAATAAGCTATCGTCAAAATGGCAACGTTGTATCGATAGTTCAGGCGCATATTTTGATTAATTATATTACTTCTTGCCCGAGATATAATAAACCAAACTTTCAGTCTCAAATCGGACATTTCATACTTAATGACCTAATACGTATGTGTATAATTATAACACTTCATTTTACTGTTTCAGTTAAAAAAAAATGATGAAAAAAGTACTGTATGGTCGTGTTGTTGGCAGTTACCGCGGCCGTGGTCGCGGTCGTTTCGGCGGCCGTTGTAGCCATAGAGGGCGTGGAGAACGTGGGGGTCGTGGGGGAGGCCATGGTAGCGGCCGTGGTGGCGGCACCACAGTGCACATTTATAATTGATATAAATAATTTATTAATGAATTAATATTTTAAGTAATGCACTTTACAATTCTAATTTATAAAAATTTCCTCCTCGATACTCCGCTTTCCCTCGCATCATCCTTTTCTATTTTCAGTATAAATTAAAATATCGGCTCAAGACATATTCAGCAAAGACTTCCTGTGAAGATTTCAGTTAAAGATGCCTTCCCATTTTTCATTTGTCATTCAGTACGATGATCGAGGTTCTGAGAAAAAAGCGAATGGAATAAATTACAATATTATCAATATTTATATACATATTCATAACTCGCATAAAACCTATGTAGTAAATGTTTGCTTTTATTTTTCATTATCGTTCTGAAATTATTGACGCATAGCGAATTTATTAGTAAAAGTTCTTTGGTTAAACGTGGTAATAAATATGAATTGTATCGACACTCTTTCTGGCTCGCTCCGTGCTCCCCTACATACATTGTATGTTCGGTAGGAAGCGAAATATCGGCTCGAGCCGTATCCAGTCGAGGTCTGCTGGATAAAATTGTAATTGATGCGGCAACAGCGTGACAAAACTCTCCTACGATGCGATTTGGCAACTATGCCGTCGATCTTGTCGTTTGTAATTCAACAGGATAACGATAGATGTCACATTTTCAGATGGTTCATGTACAATCTTATGTTTTCACTACTGCCCGTTTCTTCGCGTAGCGCTTCGATCAATTCGGAGGAGACCCCGAAGGAGTCTGCCCCCTTAATAACTATTCGAGCGCGACAATTCGAAACACAACAGCCGGACCGATAAATCAATAGCTATCTTAACGCCTCTAATCTAGACGAAAGACTTTAAATTCAAAATAATCTAGACCACACAAATATTCGCTCACAAAACAAAGTACTAAGGAACAGAGTCAAGAAGCTCAGGGTGTTTATTGTCCCCACGTTTACCCCTACTGCCTTCTGACTTTTGGGGTAAAAACTAGTATATATACGGGGTGTTCCCTTCGAGAAATAGACAGTAGTAGTTGTCAGATACAGTAGTAATCAGAGTTTTCGGTGAGCCAGAGTCATAGTTGTCAGAGTCGAAAGTTTAAGGTAGTAATTTCATCTTGAATAACGTACGGGGAATCCTCAAACAATAATCTATCCGAAAACAAGATACAGCGCTTGATCCGAGCGAACAGTCTTAATTCTTCAACCACCTCATCCTACATTTTAATCTGGTTACAGATTTGAAAACCATTGCGCGCACTTTGTGCGACAGTCTGAAACCGAGCGCTGAGATATAGCGAACGACGACAGATATATGGAGGTAAACTTTTAAACCTATTAAATCCTTCTATTCATTTATCTGAAATAATTAAACTACTTGTACCTAATTCAAGAGTACCGGTAAGAAAAAGGCCCGTCGCGGAAAGCGAGGCGGGAAGAAATTGCGACTAAAGAGAGAGCGTTAGGGCATTCTCTCTCAATTAGCTAGGGAATTAACATTAAACACCACCGAACCGCGGAAAACCCCAGAACTAGTGGATCTGACATTGGAGGAAGAGGAACTACCTTCGAACACCCGGGTACCTAGACCGCCTACTCCACTCGAGATATTGGACACCTTCGCGTCCATTAAAATTACAGAAAGTGAAAAGGTACCAACCGAAATATTATTAGCATACATAAAAGAAAAAACCGATAATAGTATACCTGTGAGTGTATGGGACTGGTGTCGGGCTATGTCCGACGAACATTAATAAACGTAATAACTTGAAACTAAATTCAACTCCAAAATTATTAGCCTTCCTTACGTTTGTTTCCGCCTGTGATCGTCAGGTGACGTCACAATTTTGGTGACAACGGTGGGATTTAACAAACGAAAGGAAACGAATTTTTTTTTACACAAGTAAATTCATCATAATTTTTCGTTGATCAGTAAATTTGCATTATATTTATATTCAAAATGGCAAAAACTAGAGCCACGTCACAGGAAGAAGTACAGATGTTATTGGAGGAGTTAAATAAACGCGAAAAACGATTAAACGAACAAAGTAGAGCAATGCAAGTCGAGCAAGAACGAACGAAACAAGAAGAAAGTGATCAAAATGTATGGAAAGTGAAAGACATTTTGAACACTGATCGTCGTCTGACTATTCAACTGATTGCCGAAGAGTTGGATGTCATTAGCATCCATATTTCGAATTGTGAGTGAGGATTTGAACATGCGGAAACTGTGTACGAAATTGGTTCCGAAACTTTTGACAGACGAACAGAAGGCAAACCGGGTGCAGATTTCCCAAGAAATTGTGGATCGTTTGAGGGATGAACCGAACTTTTTGGAGAGTGTGATCACTGACGACGAAACGTGGTGTTTCGAATACGACCCGGAAACTAAACATCAGAGCGCAGAGTGGCACACGAGTGGGTCTCCAAAACCCAAAAAAGCACGAATGACCAAGTCAAAAGTGAAAACTATGCTCATCGTTTTTTTTTTTTTACCACCAAGGCGTCGTTCACAAAGAATTTGTTTCACCTGTCAAAACTGTGAACGCACAATTTTACGTGAAAGTGCTCGAACGACTACGGAAAAGAGTGCTCCGCGTGAGACCCGCGATGGCCAGCACTTGGAAATTGCATCACGACAACGCACCGTGCCACACCGCACTGTTGGTACAGGAGTGGCAGGCCAAACACAACTTGCTAACACTACCTCATCCACCTTACAGCCCGGACCTGGCTCCACCTGACTTTTTTCTTTTTCACCGATTAAAAAGGCAGATGAAAGGACGTCGTTTTGACACAATTGAGGCACTGCAAGAGGCCGTAACGCGTGGATTGAGGAGCATCCCGGTTGAAAATTTCCAGCAGGCGTATGCGGACTGGCAGACTCGCTATAGTAAATGTATTAATTCAGGAGGGTGTTACACAGTATGTCTGAGAAGTTCCCGAACTAATTTTCTATAATCGATACAAGTAGCTCGATCTCTTATCCAACTAAGGAAGCATATAGTACCAATCCTGACGTGCATGTGTACAAAATTTTAGCGTTTTTGGTCACATCATTCTGACGTTATGTGCCGGTTGCGTTTGTTGTGTTCATGGTACCTTGTGCAAGATTGCAAGATGGAATAAAGAAACGCAATTAAGTTTTGTGTTCGGCTTAACAAATCTTTCGTAGAAACTTTTTCTATGATTCAACAAGCATTTGGCGATCAAGCTGCATCTCGTACTACAACATACACGTGGTGGAAGCGCTTTAAAGACGGTAGAGAATCGCTGGAAGGCGACGAACGATGTGGGAGGCCGTCAACAGCTGTTCAGGACGAAAACGTTGCGAAAGTGCGCACGTTACTGCTCGAACAACCTCATCTCACCCTTCGGGCCATCGCAGAAGAGCTAAACATCGGCAAGGATTCCGTACGTTCCATATTAACTGAAAAAATGAATCGCCGGAAGGTTTGTTCTCGTTTTGATCCACACTTCCTGACTGATGAACAGAAACAGACGCGTCTTTCTTGCGCAAGGGATTTTGTTGAAACTGCCGATAGCGATCCGAATTTTTTTAAAACAATTGTAACGGGCGATGAAAGTTGGTGTTTCATGTACGACCCTCGCATCAAACGGCAATCTTCAGCGTGGTTAAAACCTAACCTAACCTAATAGAACAAAGTGACAAATACATTATAGAATAAAATTATGTATAAGAATATAGATTTTGTCTTAAAGTTTTGCATAAAAACGCTACGAACTTTCTTTCCAACCCAATATTTTACTGAAGTGCAAAAAATGGAAAAAGAAGACAGTTCTGTATCCAATAAACTGCGCATTATTCAATGCGTATCATTTTTATGTAAAAAGTTCCGGAAATCATATCAGGTTTAAAAATTTTTAATGGATGTCGCATGTTCATGGATTGGCGTAAATGAAGCGATGCCAGAGTCAGGAATCACATATTCAATGCAATATTAGATCGCCGGGACATGACGTGTTCATTCTGTAAAGTACCTTTGCATGTAGAATCACCCTTTAAAATTTTTGCAGAAGGTTGTGTTACGCCCTCGTAAAAATTACAACGGTCGTGCAGCGAAGTAAAATTCGGGAAGTGAAGTGAAATGACCGACCTGGCCGTGGAACATCAGCTGTTGTGCATAACGTGTTACTCCTTCAAATGGTCAGGATACGTAGAAGGACCCAGTGACGGTTATCGTTCAAGTAGTAAGCTGTGTCAAGTGCAATGAGTTCGTTGACCTGATCGTAAAATCAGCTGATGTGTAGTTCGTGTTAAGTTTTCGAATGATGGGTAGAATGACAGTGACCCATTCTCGTCGAAGCAGGTTCATTTTTGGAGAAACAGGTAAGACTAATTCCAATTGTTGGTGAATTGTTTAAAATGTAACATGCGACGTACTTGATAGACTCGTTAGTCAGTCGATTCTAATTCTTTTTTGTTCAACTGATAACGACAAATTGATTTTGTTTGTATTTTCGTTAATTTCCATTCATAAATAATGCATAATTCGACGTTAACTTTTGCTTCGTGCTATACCAGCGCGTTCTATTCGGGGTGACGGTCGACCGTCGCTACCTAGCACGACGCGTCGCACAGTGGGTTGAAACGCGAAAAACGCGGACAAAACCTATTTTTCCGACCTAAGAAAAAAAATGAAAATTTTGTTATTATCTTGTTGGTAAAGAAACGAGGCATCATATGCTGTGTTTGATTTTTCAAAATTTCATTCCTGTATACCATAATCAAGCAGCGAACTTCAGACAAAATTGCTTAATTCATCTTTTACTTAATTCTTTAAAAAATCGGCTGCTATGACGGATTATAACTCAATATGTGTATATCTTACAATTCTGTGCATATGTTCAATTGAAAGGGTGTTTCAAGACAAGCAAATAAGTACCTACTTGGTTTCTTTTCATTATATAGAGCAGCTATAGGATCTAATTAAATAAAGTATAATTTCCCGTTTCTTTTTTCAGTTAAGTAGAGTTATAGATCAATCGCCGTCGATTGCCGCGTTCAATTAATATCCATATTAAAGCTGAATGTATGTAGAATAAGATAAGAAGAATTTCAATTGCAGCTAGCTGCAGCTCTTTATAATAAACTACAAAAACGACGACGCGGCAGCATACGCGTGATGCGTCGTATGTCACTTGTCGCATCAATGACCAATAATTTCAAGTGCAGGGCTGATTCAGTTATCGACGTTGTTTAGAACCAGACCTCACTTTCGGTCTGAGTTAGTTTATGTTGAAAAGGTCAGCTGAGTTCGCTCAAATTTAAGGATGTTTAGTCTACACTCAAGTGGTCGTCACAAGAAAAATGCGTTTCGTTTTCACAGCTTTTCGCGATGCACGCATCGATTTGGATCAAGCAGATCATCTTGAGCCTTCGGAGAGTATATGTTCGGACTGTAAGAACTTGTAAAGTTTACGACACGGTCGAATATTGCTGCTATTTTTGAGGATTCCAACATCTGGACTTTTTGGCCGATTATTTAGTTTACAACCAGGAAAGCGTCGAAGTCCTAATTGCACTTTGGGATTTCGACCTTTCCTGCTCAATAGCAATGACGTGTCATAATCTTAATCCGTAGACTAAGGACTAGAACGAGACATCTGGACAGTAGCTGAGGACAGAACCTAACGGAACCGACCCTCCCCCGACCAGCACGTGGACACCAGGACAGTTTTTTGACAACCGTGGCGGACGACTCCTTCGAGGGCGTGTTTAAACAAATGGTAAAGACGCCCTCGAACTGACAACTTCTCCCTCATAAGACGTGACAACTTTCCCACCCTTACGAACTGAGACTAGGACACACCTCGAGACGGACAGACGATGGTATATATGACACTTATTGGGACTTAACCAGACAGTTATTTGAACAGAACACGAAAGAACAGGACAAGAACCGTTAATAGAACTTCCGAACTTTGTACGCGAACGAACATTTTTAATCACAAATTGTGCCTGCAAATAAAGACAATTATTTGCTAAATTATCATTGGCTCTATACACCTTGGGGCCAAACAGTATACATAGTGAATTGCAAAGCATTAGTAGAGTATTATTGTGAATTATAAATTGTGACATATCGATTGTGGTTTGTGTATTGTGAACTGTGAACTGTGAACAGGAACTGTAAACTGTGAGTTGCGAGTTGAGAAGTGTGGATTGTAAACTGTGAATTGTGAGTTATAAACTGTTGATGATGCAAATGTAATTACAGAACTGACAAATTATGTAATCGAGCAATTGAACACTGTAGACAATACAAGTAATAGAGAAATTGTTACGAACATATTAAGAGAACAGTTCATATACAAATATCAAAAACGGTGGCGCGATTCTCATAGAAAGAATTCCTATTTTCTAGAGAAAAATGAACAGTGGTTAGCGCAGACTATTTATTTTCCAGACGAATTATTTGCTGGACCAAGTGGTTATGATTCCTCGTCCAAAGGGGGTCGACCGAAAAAAGAATTTGTAGATTTAACTGAGAGGAATAAACGTCGTAGAATAGACAACATACTTGAAAATACACCAGCAGATATTTTAATACACGCAGCTGCTCGAAGTTTACAGAAATCTGGAAATGTAGCAGCAGCAAAAATAATTAGAATGGTTGCCCAGGCAACACTCACTCAAGCAAATGAAATGTAGAAAAAATTAAATTTTAACGAAGATTCTCCATCCGCAGTATCTCCAGAAGAGGCATTGGCATTAATAATGTCATCACATTTTACCCGTCAACAATATTTAAATGTAAGGCAGCTTTGCAAAACGCATGGAAGTACTATTCTTCCATCTCATTTTAATCTTCGGCATGTACGCAAAGAACCATATCCGGAAAACATTGAAATTTCGGACACAAAGTGCATGGTGAGCTTGCAAAATCTTTTAAATCACACGGTACAACGACTAAGGTTGCTTCTTGCACCAATAATAGAAACACAGGGAAAAAATTTCTGTTTGATATCTAAATGGGGAATGGATGGAAGCTCTGGTCATTCTGCATATAAACAAGGATGGCAAAATTCTGATAAAAACTAGTCAGACGAAAGTATTTTCATGACGGCAATGGTACCTCTGAAACTGGTTGGGCCATTTTCAAAAAAAGTTTATTGGGAAAATCCAAGACCATCCAGTTCGCGGTTTTATAGACCGATATCTCTCCAATGGACACACGAGACCACGCAGTTAATTAAAGAAGAAGAGGAAAGGATGCAAATGCAAATAAACAATTTATTACCATGTATCTCTGGCGACATTTCTGTGGAATTTAAAATGCTGCTGACTATGATAGACGGCAAAGTTTGTAATGCACTTGCTGATACATCGAGTATGCGCTGTTACATATGCAAATGCAGTATTTCTGAAATGAACAATTTGGACAACATCTCAACCCAATTCTCCGAAGATCCTACCTCCATAAAATTTGGTATTTCACCCCTACACTACCGAATACGATTTTTAGAATGTGTACTTCACATTTCATACAGACTCGATTTTAAAAAGTGGAAAGCATCGTCAAAAATAAGTGAAACAGAAGAAGTGTCGCATAAGGATTTATTGGAAAGAAGAAAGCGCAGAGTCCAAGAAGATTTTAAAAAGAAAATGGGTCTTTTGGTAGATTTACTTAAACAGGGATATCAAATGATGGTAACACATCTCGACGTGCATTTGAAAATCCGAAATTATTTTCGGAAATAACTGGTGTCAACGAGGAATTAATACAATCGGTTTTCAAATATCTTGACAGTCTTAAATAGCGGCCTAGAAATAAATGATGTTTCATTTAATAATTATTGCCAAGAAACGGCCAAATTATATGTGGACAATTATAATTGGTATTATATGCCGCCTTCTGTTCACAAGGTATTAATTTACGGCACAAAAATAGTGCAAGCAATGCTTCTTCCCATAGGACATCTCTCTGAAGAATCTATGGAAGCACAAAATAAATATGTGAAACGGTTCAGAAGAGATCACACACAAAAACGTTCCAGATTCCATACTAACCGAGACTTATTCCACAGACTATTATCTACTTTCGATCCGGTTATAACAAATAAAAATGTACCCAAAAGCTCAATTTCAAAATTGCCCAATGAAGTGCTTCAGCTACTGAAGCCAGAAGATTCGTCTAGTGAAGATGAAGATAATTATGAAGACGAATACGGAATATGGTCCGAAGACTGCTAAAATCAAGTAAACTACACAGATTTTATCTTAATATAGTATATAGTTATATACGATAATATATGAAAAAAAATAAAAATATGAAATATAAATTGATATATTTAATTAGACAGGTTAAATTCATAATTAACACTTCCAAAAAACAAATTTCATCTTATATCATTACATTTTACGAATCAAGAAAAATAACTTCAGAAATAGTTTTGTCCGCGTATTTCGCGTTTCAACCCGCGTCGTGCGCCGTCACTGAGCGCGGGCTCTACATGCGCTCTGATTAGTCAATGTTTTTCGTTAAAGGCCATTCTCAAAGACAGCAAAAGTCACGCAGCACCCAAATCATATTCGCAGTTTCCCGAAGAATTCCTGAAGCTCATACCAGTATCATGTATTTATCCTTATTTCCTTCTTTATTTATCCACATCCTTCCCTTCAGTTCCGTTCTGCACCATTCATACAGGATTTTTTGTCAGATTATTCGTTATTTAATTTGTTCTTTTCTCCTTTCATTGTTCTTTCATTGTTGTTTCATTGTTCTTGCATTTTTATTTTACATATAGAAAAATCCGTATCAATGGCAAAGGTGGCGAAAATTCAAAGAAATAATCAGTTTTATTCCAATTGGGGAACTGACTATTTCTTTGCGATGAATGCTGATGCCCAGCCACAATGCCTCATTTGTGGCAAAACTTTTACGTGTATTCGGTCATTTCATTTTTCGCGTCATTATAATAATTATCATAAGAATAAGTATCATCAATTTTCACATGAAGAAAGAATGCGTTTAATTGTAGATTTAAAATCGAAATATATGATAGAGTCACCGGTCACTGATGATACAATTAGTTTTCAACAACAAAGTCTTACAGCTTCGTTTGCTGTTTCTTTAGAAATCGCGCGCTCTAAAAAATGCTTAAGAGATGGTGAAATAATTAAGCGTTGTGCCATTGAAATGGCACGTGCATTTAACAACGAAGCAGCGGTAGAAAGCTTCAAAAGTGTCGCTCTTTCGCATCAAATAGTAACTTCTCGGGTAAAACTTACAAATTCAAGGTAGTTTCAAAATGTTATTACAAAATTGTCGTTTTCATTCTTTATGTTTGGACGAAAGTACGGACGTTTCGGATGTTAGTCAATTGATAACCCTTTGCGCTCGAGAGGTGCCTCTCAGGCACCACTGGATGTGATGCGGCAACTCGAGCGGTGCCTCTCAGGCACTACTGGATGTGATGCGGCAACTCGAGCGGTGCCTCTCAGGCACCACTCGGATCAATGCGGTAAATCGAGCGATAACGGTGTTTATTTAGGTTTGGCCTAACGAATATCACTTCACGAGTCTACTCCTAGCCCTTTGTGCGTAATCTTATGAGGTGTAGATTGAGACGATGTACTTTAGAATGGCTACAGAGATGTGTTATCTTAAAAACTCTCGCGACCGCGGGTCGGACTCTGTATTCGACGTTAGTTCCAATTCAACTTTCTTAGCAATCAGAATATTTCTCTCAAAGTTACTGAACCCAATAAGCATGGAATACGAGGAAGAAATTAGTTCAAGTGAAGACGAGTTCAATTTTTCGTCGGTGAGGAACGAAATTACATCTATACATAGACTGCTTGTCTATGTAAGTGATGAAGATAGCGACGAAGTCAAAAGTGTAAGAATGCGAAAAATCCGAATAATAGATAGTGAATCTGAAAGCGACAAGGATTGTGCGAAAGAAATAGAACCTTCAAAATGGACAGTGTGCACAGATTCCGAAGAAATGCCTACAAGAATACCATTTGTATCCGGCGAAAGACACGTAGGACCGCAGGTACCTTCACACATAAAAGAACCCATAGATTTTTTTCAGTTGTTTTTCACCGAGGAATTAATTACTGACATAGTACAAGAAACTAATAATTACACTGCAAAGAAGCTAGAAGGGAAGATATTATCGTCTCATTCTATATGGCGATCTTAGTACGATGTGACCATAAGCGAATTCTGGGCCTTTATTGCACTGACCATAAATATGGGGGCAATACCGTTGGCAAACATACAAAAATACTGGTCCAGAAATAATGTTAGCAACATTCCATTTTACTCAGACACATTCACCAGAGGCCGATTTAGTCGAATTTTTTGGAGACTTCATCTGAAGACAATATCCTCACAAAATACAAACCCAAGAGTCCGTTTGCAGTTAGTTTCTTGCTTCTTCGATTATATAAATGCAAGATTCTTGAATTATTTTGTACCCGGAGAGTAGATTTGTGTGGACGAGTCGACTGTCAAATTTAAAGGTCGAATTTCACTTATTACGTACAATCCGATGAAACTTACAAAATGGGGTATTCGGGTTTATACGCTGGTATAAAATTCCAATACCGGCTTCATTTGCGGTATTCTGACGTATTATGGATCTCTAACAACAGAGACTTTGGATAAGACCCGATCTTCCGGTATCAACCAGGATTCCGCTGCACCTGTATAAAATGATGCTGGATAACATTCCCGGTGCACAGGGACATCACATGTTCACGGACCGATACTATACCAGTTATATATTGACGGAAGAATTACGCAAACAAAACTGCCACTTAACTGGAACAATCCTGACAAATAGGAAGCACCTGCCATGTGACATAAGAAAACTAAAATTCCAAAATAAATCCACAGTTGCATATCGCAGAGGCAATACTTTGGTTGTTGCATGGAAGGATAAGAGGACTGAGAGCCTTGACCACTTGGAATAATGCGGGAATAACTCCCGTGAAAAGAATTTTACGGGAAGGTGTTGAAAGTTTGTGTAAAAAAACCCAATGTAATTGTCAATTATGTCAAACATATGGGCGGTGATGATCGGGCTGACCAATTAGCCTCGACGTACTGTTTCTTAAGGAAATCCATAAAATGGTGGCGAAAGCTATTTTTCTGGGGTTTAGAGGTCTGCTCTATCAACTCATATATTCTCTATAATTCAGTAAAGAAGCAGAGAAACGAACGGCCGCTTAGTCACCTGCAATACTTGAAAACTTTGTTTAAGCAATTGAGAGGAGATTTCCGGCAAAAACGACCGCGAGCTTCTACTTCGCAGAGCAGTTCTGAAGATATCCGATTGAATGGGAAAGTCCATGTTGCACTAATGGGAAGTAAAAGGGATTGCAAGGTTTGTTCCCAACGAACCAACCCTGGCAAAAGGCAACAAACTGTATACTATTGCGACACTTGCTCCGGCAAGCCAAGGATGCATCTTGGAGATTGTTTTGTAAGATACTATACAAAGTCAAAATATAGAATGTAATATTTAACAAATGTCTTTCTTTAAACTATGAAGATATGAAAAATGTTAAAATATATAAGTTTAAAGTGTTATATCGTGTCTGAAATCATTTTAAGTTAACTGTAAAAAACTCATGAAATAAGCCGGAGCAGCTAACTCCTCTCGAGTTGCTGGTTCGCTCGAGCGAGAAAGGCCTCGAGCGCAAAGGGTTAATATTTGTTCGAATTATTTAAGATGATTTCTCGATTAACGAGGAACTCTTAAATTTAGCTTCCTTCTACGGGTCTTGCAAGGGTATTGACATTTTTAACGCGGTTAATAAGTATGTGACCGAATTTATTGGTAGTTTCCACAAATGTTCGGCTATTGTGACGGATGAGGCACCAGCAATGATCGGAAGCAAATGTGGATTGAGAACAATCCTAAGGAAAAATGGTGTACAATACAGTATGCTACACTGCATTATACACCAAGAAAATTTGTGTGGGAAAGTGGTACGGCTGTCTTCAACAATGAAGATTGTCACTAAGATTGTGAACACGACTCGTGGGGGCAACAAATCACTTTCCCACCGGAAATTTCAATCGTTTTTGGTAGAAGTAAACGCGAGTTACGGTGACATTAATTTATATTCGGAAATTCGGTGGCTCAGTGCAGGGAAGACCCTGCAGCGTTTCCTTGCTCTTCGGAAGGATATACCTATCTTTCTAGATAAGCATGTTAAGAATTCGGGCGAAATATTATCAAAATTTAGGGATTTAATGTTTTTGAAGGATTTGGCCTTTATTACGGATGTAACGTATCGCCTCAATTGTCTAAATTTAAAACTTCAAAAACGTGACCAAACAGTTTCGGATTTAATTAGTTGCATAAGCGGTTATCGAAATCGGTTTGCTTTATTTGCTATTGAAATTTCCAGAAACGAATTGTACAATTTCCGTAGTTGCGAGGAACTGAAAAAAAGAGCTTTCGGTTTCAGATGCAGATTTTAGCATGTTTGCATCTAGATTGCGTACTATAGTTGACGAGTTTGATGTTCGCTTCCAAGATTTTGATCTACTGAAGGGGGATATTGCCATTTTTAATAACCCCTTGAAAATTAGTATTTCGGATCAAAATTCAGAGTACCGCATCGAATTGTGTGATTTACAAGCGGATCAGTTTTTTATTAATAGATAGGAAGTCGGACTAGACTTTTTTAAGCTTTTACCTCACAATAAATATCCGAAATTACGAAATCTTGGCCTCAAAATTTGTTCAATGTTCGGTTCAACGTACATGTGCGAAAGTGCTTTTTCATCTATGAAGCACATTAAGTCTTTAAGACGAACAAAAATGCCAGACTCATCACTTGCACATTTATTACGAATTGCATCTTCTGCAATTTCGGTTGACATACCGGCGCTCGTCAGAGATGCAATTCGTCCGCAATGTTCGCATTAAAAATACTTTTTTTATTATACACCTTTGTAAATGGTTATTAATTTACTGATTTTTTAGTTTTAGGTATACTTTTGTTTTTCAGGCTCCAATGGTGGGATTTATCGTATGTATAATTATTAATATAATTTCTATGTTTCAGGGACATTTTTCTATTTCAAGCTCTAATGATGGAACGTACGATATTAAATATAAATACACATACCTATACAGTATATGTGGATATATTTTATCCGTAATCTGAAGAAACTTTAATACTTAATAGTAAATTTTGGCCATTTAAACAAGAATATGATTCCAATATATTTCTTCTTCCATTTCTCTCTTTCTCCGTCTCCTAACACTACGCGGGTAAACAAAAGCTGTCGTTGGAGTCATAGTGGGAAGGCGTCGTCCCTCGACCCCTTGCGGCGACGGTGACCGACTTGACCGTAACTTCCCTCCCACCCCCGCCCGCCCTCTCTCTCTCTCTCTCTCGCTTGGCACTGCTATTTGAAACAAAGAAATGCGAATAGCAATTGTTTACGAGATGCAAAAAGCCATTTGCTGAAGTCGAGATCCACTAGAACAGTCTTCAATCATAGCTAACATCACGGTGCGTAGCAACGCGGAATATTACGAAATGTTCGTAATTTTTGCACAAAGCGATTGCAACGCGGAATTCGCTGCCCGGCGATACCGAGAGGTGCATCCCGATGAGGAACATCCACCAAGTGCCCAGTCATTTCGGACGCTGGCGACGCGTCTGTACACAACTGGGTCCTTCCACGCCGATAGAAGAGAAACGGGGCGGCCGTCTCGATCCACCGCGAGACGAGAGGAAGAAGTTTTAGAGGAGTTCCATCGGGATGGTACCCTCAGCATACGCGATGTCAGCCGCAGTCTGAAGTAAGTATTTAAGTGAAACAGATCAAAATTTGAAAATGGAAATGTAATTCCTCTTTGCATAATGGATTTCTGTATCTAATTTCAGTGTCAGCCGGTCTACGGCGCACCGGGTGTTAGAAAATAATGAAATGCACCCGTACAAGTATGTACGAGTACAGAATTTGCACCCAGGAGACGAGATCCAACGGGTTCAATATTCAACGTGGCTGTGGGGTAAATCGCGCGGAATCCGTCGTTCTGCAGATACATTTTGTGGACGGATGAAGCACTCTTCACAAGCGAAGGGTGCTTTAACGCCTACAATTCGCGTGTGTGGAACGATGAGAATCCGTTTGCGATTCGCACACGAACAGCGCGACACCGTTGGTCAATCAATCTGTGGACAGGCATTTGCGGGGAATTTGTTGTTGGGCCGTGCATTCTACCCAGTAGATTGGACGGCCCAGCATACAAAAATTTTCTGGAACATGCTCTTCCGCATCTCTTGGAAGAAATTCCATTAGAGATCCAGAGGAACATGTATTTCCAGCATGATGGAGCACCAGCCCATTATGCCTCAAATGTTTTGGCCTATTTAGATCAAGCCCTCCAGGACAGATGGATTGGCCGCGGTAGTTGTGTTGCCTGGCCCCCACGGTCACCGGATATGTATCCGTTGGATTTTTACTTCTGGGGGCATTTGAAGGTACGTTCATTGTTACTCTTCTCTTCTAGTTGCTATAAAAATATCCATTAATACGTTACATTTCATTAACATTTTGCGCCGTTATTAATCATTTCATGAACAGGTGTACCGTGACCCTGTTAAGTCACCCGAGGAACTAATTGCTAAAATACACGTCGTCGTGGCAATTATAAACGCGGACACGCTCAAGAGGGTTCAGGGATCCGTCGAATAACGTGCGAGAGCGTGTTTGGCAGCTGATGGCAGCTATTTTGAGCCGCACCTCCAATAACCACAATCGGCCCCTTTCGGAGCCACCAAAAATTAAGGAATCAACAGAATTGGTTAAAAAGGAATATACCACGTTAAAAGATTTAATAGAAAAACTGAATAGCGCAAATATTTTTCATAATGATGTAAATGTAACTGTTTTCTATGATCTGGCACTAACCATGATAGACGGAAGCATATGCAATATAATATCGGACACAATGTTATCTCAGGTATGTTATATTTGCGGTTGTACACCCAAAGAGGGGTACACTGAAGCTGCTTACAATAAAACATGCAAAGTAAGCATGTACAAACATGGGCTGTCACCGCTGCACCTATGGATTCGCTGCTTCGAAAATTTATTGCACATTTCCTATAGATTACCATTTAAATTGTGGCAAGTAAGGGGAGAAGAGACGAAGAAACTTTTTGCTGAAAATAAAAGAAGAATTCAGGACCAGTTTAAGCAACAAATGGGACTCTTAATAGATATACCAAAACCTGGATATGGAACAACCAATGATGGAAATACTGCCCGTAGATTTTTTGACAACCCAACAACGAGTGCTACAATAACTGGGATTAACTATGACTTAATATATAAATTAGGAATCATTCTCACAGTTATTGCAAGTGGACAACGAATTAACGAAGTCGAATTAAAAAAATTAATAGTAGAAACAAGAACAATATACATACAAAATTATAAATGGTATTATATGTCGGTGACAATACATAAACTTTTAGTCCACGGAATAGATATAATTGCACATACCATAATACCTATTGGAAAATTGTCCGAAGAAGCCATAGAAGCAAGGCATAAGGAAATTAGATACATGCGAGAGAACATCACACTCGCAAAAATTCCAGAGAAAATAGCAACAAGGATTTATTATATTTACTTATAGTAAATTCTGATCCAGCAATATCGACATATAGGACGAAACACAACAAAATCAAGAGAACAGAAAGGACAGACATAACGCAATATATCATAACAACGCAACAACTAACGACCGAATCATCAGATGCGAGCCCCGGGTGCAGCACGGATACTGGTTCCGAATCCGATTCAGAATTAATTTGAGGAAACCCAAATATATTGTAAATCTATAGACAAGGTATTTATTTATAGCAATTGGCAGCTTGTGATTTTTGCTCCATTTCTTTCAAGACGATAAATTGCAATTAATTGAAATTACCATTACAAATTATTTATTATAAATCGTTTTTATAATAAATAGTATACAAGTAGTAAACTAATTATTGGTCGTATCTGAAGATTAATATTGGATAATTTTAGATCAAATAACTGTTTTCTAGATACGAAAAGAAACTAGGATATAGAGGACTAAGAGAATAGGAATGCAAAAATAAATATAGAAAAGAATTATGTGAAACTTCCATATTGAAGCAAAGTTACGAATTTTGTCCCGAAGGTCCATATACACAAAACACTGTACGACGGTCGACCGTCGCTACCTAGCACGACGCGTCGTGCGCCGTCCCTGAGCGCGGGCTCTACGCGCTCTCTGATTGCTCAGTGTTTTTCGTTAACCATTAAAAAACGGAGCCTCAATCAATATTTTCGCAAAGGAGAAAGGTGTTCAAAACCACCTCAGCTATCACCCCTTTTCGGCTATTGAGGTAGTTCTGGAACACGCTGTATAGTGTTGACATATAGCTATTCAAAATAACATATAGTTTGGCGAAAGGCCCAACATAACCTTCAGAAGTAACGCATCGGTCAAAAAGTCCCGGGACTAACCCACAGATAGCGCCTATAAAAAAAATCCATCCCATCATTTGTTAATAATAACCTTCAAAAGATACGTGTCAAAATTTAATTCCATTCCGACCATTGATCATTGAGTTACAGTGCCTTTAGTGACGCTACATTTGTTATTTTCAAAACGATGGAAAAAACTGAATTTCGTGTGTTGATTAAACACTGTTTTTTGATGGGAAAAAATACCGTTCAAGCTCAGCAATGGCTTGAAAAGTGTTATAAAGATTCTGCTCCTTCGAAAACAAGCATTTGTCGGTGGTATGCTGAGTTTAAACGAGGTCGTACGAACACCGATGATGCTGCACGCTCAGGACGTCCAAAAGAGGTTACCACAGAAGAAAACATAAAAAAATCCTCAAAATTGTTTTGGACAACCGTAAAGTGAAGTTGCAGGAGATAGCTGACATCCTAAAGATATCAAAAGACAGTGTATTCAATATTATGCACGAAAATTTGGGAATGAGAAAACTGTTTTCCAAATGGGTGCCGCGTTTGCTCACAGCGCAACAAAAGCAACAACGCGTTGATGATTCAGGGCGCTGCTTGGAGCTGTTTAAGCAGAATAAACAGGATTTTTTGCGCCGGTATGTGACAATGGACGAAACATGGATCCACCATTATACTCCAGAGTCAAATCGGCAATCAGCTGAGTGGAAAGCAGCCGGTGAAAGCCGGCCAAAGCGGCCAAAGACGCAACAGTCGGCTGGAAAGGTTATGGCCTCCGTATTTTGGGATGCACATGGCATAATATTCATCGACTACCTTGAAAAAGGTAGAACCATCAATAGTGAATATTACACAGCGTTACTGGACCAATTGAAAGATGAAATCAAGAAGAAGCGGCCCCATATGGTGAAGAAGAAAGTGCTCTTTCACCAGGACAATGCACCGTGTCACAAGTCGGTGGTTACAATGACAAAACTGCACGAATTGGGCTTTCAATTACTTCCCCACCCACCGTATTCTCCAGATCTGGCCCACAGCGACTATTACCTGTTCGCAAGCCTCAAAAGGATGCTCCAGGGAAAGAGATTTTACTCAAATGATGAAGTCATATTGGAAACTGAAGCGTTTTTTGAAGGTCTTGACAATTCCTTCTATAAGAAAGGCATCGAAATGTTAGAGAAGCGTTGGAATGAATGTATTACTCTTGAAGGAGACTATGTTGATGAATAAAGCCAAATTTTGCAAGAAAGTAGTTGTTTTAGTAGTTGGTCCCGGAACTTTTCGACCGATGTGTTATTTAGTTCAGTAGAGTCGAAAATGGCAACAGGTAAGGTGCATATCCGACACTGCCTACTTTACGAATTCCAACAAGAAAAAAATGCTGCCAGAGCGTGCGATACGATTTGTTCCTTTCTCAGCGAAGGTGTTGTATCGTACGATGCGTGCGCATTTTGGTTTAAGCGGTTTAAAAGTGGTGATTTCAGTCTAATCGACAAACAACGTCCTGGAGGCCCTCGGAAGTGCAACAACGATGATTTGGAACAACTGCTCGCTGAGAATGCGGCACAAACACAAAAAGAGCTTGCAGCATGAACTCACTGCAACCAACAAAAATTAACGAGTGGCAGCGTGTCTTTCTCTTCTCAATAAGCAGCATCGAAAGTCTTTCTTGTGGGAAATCGTTACGAACGATGAGAAATATATACTCTATAACAATCCGAATCGCAAGAAGTTATGGGTAAATCCCGGCGAAGCATCAACATCGGTCGCAAAACCTAATCGCTTCGAAAAGAAGATTCTTCTCTGCATTTGGTGGGATATCAAGGGCGTGCTTTATTATGAGTTGTTGAAACCAGATGAAAAAGTTACTGCGCACTGCTACCAATGTCAATTAATCTGCTTGAGTCAAGCATTGGAACGAAAACGCCCGTATACTAGCAAAGGAGAACGTCCAGTGAAATTGTTGCATGGCAACGCCAGGCCACACATTGCTCCCAATACAGAGGACACCATAATGAGTCTTGGCTGAGACGTCTTGCAGCACCCGGCGTATTCACCAGACATTGCACCATCTGACTACCACTTGTTCCGGTCGACGCAACACGTCTTGTCCGATATGCACTTCTAATCAGTGAATGAGATCCGAAACTGGCTTGACGACTATATCGTGTCCAAAGACGTAACATTTTCCCGAGACGGAATTCATCAGCTACCACCTGAAAGATGGCTTAATGTTATAGAAAGCAACGGCGAATACTTTTATTGAACAATTCAATTTACTTTCTTTTAAAATAAACCTTGAATGTAGCTGAAAACATTGGATTATTTTTATTCATATTCATTTGTACACCTAATACATGATCACGAATTATCTGATGTTGGAAGTAGTGGCAATCTAGTGTAACGCTTATCAAAAATTGTACCCAAACAATTATTTCACAAAATCTGTTTCGACAATTGGTTTTCAACCGTTCCTTTAGTAAGTGAATTAGAAAAACTTGGAATTCATAGTGTTGCACTTGTGCGGTTAAACCGACTAAAAAACTGTAAGTTTTCGTCAGATAAAGTCATGAAAAAGGACAGAGAAACTTATGAAGCACTATGTACATTTATTGACGGGTCACTATAAATGCGGTGAAGTGGTACGACAATAAGGCCGTTCATTTGATGAGCGCATTTTGCGAAATAGAACCAATAGACATAGTGAAAAGGTGGGCAAAAAAATGAACAGAATTATCAATATACAACATCCAAATATACAGTCTGTAACACGAGAGCGTGGACGCGATATTTCCGAATGTTGATGCGTAAATAAATGACGACCGTGATATTATAAACATACGAGGGTGTACCCAAAACAAACCGAACTGATGTTATCTTGGGCAGAGTTTTTATAATACCACATTTTGTCCCTAGGAATGTATAGAGCTACCATTCCTGAGTAAGTAAGCCGAGTGTCGTTACTAAAGAATGCTCCTTTCGGCTTGTGTTAGTTTTTTACTAGCAGTTGTTTCGTGTGCTCGTCGTTTTTGCAATGGCTGATTCTCGTGAACAGCGCGCGGCTAAAATTAATTTTACCGTTTTTGATATTATTTAACAATATATAAAAATGGATATTAATTAAGAATATATAAGAATTATAAAATGAAACAAGCTTTTTTTAAATAAAAATAAAATGGTTATTTCATGCACAGTTTTTCATTATTAAATCGTACCGGAAGGGGTTAATTGCTTTTTCTTGTACAATATGAGACATAACGATAAGTATCATATTTGCTGCAAAAATTATCTATACTTTTGACATAACTCTTCTTACATTGTGCACACTGACTTCTGTCCTGGCTTATTTTATTGTTACACTGTTGCGGTAATGCTATGAAAGTTTGATCCTAAGTTCGCCATTTCCCTTCCTTCCGGTGCAGATAAATCATGGCCGCTCCATTAAAAGTCTGCACCAAAGAGGAACAACGAGCAGTGATCCGATTCCTCTGGTCGGACGGTGTGAAAGGTTCAGAAATTCATCGTAGACTGTCATCGCAATATGGAGGAAGTGCATTATCACGTAAAACTGTGTTTTTGTGGATCGAGAAGTTTAAAAGTGGCCGAACAAGTGTAACGCATAAAGAGGTAGCAGGGCGACCATCAACCTCCACTACAGATGACAACATGCAGGAAGCTCAAGGGATGGTTCTGGCGAATAGGCGAATTACTATTAATGAGGTAGCATCTGCTTTGAACATCAGTCATGGTTCTGCCCATCAAATCATCCACGACGAGCTCGGCTTTCATAAAGTCTGTGCACGGTGTGTACCAAGAAAGCTTACTGCAGAACACAAACTCACTCGTATTAGGATCTGTCAACGCTTACTCAATCGCTTCAACAACGAAGGTGATGCATTTTTAAGCAGAATAGTCACCGTAGATGAAACATAGGTTCATCACTATGAGCCAGAATCAAAACGCCAGAGTATGTAGTGGAAACACTGGATCTCCGACGACGAGAAAATTCAAGACTGGGCCATCGGCAGAAAAGGTTATGTTTACTATTTTATGGAACACAAAGGGGCCCATAATTGAAGAGTTCATGGAAAAGGGAACAACGAGCTGTTAAAATCTGGTCACAGTCACAGGGGATTTATACCGAGAACAAATTATCCGCTTGAGCCTAGCACTGCACGAAAAACAACCAGAATATGAAACGAGACAGCATAAGGTGATTTTGCATCATGACAACGCCCGGCCTCATGTCACCAAAGTTGTCAAAGAAACGTTAGAAGCACTTCGCTGGGAAGTGTTACCACATGCGCCTTATTCGCCAGACTGTGCCCCTGCCGATTACCACTTGTTTCGGTCGATGGCACAAGCACTTGCTGAGGAACGCTTCAATACATGTGTACACTACCGTCCATAAATATTTGACCACCTTCAGTTTTTCGGAAATATACAAAATATACTTAAAATAATGCATTCCAATGTAGGTTTTGCTACAGTACTTCTTTCAGACATTCATATAAAGATAGTATTCAAAGATACAGGTAATATTTAACGTCAATTACTGCGAATATGAAGGTAGTGAAAGAAGTTGAACGGAAATTGGTCGAGCGAACGCACTTGAGTATGCTGGTTTTAAGTGTCTCTACGCTCTATCTGTTTATCATTGGGGCCTTTAAGTATTTGAAGGAGTTCTTTTGTCCACGTTTTCGGGATTTATATACATTTCTTTAAGTGCTTGGCGGTTGTTAGAGATAAATATAGAGCTAAAGCGATGCACGGGGTTTTCTTTACATCAGTTCGAGTTTAGCAGTGCATTTAGTAACAGTTATGGCGAGAGGAAAAGAATTAACAGTAGAAAAATGTTCTTCCATTTTAACTTTGAAGAACGAAGGGTGTGCTAGCCGGCAAATTGCAGCCAAAGTTAACGTTTCGAGCTGTGTAGTGCTGCATACGATTAAAAACTTTATGGACACAGACACTTGCAGTAGTAAGCAACGGACAGGACGACCCAGGAAAACCACAGAAGCTGAAGACCGTTATATCCAAGCACTTAGTAAATGAAATAGGCATATGACAGCACCAGAAATTACATGTGAATTAAATCAGAGTAGAGAAGACCCTGTAGGAGTAACAACCGTAAAAAGGCGTTTATCAGAAGGCATGCTACGAGGTTGTGTAGCAATAAAAAAGACTTTTTTAAGACCTCAGAATAAGGCAAAGCGGCTTCAGTGGACAAACGAACATGCACATTGGACAGTATCTGATTGGCAAAAAGTGTTATGGACTGACGAATCAAAGTTTGAAGTGTTTGGAAATAAGCGCCGTGTTTTTGTACGACGAAAACTAAATAAAAAGTTACTACGCCAGTGTTATACCGACTGTGAAGCATGGAGTAGGTTCTGTAATGATTTGGGTCAAATAAAGTGGGCAGTTTAGTGAAAATTAAAAAATTTTAAAAATAAAAGAAACGTTTAATTTTAAAAAACCATGCAGTACCGTTAGGAACGAAGCTAATAGGAGAAAAATTTATTTTTATGCAGGATAATGACATTAAACATGGTGCAAAACTGTGTAAAAATTATTTAAAGGAATTAGAGGACCTTAGTACATTTCAAGTTGTGCAGTGGCCGCCACAATCACCCGATTGAAAAACTGTAGGGTCAAATGGATAGGCAAGTGAAAACGAAGTGTCCACAATCAGCAAAATAATTGTGGACTAATTTAGAAACGGCTTGGAACGAAATACAGGAAGAGACATTATAAAAGATTGTTGCTAGAATGCCTCGAAGTGTAAACGCTGTCATTGTACAGCGAGGAGGATACATCGATGAGCGGAATACTTAACAATTTTCGTCTATTTATTGGTAAGATCCTTAACATGTAATACATCCTAATAGCTCTATGTCAAAGTTATAAATTTATATTTATTCTACTTAAAAATATTCAGATTATAAACATGATATAAACTTTCTTATTCGATTCTGCCGGGTGGTCAAATATTGGGTTGGGAAAAAAGTCCTTTTACAAATTGACGGTAGGTGGAGATTTGATCAAATTTCAACATTCATTTGGTTTTCATGAATTAGGTTATGCGTAGTTGAAAAGGTAACATTTCACAGAGCATTTTAAAACTGATTTATAGTGGATTTGAGCGCTATTTCTGTGATTTAAAGATGAGTGAAAATCAAGAACATTTTCGCCACATTTTATTTTTTTACTTTAAAAGGGGGAAAAACGCTGCACAGGCAACAAATAAAATTTGTCGTGTTTATGGGGAAAATGCGATATCGAGACAAACAGCAGCAAATTGGTTTCGTCGATTTCGAGATGGAAATTTTGACGTAAAAGACACACCTCGATCTGGTCGGCCTATTGTAGAAAATGTCGATGAAATCTTACAAAAGGCAGAGGAAAATCGTCATGCGAGTAGTCATGATATAGCTAAGGATCTGAATATCGATCACAAAACCGTTTTAGCGCATGTACGTAAGGCTGGATACGCAAAAAAACTCGATCTTTGGGTGTCACATGACTTAACGTTAAAAAATTTGATGGACCGAGTTTCGATTTGTGAATCATTGCTAAAACGAAATGAAATTGAGCCATTTTTAAAAAGGTTAATTACAGGCGATGAAAAATGGGTAACATACGAGAATAATGTTCGAAAACGATCATGGTCGAAACGAGGTGAGGCACCTCAAACAATAGCAAAGCCCGGCAGCGGGCTTAAAGCGAGACAGATGCTTTCCGAAGCTGCCAGGACAAAGCGAGTTGAGCGGTGTAATCCGCTTTTACGTTCTTTACGAAACAATGCTACCGGACGCCTCAAGTTTGTTTCTGACGAACAAATTTTTACTGTGGATGCGAAAATCAATCGAAAGAATTACCGCTGGTTCGCCTATGATACTGAAGATATCCCCATTGTATCCAGAACGAAATTTCCGGAAATTTAATTTATAATTAAAACTATAAAAATCAAAATTAAAAAAATGCTTTTGCACCTTCCGTCTGCTAGCAGAAAATGTGATGCGACAGGTACAAATGAGTCCCGCGTTCTGCAATTACGGTCGTCTTCTCATTCCTAATTATAATAGTACTAGAATAATTAGAATACTTAGGAATACTTCATTTAGAATCTAGTCACATCACATATTCTGCTAGCGGACAGAAGGTGCAATGTCATTTTTTTTATATTGACTTTTATAGTTTTAATTGTAATTAATAATAACAAGGACAAACAGGAGTTTGTTTGTAATTTGCAATAGGTATTGACAAAATATTTGTTCTGTTTAATTCTATTAGATCACACAATATTTTCAATGCCTATTGTATGTGCTCAGTTTACGAGCTGGTGTGTGCCTGGGATTAATCACTGAAACCTTCGGACAAAATACCAGGACCAGAACAAATCTGCCGATGTCGATGTTACGCAAATCCGTTCACTCAGAAAATTTCTGTTAGACCACGCAACAGGGATTTTCGATACGGTCGAAATAAGATGTTGCCGTATTTGAGGAACATCCGTCTCTTTCACTATTGTGTGCAGTTTAAGGGCTGGGGTGTGTCTGGGGTTAATCAACTGACTCCTTCGAAAGGAAGACCAGGACCGGACATGGAACCCAACCGAAAGCTATTGACGTATCGTAAAACCTAGTGCATGGGCCGCTGGAGTCAAGTGCTAGAAATTTATGAGGTGGCTTCCCCCAACGCTAGACGTTCCTTTTTTCTTATTTTTGCTAGGACCTTGGCCTATTTGTAGGTGGTCAACTTAGAGGAGACCGCCCTAATTTCTCATTGGACCCCCTTACTTTTACCCACACCCTTTGAACAAGACCTAATAAAATGCAGTTTCTGGGGGTGTCGGAAAAATCTGTGAAAATCGTAAAACAGCCGCGGAACGTTAAATTGGTTTTGACTTACGTCCACAAAGTATCTCTGTTTCGTTATAAAAATTGCTCTTTCTGTATAGCTCCGTTGTTCGACAACAGTTTCTGTGCGCGCTGTGTACGTGTAGTGGCGTGTATAGGTGTGCAGTGTTTAGTGCACAAAAGGAAGAAATGGATGGACACTTTACATATGCAAAAATGGCGGATATTCAAATCTGCTACGGCGAAGCGCAGTGCATCGCTAGCAGAGCCCGCCATATTTATGCTGCGAAATTTCCGCGCAGGAGACTGCCAGACAGGAAGACATTAATGCGGATCGACCAATGGATAAGGGATACTGCTGTGATGAGGAAGAGCAAATCTGGAGGACGCAGCCAGCAGGATGCAAATCTGGAGGAAAGGGTCATGCGGCGCATTGAGGAAAACCTTTCCGATAGTATCCGGAATGTTGCAGATATGGAGAGGGTAAGCTGTAGTACAGTGTGGAAAACTTGTAAAGACAACGACATGTACCCGTATTATTATCAAAGGCTGCAGCAGTTAGAAGAGGGCGATTATGAAAGAAGAAGAATCTTCTGCTCATGGATGCTGGAGAGAATGAAGACGAACCCAGATTTCCTGCTAAACATCTTGTTTAGCGATGAAGCTGCATTCGGCAGATGCGGTGTATTTAACATCCATAATAACCACGTGTGGGCAGTAAAAAACCCGCGCCCGCGTGTTGTGGCTAATACGCAGCGCCAGTTTTCAATTAATGTTTGGGCAGGGATTGTTGAAGATAAGATTGTCGGTCCTGTCATTTTACCTAGCCGTTTGACAGGACAATCATATCTGCAATTCCTGCAAACAGAACTGCCGAGCTTACTCGAGGACGTACCACTTACGGTACGACAGAGCATGTCGTACATGCAAGACGGCGCATCACCACAGTCAACAGCGGCCGTATGGAGCCATTTAAACAGCTACTTCGACAACAGGTGGATCGGAAGAGGAGGTCCCAACACTTGGCCAGCCTGTTCCCCAGATTTCAACCCCCTTGATTCTTTCTTCTGGGGACACCTGAAAAGCCTGGTGTACTCAACGTCCGTTGCAACAGCGGCGAATTAAAACAGCGAGTGCTATTTGTTTCGGGCGTTGTTCAGCATGTGATGGGGGACTTTCAAAAGGTAAAGGAAGAATTTGCAAAGAAGACTACGCCTGTGCTTACAGGAGAATGGTGGACATTTCGAACATCTACTGTAGTGTTCCACAGGAAGTGAATAGTGCACGTGTATGGGAGTGTATGTTATGGACGCGTCGGGCGCTTCATTTAAACATTAAGCATTGAAAAAGATATACACCCTCTTTTCTCGAGAATCCCGTAGGGCGAGTTTCGATATGCTCTTGTGGATTTTTGCGAGAAAGCAGGTTCAGTGTCATGCAACGATTTTCTTAATGTTTATAAAGTGCAGCATGATTTTATTGGAGCATCGCGGGTTGTCATATTTCCAGTTTCGACTACAAGGTAAGCGCATACGAACATTTCTGCCACTACGGCACTGACGTTGCCTGACTGTGGTCGCCCAAGCGCTCTACGGTGCGCATCGGATTGCCTACATTCAGGGATATTTCCTCCGATTTTTAATGACCAATTACTTATTAACGAAGCCTTATATATTCCTCACATTCGTGCTGCTTCTACAAGCCAACATTTATCTGAAAAATTTAAACCACTAGCTGTTCTTGCATACAATAAAGGAAAGTGTGGCATCGATTATTCCGATCAGATGGTGTCTTATGCCAGTACAATTACAAAAGGACTGAAATGGTACCGAAAACTTGGTATTCAGCTTCTTCTGGGAGTTACAGTTGTAAACGCTTCAATCGTTTACAAGATTGCAACAAAAAAATATAAATATTAGAAAATTTAGAGAGTTATTAGCTCTGAAATTATTAGGACTGTCTGATAAGGAAACTAAATCTGAAAGTCAACGTAGTCAGCATAATATTGCCATCCAGAAAAATTTTTCTGGGCAAAGCATTAGACGGGCTTTCAAAATGTGCTACAAAAATAAAAGACTCCATACGGACCGATCAAAGGCACGAGCAAATATTTAAAAAACCACAACGTTTTGCCCAGATTGCCCTGATCAACCTCAACTTTGTATGGACTGTTTTAAAACATTACATTGAAATAATTTTTTTTAATAAACGTTTATAACAATTCAATTGTCTCATATTTTGTGAAATAACTTTCGAAAACCTGCCAATTTACCTTGCAAGCACTGAAATAAGCGTCACCCGAGTACGGGTGATAGACCTGGCCATAGAATTCTATAGCAACACGTACTATGCAGCTTTGGAAAATTTATACACTTCCTCAAAAGCAGTTTACGAATTCAGTACAAAATTAGCAATGGATGAAAAGAAACATAAAACATTAGACAAGGAGAATTCAGACACAAAGGAGGGTGTTAAAAAATGGCCATTTTTGGCATCGCCGGGAAATGAAAAATTCATGCAGGGTCTTTTAGAGTGTCTCCCAGGGAACAAAAAATATCCTTATCACTTTCCCGAGAAACGATGGGAAAGTTGTCAAAAATACGTTCAAAGTATGAATGTGATGATAATGGAACTTACGTATATTTTACATTTCGTCGTCTTCTTCTTCGGATATCGAACTGTCTTCGAAGTATTTAACGACTTTTTATACGTTCTGTGATTACTTCGACAGTATATTGATATTTTGTAATGAATTTCGATCCATTAACTTGTTCAACTGTTAATGGTTTCCGGGTTTCCACTACAGAGTATCGAAAGCCACGATCCGCAAGGAAAATATCGCCCGGGTCAAAGTATCTTAATCGACAGTATCGAAGCGTCTTAAAAATGATTAATAAGAATCATTAATTAAAACTAATGAATCGTACTGACTAATAAATTAACGGAGAAGTGAATTAAGGGTAGTAATCGAACGAACTGGAAGTATATAATCATTACTACATAGGAATAAATAGAAATTGTGAAGAATCAAAGGAAAAAGATATTGTAACTAAAATAATTAGATCTGTTTTCTTTTTTGGCTCTGGGACCTAACTCTTGTTTATATCGCAACCTCTCACCGTCGCGACGTATCGGGAATGTGTTTATGGTGAGAATCGTATACTGCAGTTTATATTGAACTCAAGATAAGAGCTTTGCTTCGTATGTTTTAGCTTTTATTTCATTAGTCTGGTTTGTAGCTTCGAACAGTGCGACTGTCAAGTCAGTGTTAGAGTTTTGTCAAATTCGATATAATAGTGCATGCAAAATGGAGAAGATTTGTGTGAATTGCAATAAGTCTCTCAAGAAACTCGCACGTAAGAGTTATTACTCGTCTGACGAACAGTGGTATTGCAAAGCATGCTATCAAATTAAAGTAAAACATCCTAGTTCGTCGACACAAAGTGTTAGCGAAGAAAGTGTTGTTGAAGAAAATATTGGACAAAGTGCTATAGGAAATTCATATGTGACTTTAAATATTAACCGTACTGTTATTTCTAGTAAATGTATTTTTGGATGTCAATCAAATCGCGTCTTGAGGAGACTAAGTAGAGAAGAGTGTCTTATAATATATACATAGAAAAGGACATTTTTGTTCCATACAACGCACGTGTTTGTTGTACACATGGAGAAAAAGATAGTTTTTTAATTCCAAATGATTTCACTACATATGATACAAGAGTAACGTTATCTGTCGAGGAAGTTCTTGCAGTTTTTAAGACTTTTAAAAATCTAGTGTTAGAAGAAAGGAATAGAAAGATGGAAACAAGAGTGAGTTTTACAAAGATGACAGAGGAACAGCTACTACATGAGACAGGATTAAATCATTCACAGTTTTCTGATATTCTGAATTCTGTTCAAGATGTATTACGAAACAGTGAATTTGCAGTTGGAATATATCTATCGCGGTTACATCACGGTTACACATTTCAAGAAATAGCAAAACGTTATCTTATTACACGACAAACAGCAAGTAATTACTGTGAAACTGTAAGACAGCATTTATTGGAAAGATATTGCAGCATCCATTTGTCATCATTTAATGACCGAAATAAATTAATTACACATCAAACGGATTGTGCTAAACAACTCCATGCACCAACAAATAATCAAATAATATTAGTACTCGATGGCACCTACCTTTTTATTCAAAAAAGTTCTAACTTTATATTCCAACGATTATCGTATTCTGGGCACAAACATAGAAATTTAATTAAACCTATGATGGCGGTTTGTACAGATGGCTACATAGCAAATGTTTGGGGACCATATCCAGGATCAAAAAATGATGCATCCATATTAAATGAACTGTTGACAGATTCCAATACCTGGAGCCAATTTAAACCGGGGAATATTTTCCTTGTGGATCGTGGTTTCTGAGATTCTGTAGGGGAAATAACCAGAAGAGGATACATTGCTAAAATGCCATCCTTTGCAGATGCACCTCGGAAACCATTAACAGTTGAACAAGCGAATCAGTCGCGGCTCGTTACGAAAAATCGTTACATCGTAGAAGTAATTAATGGACGCATAAAAAGTCGTTTTAAGTATTTTGATAGAAGCATCCAAAACACAACGTTACCCAGTTTATTCCACGACTTCAAAATAGCTTGTGCCATTTTAAATGCAACATTTACATCACCATCTGCATCTGCCCTTGATCATTTAATTACAAATAGAATTTTGCAATATTCTAACAGAATTAATCATTTATCACAACTGATTCAAGCGGAAAATATGAATATAAAGCGAGCACAATTCCAACGTATGGAAGTTACAGAATTAGAGTTTTTCCCCAGATTAACTTACAAAGATCTATGCTTATACGCATGCGGAACATACCAAATGAAGCAAGCACCTGGCTATTACGCCGACCATATAAATGACAGCGGAGATTTTGAATTTCAAGTTGCAGTACCATCATATAACATCGATTTTCAAAAATACCAGATTGATGTGGAACCAATTAATGTCATTTTACTTAAAACGAAACTGCATTCACGACACTCAAATAGTTTAAAATATTTTGTATATGTATTAACTGATAAAAGTAAAACCGCATTGGAAGCCATAC
Source organism: Holcopasites calliopsidis (assembly GCA_023838395.1). Lineage (NCBI taxonomy): Eukaryota > Metazoa > Arthropoda > Insecta > Hymenoptera > Apidae > Holcopasites > Holcopasites calliopsidis. The sequence goes on from JALHAQ010000024.1 coordinate 1,044,894, forward strand.
TTGCACAGTCATGTGGATGCAAAGTCGGAGAACGCGTTGTTGGGTGCTGTTCCCATGTAGCCATGATTATATGGTACTTTGGATTTGCTCGATTTCAAGCTTCAATTCATCTGCCCGCTGAGTTCCTTGCTAGTTATTTTGAAGACGGTTCAATATCCAAAGAAGAAGACGACGAAATGTAAAACATACGTAAGTTCCATTATCATCACATTCATACTTTGAACGTATTTTTGACAACTTTCCCGTCGTTTCTCGGGAAAGTGATAAGGACATTTTTTGTTCCCTGGGAGACACTCTAAAAGACCCTGCATGAATTTTTCATTTCCAGGCGATGCCAAAAATGGCCATTTTTTAACACCCTCCTTTAACAGTCCCTGGAGATCGAACGTGGAAGAAAAGAGGATTTTCTTCCCTAATTGGAGTTGCAAACCTTATTGGGAAACACAGCAATAAAATTATAGATTTAGTTGTAAAATGCACTTATTGTAAGATGTGTGAAACGTGGAAGAAAAAAATTGACGACGAGGAAGAGTATGAGGAATGGAAAACCAAGCATCAAGACCAATGTACAGTGAACCATCAAGAGTCTTCCGGGAAGATGGAGATAGATGGTATTACAGAAATGTTCGGCCGGTCGATGCAACGTTATGGAGTCATGTATACCCGTTACATCGGCGACACTGACTGTAAGACATACAAAGGTATCGTGGACTTGAATCCATATGACGTAGAGGTGAAGAAACTAGAATATATCTTACACGTAAAAAAAGGATGGGATCCCGCTTGAGATAAGAGAAGAAAAAGCATAAAGGGATAACAGGAAAAGGTACTGGAAAATTGACGGACAAGCTGATAAACGATTTGACAGCTTATTATGGGTTAGGGATTACAAGAAATACAGATTCTCTCGAGGAAATGAGAAATGCAATTTGGGCAACGTATCACCATAAGTGCTCCACAGATACAGCGCCCCAACACAATTTTTGCCCAATCGGAGCCGACAGCTGGTGTTCGCGGCGCCTTGCCGAAGCAGATGGAACGCTTGACAGTTATACTCACGATCCACCACTTACTGATCTTGTGCAAAAGGTTATAAAACCTATTTACAGCGCCTTATCTCGAAATGAGTTATTAGAGCGATGTTTAGGCGGAAACACGCAGAATAATAATGAAAGTTTCAACGGTTTGCTTTGGCACTTCGCACCAAAGCATGTCTATTCCGGATCAAAAACGGTGGAAATAGCATCTTATTTAGCTACTGGAATATTTAACGATGGTTACCAGTCACTTTTAAAAACCTTCGATACAATGGGAATAATAATTGGCTCAGCAGCCAAAAATTTTGCCGATGCTCAAGACGAGAAGAGAATTTTACTTGAAGAGAAAAGGCATCTCGAAGCGTCAAAAGAAGCTCGAACTGCTCGGAAGAATGCAAACGCTGCTTTACAACAGTTCTACGAGAAAGAGGAAGGTGTGTTGTATAGGCCTGGCATTGGAGATTAATCGTAAGTATGATTTATTACTTGGTACACACTAATTGGCGATCACGATATCTCAAAAACTAATTAATCAAATAACTTGAGACTTAACATTGTATATATTCAGTACATGTTCTACTTAAGCATGAACTAGGATGAAGTCATTATTTTCAAAATTCGAGCTTTGCAGCTAAAAAAAACTAACCACTTTGTTGCCGAAAAATGAAAACTTTTATTTTAAGTGATGCCATTTTTATATTTCTTAGTTTTCTTTTTCCGTTCTAGTTCACGCTCTAGCCACACTGATACAGATTAAGGAAAGTTTGCGTTCCTTTGTTTCAGATGACTACGACAGTCGTAATCATGATCGCCAGCAACGCGTGTTTTTTTTTCTTTTTGCGAGCCCCCCTTACAACCGTAACAACTTGAGCACAGTCCTTACATGTTACGTAATAAACGCTTAAAACTTGGAATCTTAAAATGAAGTACTTTGCTTCAAAAAAAACTACCGAAAATTCCTTTATTTTCCGAGCGTCAAACTAGGGACACCCCCTTAATAATCGATACGGCTTCAGAGCCAAATTTAACAAAGACGCGTTATCTCCTGCGGTCAAAATAATTCGAAAAAGTCAAATCAAGCTTACCGGAGTTACAGACGGCCACGTGATGACCCTCGGTTCCGTATCCATTGAGCTCTTAGGACGCTCCATCCGTTTTTACGTGCTTCCAGAAATATATCCAATAAAAGCTTATGGGATCTTAGGATCCGACTGCTTCTCAACCTCTGCTGACATCCTTTTTACAGAAAGTTGCCTTCGCTGGCATAACCATAAAATTCCTTTTTCAAACAGCAGAGCAATTATTTTTCCGCCGCGTTCCAATATTTGCGTCAAGGTTAAAATTACCGACGCGCACGTATTAGAGGGAGTAATTCCTCGTATTGATATAACGCCGGGCGTGTTCTTAGGAAACGCTTTAGCGAAGACTAGCAACGGGCACGCGTACACGCGAATTATTAACTCTAACAATCACGACGTTCAGATGTCGCTGCTGTCAATTAATTTGAAGGAAATCGATATTCTTAAGATAGACAGACAATGAGCCCGACGCTCTTTCCGTCAAACAAATTACCGAGACTACCAATAATGGAGACCGTACTCGGAAGATTTTGGAGGTTATTAACCTCAACCATCTCAATAGTAAGGAACAGAGCCATGTCGAGAAACTAGTTAACGAGCATTCTAGTATTGTAGTATGTTTCATTTGCCTGGCGAGCATCTCGGAATGACTAAGAAAATTTCGCATAAAATCATTACAGTGGATGACGCGACAATTAACGCCAAGAGTAAAGCAATACAGGTATCCACCCATACATAAGGATGAATTTAATCACCAGGTAAACGACCTCTTAAACCAAGGGATAATCAAGCCCTCTTCTTCGCCTTGTAATTCGCCCTTATGAATGGTGCCTAAGAAGGCCGATGCACATGAGAATAAAAAATGGCGCATGATTATAGATTACAGAGCGCTCAATGAAAAATCGATTGCAGACGCATATCCGCTTCCCAGCATAGTCGAAATATTAGATCAGTTAGGTAGTGCTAAGTATTTTAGCGTTTTTGACCTTGTAAGCGGGCTCCACCAAATTGGAATGAACGCGTCCGACTCTGAGAAAACGGCATTTACTATGCCTTCCAGCCATTATGAATTCGTCCGCATGCCGTTCGGTCTCCGAAATGCGCCCGCAACCTTCCAACGGCTAATGGATTCTGTATTAATCGGTCTGCAAAGCACAGAAATGTTCGTCTACCTAGACGACATTGTTGTATATTCGATTTCTCTTCAAGAACACCAGAATAAATTTCATAAGTTAACTAAACGTCAGGAGGGGGTAAATCTGCGTCTGCAGCCCGAGAAATGCGAAAGCTGCCAAATTCGCAAAAAAAACAAGAGTGAAGACCAGACAACCAATGACACTGAATGATACACCTGGCGCGGCTCTCGACAAGATCTCGTTAAACATTGTTGGTCCCCTCCCGGCGACACCTTCTGGACATACGCACATACTTACCATGTAAGACCTATTGACAAAATATTTTATTGCAGTCCCCCTGAAACAAACCTCAGCCATTGATGTTGCAGATGCATTGATTAAAAATTTTATCTATAGATTTAATGCCCCCCAAAACTATTCTAACAGATAAGGGTTCTAACTTTGTAAACACTCTTATGCGTAGCATTGCGAATAAATTTAAAATCTCTCATGTCAAAACGACAGCTTTCCACCCCCAAAGTAATGGGTCAATCGAAAGATCGCATCTTGTGTTAACGGAGTATTTAAAACATTAGATAAATAAAACTAATAATTGGGACGATTGGTTTGTATTCGGCAAATTAGCGAGAACACCCTCGAGCGAAAGCACCGAATCAGATATGTTAGACGAAACGTACGCGCATTATTTAGCCGAAATAAACTCGAAAATCGAAGGTATTCAAGAGCTAGCTAAACAAAATCTCACAAGAACCAAAATTCGTTCGAAAAATGATTAAGATAGGAAACTTAACGTCCAAACATTTAAACCTGGTGATCGTGTTTATTTATTGAAAGAACCACGGAAAGGGAAGTTTAATAATCAATACATCGGCCCTTATACAGTCATACAAGCGTTATCATATAATAATGTAAGAATTAATTTTAAGAACACTTCTTTTCTACAACAAAGTATTAGGGTGTCCCATAAGTTTCTTCCGCGTCACGCTATGAGTGACTTTAACTGGCTATGTTTATATAAACACACAGGCTTATCTCTTAGCCGCTAATGGCATCGGTTTCAGTCATCCCAGAGCTCTCTCAAAGTACGTTCCATTGGTGACAAAGTCTCTTTTAAAATTTTTTCTGCACCGTTCAATATGGAGAGCCAAAAGAAGCATTTGCGGCATGTTATGCTTCATTGCTTTAAAAAAGGCAATAGTGCAAAAGACACTGCAGACGAGATTTGCACCGTTTACGGGAGTGGTACTACAACTATTAGGACAGTCCGCAATTGGTTTAAGAAATTTGGGGCTGGAAATTTCGAGTTGAAAGATGAAGACCGCAGCGGCCGCCCAGCAACGACGGACACGGACCTTATCAAGACTGTGCTCGCTGAAAATCCGCGATATAGTGTGCGAGAGATAGAGGATGCCACTAACATTCCCAAAACAACGGTACATAAGCATTTGATCAAGATGGGATATGCTAATCGATATGAAGTTTGGGTTCCGCACCTATTGTCGGAGACCGCCCTTATGAACCGCATCTCTACGTGCGATTTGCTTCTTCAGCGACATGAAAGAAATCCTTTCTTAAAGAGTCTTGTCACTGGAGACGAGACCTGGATTTTGTACGAAAATGTGCATCGAAAACGCACTTGGTCTAAGGAAAATAGACTTTCAACTGTTGCGAAGCCTGGACTTCATCCGAAGAAGGTTCTTTTGTCGATTTGGTGGGACTGGAAAGGTGTAGTGTACTACGAGCTCCTTCCTCAAGGTGAAACGATTAATGCTAATAAATATTGCCATCAACTAGAACAATTGAAAGCCGCCATAGCAGAAAAGCGGCCAGAATTGGCGAACCGACGTGGCGTCGTTTTCCATCACGACAACGCAAGACCGCATATTGCGTTGGCCGTGAGGCAAAAATTATTAGAGTTTGATTGGGACGTTCTACCGCATCCACCGTACTCCCCAGATCTTGCTCCATCCGATTACTACTTGTTTCTCTCCTTAAAAAATTCTCTACGTGGTAAATCGTTCAAATCTCTAAGCGAAATAAAAACGCACCTAGATGAATATTTTGGAAGTAAGATTCATCAATTTTGGAAAGAGGGCATAATGAGGCTTCCTGAGAGATGGAAGAAGGTCATAGACCAGAACGGTTCATATATAACGTAATAAATAAACTTTAAACAACAAATATCGTGTATTCATTTCGCATCAAAAAAAGGGAAGAAACTTATGGGACAACCTAATACATTTTTTTTCAAAACATGGAAAAGGATTGAATAATCCAATCCGTTTCGTGTCTTGAAGAAAGCTACTGATGAAACGTAAAGCGCGAGTTTTCTGTTATAGAAATGTGGTGCAGCATGGTAGGAAGTGTTATCAAGAACTATGAAGAGTATTTTAGCGGCAACGTATTTTTCAAGGGCCTACGAGGGCGGCTAGAACGGCGCTATTGTGCCTTCGTACGATTTATGACATAGCATGCATTTGGCCGGAGAAAATGTTTACGGGAATGAAACATTTGAGCGACAGACGATGATTAGTGACTTGGAGTCACGAAGCCATCGAGTCTCGTGGGAATGATTATTTTGAAGGCCTAAGTTTCGAAAACAAGGATAGCAATAAAGTGTAGGAACAGGACTTCGTTCCTAGAGGAGCATGCCACGGCATGAAAAATGTGGGGGTGCCTTCTGGCAAGAGGGCTGTGAGGAAATGGACGGAAGCAATCATTTCACAACGTGCCGTGGACGTATAAGGACACACACAAATCAAATTAAGTATTTCATTATGAAGTATAAAGTTAACACATTGCACATGGTCCCCGCAAAAATGCGGGACTTTTTGAAAATAAAAAATTGCATTTTCTGCTTCATTTAAAAATTAAAAACGACGGTTCTGTGGAGTCTTTGATTTTTGTTAAAGTGTACATGACGAATATTCAATCAAAATATACTATTTTACGAAAATGTGTGTTTTTAATATTATCTTTAACTGGTTTCCTTTAGTCGGCGTGCAATGTGTTAAATTGAAAAAATTGTATTTATAATAAAATAGTACATAAAACATCTTACTTGCAGATGGAAATTGAAATGATGGAAGAACGTAGAGAAGAGAAAGAAAAAAGCAACACCGATTACGGAGAAGAAAAGAGAGAAAAAGCAGGGAAGGAAGAGGAAGAAGGGAAAGAAGAAAGAAAGAGGAAAAACGTCAAAGGCAGGAGTTATCCCGATCAAAAGTGAGTAAAAACATTAATATTTCTATGATATACAAGGTGCTACCTATAACGCGACGCACGATTTTACACTCAATTGCAACAACTTGCAGTTTTATACACAGATATAGTTTTATATACAGAATGTATAAACACACACACACACACACACAAAATTCAATATATGTATGCATATTTGTGTGGGATAGATGTTAAGTGCGATATCTGAGGGCAGATATCGCTGTAGGATGGCTGAGTTGTAGGATATGAATGTTTGGCTGTTAGGCACGTATGTCGCGGAGTATCGGATGAGACAGGATGTTTGGGCATCGCTGCGAAGAGTGAATGATGTGCATAAGGTAAATCTTGAGCGGGTACTGCTTATCGCGTGAATGGCTTCTAAGGAAGAGCGTGCAAGGTTCGGGGAATGCACGTGGAGCGTAGAGTGCATGGGTTGCGCGTGGCCGAATTGTGGCACGTGGCAAGAGTGTATGCGTTTCGTGCGTGAATGCGTGAACGAATGTGTTTAGTTCTTTAAGATCTTTGTGCGGCTTCGATAGAGGCAGAGTGCGATTAGAGTTGTTATAGAGAGTATTCAGAGTTGTTATATAGAGATGTATCGCGAAGTTTTATTTTATTACATTAAATATTCTTATACCAACTACTCGTAGTTATTTGCTAAATTCCTACAAAATTGGGGGCTCGTCCGGGATATGAATTTTAAGAGAGCCATATTAATAACTGTGTTAAATTGAGACTTGTGACGTGAAAATTTTGTGAGAACATTTTGCGAGAACATTTTGTGAGAACATTTGTGAGAAGAACTGTACACGAATACCAGTGAAAGTTTATAGTTGCGATGGCGTCCGGTAACTCGAGTGTTACAATGAGGGATCCCAATGACTTTTGTGTAGCAGAACTGAAGGAAAAATTGCGATATAGAGGACTTTCAACATTTGGTTTGAAGGCGGAACTAATTCTGCGTTTAAACGAAGCCGACCCATCTGGCGAGTGGTTGAAAGTGCAGACGAGCGCGAACGATAATGCTGAAGAAGTGAATGAAAATAATAGAATTGACCATAACTGCTTAATAGATTTACAGAATATTGAAGATAGTAATGTTAGGAATGAAATAGAAGACCTTGTGAATAATTATGAGCCAAAAGTGATTAAAGAGACGAATATTCGAATGGAAATTGTTTTAAAAGACGACGTCCCTGTGTATCAACCACCTCGAAGACTGGCGCCTGTGCAGAGAGAAAAAGTAAATAAGCAGATAGATCAATGGGTGCGAGAGGGTATCGTGCGAGAAAGTGTGTCAGAGTATGCTAGCCCGGTGGTACTTGTCAAGAAAAAAAATGGAGAGATGCGGTTGTGTGTTGATTATCGCAATATTAATAAGAAAATATGTAAAGATCGTTATCCCCTTCCATTGATAGAGGACCAATTGGATCGTTTGCAGGGTTCGACAATATTTAGTGTGCTTGATTTAATGGACGGTTTCTTTCATGTCCCGATCAAAGAAAATAGTTGCAAATACACCGCGTTCATAGTGCCAGATGGGCATTATGAATTTTTGAAGACACCTTTCGGGCTTTGCAATTCTCCTGCTGTATTTCAGAAATTTATTAATGCAATATTCCGTGACTTAGTAAGAGCAGGTACTGTGCTAACGTATCTGGATGATCTAATTGTTCCTTCGCAAAATGAAAGCGAAGCAGTGTCGAAGTTGCAAAAAGTTTTGTCCACGGCTAGTGAATATGGATTGCGTATAAATTGGAAGAAATGTCGTTTTCTTCAGCGTAGTATAGAATATCTGGGACACGTAATTGAGGACGGTCAAGTGCGTCCGTCAAAACGTAAGACGTTGGCTGTTTTGAATTTTCCACCATTGAAAAATGCTAGAGATGTACAGAGCTTTTTGGGTTTGACTGGGTATTTTAGAAAATTTGTTCCTCAATATTCAAATATAGCTCATCCCCTGTCAAGTTTGCTGAAAAACGATACTAAATTTGAATTTAATGAACCGCAAAGGCTTGCATTTCAGGAATTGAAATTAGCGTTAGTTCATGAACCTGTTTTGAAATTGTATCGTATAGGCGCGGAAACAGAGCTTCATACTGATGCGTCGAGTGTTGGTCTCGGTGCTATTCTTTTACAGAGGGATGACGTAGATCAACGTTTCCATCCAATATATTATGCGAGCTGGAAGACGTCAGAGGCGGAATCACGATATACTAGTTATGAGTTAGACGTGCTAGCTATAGTTAAGGCTTTACACAAATTTCGAGTGTATCTTTTAGGAATTTCATTTACTTGAAAGAAGTCATGCCACTCTAGCAGACTACCTAAAGCATTACATAAAATCCGACCAAACCGATTATTCTTATAATACAACCGTGCACACGTCAACCAAATACACACCTTATGAATTAGTTTTTGGCGAAAAACCAGAAATCCCTACCGCATTATCAAAGAAACCAGAATTTGTATACACATACGACGACCTTATCAGCGACATAAAACTAAAGATGCAGAAATCTCGCGAGATCGCTAGAAATCACTTATTCTTATCAAAAGAACGAAATAAGTTATATTACGATAAAAGAACTAATAGAACAAACTATAAACCAGGGGATTTGGTATATTTGGAAAGAAAGAAAATTAACGGTTCCAAGAAACTTAGTCCGAACTATATTGGTCCGTACAAAGTCACAAAAGTAAATTCTCCAGTAAATATTACACTTTTAATAAACAAAAAAGAAATAGTAGTTCATATTGATCGCGTCAAAAAGGCAAAATAAAAGAAAAGGGAAGAAAACAGCTCCCGAAGATAAGAAAATAACTATGTTACAGGTTCCTTACTTTCGCTGATGCAAGATAGGGGAACGCGGGGGAATGAGAACCACAGGGTAATGGGAACCAAGTAGCTATACTTGTAACCGAACAAGACTGATCGTGTTTTGTTTTGGGAACATGTAGGGAGGTGTAAAAAAGCCATGGCTGATGCAATTTCTCGTAGCTCAGTCTATTTTTCGCGTGTAAACAGAGCGGACATCGATTTTAGGCTGCGTTGTTCTAATTTTCATAGATCTTTGAAGACGAATTGTAAGTACTTAGAATACATATTTCCACAACTTTTTGCTCTTGATGGTTAAAGTACACGTCAGTAATGTCTGTACATGCTTTCCAATTTGAAATAATTGATGGCTTTTCAACCACACAATTAAAATTCAAGAAAGTTCATTTGGGGTAATGATGGTTAAATGGCTCCCATTACCCCCATATAGACAGTGTAAAATATTTTGTCACTTAAATTGTTTAAGATGCCGCGAAAACGTATAAGAACGACAGAAAAAGCACAATGGACCCTGGAAACCCTAAATTGTGCAATAAAAACGATAAATGAAGACAAGGTATCAATACATAAAGCTGCCAAAGATTTCGGAATTCCATATAGTACTTTACAAAAAAGATGTCATACACCAGTACCAACAGCTCCTCGTCTTGGAAGAAAAGCTGTATTTAATAAACAGCAAGAAGAGTTACTGGCTGATCATCTTATTCGCATGTCACAACTTTTCTATGGAATAGATTCCATTAAGTTGCGGAAAATTGCATATGAATGTGCAGAACGCTTGAAAATTTCTCATAGGTTCAACAAAGAAACTAAATCAGCAGGACCAGACTGGGTAGACGGATTTCTGAAACGAAATCCTCGTATCAGTATTCGCAAACCTGAGTCAACGAGCATTAATCGGATCGAAGGCTTTAACAAAAAAGAAGTGGCTCGTTTTCACAAAAATCTTGAAGAACTTATGACAAAAAATAATTTTGAATGTCACCAAATTTTTAACATGGACGAAACAGGAATTTCAACTGTGCAGCAACCGAACAAAATTTTAGCAAAGTTGGGACAAAAACGCGTAGGGACTATCGTATCCTGGGAGAGAGGAAAAACAATTACTGTTATTTGTGCTATGAATGCTGCAGGTACATTTGTGCCACCATTGTTTATATTTCCAAGGCAACGTCATTCTCCACATCTTGAGAAAGACGGTCCTCCAGGTGCTATTTACGATTGCTCAAAAAATGGATGGACCAACGAAATGTTATTCATAAAATGGTTGCGGCACTTTAAGAATTTTGTAAAACCCTCTCAAGAAAATAAAATATTATTGATCATAGATAACCATAATAGCCACTGCACGCTGAATGCATATGAATTTTGCAAAGAGAATCATATTGCAATGCTTTCTATACCACCTCATTCGTCTCACCGTATGCAGCCATTAGACGTCACGTTTTTTGGTCCTTTAAAAAAGGCTTACAACAGGGAGTGTGATCTTTACCTGAAATCCAAAAGCCTGGTGAAAATAACTCCATATGAAGTTGCTGGATTATTTAAGAATGCATACTGTAAAGTAGCTTCGATTGATAAAGGTATCAGTGGTTTCCGTGCCACGGGCATATATCCGATGAATCCAAATATGTTCAGTGACGATGACTTTTTTGTAACAGACACTACTGCTACTAATGTTGCGGAAGTATCGTCAAACAATGAAGAAAATATATCGGCCAGTTTCCACAGTTCAGCAGATGATCATTTGTCAGAAACGGAAGAAACGAATGATATATCTGCTAATAACACTTCTATTGCCAATAGTAGTTCCACTACTGAAGTAGCTTCGATTTTATCAATAGTTTCTCCGGAACCATCAACTTCTCGTGAAATCAGAAGACATTCAAATAAGCAACATTCGGAAATAATAACTAGCAGTCCGTACAAAACTATTTTAGAGAACAAAAAGAGAAAACGCTTAATGAAAGAAAATAAATCACCGAAAAAGACAAAAAAGTCTACAGTAGAAAATAAAAAGAAAACTGGACAGAAGCTAAATGTAAAATGTACGAGATACTTATTTAGGGATGACAGCAGCTCTTGCAATGAATTTCTAAATGATAATGTTGAGAACGAATCGGACGCATGCAACGTTTGTAATGAACATGGAAAATTCAATGAATTATGGTATCGATGCAGGTCTTGTGGTGATTGGGCCCACGCTGAATGTTCTGGTTGCGACTCAGCAAAAGAATATGTTTGTGATTCTTGTCTACAGCATTAAAATATTCCACATACAATTTTTATTATGATTTTTCTTATTTCTATAATGATTAAGGTATTTATAGTAAATATAATAATGTTTTTTATCATAATGTAATAAAAATTATATAATTTCATTATTAAATTACATTTAAATTGTAATGGTTCCTATTACCCCCATTGCCCCGTATGCTGGTTCCTATTACCCCGTACTCTGGGTAATGAGAGCCAAACCTACTTTTTCGGAAAATGTAGAAATGACATATTTCCCTCATGTTTTATTAGTTTTCATGATTACTGTCTGAAAGATAAATCCTTACATTATAATAAAATAACAGATTTGAATAAAAATATGTTCATTTTAATATTGTTTTTTAACTTTCACGTTGAGTGGTTCTCATTCCCCCGCGTTCCCCTACCACAGGAATATCAGATTCAAATTTTCTCCTGGAATATACTACGACAGTATACAGGAATTGAAATTTTATGACACCACTTGGAAGCTAGTTACGTATTTCGGTCTTACACATATCGACGATAGATTACTACTAATCGACTCAAATTTCGAGAAATTTAAACAACTATGCAGCAAACCCAGTACTCTAGAAGAATTCACAGCCTGCCACTCTTCAATGCAAATATTAGATCAACTAATACCAACCTTAAAATCGAAAGAACGAGATTTAAAAGATTTAGTTGGCCATAGACGCATAAGACGCGGCTGGTTTAACGCAATAGGAACAGTATTCAAAACAATAATTGGTACAATGGACAATAACGACGCGGAATATTATAATGACGCGATAGAAAGAATTAACACAAATGAACACGAATTAACCGACTTAATTAAGGCACAAATCCAAGTAGTACAAACTACAATTAGCAACTTCAACGAAACTATGAGCACGGTACGCAAAAACACTAGAATCTATCAAGATAATTTTAAAATCGTAGACAAGCGTCTGAGAACCATCGAAAGCGATGTAAATAATTTAAAACAGGAAAATATCATCAAGCAACAATTATCTTTCCTCAATTTAGCGATAAACGAATTAGATTCCATACTTTCAACCTTGATCGACGCAGTTCTATTTGCTAAGCAAGGTACCTTGCATCCAAAGATAATCACACCAACCCAATATATTGATGAACTTAAGAAAACAGTTCAAAATTTGCCGCCAGGAATTCACTATCCTTATACACTTGAATACGTTAATGCTCATGAATTCTTTAACCTATTAGATCTCCAAGTATACTATATAAAGGACAAACTAATATTCATTATCAGCAACCCCCCCGTTTCGACTAACACTTTCCATCTTTATCGTCTTATTCCCTTACCCGTTCCACAAGAAAACAATATGTACCTGTTTATATATCCGTCAACGAAATATTTAGCACTATCAGATACGAAATTACAATACACCACTTTATACGACCTAATATCTTGCAAACGAACATCTGAAATGGCGTACATATGTAAAATGATAAAACCTATTTACACCACACACGTAACTCCGATTTGTGAAGTAGAACTGCTAGTTTCTCCAAATCAAATCCCGAAATCTTGCGATACTCGCATTGCCCTAATAAAAAACGACGTTTGGCATAGATTAGGCGACAAAAATGATTGGGTATATGCCCTGCCGAAAAACACTGCCGTAACGATAAGTTGTAGAAAGGAGACAACTCCTTTCGACATTAATTTAAACGGCACAGGAATTTTTCAACTCTCCAGTCAATGCAAAGCATATACACCGTCCGCAGTTTTAGTAGCACAGAGTTCGTTCGAGAGTAATTTCTCATCAATAGTACCGCCACTAAATATTTCTAATGATGACTGTTGTACAAAGAAACAAAATAACAGCGAAATCCTTCCATTGAAAGATGCCGCAAATATTAATATAAATTTAGAAAACTTAGATATAGCTAGCCATAAGTTACATATAGTTTCCCGTATACTCGACGAAATATCGAAACAACAAGGAATAAAAAAGAAACTCTCCATTTTTACATATGTCGGGTACATAACGGCAACCATGTTAATTCTGTACATATTGTATAGAATCTGTAGATATTGTATACGTAAGAATAAGAATGTAAATAATGGTTGTGCTGGATTTATAAGTTACTCTAAGAATAATTTAAGAGAATCGCGCCAAAATTCCAACCACGAAGTAGAGTTAAACGACATACACAATAGTGACAGCGAAGATAGCACCAACACAAATGTTTCCGTGACCCATTACCGCTCAGGTAGCAAAATTAAAGATAAACTTTAAAAAAAAAAAAACTCCCATTTATCTTTAACTAAGAGGGGAGGTGTAATGTACTCGCTTCAACACAAGTAAGCTGTTTGATAACTCTAAATCTTGTCGTCACAAATATCGACTGCGAACGAGTCATTTGTATAAATATTTTTAAGTTTCATACTCTCAAATAACGACTCATCCCGATTACCTAAAATAACATTATCTGATCCCAAACACCGAGTCATCCGTGCCCTATGATCCTGAGTCATCCGCATATCTCATGGAACTTGCCCTTCCATCCCTACTCCTTACATCCTACGATCCTTAAAAACCCTCAGCACATCTTCAAAGTAGTTCATTCTCCGACCAGTAGAGCACTGTATTACGTTCGACAAATCACTGTAAAAGTTCGAGTCTACGTTTGGAATAAAAACCTCTTGCGTTCCGAAAATTGGTAGCATAAATTTCCTCTGTGTCCATTACATTGTTATAATTGATTTGATTTTTGTATAAATAAAAGTATTTGATAAAAACGCTACGAACTTAGTCCCCACCCCAATATTTATGATATAATTTTGTTTCAGCAATGTTATATTACCTATAACAATTACTTCTTTCGGAAGAGATAATCCCTCCGGCGCTTACCATGTACCTTGGAGTTATTCTTTATTTTTGTTATGCAATATTATTTATTTTGTCACAAAATATACTGTAAATGCAAAGTATATACTTTGTAATAAATGGTCTACATAAAGCTATGATGAAAAAATGACTTTTCGTTTGTGCAAATACGTTTTGTAAGAGGGAACTCAATTATTATTTCCTTTATGATCATTTATACCTTTGTTATTTATATAATTTTCAATGAATACAGAAAAATTGGTGTCATTGTTTTATTCTCTATTTCGCCCTTAATACACTGCTTTTTAAATTATGTAAATATTGTTTTTTGTTTGGTTTTTATAAGCCTTTTTCCAAACCCTAGTAAAATCGTGAAATTCGGCCGGTTATCTTTGCATAGGCACCCCCTTTTTCGCCCGGCAAATCGTGAAACACCTGCGGAACGTTAAATTGGTTTTGACTTGCGTCCACAAAGTATCTCTGTTTCGTTATAAAAATTGCTCTTACTGTTCAGCTCCATTGTCAAACAACACTTTCTGTAAGCGCTGTGTACATGTAGTGGTGTGTACAGGTGTGCAGTGTTTAGTGCACAGAAAGAAGAAATGGATGGACATTTCACGCATGCAGAAATGGCGGATATTCGCCTCTGCCACGGCGAAGCGAAGTATGTCGCTAGCAGAGCCCGCCGTATTTATGCTGCGAAATTTCCGCACATTCCTGCGGATCGACCAAAGATTAAGGGATATTGGTATGATGATGAAGAGCAGATCTGGTGGATGCAGCCGGCAAGATGCACATCTGGAGGAAGGAGTCATACGGCGCATCGAGGAAAACCCTTCCGATAGTATCCGGAATGTTGCGGATATGGGGAGGGTGAGCTGTAGTACAGTCCAGAAGATCTGTAAGGACAACGACATGTACCTGTATCATTATCAAAGGGTGCAATAGCTAGAAGAGGGCGATTATGAAAGAAGAATCTTCTACACATGGATGCTGGAGAGAATAGAAGGGACTCCGGACTTTCTGCTAAACATTTTGTTTAGTGATGAATCTGCGTTCAGCAGATGCGGCGTGTTTAACATGCATAATAACCATGCGTGGGCAGTGGAAAACTCGCGCGCGCGTGTTGTGGCTAACACGCAGCGCCAAATTTCAATCAACGTTTGGGCAGGGATTGTAGAAGATAAGATAAGACAGCCGTTTGACAGGACAAGCATATCTGCAATTCCAGCAAATAGAATTGCCGAGCTTACTCGAGGATGTACCACTTACGGTACGACAGAGCATGTCGTACATGCAAGACAGCGCATCACCACAGTCAACAGCGGCCGTATGGAGCCATTTAAACAGCTACTTCGACAACAGGTGGATCGGCAGAGGAGGTCCCAACCCTTGGCCAGCCTGTTCCCCAGATCTCAACCCCCTTAATTCTTTCTTCTGGGGACACCGGAAGGATCTGGTGTACTCAATGCTCGTTGCAACAGCCGATGAATTAGAACAGCGGATGCTGTTCGTTTCCGGTGCTGTTCAACAAGTAATGGAGGACTTTCGAAAAGTAAGGGACAATTTGCGAAAAAGACTACACCTGTGCTTACAGAAGAATGGTGGACATTTCAGACATCTTCTGTGGTGTTCACACGAAGTGAATAGTGCATGTGTATGGGTGTATGTTATGCACGCGTTGGGTGCTTCATTTAAACATTAAGACATTGAAAAAAAAACATACACCCTTTTTTCTTGAGGATTCTATAGGGCGAGTTTCGATATGCTCTTGTCGATATTTGCGAGAAAGCAGGTTCAGTGTCCTGCAACGATTTTCTTGATGTTTGTAAAGTGCATGATTTTGTTGGAGCATCGCGGGTTGTCAGGCCGTCGCCACGGCCGTGGTTCCTTGGAATCGAAAAACTCTGCTGGCCAGCACGTGGGCCTCAAGGGCCTTTCCACCATAAACCGCTCCTCCCGCGACGACCCGCAACTCTCACGTATAACATTCATCGAACTAGCCCTTGTCCACCGTTGCAAACCGCGTCTCAATTTCTTAAGACAGAATTAGTCCGAACGCCCAGCAGTAAAGATCTCTCCGAAACTGTAATTACTGTTTTTACTTTGAATAAAATAGGAGTTAACTTCTAAGACGCAAAGCTCGTGAGTTACTACCCGCCCGGGAACAAGACAACAAAATTTCCGAACATGGAAAAGTGTATTTAGCAGTAGCATCGGTCATATCGAGCCCTTTCAAAGTTATAAACAATCGGCCCCTTTCGGGGCAACCAATTATTCATACGTGGGAACAACTTATTCCGTAAATTCAAATCTTGAAGAGCAAAGTGACAGTGATCGTGCAATGATGGAAATTTTGTGAAACGAAGTTCTTCCACTGTTCCAACCGAGACATGGGCTGTTGTGCACCATGTGTTTGTTCTTCGAGTGGCCAGGATCGGTAGAATAACCCAGTGATAGTTGCCGTGCAGGTAGTAAGTTTTGTCAAATAAAGTGAGTTCGCTGATCTGGCCGTAACATCAATGGCATGTAATTTTTCACGCTTGATCGAAAAACATTTCCCGGATTACATACCAGACACTTCAACAACAAAAAAATCCTTCGCGAAGATGTTCTGTTTGTTATAAAAAAAAAGATTAGAAAAGAATCTCGGTATTGGTGTCCGACGTGCAATGTGCCACTATGCGTTGTTCCTTGTTTTCGTGTATATCACGCGACAGCAACAGTTTAAATTTTTAATTTCTATAAATATTTGATTTTTTTTCTAAGTTTTTCGTTTATTATGTGTAAATATATGTTCATGTTAAACGGCTGTATAAATATTACTAAACAAATTGTTCATTTTTAAAAATAAAGTCGTCTTTTTGACCCGATATTTCAACAGCGCCACTTACTGTTTGATTATCGCGACACACACTGGTGGGCGCTTTGCAAAGGGATCACCATAGTTAACTGGTTACGTGGTAAAAAATTTTAATGACGCTGATGATATAAAATCTCATTTAATTCAGTGTTTTGCTGGCAAAAATCAAGTTTGACGAACATGGAATTACGGCACTGCCTGAAAGATTGCAAGAGGTCCTCGACAAAAGCGGGTAATACCTAATTTAATACAGTTATGTGTTGAAGTAAAAATTTTGGATTTTCCTTCTTATTTAAAATCCGCAGTCACTTAGTTGCCAATCCAATAGTATAGTGTACTCCTTAACCATCAGTTTAAATAGAGAGCGCTTGATTGTAGCTTTTGTTCCTTCACGACGCAATTGAAAACCGTTACAGCCTAAGAGGCGACTGACAATATACCCCCACCCCCCACCCCCCTCTCACTCACGCTCTCTCTCTCTCTCTCTCTCTCTCTCTCTCTCTCTCTCTCTCTCTCTCTCTCTCTCTCTCACTCACTCACTCTTTCTCGCTCGCTCGCTCTCGTTTAAGCATGGTGTGTATAATTAAAAGCTCAACAGAAAGATTATACACTCTTGATACGGAGGTGTCAGACATGCATGGAAATAACAGACTAGCCCATAAGCCACAAATTGATTCAGAATTGTTACAACTTTGTTATTTGTTAATTGTTTTTTATCGAAGTTTGGAAATCGCATTTGCCAATTCAGTATAGACAATTTCAACATCGAACAACGAATCAAAATCAGGCAATTTAACTTTGAGGGTCAGTGTTGCATTGTTTTAACACAAAGAGTGGGAACATTTTTCGTTAAAAATAGCCTGCAATGTCTATGATTCGTTGCTTGATTCAGGGATGTGTGCAACAGGGCTCCGTGGTTGAACTGCGCAGATCAGGAATACGACATTCAATAACAGTGTGGGTGAATATTGTGCCTGTACATGAAACATTGAAGAAGAACCAGAGCCGTCGAATGAGGAACCTTCTGGCCAGTTTGGTTCAGAACTTCACTGCAGTGTATTTCACACCGTATACAGTTTAATTTGTATAAAATACCACTTGGGTTCGTCCATCGCTCAAATTTGTCCGATGTAGCACTTTTTTTATCTCAAGGGCCTCCTTGAAAAGCATAATCGCAGTATTTTTAGAACCCCCGAGAGCTGTGTGTCGGTGTAAATTGCACCCCATCGAATGGCACGGGTTGCTTGCACAGTTGTAGCAGGCTATGACTGGAGATTTCTTACGGCTGCGTCAGCCACGGCGCTGCAACGTGGCTCACAAGGTCCTCGATACGGACATTCGAGGGAACGCCTGAGTGCGTCTTCCCGCACAAGTACGTCGCTGTATGTCTATAAATGTTTGCAGGGACAAATATTCGAGCTGCTTCGTAGTGCACTGTGACTATTGAGCGTAAGTATCCAGATGAAGGGTCGTTTCGTACAGGGATTTTTTAACAGCACACTTGTCTGCTTCTGGTTTGTGTCCTCTTTTTATAATGTACAGAGTTCCAGTAGTACGGTGTGTTGGGCGTCGGTTGAATTAAATTGCGATTTACAGCAGTCGGAATTAGCGCTCGACAATTCCGTTGGACTAGGGATGGTAGGCAGTTGGCCTCATTTTCATGTAGGCGGCCAGGTTGCCCAAAATCTTCAGCGGTGGAACCTTGAACTGTGCTCCTTCATCGGTGGCTTAACATAGCTTGACGCACCGAATCTGTAGACCCAGTGATGATAGAAGGCGGCAAAGTTGCCAAAGGAAGTCCTACTGCCTACTACTTATTGCTACTGCAAATAATAGTATAGCTTCTTACCACAATGACTGAAGCGATCATCGACAAGTGGTAAGCGTAAGTATACGCTTTCGATGGCGACAGCAGACCAACATTGTCCACATGAACGAACCGGAATCCCTCATCTGCGACAGAGTCAACTTTAGGAGGACTCTGAATGTCCACTCTAGCCGTGATATTACAGTAGTCGGCGGCATCGGAGTTGATGTGTAACTGCTTCAGTTGCAAAGCGAAGTGGGACTGTAGAAGTTGTCGCAACTCGGCGCTGTTTGCTCAGTCGTACGTGCAACGTCGGTAGTGAGCCGAGGGAATCAACGTGTAGTGACACTTGAATAGCGGCCATGTCTGATTGCTGTTAGCAGGCGTGACAAGGCTTTCATTTCGTGATACGAGAAGACGCAAACCAGC
This sequence comes from Holcopasites calliopsidis, assembly GCA_023838395.1. Lineage (NCBI taxonomy): Eukaryota > Metazoa > Arthropoda > Insecta > Hymenoptera > Apidae > Holcopasites > Holcopasites calliopsidis. Next base: position 1,064,423 of record JALHAQ010000024.1, read on the forward strand.
AACTTGATTCCTTAAAGCGCTATACCTGCCATCTTCCGGTGATACCTCTGGGGTGCCAGACACGACTGGTAAAACTGGTTCTTCAAAGTGCATTACGACATATTTATGTCGTGCGTCATTACTTATAACTCCGGGCGATCGTTACTTGTTTGAACAAGAAAACTGGGTTCTCCTTCTATGAATAGTGTAAGTTTGACATGTTGTTCATGCTGTCAGGGTAGCGCTATTGGTGGTTTGTAAAGGCATCATGCTAAGCTAGTTCCAAATCGATGTCAGCCAGTTTAACGGGTATCATGCTAGACTAGTCCCAAATAAAAGTTAGCAGGTTGGATAGGAATCGGCGACGGTAGCTTTGTGATCTACCTATTCATGGCACTTGGAGATCATAACTGATACTCGTTGCCCAGTCCGATCGGCGCGTTGCGAAAAGACGCAAACATGCGATTTGATTTCTTAAAGCCATGTCGGTGATGCCTCTGGGCGTCAGACACGTCTAATAGCATTGGTTGTTCAGGGTGCATCACCACATATGTGTATTGCGTCGGAGTCCCCCACAACTCCGTGCGGCTGTTACTTGTTTGAACCATAGAATTAGATTCTACATCCGCAAATGGTGGAAGTTTCACTGTTTATGCTGCCCCCAAACAGCGCTTATTCGTGGTTTGTAAAGGCATCAGTATCATGTCTAGTCCCATGTAGATGTTAGCAGGTTTATCGCTATTTATGGCTTGTCACGATATATTTGTATTGCGCGGCGTCTCCTATAACTGCAGGCGGCTGTCCTTTGTTTGAACCACAAAACTGGGTTCTCCTTCCGTGAATGGTGGATGTTTGGCTGTTGATAGCTTTTAAAGGCATCAGCTTCATGGCTAAGTCCTAAATAGATGTTAGCCAGTTTAACAGGAATCGGCGACGGCAATTTTGTGAGCCGCCCATTCGTAACACTTTGAGGTTGTAGCTGACGCACGTTGGCCGGTCCGATAAAGTTGGGGTCAGCGATTGTGCGGGTTGGGCCCATAATAGTACTTCTTCGGAAAGATTTCGGCAAAAGAATTCTGTCGGAAAGGTGTGAAATGAACTGGCCATCACATTCACTGGAATCGACGATCCCCGACTTCTGTCTATGTAATTGTCTCTTAGTGAGTGCCCAAGTTGGCATACCACGACCACTACACGAGCTTAATATCAATATTTAAACAAAAATTATGGCAGTACAGCCAAAAGCGCCAACAGCGATTTCGCAATATGCTATAGAGCTTGCTTGTGTGAGGTGTTTGCGTGATGTGGTATTGCGTAAACAATGGCATATATTCTCCACACTTTATACTTCGTTATATAATCAATCAAAAATTAAAATGTTTAACAAATAAAAAAGTTATTACACAACTTGAAGCTGGTTCATGGCTTATGGGCCACCCTGTAGAAGAAGACAATAATTTTTCAGGATACACTGACGTTCGAAGATAAACATGAATATACTTTCTAAATTTGGATGATCATAGTGGAAGCATCATCGAAATCAATTATCCATGATGATCATCCAAAACGTAAAGGTGTAAATTTGGCTTAATCACACTTATTTCGGAATGCGTACCTACAAGTTAATCGAATTAATTTACGGTTACAGGCTTTTATATGACCAGAAAGATAGGAACTACCTTAGTACTGATAGGAAGGAAACTACTTTGACGGACTTTAAATAAACCTGGAAAGTGTATGTCATATCTTGTTTTACATTAATTGAGTGAACATTACACGCGTGTTATCATAATAATTACGTTCGTGCAGCCATCCAATAGATCACTATCCACTGTCCACAAAGTCAGCGAAAACCTCGATTGTGTTGTGCCCTGATAACGTAGAATAGCTGACAATTTTACATCAGCATAGAGAATTCTCGAACCAAGCTATATGTATAATAAGCAGAAACCCATACGGCGTAGATTCAGCATAACGTAATTATTCCATCACGTTAAAGTTGTTGCCAAGCGAACATGCATGATACCGCGTGACTTCTACCAATGGGTCTTACCCGCAGACACTTTCGAACTAACCATAATCGAATACACATCGTATCTAAGTTACCTCTCTCTAGTTCAAGAAACTAAGTGTCATTGAAGTTCGTCTGGTGGATAGATTCCAATCCTTAATCTGCTCACGAAACCAACTAAGCCAAAAATCCCGCAACCGTTCCGAGACGAACCTCTTGGGGCACAACAAAATTGGTGACACCGTGGTGGGATACTTCAACGCCTTGGCTTAAACGTGTTTGGATAACGCGGCGGATTCGACACGTTGGGGGTTACTGAACGAATCTTCCATTTTGGGAATCGTCCACGGTGGACTGCGGAAGCATACTCAACCAGGGACTGTGACGTCGAGGACTGTGACGTCGATAATTGTGACGTCGATGATTGCGACGTCGATGATTGCGACGTCGATGAATGTGACGTCGATGAATGTGACGTCGATGACTATGACGTCGATGACTATGGCGTTGAAGACTGTGACGTCGATGACTATGGCGTTGAAGACTGTGACGCCGAGTACACGCTAATTTGGTGATTTGGACGAAAGGGACATCCGTAGCTACTGAAGTGCCCAAAGCTGAGTGTACGGTCCCATAAACCGTCCAGGTACCCTAAGCTGGGGACCACTACCCTAATAACCTACGTGACAAAATTCTCCTCCAGCAGGTTAAGCCATAAACAGAGTAATGTCCTAACATTCCCAACTTTCACTTTTATAATCCCAGAAACGACAAGAAACAAACCATAAACTACCCTTACGCCTCACCTACTGACCATTTCTTCCCACCATTACACACCTTCACGTCTCCTTCCAACGTTTTCCTCCCACCTACTTATCCCTCTTCCCAAATTTACAAAATTTAACAACCAATAGAAATTTAGCTCCACCCACCGACTTCCCACACCAAACCCGATCAAGTCAACATTTTTGGCGACAAGAGATCGGCGCGGGAGAACAGTGAGAGATATCGAACCGATACTACAAAAACACCACCAGCCACGCAACTTTGTATTGACATAAAGAAATACACTAAGTGTTCACACCACTACGACTTCACCACCATTGGAACTAGCCTTCACGACATTAGTTTGGCGTAGAGCGCAGCGACCATCGCGTACATGAATTCAAAGTTCATCTTCGCGAGAATTCGTTGTGGTCGCATAGTACATTTTGGTCCTTCGAGCCGGATCAAGTCATCAATTGCTTGATTCGACACATCATTGACATCAACGCTGCCGATAAAGTGCAGCCGCCTCTGCATCATCGCACCGGAAGGTATTGCTGCCAAGGAAGCGCAGCCACTTCAGCATCCAGCTACTGCAAGGACATCGCTGCCGATAAAGCGCAGCCGCCTCTGCATCATCGCACCGGAAGGTATTGCTGCCAAGGAAGCGCAGCCACTTCAGCATCCAGCTACTGCAAGGACATCGCTGCCGATAAAGCGCAGCCGCCTCTGCATCATCGCACCGGAAGGTAGTGCTGCCAGGAAAGCGCAGTCACTTCAACATACACCTACTGCGGTGACGTCGCTGCCAAGAAAGCGCAGCATCCACCCACGGCTAGAGCCCACATCGGAGCCATCTCAACGAGGAGCCGGCCACCAACACACCAGGCGAATCTGCATCGTCCTGTAAGTCGCTCTTTTTATACTTGTTTGAGTCACCGATTCTTCCTTCAATCACCGCTCCTCATATCCATCCACACAAAATGGCCCCATCTCTCGAAGAACGCGTCAAACTTTTGAAGGCCAGGCGCGAAGCATTCCGTATTGAACTGCATGAGTTCAATTCGATACTCGACAGTTCTGACGCAGCCTCTCGTAGCCGCGAAATCACACTACGTCTCCAGGAGATCCAATCGGAATACGCGCAATTCGCAAAATATCAGTTAGATCTAGATACTGCCGATGATACCGGAGATCTTATGCGGGAAAGACTAGCTTTAAAATCATTTTACACGACGGTACGGGCACGGGCGTTAGAGTTCGACCCAGCCACGCGTACCGAGACTACAACTACAAATACGTCTAATTCACCAAACAACGATACAACCGTTAACGCGTCAGCACCCGAAGCGCGAAACATTCTAACACCGGTATCCCAAACGGAGTCAGTGGACTCAGAAATTCATCTGCCAAAGATGAATTTACCGAATTTTGTGGGTAGCTACGAGGACTGGCCCGGCTTCGCAGATCAATTCCGATCAGCAGTCCATGAGAACAATCGGATCAGCAATTGTAAAAAATTGATGTACCTCCGCTCGTGTTTGAGGGGAGAAGCATTGAAGGCGGTCGAATCATTAAACAATTCAGCCGCGAACTACGCAGTAGCTTGGACCATTCTCGAGAAGCGTTACGATCAGCCCGCAGTAATCGTCGCCAATCACCTAAATGCGTTATTCGATATGCCCTCGGTAAATCGACCCGCACCCCGAGAACTCAGATCCTTTTTAAACCAAAGCGAGGCACATTATCGCTCGCTACAACCGCTAGGCCAGCCAACTGCCGACACCTTACTTATACACCTATTTCTGTCCAAAACCGACAAGGACACCTCTCTAAAATGGCGAGAACATACTCGCAATGAAGCATTCCCCACAATAGAGACTTTCTTTGAATTCCTGCATGAACGGTGCCGAATCACAGAGTCGCTCAGCAGCCAACAACTCGCTCCGACCATCACAACCATTCACTCACGAACACAACCCCAATCACGCCGAGAACATAAATGCAATTTTCGCGAGCAACGTCCACAACCCCCGCAGGTGCTTGCTATGCAAGTAGCAGCATCCTGTAGCTTCTGCAAGGGAAGTCACTACTCACAGCAATGCGAGACCTTTACTCATCTCTCAATACCCGATAGACGTAATCTTGTAAAATCAAAAAAGCTGTGCTCTAATTGTCTCCGCCCAAACCACACAACGGCCGAGTGTCGATCCACTACTTGTAGACGATGCCATCAAAAGCATCACACCCTGCTGCACGTGGATGAGACCACGAACGCAATTAGCCACGTAACTGCAATGACCACCTGCCTCAACTCACACTTTCTGTCCGAGACATTCTTAGCCACTGCTGTGGTTGAAATCACCGACAACAATGGACAGACCCACTTACAGTCTGTAACACAAGAGCGTGGACACGATATCTCCGAATGTTGATGCGTGATGAAGTGACGACCGTGATAATCTAAACAAATATGGTCCTCCCCAGTACGCACTTACCACAAGCCTTTTAGTTTCGTTCGTATCGCTGAGAAATATAGACGTTTTTAAGATGAGTGCAGCGTATGCAAAACGTTTTGAAGCGGTCTTCCTGTGTTTGCATCCAAAAGGACCAAAAATGAGTGTACGAAGTGCAGCTAAATACCTGCATAAGTCGCGGGAGTTCGTTAATAAGTGGGTACAACGATATAAAGACGCTAAATGTGTGGACGACCTTCCTTACCGAGGTTCAAAACGCACAACTACAGCGAGGGAAGATAGGGCGATTCTTCGACTTTTTTAAAAAAATCCACATCTTTCGCTACGTAAAGGCCAAGCTGTTTTGGCAAGGAGAAAGATAAATATTGACATAATGACATTAAGACGTCGATTACAAGAAAATAACATTTCATGGCGTAGTACGATGGCGAAACCTCTGCTCTCAAGAAAGCATGTAGAAAATCGGTTGGCGTGGGCTCATTCAAATATTGATCGCAATTGGAGTGATGTCGTTTTTAGCGATGAATCTTCCTTTTGGGCCTGGTCTCCCATCAAACATGCCTGGTCAATTCATGGCAATCCCTTAATTCAAAGGACTGTAAAACACCCATTAAAGGTGCATGTGTGGGGATGTTTTAATGCACGCGGTTTCGGAACTCTGTGCGTTTTTACAGGCAATTTAAACGCCCAAAGAATGATAAAACTATACCAGAGGGGACTATTGACATCAACCAAGCGGTGGTTTAATCAACCTAGTGATAGATGGCTTCTTCAAGAAGACAACGATCCAAAACACCGGAGCCGCGTGTGTACCGAATGGAAGGCGAGAAACGACATCATGGTGCTTCCATGGCCATCTCAGTCCCCTGATGCAAACCCGATAGAAAATGTTTGGGCTATTATGAAGCAGAAGCTTCAAGGAAGACGCAGTGCAACATTGAAAGCGCTAGTGGACCGAATTAGAAAAATATGGAGGTCGCTGCCTGTCTCGTATGCAGAAAAATTAGTCGAAAGCATGCCGAGACGTTGCGAAGCTATAATTGCAAATGGAGGAGATTGGACCCACTACTAAGTAAGAGCGTAATAGTTTTTTAAATATACTTTTGATCTATATAAAGTTTATTATAAAAAGAGATCTTTCTTCCAGAAATATCGCGTCCACGCTCTTGTGTTACAGAATGTATTCGAAGGGGAGAGTAAAGAGCGTGGATAAACGCAGTTGACAGTATAAATAGTTTTATTTACTTTTAATACCAAAAAATGGTTAGAAAGTGTGTATTTTGTAACGAAAATGAATTGAGTGGAGATGTGACATTTCACGCGTAAGTAACAATGTATCGTATGCACTATTTATAGGTTACGTGGAACTTACTTATTTTTCACCTGTTACTTGTGTTAAACATTACTCAATATATATAATAAATATTCGAAAATATATTTGTTCACCTTAATATGTATAGATTTCCAGTGAAAGATATAGAGTGTTTGCATCGCTGGTTAGAGAACATGGGTCTAGGGTCAGATTTTCTATGTACAAAAAGCAGCATGTTATGTTCCAAACATTTCGAAAAAAAAATGCTTCAGAGAAGGAACTAATAAAGCTTGTCTTCTCCCTGGAAGCATTCCTACTATATTTGGACAATACACAACTACCTGCATCTATTGTGGTGCTATAAAAGGAAAAAATAGAACAAGTTCATTTCGCAAGATATAAAATATTTAAATTAAGAAACTATTGTCTAAAATGAAATAACCGAAATAAGCTATTTCATATTTGGTAAACAAAAGCAGTGTTCGAATTATGTGAAATGGAATATAAATTTAAAGAATACTTAATTGAAAATGATTTTATACAATGCATTTTACATGCTCTATTTGGAATTTAGCATTAATTTTAAAACTCTTTTCAGGTTTCCATTACATAATGCAGAATTGCTTTAAACATGGATTGCTACAATTCGTTTAAAAGACTTTATTCGATCTAAGAAAAGTTTGCTTTGTAGCGATCATTTTGAGAAAGACTGTTTTCGTAAAACAGGTCGTAATAACTGTAATGTAACTTTACAGAACAATGCGATTCCTACCATATTTACACTACCGCCAGTTGAAAGTAAGATTTTTCATTTTACTTTGCAAATGATATACTCCTTTTTAACTTTTTATTCTCCAAGTACAAGCATGTGCCTCGCCAGAAATGTAGTTTTGTAACGCGTCGTCGATATAGCGAGTGGAAAACTTCCAAGACCGGAAGGCCGCTCGGTACGTAGCGTCCGGTCAGGTAACACAAGCCATAAAACCCGGTTTCCCCATGGTCCGCGGTTTTCCATAAAATGCCCGATTTTCTACGAAAAGGCTGAGTTTTTACTCGATCATTCGGTACATCTGTTCTGATCAATTTTGTTACTTGACAATTTTCAATTTTGTTACTTCACAATTTTCGAGTCGCTCCTCTGTTCGGACGTACTTCGACTGCGCTGCCGCTCACGAAAATCGTACCTGCCCTCACGCGTGTGAGAAGTTAAATTGTTGTGCTACAGTTATTGTTACCGGTCAGTTTTGTAAGAACAGAGTGCTGTCTGGTGAGGAGGACATAGTGCCTGGCGCCACGGCGCCAGCAAAAATCAAGAATCGCGCGCCAGTCCGCGCGAAATTGCTATATCCAGGATCCAGGCTAACCAAGGCAAACCTGAAGCGCCTATCCACTCAACCGATGTCTGCTCCCACGAGCAAAAAAACGAATAAAGGAAAGGACAGTCCACCCCCTATCTGCGTATCACCAACTTCTGAAACGGTAGGTGACAAAGATTTTCCTATCCACCACGAGGCCGACGACAAGATGGCAGCTTCTTTTTCGCTATGCAAAAATGCCTCTCCGCGACTTTCATTCTCCCGCGGTCCCCAGGCTTTTCATGCTAGTCTCCCAGATATCCATAATGATTCCGAGGCCGTCGTAAATCCCAACGTCGCGACCTCGAATAAATTCTCTATCCTATCAAAATTCTTTGACGAAATTCCGGAAATGGCCGTTAACATGAAGAAGAAACCCACCGCGCAACCGCGTAGTGACGTCACGATCCCTACTACCACTTCCAGTACGCAAGCGCCTCAGCGCCCTCCGCAGCAACGTCGCACCACTAAGCCCCCTCCCATTTACGTGGCAAACTTCAAAGGCCATATTACAGAATTCTCACGCGGGCTAAGCAAATCCTACGGTCCTGACTTCGAACTCAAATATTTGGGTTCCAAAATAAAAGTACTCTTCCACAAAATGGAAGACTACCTCGAATTCAAAAAAGACCTTTGTGAAAATGAACTACAATTTCACACATACACCGTAAATTCAGAGAAGCTTCTAGCAGTCATCCTACGAGGCCTCCCCTCTATTGATCCCATTGAGTTGGAAAAGGAAATCGAATCTCATGGATTAAAACCCATCTCCTGCAGCACCTTTGGCAAAAAATCCCCTTCTTCTTTTTGCCTCTTTAAGGTCGTTTTCCCATCAGGCACCAAGATGTCTGAAATCAATAAAATTAATAATCTATTTTACACGAAAGTGTACTGGGAGAAATTCATGTCTAAAAGAACTTACACCCAATGCTTCCGCTGCCAAAGCTTCGGTCACTCGTCCACAAACTGTCACTACACACCACGCTGTGTCAAATGTACGGGTAAGCACCTTTCATCCCAATGCTCTAAAAATCCCGAAACTAAACCCCAATGTGTCAATTGCTCTCAAGAGCACACAGCAAATTTCAGTAAGTGTCCGGCCCTGCTAAACTACCTGGCAAAAAGGAACAAATCGAAGCCCCCCACTCCCCCCGTGTTCGCATCTAAACTCACGGGTGAAAAAAATATTAATCCTACCATTACACTGCGCAGCAATACATATACCAAACCCAGTATTATTGGAGATATCACCATAAATGACAACCTTCACCCCTCTTCCCTGCCTCCATCCAGGCGCATCGTCTCCTATAAAGACGCTTTACTAAACCAATCTCAATCGCTACCTCAATCGCTATCAAATAATGGCAAACCTTCTGTCAAAGACGACCCTTTCGCGATCTTCGACGTTCTGAAACAAATACATGAAATCTGCGACATCGATCTCATGTTCAAAACATTATCTGAACTTCTCGAAAAATTAAAGAAATGTCAGTCCCCTGCCCAGCAATTTCAAGTCTTCCTAGAGGTCACCAGGAGCCTATGCCCGTAAACATTCATCCCTAGAATTTTTCTATGGAACGCTCAGTCGGTTCGATCTAAACGAGCCGAATTGATTTCCATTCTTAACACTAAAAATATTCATATCGCGATCATAACAGAATCATGGTTAAACCCCGGCCTCCATTTTTCCATCCCTGGTTACAAAATTATAAGGCAGGATAGAGAAGGTCTTGGGGGGGGAGTCGCAGTCCTCATTCATAACTCTGTTGACTTTGTACAGCTACCGGCGGTCACAATACCAAGGATCGAGGCAGTATTCATTCGTTTGCGCCCTTTCCGTCTCATAATTGGAGGGGTCTATTGCCCTCCAGATGTCAATTTGACCCGGTCAATACTCGATGAACTCACTCGCCATGACCTGCCTTATATCATTGGGGGGGACTGGAACGCTAAGCACCGTTCATGGCAGAACTTCAGGGCCAACAGATCAGGAATGGTTCTCTATAATCACGCCTTAAAGAACCCTTATCAGATTTATTACCCAGATTCGTTCACCTACTCGAGGCCCGGAAGCAAACCATCCACAATAGACCTCTTTTTGGTAAATCACTCACTCACTTTCAAATGTGAATCTTCCAACGACCTGGGTGGCCAGCACGCAAGTCTTACCCTTGTCTCTACCAAACACTCCCTCCGATCCCCTGACACCCTGAGGGTGACTGATTGGGACCTATACAGAAAACACGCTTCTAACTTCAATTTGAAAACCTCATTCGCTGATAACCACCAATTGGATGAGTCAATAAACGCATTCAGTAATTTTTTGACCGCTTGTTCAAAAAAATCCACCAAATTCATTAAAAATCCCAACAAACATAAAATTGAATACATCAACGACTCTGAGCTTCAATTTCTTATCAGGTCGCGCAGGGCATTGCGGCGTAGATCACAACGCACGTATGTACCTTTTCTCAAGACCCAGCTGCATGAATGCAGCAAGCTTATTCGAAATCGTATTCATCTCCTCAGAAACCGGGCCTGGGAAGAAAGAATCTCGGACTGTAATAAAACAGACCCCACGTTTTGGGGGATTTACAGAGCCTGGACATCCAAAAACACGTTCATTCCGCCCATCCAATCGGATGCTGGCACAGCAGTGAATGACGTAGACATAGCCAACGTTTTTTGCAAACAATTTGCAGACGTACACTCTGCTTCATGCAAAATCTCCTCGCGCCTTGAGCCAGAGGTTGAAAATTTTGCCAAATCACTAGACTCCTCATTGAATTTAATTCATGAGGAAGAGGAAAACATCGATATCTCCCCCGGTACAATCAGTACCTTGTCCAGAGCTCTCAAAAACCGGAAAGCCCCAGGTCCCGACAGAATCGACTCTCAAATGATCAAATACGCACCCAAGAAAGTGTTGGCTCAGACATATTACTTTTTTAAACATTGTATCTTAAATCTATACTTTCCAGTTCCCTGGAAATCAGCAAAAGTGGTCGCCATCCCAAAACCAGGGAAAGCTAGAAACGAAGCAAGCAGTTATCGCCCGATTAGTCTCCTCTCGATGTTAGGTAAATTGTTTGAGAGGTGTCTTCTTAAATACTTATTAAATTTTTTAAACTCAAACAACACAATCATAGACCAACAGTTTGGCTTCCGTGCTGGTCATTCTACCATACATCAGCTTGCGCGTGTATCGCAAGAAGTCGCGCATAATATTAACACCAAGAGGCACACCGCTATGGTTCTGCTCGACCTCTCTAAAGCGTTCGATACAGTCTGGCATGAGGGTCTCCTCTACAAACTATACAAAATTGGTTTACCTGAACGATTTATCAAGCTAATCAAATCTTACCTGAACGAACGGACGATGACTGTCTGTGTAAACGGGGCTTCATCTGACCCCCTTCCCGTAGAGGCTGGAGTGCCACAAGGCTCTATCCTTGGCCCCATCCTATTCCTAATCTATATTAACGATATCCCTCTCGACCTCAGACCGAAACTCGCACTTTTCGCAGATGACACCGCAATTCTTACGTCCTCACGTAAAACCAAATTTCTGGCCGCTAGAACGCAAAATTATTTAGACTCCATCCTTGCGTTCTTTAAAGACTGGAAACTCACTGTCAATGCCAATAAAACACAGGCAATCATTTTCTCGTTCCGTGAAGGTGTTACCCCGTCCGTCGATCCACCCAAAATCAACATCAACGGTGAGGTGATTCCCTGGTCCAATCAGGTCAGATACTTGGGAATAGTGTTCGACCACAAATTTAGATGGGACGCGGCGATAAACGACCGAATCAAAAAGACTTTAACTGCCTTCTCGGTCCTTAGACGTTTCATTGGTCCCCAGTCGAAATTAAAAAAAGAAATAAGGTTGGCGCTGTACAAAGTCTGCCTGCGAACAGTCCTTACATACGGTATAATGATTTGGGGTACAGCTAAAAAAACTTATATGCAGCCAGTACACAAAACCCAAAATAAAATCCTTAAATGTATCCTCGACAGACCGGTCTGGTTTTCCACAGTGCGTCTTCTTAGAGAGGCAAACATGGAATCGGTTGTTAGACTCTACCACAATGCTGCGAGGAACTATCAAGTCGCCGCACACTCTAATCACCTTGTTCGTGTTACTGGAACATATAACGTTCAAAATATACCGTATAGGATCAGGACTGCGATCCCCCTCGCCTTCTAATTCCCATCTTCTGTCCTTTTTCTTCCCGTCCCATTCTCCTTCAAATTCCCATCTCCTGTCCTTTTCTCCCCTTCCCACTCTCCTTCCCTTCCCTTCCTACTCTCCTTGTTTGAATACATTTCGTCCCTTTCTGCTGTCGTTTTTATAAGAAACGAGACGGGAGGCCGGTAGGAGCGTGCTCTGCACGTCCCCGCTGCTCAGTTTTTCTCCCCCTCCTCTCCTCTGCTTCACCCCTACATCTTGTTATGCATCGCTCTGCTTACAGTGCATGGGATCCCAGGCTGCATGGCTGTGTTCTTGCACCATGCAATTATTAATACGTATTTAGTGCTGTTCTGTTCTTCTAGGTTTTTTGAAATTTTTCTCCTAGTCCTACTTCTTGGCCCCGGGCCAAATCTACTTGATGTCGGTAATACCATTCTACATTACCTGAAGCCGGTAAGAACGCCAACTGCGTCAGGAACGGCTCTACCAGTCATTGGATCAAAAAAAAAAAAAAAAAAAAAAAAAAAAAAAAAAAAAAAAAAAAAAAAAAAAAAAAAAAGAAAAGGCTGAGTTTTTACTCACAACTAGTGACCCGTACGCAAGTAGCGAGCACAGTGGACAACGCTGACTCCTGAACCTTGCCCCGGCAGATCTAGCATAGTGCAGAAACTCTACTCGAGACGTAACGGAAGTGTTGGCGTTGGACGAAGCACGGCTGACAAAGCTGACTTCTCCAGCCAGTTACGCTCTTCAAATAGTCTCCAGTCCCGCTTTTTAAAGAATTCGACCACCGGCTTTCGTGCGACTCCACGACCCGACGCTCCGGACCTCTACCCTAAAGGACTTTTCGCTGTTCGCCACCAAGTGACAAGGACGTTCCTTTACAGTTTGATAATGTTATTTTAGGCAAACTTGCTTTCTCACCAGAGGGAACTTTAACATTTCAAGAGCAGAGAAAACATAGTTTATCCATGAATTTACCTCCCCCAAAGAAATTTGCAATCGATATTATTTCTAGCATGGTAAATCCAATGAGAGAAGGTACTAGTGATGCACGTAAATTAAAATAAACTATTTTATGTATTATGGTTCATATAAATGATATCAATACTAACATATTTAGCAATGAGTTTATTTTCATTAAAGAATTGCATGTATTTTTAGTTTCATATATATACTTTTTATGTACTGTACTGTGTTTTATGAATTATGTACAGATGAGAGACAGTACCAGATAGATAAATTACCTTCTGTGAGTACATTAGATACTCCGTGCATTATGGGACAACAAACTCCAAATACTATACGTCGCACTCATCATGTCTGCCATGATCATCGGTATGAGAGTATTCCAAGGTTGATGCAAAAACAGATCGTTTTACAGAAAAAGCAGATAAGAATGTTATTTCATGAACGACGCGTTGATAGGCAATGGATTTCAAGATTTAAAAAGCAAGTAACCTCTTTAAAAGAAATTGTAGGTGAGTTACGAAAGACTAGGGCTGTCCCAGAATCAGGCTTGGAATGTTTAGAAACTATAGCTGAAACTGACGTTTCCGAATTCTTAAAGCGATTTATGAAAAATCAAAGAAGTACTGTCAGTAAAATGCAGCAGAAGTTTCAAACTAAGAAGAACGTGTCAGGCGTATCGAAAGAAAAATATCCAGCAGCTCTGAGAGCTTTTGCCATGACACTACATTTTTATTCTCCTAAGGCATATGGCTTTGTTCGCCGTAAGTTTTGTAACGCTTTGCCAGATACAAGCACCATACGCTCATGGTATTCGTCGATTGATGGTGAGCCTGGTTTCACCACTGAAAGCTTTGATGCTTTAAAAGTAAAAGTGGCAGAAAATAGGAAGAGGCAGAAGAAGACTCTTGTCAGCTTTATGCTAGACGAAATCTCTATAAAAAAACCAATTCAGCGACTTCCGAATGGTATTATTCGAGGATATGTAGACATGGGCACAGAAATGCAATATAATGAAACAATTCCAATTGCTAAGGATGCCCTAGTATTCATGGTTGTATCACTAGGAGCAAAATGGAAGATTCCCATTGCATATTTTTTGATAAAAGGCATAGACTCAACAACAAAATCTAATCTTATAACTGATGCCTTAATTCGTTTGCATGAGATAGGCGTAGAAGTAGTATCGGTTACTTTAGATGGGCCAACTGAAAATTTTGCAACTATGCGAGCTTTAGGTGCAGATTTTAGCATGAATAATATGAAGGGCTACTTTTTACATCCGTGTTGTGAGACAAAAATTTATGTTATTTTTTATGCTTGCCATATGCTAAAGTTGATAAGAAATTGTTTTGGGGATATGAAAAATTTAAAAGATGATAAAGGGCATATCATACAATGGAAATTTATTGAAAGTTTAGCTCGTATTCAAGATGAAGAGGGCTTGCGTGCTAGCAATAAGCTTAAAATGGCACATATTCGATATTGGAAGATGAAGATAAAAGTTGCCTTGGCCACACAGACATTAAGCAGTAGTGTTGCCGATACATTAGAATATTGTTCTACAGTTTACAGTTAGAAGAACTCCAGGGAGTAGAAGCTACTGTTAAATTTATTAGATGTTTAGATAAATTGTTTGATTTCCTTAATTCTAGAAATCCTTTCGCAGAAGGATCAAAAGCTCCTTGGAGAATTTCCAATGAAGAAATATGGCGTGAGCAAATTTTAAAAGACGTAACATATTTAAAAGGAATATGCAATATAGAAGGTATCCCAATGTATCGCACCAGACGATATGTCTGTTTTGTTGGATTCATTACGGCGGTGACGTCAATTATAGAAATCTTTGATTGCTATGTAAAGCCGTCGAATTCTAATTTGAATTACCTTCTAACGTACAAATTCAGCCAAGACCATTTAGAACTCTTTTTTTCTGCTATAAGAAGTTGTGGTGGAAGATGTGATGTCCAAATCCGACAAGTACCCAATTTGTCTCGGCCTACAAGCGATTATTAGTACGCCATGAAGTACAAGCAACAAATGGAAATGTTGAGGCAATTAATAGTACAACAATTTTAAATGTCGTGTCTACACGTGAAATCAAAATAGATTACTACAACCCAGCCATCTATGACACAAATGTAAATAGTAGATTACTTAAAAAATATGGTTTGGATGATCTTGATACAACAGGAGGGGAAGAATATTTGCAAGATTTTTACATATTTCAAAGAAGCTTACCTAATAATTTATCACATTTTTCTAAAGCTTGTGTAGCCAACATAGGTGGCTTGATTGTAAAAAAGTTATTAGATAAAAGAAGGCCCAGTGTGCAATGTATGGAATGTCGGGAGGCTCCCCTTCAACAATCTCAAACAGTGGCTGAATTGGAAGAAGACTCGTTGATACTAGTTCAAACTCGCGGCGAACTAATATTCCCCAGCAAGTCTGTCATTTTAATATGCAATCGGGCTGAAGAACTTTGGAGGAGCTGTTTAAATTATACAAATTTAATGGTACCACGTGAGCAAAATTTTGGCGCTGTTCTTTGCTCCAAAGTTCTGCAAGATCTTCTTCTGCCTCCTTATACATTGTTCTCGGGCATAGCAGAACATACATTTACTGAATCTACAGAAGACGCATGTCACTTGTATGCACTGGCAAAGCAAGTGTGTGAAACATATATTCATTTAAGGATGTTCGCTGCAACAAAAATCTGTTCAGATGTTATTGTCGGAGATAAAATACGACACAATTTGTCTCGCCAAATAATTTGGAAGCGTCAGTGACAACTGTTTCAAAAGCCTGTTTGCTACTATGTGCATGAAACATTATGGTAATGGACATTTATAAATAAATTATATTCCAAATCTTCAGTAAAATATTATTTATTTACACATGCTTTTTCCACAACCAAAATGTTTTTTTATACAATCAAGCAATTCCGTGAAAACGTCCAATACCGCATATTGCCATTGCAAATGTCCATTACCATAATGTTTGAAGTACATTGTAGTAAACAGGGTATTGAAGCAGTTGTCACTGACGCTTCCACATTATTTAGAACATTGAATATATGTTTTACATACTTGCTTCGCCAGTACATACAAGTGACTTGTGTCTTCTGTAGTTTCAGTAAATACAAGTTCTGCTATGTATGAGAACAATGTACAAGGAGGAAGAAGAAGAGCTTATCGAACTTCTGGCGCAAAGAACAGCACCAAAATTCTTCAGTATTTGTGCGGTACCTCGGGATACTTTCCATATTGCATATTCCTTTTAAATATGTTTTTTTTTTAATTTGCTCGCCATATTTCTTCATTAGAAATTGTCAAAGTAGCTTTGTATCCTTTTGCGAAAGGATTCCTAGAATTAATGAAATTAAATATATGTACCTATAATTACTATATATGCCTTATTATTAATTGTAATATATATATATATATATCTTATTATGTTATTTCATATTATGTATATATCTCTCTACAGACTTAATATTTGGACCAGCAATTGTCCAAAGTCATTTTTACCGATGAATCGAAATTTAATCGATTCGGTTCTGACGGTAAAGTTTACGTCAGACGCCGAAAAGGAGAAGAGTTTCGCAAAAACTGTATAAAACCGACAGTAAAAGGTGATGGTGGTTCGGTACTCGTATGGGGGTCTATGACAGCAAAAGGTACAGCCCCCATTCATCAAATAACGGGGGTTATGGACCGATATGTGTATTTGGACATTGTCAAAAATGTATTGTTACCATTCGCCGAAGGATACATGCCAGACGAATGGATCTATCAAGCCGATAATGATCCGAAACATTCCGCAAGGGTGGTCAAGGCACTTTTGGATGACAAAAATATTCGTGTTATGAAGTGACCAGCACAATCTCCAGATCTGAATCCCATCGAGATGCTGTGGATTGATGTCGATAAATATGTTAAACGACAAAATCCGAAAAACATCCAAGAATTGTACAATACTGTACAAGAAGCGTGGAATTCGATACCTGTCAGCAGGTGTACCCGTTTAATCGAATCTATGCCGCGGAGGTGTGCTGCTGTTATCAGAAATAAGGGTCTACACACCAAATATTAACGTATTATAATTTTTATTTATGTATTGTAATTATAAGTAAAAGAAAGTTCTAAAAATGGCGGCATTTCGATGCGTACGTAAGTATATGTCCGCGGAAAATGTTGCACCAAAGCATAAAAATGTAAAAAACTTTATAACTATAGTGAATTAAAAAAAAAACTGTTTTGCTATTTCATTATGTGTATTGTAAACGCCCAAAAGATATAATTAAGTTTAGTATATTTGTTTCACATGTGAGTGCACAACGAATATTATTTACTCTTACGAGGTGTACGTAAGTGCATGGCCGCCACTGTACCTACGGCCAGGTATGTTGGGGGTAGCGGACGGAGAGAGGAAGGAAACTTCCCCTAGCCGGCCCGCCCTCCTCGAGAAGGGAGATCCGCCCCCGGGTGCGGGGACGATGGAACGTAAGCGGGGGAGTGCGGAAGAGTTCCCGCGTGGAGTACCCGTCCCCCCGCGTTAGCTGCGCCATGAAATGGACACAGTGAAGTTTGTAGTCGGTAAGAGTCCGACACTACCCCGCGGCTGCCCCCGGAGTTGCGGGGTGTTCTATGCAGGATTTTTCCTTAAAAAAAAAAGAAAAAGAAAAAAAAAGGTAAAATCAAGTTAACAGCACAAAAGCAGAATGGACTATACGCAGTGATACCAAAGGAGAATGAAGCCATGACAACGGTGACAACCAACGACAAATTTATTCGATGGCATGAAAGATAGGGTCACTTAAATTTTACTGACATTAAAAAAGTACGAGATGAAATTATGGTTCAAGGAATGAAATTGTCCACTCAAGATACAGTAAATACACCAAGATGTCGAACCTGTGATTTAAGCAGAATTCATCAACTACCATATACCGTGTGATCAAAAAGTACCCGGAATTTCTCATTTAAACGAACCGCGCTTGAGAAATTGTCAAAATCATTTTTTTTCTAAGTTGGTACATCTGTCAGTTGTTTACATGGCAATTTTAAGCGCAATCTGTCAGATAGTTTGTATGTAATAGCCTTGTAAACAAGTCATTGTTTGGTGTACTCTGCGAGTTTCGCTATGTCGAATTTAGTTGAGCAAAGAGTCTGCCTGAAATTTTGTGTATCTAACAAAATATCATGTTCTGAAGCGTTGAAAATGTTAATGGTAGCCTACGGAGACTCGACAATGTCGAAAATACAAGCATACGAGTGGTACAAGAAGTTAAAAGAGGGCCGTACTGTGGTTGATGATTTGCCTCGTTCCGGTCGTCCATCTACCTCTGCGACTAACGAAAACATCGACAAAGTTAAGAAAATTGTGCTCGAAAATCGTTGTGTGAGCATCAGGGAGATAGCAGCCGATATTGATGTCTCGTTCGGATCGGTACAGAGCGTTATGCATGATGTTTTGGGCATGAGACGAGTTGAAGCGCGGCTTGTACCGAGAGTGCTGAATGTTTTGCAGGAAGAGCATCGCATTGCTGTCGCTAAGGAAATGCTTTCTTTGGGCCAAAATGTTATCGAAGGCATTATTACCGGTGATGAGACATGGGTCTACGAATATGACATCGAAACGAACCAACAATCATCGGAATGGCGCTTCTCAGACGAGACAAAACCCAAAAAACCACGACAAAGTCGATCCAAAATCAAGGTTTTGTTGACCGTTTTCTTTGATTGCCGTGGTGTGGTCCAATTCGAATTCCTTCCGCCGTGCCTAACAGTAAATAAGGAGTACTATGTGAGCGTATTGAAGCGTTTAAGGGAGAATGTTCGCCGCAAGAGGCCGGAATTGTGGAGAAACAACTCGTGATTTCTTCACCACAATGCACCGGCTCACACATCTCATCTTGTACGCGACTACTTGACCAAAAATAACGTTAATACCGTTCCGCAATTTCCGTATTCACCTGACATGGCCCCATGTGACTTTTTCCTGTTCCCAAGACTCAAATTACCACTTCCTGGAAAGCGTTTTCAGACGATTGAGGCGATAAAGGAGAATTCGCAGAAGGAGCTGAAGACGATTCCAAAATCGGCCTATGAAAAGTGTTTTGAAGATTGGAAGAAGCGTTGGAATATGTGTATTGCTTGCGATGGAGATTACTTTGAAGGGAACAAAATAAACATCGATGAATAATAATTATTTCATAATTTTATTCGTTCGGGAACGTGTCATCCGGGACGACGGTTGGAATTTTCTACAAATGTTTATAGTCATAAGACGCGTACGCGACCAAGCCCGCACCTGCACACTCCGAACCCCTCGTAAAGGAAACTCAGACCCTGGGAGAGACAGACCAAATTCCTGGGAGGTGCCAACCCTACAAGGAATAAACAGAAGACCACCCTCGCAGCGTTACTACGAAACTGGAGCCAACTACAGTTACCCCTTCCACAATTACGAGCCTAATTTTTGAGTATATAAGGACCACGAAATTCAATCAAATCGGGCTAGTCCTGGTCACGCGTTCGTTGCGTTAGTTTCGTTCGTTGACACAGACATTGCAAGATCGGGTTAATCCCCTTCGAGCAAATATCTCCTTTCAGTACGTAGTTACTGTTTGGTTTTCATACTTCAATCTTCAGTGAGCCTCCGTGTAATTATTACACGTAAAACCCGTGGATTCATTGTATACCGCTCAATCTTTGTAACTTCCATTTCATCTTGAATATACCAGTCATAGTTTTTCTCACAAGATGTTGTTCCATTATACCTTCTTCTAATACATAGAAAATTCTCGATTTGAACGGGACCCAAAAAGTACATCATAGCTGCTCGTGGTGTACGCACGTTACGAATTCCTTTACCTGATCCCAACCTGACCGTCCGTGTTTATATGGCTACACGGCGTGTACATCGGCTGTCCGGAAACACGCACCTTCCTTGATTCTGGCGAGCCGGCTACGTGGCGCTTCACAACCGCCAAATAGTCCGGAGATCCGGAATCCTTCCATCCGCGCCTATCGACTACCTGACGACGTCAGCTGTACAGAGAAGCGCACTCTTTCCCTTTGCCGTGACTCTCGGCTATCCGACGCTTCACAACCGTCGGCCAGTCCTGGGAGAACACGGACCTCTTCCCAGGTCAGTCATTCAAGTTTGACCTGTTAACCCACTACCCGGTTATCAGGTGTAACCATAACCCTTGAACCTTCTTCCCGGCCAAACTCGCCAAGCCCTGGCTCGTAACACCATCTTACGGGTAACACCTTTGATCCAAAAGCATTGCACGAAATTGTTTTTGAAATCATCAAAAGAACTGAGAGCATTGAATTACATGTGAATTTCATAACATCAGATATGGGCCCTAATAATATGGGCTTTTGGAAATTATTAGGTGTCAGTTGTGGTAGGTTTGGCAAAGTTACGAATCGTATTGTGCATCCATATGATTCTACGCGATTCTTGTACATAATAGCAGACGTGCCTCATCTTTTGAAAAATATGAAACAGGCTTTAATTAACAACCGTTTTATAAAGATACCCGACAGTACAGTGCGGAAATATAATTTAGCCACTAATATAATAAAAATGGAACACATCAATGAACTTTTAGCTGTTCAGCAAAATTGTGAATTACTACTAACACCAAAGTTAAAACTCCAAGATGTTACATGTACAAATAATTTTGAAAAAATGAAGGTGAGCAAAGCCACCCACATTTTCTCAAATGATGTAAGTAGCTCGCTACAGTTGTTGGGAGTTTACAAAGTCAAACCCGAATATACCACTACCGCGTGGTTTGTGGCTATTGTTCATAAGTGGTTCACACTTCTGACGTCTAGAACATGTAGCGACCTCCAAGTCCTGCCACAAGAGGGATTCGGCGCGAGCTGCCACTTTCTCGAAAGTGCTCGCCCCGACATCAGGTCCTATATAAACATCCTGCGACTATCCCTCACTATCCCGACGTCTATGGCAAGGGTCTGCTAGGTAGCCTTACTGACGAGTCCTCTAGCAGGCCCAGGACGAAACGCTCTCCTAACTCCCACTCCATAATTTTCCGCTCAGTCCTTCCACCACACTCTAACCGCTACAAATTGGTGACCCCGACGTGATCTAGGGAAGGACTCCAGCGCAAGGACCACGATGGAACAAGACAGCTCCGATGACCTGGATTGGATTTAGGCCCAATAGCCGAAAAAAAATCGTAACCCCTCTCCTAGGATAGCCAAGCCAAGCAGTTCACGACGCCGAACCCAAGAAAAAGGATCGCAGACACGAAGTCTCCGCCGCCGCTACGCATCGACGCCGCCCCGATCCTTGGGACGTCCGGCATACGCGTTCGCATCGCACATTCGGAGTAACGCACCGACGAAATATGCACGACGCATGCTGCAGAGAGAGAGAGAGGCGGCTACCCTAGGACAGCAGCGTATACGACTGCATCACGGCTAAAACACGCGCTCGCCGTAACGCGCTCGCCGTAACGCGCTCGCCGTAACGCGATGCAGAAAGAGAGGACGGGCCCCGACCAATCCCATCATCAACAGATAGATCGAGCCTCGGAGAGTTACAGACGCCGGTGAATATCGGTATCGTTAACACTGGCAAGGGGGTAATGTAGCGACCTCCAAGTCCTGCCACAAATTGGTGACCCCGACGTGATCTAAGAAAGTGGCAGCTCGCGCCGAATCCCTTTTGTGGCAGGACTTGGAGGTCGCTACATTACCCCCTTGCCAGTGTTAACGATACCGATATTCACCGGCGTCTGTAACTCTCCGAGGCTCGATCTATCTGTTGATGATGGGATTGGTCGGGGCCCGTCCTCTCTTTCTGCATCGCGTTACGGCGAGCGCGTGCTTTAGCCGTGATGCAGTCGTATACGCTGCTGTCCTAGGGTAGCCGCCTCTCTCTCTCTGCAGCATGCGTCGTGCATATTTCGTCGGTGCGTTACTCCGAATGTGCGATGCGAACGCGTATGCCGGACGTCCCAAGGATCGGGGCGGCGTCGATGCGTAGCGGCGGCGGAGACTTCGTGTCTGCGATCCTTTTTCTTGGGTTCGGCGTCGTGAACTGCTTGGCTTGGCTATCCTAGGAGAGGGGTTACGATTTTTTTTTCGCATATTTAGATGATATTTTAGTAGCATCTAGTAGCGATTCGGAGCATAAAGAACATGTTCGACAGCTTTTCTCACGCCTAGATCAGTATGGTATTGTTATCAATCCGACTAAGTGCGTATTCGCGGAAAAAGAAGTAAAATTTCTCGGTTATACGGTGAACGCAGAAGGGACAAAGCCGCTGAAAGAAAAAGTCGAGGCTATTGTTAATTTTCCGAAGCCTAAGACGATTAAGCAGCTACGAAGGTTTCTCGGTATGATAAATTTTTACCGAAGGTTTATACCTAGTGCCGCGAGTCTGCAGGTACCGCTCAATCAATTGTTGAAAGGTCGTAAACTCAAAGGCGATAGTCCGGTGCAATGGTCCACGGAAGCGGAAGTTGCGCTGGACAAACTTAAGAATGCTTTGGCAGAGGCTACACTTTTAGCGCATCCATCGGTAAATTCACGGCTTAGTATAATGGTAGATGCGTCAGATTTCGCGTTAGGTGCTACGTTACAGCAACGAGTACACGACTCATGGCAACCGCTTGCCTTTTTCACGAAATCTTTGTCGTCCGCTCAGCGTAAATATAGCGCATACGACCGCGAGTTGTTAGCCATTTATGCAGCAGTTAAACATTTTCGTCATGTTTTAGAGGGTCGTACCTTCACCATTTATACCGATCATAAGCCCATTACGTTTGCGTTTAAACAAAAGCCGGAAAAGTGCACGCCTAGGCAATTTCGGTATTTAGATTATATCGGCCAGTTTACTACAGACATTCAACACGTTAGCGGTATAGATAACGAAGTAGCGGATGCTTTGTCGCGAGTAGAATCTGTATCAGCGACGTTAGATTTTGAAAAATTAAGAAACTCGCAGGAAGAAGATTCTGAATTGAAAGAATTGTTAGCAGCGTCAGGTAGCTCGTTACAATTGAAACGGGTAAAGCTACTGGCAAGTGACGTATCAATTTATTGCGACGTTTCAACCGAGAACACGCGACCATACGTTACAAAACCTTTTCGTCGACAGGTATTTGCCGCGATTCACGGACTAGCGCATCCGGGAATCAAAAGTACGGTTAAGCTCGTTAAACAAAGGTACGTGTGGCCGCGAATGGATAAAGATTGTCGCGAGTGGGTGCGTAGTTGTATAGAATGCCAACGTGCGAAAGTTACCCGGCACGTGTCAAGCCCAGTAGGTAGTTTTATAGCACCCACCGCTAGGTTTGACCATGTCCATATAGATTTAGTAGGGCCTCTACCGATTTCACGAGAATTTAGGTATTGTCTTACTTGCGTGGACAGGTATACCCGTTGGCCGGAAGCGTTTCCACTCATAAATATAGAAGCAGAGACTGTTGCGAGAACTTTTGTCGCCGGTTGGGTTGCACGTTTCGGCACCCCACTTAGGATTACGACCGATCGTGGTAGGCAATTTGAATCGGAACTTTTTAAGCAATTAAACCTGCTATTAGGTTCCAATCACCTTAAGACCACGGCGTATCATCCTGCGGCTAACGGTATGGTCGAACGTTTTCATCGTCAGTTCAAGGCAGCGATTAAATGTCACAGCGACGATCGTTGGTCCGACTGCCTTCCAATAGTACTTCTAGGAATTAGAGCAGCGTATCGGCCCGATTTGAAATCATCTACTGCGGAACTTGTATATGGTGAAAATTTACGCCTCCCGGCAGAATTTTTTGCGAATAATGTCATGAGTAAGTCAGAGCCAATAGATTTAATACGACAACTTCGTGCGCATTTTCACGATTTGCGTCCAGTAGAGGGAACGCGTCACGGTGAGAAGAAGGGCCCACATCGCCGACAAATTGGTGACCCCGACGTGATCTAAGGAAGGACCACCACCACTCCTAACCGCTACAAATTGGTGACCCCGACGTGATCTAGGGAAGGACTCCAGCGCAAGGACCACGATGGAACAAGACAGCTCCGATGACCTGGATTGGATTTAGGCCCAATAGCCGAAAAAAAATCGTAACCCCTCTCCTAGGATAGCCAAGCCAAGCAGTTCACGACGCCGAACCCAAGAAAAAGGATCGCAGACACGAAGTCTCCGCCGCCGCTACGCATCGACGCCGCCCCGATCCTTGGGACGTCCGGCATACGCGTTCGCATCGCACATTCGGAGTAACGCACCGACGAAATATGCACGACGCATGCTGCAGAGAGAGAGAGGCGGCTACCCTAGGACAGCAGCGTATACGACTGCATCACGGCTAAAGCACGCGCTCGCCGTAACGCGATGCAGAAAGAGAGGACGGGCCCCGACCAATCCCATCATCAACAGATAGATCGAGCCTCGGAGAGTTACAGACGCCGGTGAATATCGGTATCGTTAACACTGGCAAGGGGGTAATGTAGCGACCTCCAAGTCCTGCCACAAGAGGGATTCGGCGCGAGCTGCCACTTTCTCGAAAGTGCTCGCCCCGACATCAGGTCCTATATAAACATCCTGCGACTATCCCTCACTATCCCGACGTCTATGGCAAGGGTCTGCTAGGTAGCCTTACTGACGAGTCCTCTAGCAGGCCCAGGACGAAACGCTCTCCTAACTCCCACTCCATAATTTTCCGCTCAGTCCTTCCACCACACTCTAACCGCTACAAACATGTAAACTTGCACTACTCACAAAACAAAATAGTAGGAATGTTCAATACTCCAATTGTCGGAATATCTAATTCAGGGGAGGAACTTCTCATTCATTTTAACAGGGAGATTCACTCAAGATTCCATCGAGAAACTGTTTTCCCAAATAAGAAACAAACATATTGCCCCAAATCCATATCAATTTATAAATAACTTAAAACTAGTTTTGTAACGCGTCATCGACATAGCGAGTGGAAACTTCCAACACCGGAAGGCCGCTCGGTACGGAGCGTCCGGTCAGGTAGCACAAGCCATAAAACCCGGTTTCCCCATGGTCCGCGTTTTTCCTATTAAGTACCCCGTAATACTACGAAAAGCAGAGTTTTTTTCGCACAATTCATCTACAATTTCATCTACAATTTCAATTTTGTTACTTCAATTTTGTTACTTGCATCTACAATTCCATCTACAATTGCACGGACGTACCTCGATTGTGCTGCCGCTCATGTAATTTGTATCTGCCCTCACACGTGTGAGAAGTTATTTTGTCGTGCTATAGTTATCGTTATCGGTCAGTTTTGATAGACTAGAGTGCTGTCTGGTGAAGAGGACAAAGTGCCTGGCGCTACAGCGCCAGCAAAAATTAAGAATCGTGCACCAGTTCGCGCGAAACTGTTATATCCAGGATCTACAGTGAGGGACTAAAGTTTAAATACACTAAAGTGGAACTACACAAACATCACTTAAAATGAAAGTAAAGCATTTTAACACAAATGTAAATGCGCAGTTTATTTACAGTTGAATAATAAACAGTAACGAAAACTAAAAAAATTTATTTTGTCGCATAGATAACAGCAAATTCGCCAGAAATAAAAAAATACGCTGGACAAAAGTTTAAATACAGTACGAAAGATATATCTCTTTTGGCTAATTTTAATTAAATTGTAAAATATAAACTTAAATTGACTAACCTAACCTAAACATTCATCCCAAAATTTCTTTTATGGAACGCTCAGTCGGTTCGATCCAAACGAGCCGAATTGATCTCTATCCTTAACACTAAAGGCATTCATATCGCAATCATTAACAAAACATGGCTTAACCCTGGCCTCAAATTTTCTGTCTTTTCTTTCTTCCTGGATATAAAGCGATACGACGGGATAGGGATGGTCTGGGGGGAGAGAGAGAGAGAGAGAGAGAGAGAGAGAGAGAGATGCAGTCCTCATCCACAATTCCATCGATTTTGTACAACTGCCACCAGTGTCTATACCGAGGATTGAGGCGGTATTCGTTCGAATGCGCCCTTCTCGTCTTATAATCGGAGGGGTCTATTGCCCACCAGATGTTAATTTGACCCGGTCAATACTCGACGAACTTACTCGCCATGACTTACCTTACGTCATTGGGGGCGACTGGAATGCCAAGTATCGTTCATGGCAGAATTTCAGAGCCAATAAATCGGGATCGGTCCTTCATAACCTTTATAACCACGCCTTAAGAAACCCTTATCAGATTTATTACCCAGATTCCTTTACTTACTCGAGGTCTGGAAGTAAACCATCCACCATAGATCTCTTTCTGGTAAATCACTCGCTTTTATTCAAATGCGAGTCCTCTGATGAGTTGGGTGGCCAGCACGTGAGCCTTACCCTTGTCTCTACTAAACATTCCCTCCGATCCCCTGACACCCTGCGGGTGACCGATTGGGACCACTACAAAATACATGCTTCTAATTTTAAATTGGAAACTTCATTTGCCGACAACCACCAACTGGACGAGTCATCATTCGGAGTCGAATCTATTTTCTTAGGAATCGGGCCTGGGATGAAAGAATCTCCGACTGTAGCAAAACAGACCCCACATTTTGGGGAATCTACAGAGCCTGGACAGCCAAGGACTCGTTTATCCCGCCTATCCAAACGGATGTAGGTACAATTGTGAGCGATGTTGACATTGCCAATGTCTTTTGTAAACAATTTGCAGAGGTCCATTCTACCTCCTGCAAAATCTCTTCGCGCCTCGAGCCGGAGGTGGAGTTCTTCTCTAAATCATTAGACTCCTCTATGAATTTGACTCATGAGAAAAACGAAGAAATTGACATCTCACCTGGTACAATCAGTACCCTGTCCAGAGCCTTCAAAAACGGAAAAGCCCCAGGTTCCGATAGAATAGACTCTCTTATGATCAAACACGCACCTAAGAAAGTGCTAGCTCAGATTTATTATTTCTTTAAACACTGTATCTTAAACCAATACTTCCCAGTTCCTTGGAAGTCGGCAAAGGTGGTTGCCATTCCGAAGCCGGGAAAAGCCAGAAATGAGGCTAGTAGTTACCGCCCGATCAGTCTCCTTTCGGTGTTCGGTAAATTGTTTGAGAGGTGTCTTTTGAAATTCCTATTAAACTTCTTAAATTCAAACAACATTATCATTGATCAACAGTTCGGCTTTCGTGCTAGTCACTCTACTATACATCAACTCGCACGAGTATCACAAGAAATTGCTCACAATATTAATACTAAAAGACATACTGCTATGATTCTGCTTGACCTTTCTAAAGCTTTTGACACCGTCTGGCATGAGGGGCTTCTCTACAAGTTATTTAAAATTGGTTTACCGGAATACTTCATTAAGCTAATCAAGTCATATCTGAACGAACGGACGATGACTGTCTGCGTTAATGGGGCTTCTTCTGACTCCCTACCTGTAGAAGCCGGAGTGCCACAAGGCTCAATCCTAGGCCCTATACTATTTTTAATCTACATAAATGACATACCACTTGATCTCAGACCGAAACTCGCGCTTTTCGCGGATGACACTGCAATCCTCACTTCCTCACGTAAAACTAAATTTCTGGCCACTAGAACGCAGGGCTATTTGGATTCTATCCTTGAGTTCTTTAGGGATTGGAAACTTACTGTCAATGCCAACAAAACGCAGGCAATCATCTTTTCCTTTCGAGAAGGTACTATTTCCAACCAGGTTAAGTATCTGGGAATAGTATTCGACCATAAATTCAGATGGGACGCGGCAATAAATGACCGGGTTAAAAAGACTCTGGCAGCTTTCTCTGTCCTTAGACGTTTTATCGACACACAGTCGAAATTAAAGAAAGAAATTAGGCTGGCATTATACAAAGTCTGCTTGCGATCGATCTTAACGTACGGTATAACGATCTGGGGCACAGCAAAAAAAACATACATGCTGCCGGTACGGGCAATTCAAAATAAAATCCTTAAATGTATCCTCGGTAGACCAGTGTGGTATTCCACAGTGCGTCTCCTTAAAGAAGCAAACATGGAGTCGGTTGAGAGACTCTATGAAAATGCTGTGGGGAACTACCAAGTTGCTACACACATTAATCACCTCGTTCGTACTACTGGAACCTATAGAGTTCAAAACATACCGTATAGGATCAGGACTGCAATTCCCTTGCTTACTAATTTTCATCTTCTGTCGTATCGTTTTTACCTTTTTCTACTCTCGTTAGTTTTTCCTCAAGCATTGGTTTGGGGAAAATTGTGTTACACTAAACAGCAACTCAAAGTTATGTTCTTTCAGATTACTGAAGTCTTTCCGACTAGGTCGCAGCCTTACGACCCTTTCCTGCTGTCGTTTCACACGAAACGAGCCGGGAGGCCGGTAAGTGCGAGCTCTGCACGCCCTTGCTGGACAGCCCCCCCCCCCCCGTTATGTTTTGTTATGCATTGCTTTGCTTTCAGTGCATGGGATCTGAGGCTGCATGGCTGTTCTTTTGCATCATGCTATTATCAACAACTTTTTAATTCTGTTCTGTTTTCTAGGTTTTTGAAATTTTTCTCCTAGAACTACTTCTTGGCCTATGAGCCAAACCTACCAGAAGTCGGTAACACCATTTACACATCAGTTCGAAACCGGTAAGAGCGCTAACTGCGCCAGGAACGGCTCTATCAATCATTGGATCAAGGGGAAAAAAACGAAACGCAGAGTTTTTTTACTCACAACTAATGACCCGTACGCAAGTAGCGAGCACAGTGGACAACACTGACTCCTGTACCTTGCCCCGGCAGATCTAGCCTAGTGTAGTACCTCTACGCGTGACTTAACGGAAGTGTTGGCGTTGGACGAAGCACAGCTGACAAAGCTGACTTCTCCAGCCAGTTACGCTCTCCGTATAGTCTCCATTCTAGTTTACCAAATCCGACCACCGGCTCTCGTGCTACTCCACGACCAGACGCTCTGGACCTCTACCCTAAGTACTTGTCGCTAATTCACCACCAAGCGACAAGAACGTTCTTTACAGTTTCCACTTCCATGTCCATAAAATATATAAGTGCTAGTAATTATGAAAAAGATGACCGACAGTACTTATCAGGGCTTTTGGAGTACATAGTAGGGACAAAATGTAATAAACAAAATACAATGCAAGATGTAAGTACACAAGAAACAATTACAATGCCAGATTATATTAACAACATGAAGCAAAAATTAACAACTCTGGAACTTAATTCTTTGTACAATATTGTAGGATATATTTTAAACTCTATTCGGAAGACATGTACAATATGCAGTACTTGTCTCAATTCAGTAGGGTCGAAAGTGGCACTACACTACAAATTCACACGACTAGTCCAACTAAAATCGCACAAAGCACATTCATTATATTATGTTAATATACAAACGTTTAAAATATTTGTAATAATGGAAAAAATATTTCGGCACTACTGCAAACATTTCAAATGCATGCAAGATATTAATTTGAGATTATTTTTATTTAATAAGTGTAAAAACATAAATGCTAGACATATACCGCAGTGACACGATTTATTTCATAAAATTGTAAAAAGCTTTGTAGTTCTTAGACTAAGAATTTTTTGTAACAAACATGTAAAGAATTTTACGATATATGACAGTAAATCAATGGCTACGCATTGTGCGCCCAAATAAACAATATACGATTATATTATGTTATTAATATTTTTATTTCACTTTACGTTTTTCTCTGCCTATATTGTTTCTTATTACATGTTATGCTAACACAGTTTACATATGCACGTATAATAGCACATTAATAGTAATAAGGTATAAAATATTAATTACTACAGAAGTATAACAAAATTATGCCACAAACGTGATTACAAATAAAAACACGTGTTTCTCATTCATATTTCAATTCATTGTTAATTGCAGTTATATCATTATTGCAACTTTGTGAATGTATAGACATAATTCTATTACTATTGCACATCTTCAGATATATACAGGATGTAACGCAACCCTCTGCAAATATTTTAAGGGGTGATTCTACAGCCCAAAATAAAGCGAAAATCAAGAAAGAAAATTTTGCATTTGGGGCTTTGTTAATAAGATACCGATGTTTAAAAAAACGCGGTGAAAACGCCTGCCGGTAGGCAATTTGACGAGCAGCGGCTCGAGTCCGGCAACTGCGTTCAGTGGTAGTCATTCGCTACATACAAGAGAAACCATGACCTACCGCACCGCGTAATCTGACACCCAGAAGGCACACGTTTTACGATGTACAGCATTCAACCTGCTTACTTGTAAAAATCCACATGGGCATATCAAAACCCACCCAATGGGATTATCAAGTAAAGAGGGTGATGGCCTTCAGTCAACAATTTTCTTCTCAAAAACCAAATACACATGCACCACGATTGTCGCGGCCGCGAATGTCTATGCGTACACGCGACTGTCCCATCAGCGAGTGTCCACGATTTGCACTAAACTTATTATTCCAGGAGATGTTCCTCGCGTCCACCATCCGCTTGAAGATAGTGGTTCAACTCTTTCACGCAAGTCGTGTCACAATTTCCGAAAGTCTGTTATTATTGTCAGAGGACATTATCATGTTAGCGTATTTCGCAAATGTACACGAACCTTTGGACATCTGGTACCACTATCACCGCACATAATCAATTGCAAGAAAAAGTAGTTTTAAGATTGGCATTATGTATCTAGAAATTGAAATAATCAAGTTCTAAGAACCAAACTAAATTAAAAAACGAAAGTAATAACAATTGAAATAAACGCAATATTAAATACTAGAACTTAAAGTACAACTGGAATGTTTAAACCGTTCCGTATTCAACGTCGTACAAGCAGCAACTGTCTCGATCGTCTAGAAATAACGATCACCGATGCGTGCCGAATCGTCGCGAGTCGTATCTACGGAAAGTGTTTGGAAGTATTTGTTATTCTTTCGGCCGTAGAAAGGGGCAACAGTGTTGCCCTATCGACGACTCGTGACGATTCGGCATGCATCGGTTGAACATTATTTCTAGACGATCGAGGCAGTTGCTGTTTGTACGCTGTTGAATACGAAATGGTTTAAACATTCCAGTTGTACTTTGAATTTTAGTATTCGGCATAGATTTAATATTGCATTTAGTTCTATTGTTATTACTCTCGATTTTTAATTAAGTCTAATTCTTAGAACTTGATTATTTCAATTTCTAGATACGCAATCTCTATTTTAAAGCTACTTTTTGTTACAATCGGTTACGTGCGGTGATAGTGGTGGTGCCAAGTGTCCAAAGGGTCGTGTACATTTGCGGAATACGACTACATGATGATGTTCTCTGACAATAATAACAGACTTCCGAAAACTGTGACACGATTTGCGTCAGAGATTGAAACACTGCATTCAAGCGAGTGGTGGATACGAGGAACATCTCCTGGAATAATAAGTTTAGTGCAAATCTTGGAATCGTGATCTTCGTGTGCTGCAAGTTTCTGTGTTAAAGGGTGTATTGTGAACCATCGCGGACGGGACAATCGCGTGTACGCATAGACACTTGCGGACGGAACAATCGCAGTGCATGTGTATTTGGTTTTTGAGAAGAAAATTATGGATTGAAGGCCGTCACCCTCTTTACTTGATAATCCCATTGGGCGGGTTTCGATATGCCCATGTGGATTTTTACAAGTAAGCAGGTTGAATGCTATACATCGTAACGCGTGTGCCGTCTGAGTGTCAGATTTCACGGTGCGGTAGGTCATGGTTCCTGCGGCGTCGTAGTGAATGACTACCACTGAACGCAGCTATTTGACTCGAGCCTCACGCGTCAGATTGCCCATCGGCAGGCGTTCGGATGCCGTTTTTTTAAACATCGATATTTCGTTAACAAAGCCTCAAACGCAAAATTGCCACTCTTGATTTTCGCTTTATTTTGGCCTGTAGAATCACCCCTTAAAATATTTGCAGAGGGTAAGGACGCCATCCGATCGCCATTTTCGTCACTTCACCGAGCCACGTGGTCCATGGATGATTCTCGGCCGCGATCGTAGCTACTGCAGCGAGGCATGACACAGAAGCTGTGATCCTGTTCTTGGACCCAGCCAGTCTTCAGGTGGATTCGAGGTACAGCCTCAAGTATGTCTCGCGAGAATCTACAGTGAGTTGCGAGCGATTTATTTAGTCGTTAGTCTAATACTTGTTATCGTGACTAGCCTTCGACTCTTCGCATGTATCCACGTGTTGAGCGAGAATTGCTATATATGCAATTGCAACGCCGTTCATAACGTGGCATTTTCGACGCGTCTATGCCCCTCACGGAGAGCTTGCGCCATATCCGTTAGTTTTGACGCGTAGTATTGCGCGCATTGGCAAAAATGGCCACGCCAGACCCGAGTTTTGCTAACGAGGATCTCTTGTGATCGTTCTTGGAACGTCATGCAGACTTTTATCGTGTTCCCAAGATTTCATCGTTTTTCCGTGAAGACCCGTCGTTATGGTTCATTCAGGTCGAGTCGTCTCTGACTACGGCCAGGATAACCGCGCAGAAAACAATAGCTGACATTGTAGTATCCGCGTTATCGTATGAGGAAGTCTCCTCGATTAGAGACATTCTCTCCTTAAATCCGCAACCCCAGGATTTGTACGATCAGATCAAGGCGTGGATCAATTCGAATTTTTCTGTGTCGGCAGAGGCGCGCTTGCGCCGCACAGTGGGCCGGATTGGAGAAGTATGGGACATTTTGCGAAAAAACCAACTTTCGTATATCTACATCTATTGAATTTATATTGTTTCATAAATGTCTGTGGACCTCGAAAATGAATAAAGTAATGAAATTTATTAAAAATTGTAGACAAATCTAACACTTGAATATGGACTTTTAAAAAATAGCACCCCTTTTACTAGAAAAATGTGTTCATTTTCTACGGAATGTCCTGAGGAACCTATTCAATATTTGCTCTCCATTTTTGTTCTACAATAAAGAACATCCTTTCAAGATGAGAAATATTCGTGCCATTAATAATTATTGTCCATAAAATATTAAAGAAGTATTATTGGACCAGATAAAGAAAATATTTTAAATTCTTTGCAATTGAGAAGAGATATCTCTCAAGTCCCAAAAAGTCCCGGACTGAAACAAATTGGAATGTTTTCAGTACATATCCCTCTATACAACCACGCAGAAATCAGTTCCCACTTCGTCCCATTTTTCAAGTTATTATTATTTAAAGCCGTCGATGTTACCTCACTTTACGTGTGCGTTCACATTCGTCGTCGAACGCGAGGACTTAAGAGATTCCTTCAAGACATTGTACTATCCTTCCGCCAGAACAAGGCACCTTTGTGTTTACATTCCCACTCCTACTAGCTGTGCCGCCGTCGCAGACTTCGATCGCTATTGGCCGAAAATGGTGACGAAGATCGACGGCGATCACACCGAGGCTGACTGAGATAGAATAATGCGTTCGCAACACTGGCGTAGACTCCCAATCAGCCACAGTCTCGTCAAAACAATCCTTCAGTAAGCATCGTGCGATTTTATGTTATACTATTTTTTCTTACTTAATTTAACATTTTATTTTCATTTTAATATTCTTAGTATCAGTTTAGTATTAGTTCAGTGTTAATTTAGTATCATTTTAACATTAGTTTCGTGTTAGTTTAGTGTCAGTTTATTATTAGTTTAGTGTTAATTTAGTATCAGTTTAATATTAGCTTCGTGTTAATTTAGCGTCAGTTTATTATTAGTTCAGTATCAATTTAGTGTTAGTTTAATATTACATATTAACGATTTTTGTTAAATTAAGCATTATAAAAATATTATAGTATTATGCAATCGCATAAGAAGGGTCAAACCGTACATAGTGAAGCACGGAATATTGTACGAAACCTGATAAAAAAGTGTGACGAGGAAGCGAAAGATGGCAAACTTCTCCACCCACTGCAACAACGAAATAAGCGTATTGCGGAGTATTCTGGCTTATCTCGCCGAACTATCCAACGAATTCGGAGAGAAAGTACCGAATCTGGAGAACACACATCATTGGTATCACCAGGGAAGAAACGACCAAGGGGGATTTATAAGAAGTTCCACTGCTGTGAAGAGGATAAAAAAATAATACGTGAAATCATTCACGATTTTTACGTTGTGAAAAAAGAAATTCCAAGCGGACAAAAGTTATTAATCGCAATCCGCGAAAAAATTAATTTCCCATGGGGAAAAACGACGCTATACGGCTTATTAAAAAGCATGGGTTTTGAATGGAGAAAAAGTAAAAGCATCAGAACAATATTAATTGAAAAGCCCAATATTGTAACCTGGAGGGGAATGTATCTTAAAGCAATAAATTGCTATAGAAGAGCAGGAAGAAATATCGTATACTTGGACGAAACGTGGGTGGATAATACCCTTTCATTTGGCAAGTGCTGGCAGAGCAAAGATGAAACGGGGATATTACAAAATACTAGTTCTACCCACCGGCTAATAATTGTTCACGCCGGTGGGAAGAACGGATTTGTAAAAGGTGCCGAATTAATTTTTAAAGCCCGCAGCACCAGTGGCGACTACCATGGGCAAATGAACGCCATAAACTTCGAAAAGTGGACGCAGGAGAAGTTACTACCAAATATTCCACCAAGTACTGTGGTAGTGATGGATAATGCACCTTACCATTCGGTAAAAGTGAACAAGCCACCAACAAAATATGCCACAAAGAAGAAAATGGTAACTTGGCTGCTGAACAATGGAGTGGATTGTTCCGCAGATAAGCCGAAATTTGAATTAATGCAATTAATCAACCAGCACAAACCAGCTGAAACAACATATAAAATAGACTAGATTTTAAAATTCCACGGACACAACGTGTTAAGGCTACCACCATATATGTGCGAACTGAACCCGATAGAGATAGCGTGGGCTGAAGTAAAAAGGAGGATTAGAGATAAAAATATATCAACGCTTTCCTTCGAAGAATTAAAAAATTTTACAAAGCAAGCTATCGAGGACATTACGCCTACTTTATGGGAAGGCTATTGTAAACATGTAGAAGCCCTTGAGACGGAGTATTGGGAAAAGGGGAATTTATTAGAAAATATGATAGACAATTTAACATTAGAAAAAGGAAGCGACACCGAAACAGCTGATTCATGCCGTTCAATCGATTCAGACAAGAGCAGCTCCTCGGAAGATTTGTAATGTAAGAAAACATAAAAATTATGCTTATTTTAATTTTAACATGATTTGTTTTTCTGTAAATCGTAATTATACCAAGTTTATTTAGACAGAAATGAGTTCAAACGAGAAGGATTTATATTATTTTCAATATATACAAATTCATTCCTATAGTTATACATAAATTTTAAGACAATAATGAAGTAGGATTTATGCGAAACCATGTTTAAATTCATTATTATATTACTAGAATCTTACCGAATCAGCGATAATGCATAAACGATAAGAAAGTCATTCTGTTTCTTAATAGCTGATTGGGAGTCTACGCCAGTGCTGCGAACGCATTATTCTATCTCAGTCAGCCTCGGTGTGATCGCCGTCGATCTTCGTCACCATTTTCGGCCAATAGCGATCGAAGTCTGCGACGGCGGCACAGCAAGTAGGAGTGGGAATGTAAACACATAGGTGCCTTCTTCTGGCGGAAGGATAGTACACAGTCCGTCCCACAGGAAAGGTGACTGATTTTATATTCGCGTAAATATTAATGCCGTCTGTGAACAGATGCATAAATTAACTAGCGTGGTATTTCGACTACCTTTTGTTTTAAATTTAACAGCGCTGGCATCACAGACTGCTTGTAATAACCGAAACTTTAACACTATGTATTGAACTTCGGTCGTGAAAGGAGCAATGGAGCAACGTGCGAACATTAAGTTTTGTTTTAAATTGGGTAAAAGTGCCACAGACACTTTTGAAATGATACAAACTGTTTATGGTAGTGAAGCAATGAGTCATAAAAACGTTTTTAAGTGGTATGTAAGGTTTCGTGATGGTAGGGAGAGCATTGAAGATGATCCACGTCCAGGAGCATCATCGACAGTTCGAGTCGAAGAAAATGTTCAAAAAGTGGCTGAAATTCTTCGAAATGATCGTTGTGCATCTACCAGGTTAATTGAGGAGCTCACTGGAATTCCTAAAACGACTGTGCATCGCATTCTAACTGAAAATTTGGGCAAAAAGAAGATCTGTTGTCGCTTTGTACCCCACTCACTCACTGCCGATCAAACAGATTGCAGAGTAAAACACAGCAGAGACATGAAAAAATCGGCCGCTAGGGATCCAGACTTTATGTCTTGCATCGTAACAGGTGACGGAACATGGTGTTTCCAGTACGAGCCACTTACAAAGCGCCAAAGCTCGGAATGGAAAAGTCCAGAATCTCCGAGACCGAAAAAACTGCGCATGCAGAAAAGTCGCGTCAAGACACTGCTCACTGTTTTCTTTGACTCAAAAGGAATTATCCATAAAGAATTCGCTCCAGAAGGTCAAATGGTGAATGCAGATTACTACGTGGGTGTCCTAAATCGTTTATGGGCGAGGATTGTTCGGGTTCGACCTGAATACCGGAATCAAGGAACATGGTGTTTGTTGCACGACAATGCACCGGCGCACAAAAGTGGTGCTTCAACACCCTCCTTATCCACCTGATTTGTCTTCGTGCGACTTCTGGTTATTTCCAAAACTGAAAATGGCAATGAAAGGAAAGCGTTTCGACTCGATTTCAGATATCCAGAAGGCTACGACCATGGTACTGCAGGCAATTTCGAAGGTTGAGTATCAGAATTGTTTCGAACAATTTTTACAACGCTACCAGTTGTGTATTGACTCACAAGGAGCCTATTTTGAATAAAAGACCATATAAACTGAAAATAAACAACGTCTTGTGTTTTATTTCACATCAGTCACCTTTCCTGTGGGACGGACTGTGTATGTTTATGCTATGGCATTGAGAGGTTCTTCTAAGGAACTGCATACTTACAATATTTATGCTATGGTACAGATTACATGCTATACAAGCTTAGTCAAGTCTCCAGTTGAGTTCTCGACTTTTTGACTGCATTCAGTTGAGCCGAAACCACCCGAGAGAGCATAGCGATAGATTTAAGGCATTTATTTCTATTCTGTTTTTATCGTTTTATATTTTACATATCAGTTCCAGTTTCCAGTTTTACATCCAGTAGTGAAGACGAAGATGCTGAACCTTCAATAAACAATATAACTACTTCGCATATGGATTGGGCTAATCCCATCGGAAACCAACCGCGCCTTACGCCTTTCGTTGGTACACCGGGTTTCAAAATATTTAACCAAACTTACGAAAACCCGGAAGATATTTATTTTTTGTTTATGAGTGACGAATTCTTCGATCTTGTCGTTACAGAAACGAATCGGTATGCGCAACAATGTCTATCTAGACAAACATCATCTCGTTTAGATGAATGGATAACAACAGACAAAAACGAGATAAAACGTTTTTTTGGACTTATTATGTGGATGGGAATTGTAAAGCTTCCAGAAATAAGTTTATATTGGTCTAAAGATCCAGCATATTCGCAAACTCTTCCACGTTCAATAATGTCAAGAAATCGGTTTGAGGTTTTGCTACGAATGTTGCATTTTAACGACAATGACAAGGAAAATGCAAACGACCGCTTGTATAAAATTAAAACCGTCATTGATATGTTGAATGAAAATTTTGAAAAGTATTTTGAACCAGGCGAAATTGTTTGTGTAGACAAATCTCTGATTCCTTTTCGAGGTCGCATTGTCTTCAAACAATACATAAAACAAAAAAGACATAAGTACGGTATTAAAATTTTCAAATTATGTTCAGCATCGGGATACACGCTGGCCTTTAAAATTTATTGTGGGAAAAAAAACGGATGTAGAGAAAACAACGCCTACTAATGTTGTTCTGTCATTGTGCAAAAGTATATTTGGTAAAGGCCATACAATATGTACCGATAATTGGTACACAAGTATCAAATTAGCCAAAAAGCTAGTTGCTCAAAACACTCATCTGATTGGAACAATACGATCAAATCGCCGTGGAATTCCAAAAGACCTACTTTCAAAAAAAATTAAAACGATATGAATATATCGCTAAGGAAAGCAATGATGGTTTGACAATACTGAAATGGAAGGACAAGCGTGATGTTCTTCTATTATCAACGAAACACTCTAATGAAACTGTGGCCGTGCAGAAAAGGGGGAATATTGTTAGAAAACCGAAGGTTATTGTGAATTATAATGAAGGGAAGACTTCTGTAGATATCTCCGATCAAATGACTGCATATTGCAGTCCTCTACAAAAA
Organism: Holcopasites calliopsidis; assembly: GCA_023838395.1. Lineage (NCBI taxonomy): Eukaryota > Metazoa > Arthropoda > Insecta > Hymenoptera > Apidae > Holcopasites > Holcopasites calliopsidis. Next base: position 1,102,771 of record JALHAQ010000024.1, read on the forward strand.
TCAGTAAAATGATATAAAAAAATTGTATTTGAACTTTGCCTGAACACAGCGGTAGTGAATTCATGGATTATATATGTATAACAGTCTTACCAACCGAAAAATAACAAGCATCGAATTCCGAAAAAAATTAGCAATGAATCTGATGTCGTGGAATAATAATAATAACTCTCCACGAATTGGACCAAAAAGAAATCGACACAAAATTTAAAAAAAGGAAGGCCACTTTAACTCGATAAGAAGGCACTGCAAAATTTGGTACGAAAGAAATGTTAAAAATTTAGGTTCCCAGTCGGCAAGAAACTGCACTGTAAAAGTTGTAACATTCTGCGATAGTTGTGTGGATAAACCACACTTATGTTTGCCATGTTTTAACAAAGTTCATCGTAACATCCCTTTGTAATTGCATACAAACTTGAATTTAACTAAAATGTTATATTTTAAATTGATATAGGCATGATAAAAAAAATTATATTTGAAGATGCCACTCGCCTGGCATAATAATGTTCAGCCAGTTATTTGTTAAACTAATTCCTAGAAAAATAAATTTATTGGTTTGTTGTGTTTTGCATGTTAAACTATACAACCTTTCCTTGATAATTATGATTTTTACACTATTTTAATTATTGTAAAGCATACGCCAGAAACAAAATAATACAAATGTAAAGCGTGGGGCGCATACGCCCCACGCGGCTTGAACGGGAAGTCTTCAAAGAACGGTCTGGCAGGGAAGGTGTTAATTTATGAAAATGGAGGCTTTTCATAAAAATAAGGACCTTTACTTCGTTTTGAGAAATGGTTCAAGATGGTTCAATATGGGTGATTACATATTTTTGTACGAAGTAATAAGTGGGAGATGTAGATGTTTCATCAAAAAATTTAACAGAATTGAAAGTAAGATTGAAAAAATTTACTTGGAAATTAAAAAAGAGGTGGGTTCAAGCTCGCTACACAGAAACATTATTCTTTAAGCGCAATCAAGAATGGTTAGAGTTGAACTTCATTTACCCCAATACAATATTAACAGAAATGCCATCAACAAGCAATGAAAGATCAATTGTTACAAGAGCAAAATCTGCAAATGTACATGTCCATGAGGGGAAAAAATCATTTCTTGAATGCAGTCGCAGAGAACGGTTAAGAAGAGCTCGATCGTTAGTGAACAACTTTTCCTTACAGGAATTGTTATATGCAACAAAGCTAAGCTTTAAGGGGTAACGCCACTCTAGAATGTTGAAAAAAAATCGATTTTTTTTTTTGCTTAAACGATGCTTTATTATGTGTAGAATATGAGAAAAAAAGTTTCAAGTGGGGGAAAAATCGGATATACGAATTTTTTTTAAGTGGACTGCAACCACTCGCAGCGCGCTGGATCGGATTTTAAGAACTGTCGGTGAACTATGTTTTCTAATGCCGTAGGTTACACAAGTGTTGTAAGTGCCTAATGCCGGAGGCATATACAAGTTTCAGGTTGCAACTTATCATTCTTTGCCCTTACTGCCCAACGACTTCTTGGGCCCTCTGCCAAGGGTCGCGGTGAAATCAGGGAAACCCGTACCTGCGTTGCATGTGCGACGCACGCTACGAGTTGTGCCCTTTTTGTTTCCTCTATGTTGATTGATGGCCAATAAAGACAAATATTGCTTTGACGGAACGGATGTGGTGATTTATACGTTGACACATTGCTTCATACATTCTCCCTTTTTAAAACGGTTGGTTAGTACGAAACGTGGCGATGGTCACGTTTCGGTAATTTACGTAAATTCTGTACCGCGCGGAACAGTATTTGTTGTGACACCACCGGTATTTTTCTGGAAATTCCCACTTTCATCAAATGTCTTGAAGCCCTTTTTGGCGTGCTATCTGTCCTCTTCTAGGCAGAGGCTATATAACCCCGTGGAAGTGCGGAAACGAAGAACTCGCTCTTGAGATTTTATACCGAACGTGTGTTACTCCGCGAACGATCTGCAGTTTTGTGTTATCAGTAAAAATATATATTCTTCCACGAAAATGAGTGCTAAAGCAGATTGTAAATCTAAAAAGGGTACAAAACAAACTTCTGGATATTTGAAGAAGAAAGGTATCTCACGGAAAAGGCCATTGAACAGATTTGAAATGGAGTCCCCACAAGAAAACATTAGTACGTCTTCCAAAAAAGTTAAATCTCCTGAAGATATTGATGTGGATCCAACATTTGGCTATAGAATATTAAACTTTGTTACCATTTTTTCTGCTATTTCTAAAGTAATCAAATGCAAAACGTGTAATGGGAATATAAAATTCACTGAGAGTGCCAAACGTGGTTTAGGATTCAAAATCATTGTTTCGTGTGGAAATTGTACCGATACAACTATTCCTAATAGCCCATTTGTTGATAAAGCGTATGAGATCAATCGCCGAATTATTCTTGCTATGCGGTTATTAGGTATTGGTCTCAATGGCATCGAGAAATTTTGTGCATTCATGGACCTTCCTCGGCCAATTTTCCAATCATTTTACGATACAGTTGTGCAGACGATCAGTGCTGCAACTTGTGCTATGGCCACAAATAGCATGAGAAATGCAGTGGAAACTAAAAAGGCGGAATCACAGAAAAAAAAAGGGCACAAATCATCTAACGGTTTCAGGCGATGGGTCGAGGCGAAAACGTGGCTTCGCATCGTTATTTGGAGTGTCGACTCTTATCGGTTGGTTCTCTGGGAAAGTAGTCGATATGGTTGTCAAATCGAAGTATTTCAAGTCCTGCGAGTTCTGGAGAAAAAAAAATTGACACCGAAGAATATGCCGAATGGAAAGAGCAGCACGATGAAGAGTGCCAAGTAAATCACGAGGGATCTGCTGGTAAGATGGAGGTCGACGCAATGCTTGAAATGTTTCGACGATCAACATCGTTATATAATATAAAATATTAATATTATATTGGTGATAGGGACTCCAAGACCTTTGAAGGTATTTTAGATGCAAAGCCATATCGACGTACAGAAAAAGGAATGCATCGATCACGTGCAAAAACGCATGGGTACGAGATTACGGAATATAAAAAAAAACAAACAAAGGGTCTTGGAAGAAAAGGAAAGTTAACGGGGAAACTCATCGATGAGTTGAGCATTTATTACGGTTTAGCCATCCGTCGGCACCATGAATCTGTTGAAAAAATGCGAGAATCTATTTGGGCAACGTTGTATCACAAAATATCAACAGATGAAAACCCGCAGCATGACAAGTGCCCCCCTGGTGAGGACTCCTGGTGCTCCTGGCAAAAGGCGAAGGCTACCGGCACATTAGATGAACGTAAACACAAACCTCCAATGTCGGAAATAGTATTTTCAGTTGTGAAACCCATATACGAAGAACTCACCAGCAACGATTTGCTGACGCGCTGTATCGGTGGCTTCACGCAAAACAGCAACGAAAGCTTTAATTCAGTGGTGTGGTCCATGGCTCCGAAAACCGTATCCAGTGGCAAGAATATACTTGACATTGCCGCAAATATGACTGTTTGTACATATAATGACGGACTATCAAGTATAATGCAAATAATGAAAGCCTTGGGCATGTCGATAGGAGAAAACTGTTACAACTTCTGCCTTCAAGCCGACGCACGACGCATACAGTTTTCGGAACGATCACAGAATAAAACTGCAAAAATGGCCAGATTGAACCTCAGATCTAGCCGAAAGGAAGAGGATGAGGAGTATATTAATATAGAAGGCCAATTGTATGGTGCCGGCATCGCTTATTAAAGGTATATAACAAATTTCTTATGCTGAATGGCAATCAAAACTTTAAACGCGTTTTTCTCGTAATCACTTTATTTGAACTGGCCGGAAACATAACTCAAAAAGTTTTCAACTAATCGACCTGAAATTTTGTGAAAAGGTTCAAAATAACATAACTCAGCAAACATCGTAGGGATTTTCTGATTAATTAACAACTTATTTTTTTGTTAACAATTTAATGCTAAATTTTTCATCATTTTCTTCAAACTTTTTTTCATATCTTCACTAAATTAACAATAATTAGTATTTTTTAATTTCCCTACGATGTTTCCTAGATTTTGGTATATAATATCAGAAAACTTTTTACTTTTTGTTTTAGGACCATCCGTTAATGAAAAACATTTCCGGCCATGCAGCCCTCTGAAAAAACGGTGTCTTTGCTTGCCAGCACCTACAGCCCCCATTTTTTATCCAAATTGTTTAAAAAAATTCACAAACCTTCTTAAAAACACTTATAATAAAACTTTGTTGTTCCTGACCTTATACCTTGTATGGTTTTTACTTTAAAAATTCCCGAAAATCACCATATTCTCCGACCTCTAGAGTGGCGTTACCCCTTAACGCAACAAATAGCCGAGCTCACGAAAACGGTAAGGCAAAATACTCGCGATATTCAGGCCAAAGCCTGTCCTCGCGAAAAACCACGCAACCGCTCTAAGTCGCGCGATGCCGTTAGGTTGTGCCGTTTGCACCGGAAGTTCGGGAATGACGCGCGCTATTGTAGAAAACACTGCTCGTGGCAGGCGGAAAACTAGCATGCACCCGCCGTGCGGAGGCGAACGCGCTGAGTGCTGAATCTCATCGCCTCTATGTACGCGATCGCGACCTAGATCTCACTTTCCTTGTTGATACAGGTGCTGATCTTTCTTTATTACCTGTGGACAATCTCGCCAGGAAACGTGTGACTGGCCTAAAATTGTACGCGGCAAATGAGACGACGATTGAGACGTACGGAGAGAAACGGCTCAGTCTAAATCTAAACCTGCGTCGCGTTTTCTCTTGGAATTTCTGCGTCGCAGCAGTCCCATACCCAATTCTCGGCGCAGATTTCCTAAATCACTACGGCCTCGTGGTCGATCTGCGTCACCGTAAATTGATCGATCCTCGAACGCGAATTTCAACTGTTTGTACAGTTAAAGTTCCGTCGGTGTTTAACGTAAAAACAATCGATCCCACGTCACCTTTCGCGGGGATACTCTCCGAATTTTCGGGTGTTTTAGTACCATCGCAGTCGAACTGCGATCCGCCGCGTGATGTACTTCATTACATTGTAACCGAGGGTCCCCCCGTTGCTGAGCGTGCGCGGAGATTGGCGCATGATAAACTTAGAGCGGCTAAAGCGGAATTCCAGCGGCTTGTGGCCGAAGGTATATCCCGCCCATCCAGCAGCCCATGGGCTAGTCCCATCCATCTCGTTTCAAAGAAGGATGGGGGTTGGCGGGTATGTGGCGACTATCGTCGTTTGAACTCAGTGACAGTTCCTGACATGTACCCAGTTCCTCATTTGCATGATTACTCAGTAAATCTGCATAACAAAACAATCTTTTCCAAGCTTGATCTGTACCGAGCGTACCAAAAGATTCCGGTTGCACCGTCGCACGTTGAAAAAACCGCGGTCATAACCCCTTTTGGACTGTTTGGATACACGGTAATGCCTATCGGTCTCTGAAACGCCGGGCAGACATTTCAACGGTATACAGTGAGGGACTAAAGTTTAAATACACTAAAGTGGAACTACACAAACATCACTTAAAATGAAAGTAAAGCATTTTAGCACAAATGTAAATACGCAGTTTATTTACAGTTGAATAATAAACAGTGACGAAAACTAAAAAAATTTATTTTGTCGCATAGATAACAGCAAATTCGCCAGAAATAAAAAAATACGCTGGACAAAAGTTTAAATACAATGTAAAAGATATTTGTGTCGCAACTGTTTGTAGGGTCTTTTCGAACAAAGTATCGTTCTATTTCCTGACTCACTCATTTACGCAGTTTTAGTCAGTATTAATCCTGATTTCATCAGTGTCGGTCGACTTAAAATCAAAATAATGGGTAAAGGAAAGGAAATAGAGTCTAGTGTAAAAAATTTAATAATTAAACATTTTGAAGAAGGCAAATCCTACCGAAATATAGGCAACGTTTTGAATTTGTCATATGCAAGCGTGCAAAATATTATAAGAAAATATAAAACTTACAAAACAGTGGAAAATAGGCCCAGAACTGGACGACCCAAGAAACTTTCGCACCGAGATGTTAGCCTTATCTTAAAGGAAGTGGAGAAAAATAAAAAAATAAGTGCGCCAAAGTTAGCCGGTAGTATTGCTGCAGTATCAGGCAAACATGTTCACCCGAAAACTGTACAAAGAGCTTTACGGGATAAGGGCTATCGAAGCAGAGTTCCACGAAGGAAACCTCTTATTTCCGACAAAAATCGGCGGCTTCGTCTAGATTTTGCAAAAAAGTATAAGGATATGGATGAGGACTTTTGGAGAAGAGTCCTATTTACAGACGAATCAAAATTTAATATTTTTGGCAGCGATGGTCGCGCAAAAATTTGGCGCAAGCCCGGCACAGCACTTCAGACAAAAAATGTAATACCTACCGTTAAGCATGGAGGCGGTAGTGTGATGGTTTGGGGAGCGATTGCAGCAGCTGGAGTAGGAAATTTAGCATTTATTGTTAGTATAATGGACAGGCACATCTATAAAAGTGTATTAGAGGAACATTTGCAGCCTTCTGTGGATAGCTTGGGTATCGGAAGAGATTGGATATTCCAACAGGACAATGATCCCAAGCATACCGCGCGTTTGGTGAAGGAATGGTTGCTGTATTATGCTCCACGTCAGCTCTATAGTCCTCCCCAATCACCGGACTTAAACCCAATAGAGCACGTTTGGGAATTATTGGCACGAAAAATTGATTATACAACAGTAAAAAGCAAAGAATCCCTTAAAGAAGCTCTAACAAAGGCCTGGTCGGAAATCACAATATCCGAGACGGAAAGTTTAGTTTTATCTATGCCACGTCGTCTAAGGGCAGTCATTGAAGCTCGGGGCGGACCAACGAAATATTAATTTAAGTTTATATTTTACAATTTAATTAAAATTAGCCAAAAGAGATATATCTTTCGTACTGTATTTAAACTTTTGTCTAGCGTATTTTTTTATTTCTGGCGAATTTGCCGTTATCTATGCGATAAAATAAATTTTTTTAGTTTTCGTTACTGTTCATTATTCAACTGTAAATAAACTGCGTACTTACATTTGTGTTAAAATGCTTTACTTTCATTTTAAGTGATATTTGTGTAGTTCCACTTTAGTGTATTTAAACTTTAGTCCCTCACTGTATGTACCGCGCCCTCAGAGACCTGGACTTCGTTTTCGCATATATCGATGATATTCTCATTGCCTCCTCGAGTCTCGAGGAGCATGAGCAGCATCTTCGTACCGCGTTGCAACGTTTGCAAAAATATTAATTACGTCTAAACCTCACCAAATGTGAATTTGGCAAATCTCAACTCGAGTTTTTGGGACATTTAATCGACAGAAATGGGTCTTTACCAACTCCCGCGAAAGTTAAGGCCATTCAGGACTTTCCTAACCCCAAAACGGGTTCCGACCTCCGTAGGCTTATGGGAATGGCCAATTTTTACCGACGCAGCATCCGTCGTGCTGCCGAGTTGCAAGCACCCTTGCACAAATACCTTTGTGAGTCAAAAAAGAACGATAAACGCGAGATAATTTGGACTTCTCTCCTACCTAACCTAACCTACATCATCCAGCTCCCGATGCAGTGACGCGTCTCGTCACCGATGCATCTGATTTTGGAATTGGCGCGTCTGTAGAACAGTTATTTCAAAATACTTGGAAGCCATTAGCATTTTTCTCTCGAAAGTTCACTCCAGCTCAACGCAACTACAGTGCGTATGACCGTGAATTAACTGCCGTTTACGAATCTCTAAAAGTTTTTCAGACATTTCTTAGAGGGTCGAAATTTTGTAATTGTGACAGATCACATACCTCTTACGTACGCGTTTCAGCAACGCGCAGATAAGGCATCACCTCGCCAATCACGGCAATTATCGTTCATTTCGCAATTTACCACTCACATTGAGCATCTTCCCGGTTCAGAAAATGTTGTCGCCGATTCGTTGTCGCGTATAGATACTTTATAACTCGCTGCGGATATCTCCTTAGAGGAGCTCGCGAAATTGCAGGAAACCGACGACGAGTTAAAAAGCTTATTAATCTCTACCGATCACTCGCTCACTACGGCGAATTCAGTGGGGACCCTCACACACTTCGATCGTATGCGATTAGTCGGAGAGGTATTGCATCCGTACATTCCAGACCCGTTCCAGAAACTCTTACAACTGACCAGGGTAGTCAGTTTGAATCAAGATTGTTCACCGCGCTACTATAAGTATCCGGTTGTCATCGGATCCGGACAACTGCGTTTCACCCAGCATCGAATGAAATTATTGAGCGATGGCACCGATGCCTGAAAACAGCGATTACATGTCACGCGAACCCCATGTGGTCACGCGTGCTATCTACTGTAATGCTCGGTCTGCGAAACAATGTAATGTACATTGGTCCATCACCTGCTGAATATCTACAGGGTATGTCCTGAAAGTAATGTCAGTCACTTTACTGTGACGCGACTGCACGTCGGAGCGCGATTAGACCGGTTAAAACTGGTAGTGGGGGGTGTCAGCTAAACAGCGCCCCACCGTTCGGTGTGCTCCGAGCATCCGAAGAGTGAGGACGAGCCTATCCGTGAGAATTGTTTTGTATCCGTGTACAAGTAAAAATGCAGCGCTCGTTAGAACAAAGATTTGCGATCAAGTTTTGCGTGAAACTTGGAAAGACCGCGACGGAGACTGTTTCTTTGATCAAGTCAGCTTACAAAGATGCCCTGTCAGATCGACAAGTGTTTCGGTGGCACAAGGCTTTTTTGAAAGGCCGGGAAGAGGTCGACGACGAGGACCGCGCCGGACGGCCATCCACGACCACCACAGCCGACAATGTGACGCGAGTGAGAGAACTATTGAACCCAGACCGACGATTAAGTGTTCGTTTAATAGCCGATATGTTAAATAGTCCGAAAACTCAAGTTTATGATATCGTCACGAACCATATCGGCATGCGGAAGGTGTGCGCTAAGATGGTACCAAAAGTGCTCACTGAGAACCAAAAGTCGCGCCGCGTTGAAACGTGCCAAAAAAAACTCGACATGTGCAAACGTGATCCCCAATTTTTGGATAACGTTATTACAGGTGACGAGACTTGGGTATTTGAATATGACCCGGAAACGAAAAGGCAATCTTCGGAGTAGCACACGCCAGCGTCCCCTCGCCCGAAGAAAGCCAGGATGAGAAAATCTAAGGTGAAAATCATGCTTATCGCGTTTTTTCACATCCGCGGACTGGTTCATCACGAGTTTGTAGAACCTGGTACAACTGTGAACTCCAAATTTTATCTGGAAGTCCTCAAACGACTGAAACACAGGGTTCAACGCGTCCGGCCAGACATTGCAGACAACTGGAGGTTGCACCACGACAATGCTCCGGCCCACACCGCATTTATCATCTCCGACTACCTGGTTAAAGCAGGGGTGCCAACGATCCCCCAGCCCCTGTGCAACCCGGACGTAGCCCCCCCCCCCCGACTTCTTTTTGTTTCCACGCCTCAAAACACCCATAAAAGGCAAGCATTTCGGGACAATAGACGGAATCAAAAGAGCTTGTATCGCGGTATTGAAGGACATTCCGAAGGAAGCCTACCGCAATGCATTCGAGAGCTGGAAGATTCGCTGGAGCCGATGTATTGACGCAGAAGGAGTCTATTTTGAAGATTTTTAACCACTTGTTACGAACAGTTCAATAAATGATTTTTAATCGACTTACTGACATTACTTTCAGGACATACCCTGTATATGGCACTACGCTACGAATTCCAGGAGAATGTATACTTCCTGACGACAGTACCGCGGACCCAAAAGTATTCGTTGAGGAATTTCGAAGCTATACGCAGAGGGTCAAGCCTGTCCCCGTAGGACAGCAGCATACCAGGTGTACCGGTTAATAATTCTTAATTTCTGCACTGAATGGCACTGGAAGCAGTGGCGTGTCCACAGTCTGAACTCTTTTGTTATTTTGTTGCTATGACAATGCCTTTCAAAACACCGTCGATGTTTAAGCGATTACGAGTTAGCATCATATTTTTTTTCGTTGTAAACATGTCTAGTTTTAAACCTAATAAAGAGCATTCGCGGCACGTACTCCTTTTCTTGTTCAATCAGAAGAAAAGCGCCAGTGAAAGCCGTCGTATCCTTGCGAAAACTTACGGTGACGATGTCCTGACCCAAGACGCTTGTGTGCGTTGGTTCAGACGTTTCAAAAGTGGTGATTTCGACTTGAAAGACAAAGAACGCCCGGGCCAGCCGAAAAAATTTGAGGACGCCGAATTGCAAGCACTGTTGGACGAAGACGATACGCAAACTCAACGACAAATGGCAGAGAAGTTGAATGTTGGCCAACAAACCATTTCTGATCGTCTGCATGCCATGGGAAAGATCCAGAAGGTAGGAAAATGGGTACCACATCATCTCACCGACAGACAAATGGAAAAACGAAAAACGGTGTGCGAAGTGTTGCTTTCTCGGTATGAAAGAAAGTCTTTCTTTCATCGGATCGTGACTGGAGATGAAAAATGGATCTACTTTGAGAACCCCAAACGCAAAAAGTCATGGGTTGACCCAGGTCAATCATCAACATCGACCGCAAGACCGAATCGCTTCGGAAGGAAGACAATGCTATGCATTTGGTGGGATCAGAAGGGTGTCGTGTACCATGAGCTTCTGAAACCAGGTGAAACAGTCAATACCGATCGCTACCGTCAACAAATGATAAATTTGAACCAAGCATTGATCGGAAAGCGCCCGGATTGGGCTAGAAGACACGGGAAAGTGATTTTGCAACACGACAACGCCCCATCACACACAGCGAAAGCGGTCAAAGACACAATTTCTGCACTTGGCTGGGAACTCTTGCCCCACCCGCCCTACTCACCAGACTTGGCCCCTTCCGACTACCACTTATTTTCATCGATGGCTCACGCACTTTCCCAGGAACACTTCAAAAATTACGAAGATGTCGAAAAATGGCTCGATGACTGGTTCGCCTCAAAATGTGAACCATTTTTTTGGAAGGGCATCCACAATTTGAAGGGCAGATGGGAAAAATGTATAGCTAGCGATGGTGCATACTTTGAATAAAGCATTCTTTTCCTTTTTCCCAAATTTACATTGTTTTCTTTAAAAAAAAATTAAGAATTATTAACCGGTACACCTGGTAAAAAGCGCGTGTTCTTATTTAAGGACATTAACACTTGTTCACATGTATTTCTGCGTGTTGGTCCGAACAAGAAAGCGCTCGAAAGACCATATTCTGGGCCGCATAAAGTTGTAAGTCGTCCGACCGATCGCTTACTCGAAATCGATGTAAACGGGAAATCGCATTTCGTATCCATCGAAAATGTAAAACCCGCGTATCATGTTCGAGACGATCTCGAAACTGCGCCCAATGATTCTTCCGTCACGCCTCAGCGTAACGCGTTGCGAACATACGCGCAGACCAAAACCGTGCACAGCCTCAGATGATATGGACGTAGGGGACATGTAGTTCCAACAAGGCGGACGCAATGTGTCACACATTGAGCGTTACATTGGAGTTGTTGCAAGAATAGTTTCCATAACGCGTTATTTCCAGAAGAGGCGACGTGGAATGGTCGCCAAGATCGTGCAATTTAACGCCCTCAGATTTTTTTCTCTGGGGCTACGTTAAGTCGCTGATTTAGGGTAACAAACCAACAACAATTGACCAACTGGAGAACAACAACATCGTTCAACTCATTGGTGAGATCCAGCCCGACTTATGCAACAGAGTCATACATAATTGGACCTCTCGGATCGAGTCCTGTAAACGAAGCCGCGGAGGCCATTTGAATAGTGTCACTTTTAAAACATAATGCTACTGGTTGTACTTTAATACGCAATAAAGGTTTCCTCCATATGTCGCACACAACTCTTTTTATTCAATTTTAAAGTTTAGACACGCTTAATAAAAAACCTTTTATTTGGCCAGATGTTTGGGATGGAAAATTCATACAGCTGGAACAACCACTTGTGGTTTGTATGTTCTCACATTATTGTCAAATTCGCGTCTTCATTCTCCTGAATATGACGCCAATGGAGATCCTATCCCAAGAGGCTATATAAGATGGAAGCCAACGAGAGCGCCGTTGCTGGACCATTTTTGAACGGAAGCACTTATACCCAAATGGAGGTATTTCTCCATACACCACCAACATATCGAAGCGGGCTCTGACGCTCAAGTTCCCACATTGGCATACTCGTGTCGCATGATTGGTCCTTTGAAACCAGGTACCTGGTGCCCTATTTTTTTAACCGTACCCTACAATCTATCAAGGGGCAAAGGCGGTACCAAAAGCGCAAAGAAGGCGCGCTGCGCCCCATCCAAGAGATGAAGCGGAGAAATGAACTTCTTGACGATGCGGACGGTCACCAGTCAGAAGAAGGCACCACTGACTAGGCTTCTACTACCATCTGCGATCTACTAAACAACTTGGAATCATTCCAAGGCTGCAATGAACATACCCTGCATATCGAAGGAACAGTTTATAAAGTATCACAATGAAACAGTAAATTTCTTCATTGTTGCCGCAGAAGAAGAGGCTACAGCAGCGGCTGAGGAAAGGAAACGCTTGGCTGTCTAAAGAGGTGATATTCTTCCCGGATCCGGGATTTCCCGCACCCCCGTTGTGGCCGACGAAAGCTGGATGAAGAGATCGTATCACACTAGAACGTACGAATGCATGTCTGGCGTGACAACTCTCTTAGTCATCCCGACAAGATACCGCCCTAGTAGTACAAAATATTGTATAGGCATTCATATAATATTAAAAAGAGATTCATATTTATTTTATAAATATTTATTATATATTATTTATTTAATATTTATTTATATTAAGCAATTTATATTAAGCAATATTTATTTTATATTAAGTAACATTTTTTTTAATATACAGGAAATATGATATCTATTTCATGTTACGAGAAAAATATGTTTTTCTGAATATTAAATAAATCTATATTTGATATTAGAAATAGAATATTTTTCCTAATATACAGATAATATTTATTTCATATTATGAAAAATATTGGCGCTTTGAATCAGGCGCGCCTTGTACGCGTTGTGCGTATGCTTTTCACGATTCGGCGCATTGGCCGTTTCGTACAGTGCGATGCAGTTCCTGCTTGTTGCACATGTCGTAAACAACCGTTTCGTTCATTCTTACTTCATTATTATAATACAGTGAATAAATAATCTTATGTATATATATCCAAATCGAGTTTGCTTTCGATCCATGACCTCTAACAAAGATGAAACACAGGAGGAATATGAAGGCACAAGCAGTGATGGAAAAACATCTTCATCCTCGCCGCAGGAATCACGATCTCGATCTCGATCTCGATCTCGTTCTCGGTCTCCTCAGGAATTAAAGACAATTAGTAAAATACCATTTGAAATGAAAAAGAAAGTGGTTGCGTTGGCGGAGTTGCATCCCAATTGGTCGTTGGCAACTTTACGAAGCAAAACGACGAAAGTATTGTCTAACAGACATCAATTGGCAAGATGGAAAAATCAACTTAAGGAAGGTGTGTTTCCGGACAGCCGACGTACACGCCGGGTAGCCGTATAAACACGGATGGTCAGGTTGGGTTCAGGTAAAGGAACTCGTAACGTGCGTACACCACGAGCGGCTATGATGTACTTTGTGGGTCCCGTTCAAATCGAGGATTTCCTATGTATTGGAAGAAGGTGCAATGGAACAACAACTTACGAGAAAACTATGACTGGTATATTCAAGATGATATGGAAGTTACAAAGATTGAGTGTGTACAATGAATCCACGGGTTTTACGTATAATAATTACACGGGGGCTCACCGAAGATTGAGATATGAAAGCCAAGCAGTAACTACGTACTGAAAGGAGATATTTGCTCGAAGGGGATTAACCCGATCTTGCAATGTCTGTGTCAACGAACGAAACTAACGCAACGAACGCGTGACCAGGACTAGCCCGATTTGATTGAATTTCGTGGTCCTTATATACTCGAAAATTAGGCTCGTAATTGTGGAAGGGGTAACTGCAGTTGCTCCAGTTTCGTGGGAACGCTGCGAGGGTGGTCTTCTGTTTATTCCTTGTAGGGCTGGCGCCTCCCAGGAATTTGGTCTGTCTCTCCCAAGGTCTGAGTTTCTTTTAGGAGGGGTCCTAAGTGTGCAGGTGCGGGCTTGGTTGTGTACGCGTCTTATGATTATAAACATTTGTAAAAATTCCAACCGTCGTCCTGGGTGACACGTTCCCGAACGAATCAAAATTATGAAATAATTTCGCCGTGCGTAACAGGTGAGTGCCATAAAAATGCTATAAGAGCCAAAGCCATGTATGCCGAAAGGTATCCTGAACGAAATCAGCCATCTCGAGCCATATTTGAGAGAATGTGTGAATCGCTTCGACGAACCGGAAGTTTTAATGTTACTAAACGTAACGTAACGAAAACTGCTACTTCTGATGTAAATACTATTGCGGTCCTAGCAGCGGTAATAGGAAACCCCCATATTAGTACACGGCAGATTTCACGAGGATCTGGAATTAGCAAAACAAGTGTACTACGAATTCTTCATAATGAAAAACATCATCCCTATCACCTAGCACTTCATCAGGAGCTCCATGGAACGGATTATGAAAACCGCGTTCGGTTCTGCCAGTGGTTCCTGCATCAAATGAACAATGATAATTTTTTTTTACAAAAAGTTTTGTTCACTGATGAAGCAACGTTTATTAATCGCAGGCAGATTAATTTGAAAAATATGCATTATTGTGCACCAGAAAATCCTCACTGGATGAGAGAAGTCGACCACCAACGTCAATGGAGCGTTAATGTGTGGTGTGGAATACTGGGCAACCAATTGATTGGGCCATATTTTATTAATGATCGACTAACAGGACAAAAATATGCTAACTTTTTGAATGACACTTTACCATCTTTATTGGAAAATGTACCTTTAAATATCCGTACATAAATCTGGTATCAACATGATGGTTGTCCTGCATATTACGCACGTAATGTAAGGCAAGTACTGGATAGAAAATTTCCCAATCGATGGATTGGTCGTGGTGGACAATTTCTGTGGTCTTCACGCTCACCAGACCTTACTCCTTTAGACTATCTCCCGTGGGGCACATTAAAAGACACAGTGTATCGTGAACCACCAACAACACCTGAGAATATGAAACATCGTATTCGTGAAGCATGCATTACACTCAGTGTGGATATGATTCAAAATGCAATTTCTTCATTAGTTAATAGACTGCATCACTGTATTAACGCCAATGGATATCACTTTGAACACTTACATTAGTTGCGTTAAGCCACTAGGTCACTCATATTAGTAAACACTGTCACGTAAACATCGCTGTCCTGCGGAAATCTGTGATATAAGGTTGAATCTCCAACTTGATATTACGTGAAGAAAATTTTCAAGTAATAAAGTGAAATTACTCGTTAGCTATTAGGTTTAGAGCTAATAACGGTCAATACTTTTTTACTTGCAATTCGATACTCTATCATATTTTGGTATAAAAAATATAGTATTCTGTTTAAAAAAACAAAGTTGACCTTGAAATCTCCGAAACGCCTCCATCTATAAAAAAAAATTAACGCACTACATAGTGTATCCTTTTAAACCATGTAACTTTTGTATATAACATTCTTTCGTGCAACGCATATTTTGGAAGTTATAACGGTGCACACGTTGCGTGGACCACCCTGTATATTGCGGCATTGTGAAAATGTAAAAAGTAAAGATTGTTGTGTATGTTCAAATAGAAACATTAAGGGGGAATATAC
This sequence comes from Holcopasites calliopsidis, assembly GCA_023838395.1. Classification (NCBI taxonomy): domain Eukaryota; kingdom Metazoa; phylum Arthropoda; class Insecta; order Hymenoptera; family Apidae; genus Holcopasites; species Holcopasites calliopsidis. The sequence continues at coordinate 1,118,547 of JALHAQ010000024.1, forward strand.
ACCTAGTAGGGTCAAAAAAATCAATTTTTCAATTTTCATGTTTTTTGAAAGTTTGATAAGTTAAAAATATCTGGTGAAAATTTCAAGTAAAAATACCCAAAATTGACGAAATTATAGCTGAAAGAGTACACGTGTTTGTCGGACGGTCGCCGCACCGCGTCGGGTCGCTCAGGTAGCGGCAAATCAAGCCGCTCAGATTGCATGGTCTGGCCCCCTCCGTTTTTTGTGCTCGGATCTATTGTGTATACTAGTATAACGGTATTTCATTGGCCCTGCAGAGCCTGTTACACCCGCATATTTAAAACAAAACAGCTTTCCTACCAGAAATTTAGTGTGTTTCGTCAGTAGCTTTACGTCCGTCTAGTTGTGCGTTTGCAAGTGTCGAAGCCTTCATTTGTGAACAAAATATTTCGGAGCAAATATGGATCGGAAAAAAGTTTCTCGAGAAAGTAGAAGTTCGGCAAATTTTAGGAAAGACCGTCCTGCAAAAAAAGTGCCGCCTAAAAATAGATACGACGCCGAAGGTACAAAATTGAATATTAGTGCCAGTGCAAAAAAATTACACGCTGCGCACGGCATTCCTGTGGTAGAAGAATCAAACATCGGATATCACATCATAAATTTTCTGACTGTTTTTTCTGCATTGTAAGAATGTGTGCAATGTAAAACGTGCGGAGGTGACGTGCAGTTCAAATCAGAAAGCATTCGAGGGCTAGGATTCAAACTTGTAGTTTCGTGTTCATCATGCCAGCCGACTTTCATACCTTCGTATCCTTACATCCACACGGCTTATGAAATAAATACCCGATTATGTTTTGCAATGCGTTTACTAGGGATTGGTTTGAATGGAGCAAGAAAGTTTTGCGGTCTCATGGACTTGCCACCACCAGTTCAGCAAACGACGTACGATCTGATAGTGAAGAATATTCATACAGCTGCGTCAATTGTTTGCCAACTGTTGATGAGACAAGCTATCAAGAAAGAAGCAGAAGAAACGCGTAAAGACGATCCAAGTAATGATGGCACTGAACTGACCGTTTCAGGTGACGACACGTGGCGAAAACGCGGCTTTACTTCACTATTCGGTATTGCGGCTGTGATTGGCCACTTCTCTGGAAAAGTATTAGATATTGTTGTGAAGTTGAGTTTTTGCTATGCATGCCAATACTGGACTAAATATACTAATACTGAGCAATACGAAGAGTGGAAAGTTCAACATGAAGGACATTGCCTGGCCAATCATGAAGGATCGGCAGGCAAAATGGAAGTTGACGGTATAAAAGAAATATTTGGAAGATCTACTGAAAAGTATGCAGTTAAATACATTAATTACATAGGGGATGGCGATTCGAAAACGTATAATGGAATAATAAATGCGAAATCATACGGCGAAACTGCAATTATAAAGAAAGAGTGCGTGGGTCACGTCCAAAAGCGCATGGGAAGCCGTCTTCGAGAATGCAAGAAAAAATATCCGGGTGTCGGTGGTAGAAATAAATTGACTGCAAAGTTGATAGACAAGTTGAGCGTCTATTATGGATTAGCTATTCGAAGACACAATGATTCCAAGGACCATATGAATAAAGCGATATGGGCAACTTTTTACCATTACAGCTCCACGGACAGCAAGCCTGAACATGAGTATTGCCCCGAAGGCTCCGAGTCGTGATGCAAGTGGCAAGAAGCAAAAGCTAAAGGAAAACTGGATAATTTTCGTCACGATTATTCGGCATTACCGGAATCGGTCTTAAAGGTCATCAAACCGATATATGAAGATTTAAGTAAGGACACGTTACTAGAGCGATGTGCTGGTGGCTATACGCAGAACAGCAACGAAAGCTTGAACCAATTAATTTGGAAAAGAGCTCCGAAAGAAATGCACAGTGGGGCGCTTATTGTTGAAATTGCTGCGTTACATAGCCACGTGCATTTACAACAATGGTGTATCAACATTATTACAAATAATGAATGTCATGGGAATTTCCCTCGGACTGAACGCACACTTATACGCCGCATAGCGCAAGCCGAACTACGTACGCAAGAAGGAACGAAGGAAGCGCGATTACGGCGTCGTGAACAAAATTTAGAAGAAATGGGAGTACCATCCACTTCAAATAAGTTATATTATGGACCTGGTATGGATGACTCTATGTAAGTTGAACAAATTTCATGATTTATCCATCGACAAACTTTCAAACGCGTTTATCTCGAAACAACGTTTTTGAAACCGGTGACCAAAATATCTCGAAACAACGTTTTTGAAACCGGTGACCAAAATATCTCGAAAACCAGTAAATCGATTAACTTGAAATTTATTGTGGTTATTGTATGCATAATTAATCTAGTCTTTGTCATAGGATTTTTCCCTTACGATTCTTAGGGTTTTTTTTTTCTTTTTTTTTTTATGCAAAATACGAACGAATTTTTGGCTTAAAATCGCTATTGCAAGTTCAGACGCTCGCTATTTTTATATAAATATTTAAAAAATATAGATATTTTTCAAATCGGCTATAACAAAGACAAGATTGTACTAACTATTTTACAATCCTCTGTGTTTTTTTGTTACAGATAATTTTTGACGAAATGCCACTGGTCACCGATTTTGGTGTTTTTCTTGCGGTACTATATTAACGACGTGACTACTACGGGAATTTTCAATATTTTTAAATTAAAAAAATACTATAACATTCTCGAAAGTGTATATTTTAAACCACAAAAAACCGTTCCGATAATTTCAATAATTTCCCCACAAAAAATTCCCGAAAATCAGCTTTTTTTCTCCGTTCTAGGTGTAGGGGAACGCGGGGGAATGAGAACCACAGGGTAATGGGAACCAAGTAGCTATACTTGTAACCGAACAAGACTGATCGTGTTTTGTTTTGGGAACATGTAGGGAGGTGTAAAAAAGCCATGGCTGATGCAATTTCTCGTAGCTCAGTCTATTTTTCGCGTGTAAACAGAGCGGACATCGATTTTAGGCTGCGTTGTTCTAATTTTCATAGATCTTTGAAGACGAATTGTAAGTACTTAGAATACATATTTCCACAACTTTTTGCTCTTGATGGTTAAAGTACACGTCAGTAATGTCTGTACATGCTTTCCAATTTGAAATAATTGATGGCTTTTCAACCACACAATTAAAATTCAAGAAAGTTCATTTGGGGTAATGATGGTTAAATGGCTCCCATTACCCCCATATAGACAGTGTAAAATATTTTGTCACTTAAATTGTTTAAGATGCCGCGAAAACGTATAAGAACGACAGAAAAAGCACAATGGACCCTGGAAACCCTAAATTGTGCAATAAAAACGATAAATGAAGACAAGGTATCAATACATAAAGCTGCCAAAGATTTCGGAATTCCATATAGTACTTTACAAAAAAGATGTCATACACCAGTACCAACAGCTCCTCGTCTTGGAAGAAAAGCTGTATTTAATAAACAGCAAGAAGAGTTACTGGCTGATCATCTTATTCGCATGTCACAACTTTTCTATGGAATAGATTCCATTAAGTTGCGGAAAATTGCATATGAATGTGCAGAACGCTTGAAAATTTCTCATAGGTTCAACAAAGAAACTAAATCAGCAGGACCAGACTGGGTAGACGGATTTCTGAAACGAAATCCTCGTATCAGTATTCGCAAACCTGAGTCAACGAGCATTAATCGGATCGAAGGCTTTAACAAAAAAGAAGTGGCTCGTTTTCACAAAAATCTTGAAGAACTTATGACAAAAAATAATTTTGAATGTCACCAAATTTTTAACATGGACGAAACAGGAATTTCAACTGTGCAGCAACCGAACAAAATTTTAGCAAAGTTGGGACAAAAACGCGTAGGGACTATCGTATCCTGGGAGAGAGGAAAAACAATTACTGTTATTTGTGCTATGAATGCTGCAGGTACATTTGTGCCACCATTGTTTATATTTCCAAGGCAACGTCATTCTCCACATCTTGAGAAAGACGGTCCTCCAGGTGCTATTTACGATTGCTCAAAAAATGGATGGACCAACGAAATGTTATTCATAAAATGGTTGCGGCACTTTAAGAATTTTGTAAAACCCTCTCAAGAAAATAAAATATTATTGATCATAGATAACCATAATAGCCACTGCACGCTGAATGCATATGAATTTTGCAAAGAGAATCATATTGCAATGCTTTCTATACCACCTCATTCGTCTCACCGTATGCAGCCATTAGACGTCACGTTTTTTGGTCCTTTAAAAAAGGCTTACAACAGGGAGTGTGATCTTTACCTGAAATCCAAAAGCCTGGTGAAAATAACTCCATATGAAGTTGCTGGATTATTTAAGAATGCATACTGTAAAGTAGCTTCGATTGATAAAGGTATCAGTGGTTTCCGTGCCACGGGCATATATCCGATGAATCCAAATATGTTCAGTGACGATGACTTTTTTGTAACAGACACTACTGCTACTAATGTTGCGGAAGTATCGTCAAACAATGAAGAAAATATATCGGCCAGTTTCCACAGTTCAGCAGATGATCATTTGTCAGAAACGGAAGAAACGAATGATATATCTGCTAATAACACTTCTATTGCCAATAGTAGTTCCACTACTGAAGTAGCTTCGATTTTATCAATAGTTTCTCCGGAACCATCAACTTCTCGTGAAATCAGAAGACATTCAAATAAGCAACATTCGGAAATAATAACTAGCAGTCCGTACAAAACTATTTTAGAGAACAAAAAGAGAAAACGCTTAATGAAAGAAAATAAATCACCGAAAAAGACAAAAAAGTCTACAGTAGAAAATAAAAAGAAAACTGGACAGAAGCTAAATGTAAAATGTACGAGATACTTATTTAGGGATGACAGCAGCTCTTGCAATGAATTTCTAAATGATAATGTTGAGAACGAATCGGACGCATGCAACGTTTGTAATGAACATGGAAAATTCAATGAATTATGGTATCGATGCAGGTCTTGTGGTGATTGGGCCCACGCTGAATGTTCTGGTTGCGACTCAGCAAAAGAATATGTTTGTGATTCTTGTCTACAGCATTAAAATATTCCACATACAATTTTTATTATGATTTTTCTTATTTCTATAATGATTAAGGTATTTATAGTAAATATAATAATGTTTTTTATCATAATGTAATAAAAATTATATAATTTCATTATTAAATTACATTTAAATTGTAATGGTTCCTATTACCCCCATTGCCCCGTATGCTGGTTCCTATTACCCCGTACTCTGGGTAATGAGAGCCAAACCTACTTTTTCGGAAAATGTAGAAATGACATATTTCCCTCATGTTTTATTAGTTTTCATGATTACTGTCTGAAAGATAAATCCTTACATTATAATAAAATAACAGATTTGAATAAAAATATGTTCATTTTAATATTGTTTTTTAACTTTCACGTTGAGTGGTTCTCATTCCCCCGCGTTCCCCTATATTCCCCCTTAAGGGCGGAAGGCACCAAACCAATTATTATTGCGATACATGCACTCGAAAACCAGGCCTGCATGTTGGAGTATGTTTTGAAAAATACCACACGATGGAGAATTATAAAACGTAATTTTTATACAAAAACATATCACTAGATGACTGTATTGAATAAAGATATATCTAAAGTTCACAAAAGAATTACTAAATCTTGTTTATCCATCGTAATCTTGCGTGTTATGTATCCCTGCTCTTTCGGCGGAAATTAATTCCGACCAGTACGATACCCATGTCCAAATTTAATACGACCGCAAAGGGTTAATTGTAATAAGTTTTTTATCAATACATTGTCAATGTTATAAAATAAAATGTTTAGATAAGTAAAAACGTGTTTCCCTATTTAGCTGCCCCCTAAAAGTATCTTCCTTTTTGTTATGTTACATTTTATGAACAATAAAACAGAGGTAAAAATCGAAATTAAATATGATTTAAAGCTTAAGAACTATACTTTTAACACCTTAAATGAAAAAATCGGAAATCCCAACCACAAAGTTAAAATAATATCTTATATATTGAAAAAAATGTTTCCCTATTTATATACTCACCACTGTGTCGCAGAACTACCTCAAGAGCCGAAAAGGGGTGATAGCTAAGGTGATTCTGAACACCCTTTTCCTTTGCGAAAATATTGTTTGAGGCTTCGTTTTTACATAGTTAACGAAAAACACTGAGCAATCAGAGCGCGCGTAGAGCCCACGCTCAGGGACGGCGCACGGCGTGTCATGCTAGATAGCGACGTTCGACCGTCGCCCCAAACAAAACGCGTCGGTATAACACGGAGCAAAAGTTAACATCGAATTATTCATTATTCATGAATGGAAATGAACTAAAATACAAACGAAATCAATTTGTCGTTATTAGTTGAACAAAAAAGAATTAGAATCGACTGACTAACGAGTCTATCAAGTACGACGTATGTTACATTTTAAACAATTCACCACCAATTGGAATTAGACTTACCCGTTTCTCCAGAAATGAACCTGCTTAGACGAAAATCGGTTACTGTCATCCTACCGATCATTCGTATCATTATTACATCAAGGAGTAACACGTGATGCACAACAGCTGATGTTCCACGGTCAGGTCAGTCATTTCACTTCACTTCTCGAATTTTACTTTACTGCACGATCGCTGTCACTTTTGTGAGGGTGTAACGCAACCTTCTGCAAAAATTTTAAGGGGTGATTCTACAGGCCAAAACAAGGCGAAAATCAAGAATAACAATTTTGCATTTGAGGCTTTGTTAATAAGATACCGGTGTTTGAAAAAACGGGCAGCTATGTTCAGTGGCAGTCATTCGCTAAACGGAAGAGGAACCATGACCTACCGCACCGCGTAATCTGGCACCCAAAAGGCACACGTTTTACGTTGCACAGCATTCAACCTACTTACTTGTAAAAATCCACATGGGCATGTCAAAACCCGCCCAATGAGATCATCAAGTAAAGAGGATGACGGCCTTTAATCCACAATGTTGTTCTCGAAAACCAAATACACACGTACCACGATTGTCCCGGCCACGAATGTCTATGCATACACGCGATTGTCCCGTCCATGATTGTTCACAATACAGATATTTGCAACACACGGGGATCAAGTACACCTGCACCACGATTGTCCTATCTGCGAGTGTCTACGATTTGCACTAAACTTATTATTCCACTAGAATGTTTAAATCATTACGCATTCAATGTCGTATAAGCAACAACTGTCTTGACCGTTTAGAAATAATGATCTACCGATGCATGCCGAATGGTCGCGAGTCGCGTCTAGGGAAAGCGTTCGGCGGCATTTGTTACTCTTTCGGCCGTAGAAAGGGACAACAGTGTTTGTTGCCCGTTTCTGCCGACGACGCAGATACGACTCCCGACGATTCGGCATGCATCGGTAGATCATTATTTCTAGACGATCGGGGCAGTTGCTGCTTGTACGACGTTGAATACGGAACGATTTAAGCATTCTAGTGGAATAATAAGTTTGGTGCAAATCGTGGACACTCGCAGATAGGACAGTCGCATGTGTGCATACACATTCGCAGCCGGGACAATCGTGATGCGTGTGTATTTGGTTTTTGAGAACAAAGTTGTGGATTGAAGGCCGTCACCCTTTTTACTTGATAATCCCATTGGGTGGGTTTTGATATGCCAATGTGGATTTTTACAAGTAAGCAAATTGAATGCTGTGCGACGTAAAACGTATGCCTTTTGGGTATCAGATTACAGGGTGCGGTAGGTCATGGTTTCTCTTCCATGTAACGAATGACTGCTACTGAACGCAGCTGCCCGCTTTTTTAAACACCGGTATCTTGTTAACAAAACCTCAAATGCAAGATTGTCATTCTTGATTTTCGCTTTATTTTGGCCCGTAGAATCACCTTTTTAAATTTTTGCAGAAGGTTGTGTTACGCCCTCGTAAAAATTACAACGGTCATGCACTAAAGTAAAATTCGAAAAGTGAAGTGAGATGACCGACTTGGCCGCGGAACATCAGCTGTTGTGCATCACGCGTTACTCATTCGAATGGTCAAGATACGTAGAAGGACCCAGTGACGGTTATCGTTCAAGTCGTAAGCTGTGTCAAGTGCAGTGAGTTCGTTAACCCGATCGTAACATCAGCTGTTGTGCACCGCGTGTTACGTTTTCGAATGATCGGTAGAATGACAGTGACCCATTTTCGTCGAAGCAGGTTCATTTCTGGAGAAACACGTAAGACTAATTCCAATTGTTGGTGAATTGTTTAAAATGTAACATACGTCGTACCTGATAGACTCGTTAGTCAGTCGATTCTAATTCTTTTTTTTTCAACTGATAACAACAAATTGATTTCGTTTGTATTTTAGTTAATTTTCATTCATAAATAATGAATAATTTGACGTTAACTTTTGCTTTGTGCTATACCAGTGCGTTCTGTTCGGTGCGACGGTCAAACGTCGCTACCTAGCACGACGCGTCGTGCGCCGTCACTGAGCGCGGGCTCTACGCGCGCTCTGATTAGTCAATGTTTTTCGTTAACCATTTAAAAACTAAGCCTCAAAGAACATTTTCGCAAAGGAAAAAGGTGTTCAGAATCACCTCAGCTATCGCCCCTCTTTGGCTCTTTCGACAGTTCTGGGACACCCTGTATATGTTAAGTTATAAGTATTTGTAACTTATGCAATTGCTCTACCCATTTATTATATTTTGTTCATTAAAAACATATACTAAGTTTATTTCATACTCTTCGCTCGCTGCGATACACGTTGTTTCCCGGTGTGTTTTCTTGATATAGCTAACGACTTAAATGTTTTTGTTTGTATTGCTGTATACATTGAGTTCATTGCCTTATAATATGATACATTGTTTCTTACTTGACGTATCCTTCGCGATTTGGTAAACGATTTAGCCGATTTTGCTTCAGGTTCGTTTCAAATCTTGTGCGATCACCATGTCACGAAAATTAAAAGAATTGACGGTAGAAAAACGTACAGAAATAATAATTCTATCAAGAGAAGGCTACTCCATAAGGGAAATAGCTACAAAAACAAGAATTTCGAAGTCCTCAGTGGGATACACAATAAAAAAGTTCAGTTCTACTGGAAGTGTTAAGTTAGCGAAACGTTCTGGGCGACATAAGAAGACAACAATTGCTGAAGAGCGTTTTATTCAAACAATTAGTAAACGGAATAGACGAAAAGGTGCCGCGGAAATAACAGCTGAAGTGAACGAGCATCGCGATCTTCCGATTTCCGTGACAACGGTAAGGAGACGCTTACACAAGGTTGGTCTTCGTGGATGCGTAGCTATAAAAAAAACCATTACTAAGACCGCAAAATAAAGTAAAAAGACTACAGTGGACCAAAAAATACCGAAATTGGTCAGTTGAAGAGTGAAACAATGTTTTATGGACGGACGAATCTAAATTTGAGGTCTTCGGTTGCAAGCAACGTACTTACGAGAGTAGTCCCAGAAGTACCCGACCTGACGTATAGATGGTGGTTGTTATTTGAAAAAAATGACTGCGGTAGAAAGCATCAACCTTATAAAGCTTAAGTTTGAAGTTTGACGACGCTACATTGTTCAGCATTTGTTTGGCAGCCATCAATAGTGAACGCTCACAGTGAATTTGTAAACATGGAAGAAATTGGTCATCGTTATGAGATACAATACTTTCATTTGAAAGGCCTCAATCCAACCAATATCAAAACGGAGCTAGATTCTACTCTGGGGGAGTCTGCTCCTTCGTTTACAACAGTAAAATATTGGGTGGCAGAATTTAAACGAGGCCGTACGAGCTGCCAGGACGAACATCGCAGTGATCGGCCAAATGAGGTGACCACGCCAGAAATGGTGAAGAAAATCCATAAAATGGTATTGGATGACCGTCGACTGAAAGTGCACCACCTAGCTGATATGGCAGGCATTTCAAAAAGTGCTGTACATCGCACATTGACTGAAAATTTGGACATGAGAAAGCTATGCACAAGATGGGTGCCGCGTTTGCTCACACTGGAACAAAAACAGCGTCGTGAGGATGTTTCAATCGAGTGTTGGACGAAGTTTCACGCAATTAAAGAGAATTTTTGCGTCGATTCCTAACCATGGATGAAACGTGGGTTCATCACTTCATACCTGAGACGAAGGAACAGTCAAAACAATGGACTGAAATGGAAGAATCGGCTCCGAAGAAGGCGAAGACAGTTCCAACTGCAGGCAAGATCATGGCGTCAGTTTTTTAGGATGCACGTGCGATAATTTTCATTGATAATCTTCAGAAAGGAAAAACAATCAACGGCGAGTATTATGCAACCGTATTGCAGCGTTTGAGTGATGAAATCAACCAAAAACGGCCGCATTTGGCGAAAAAGAAAGTTTTGTTTCATCAAGACAATGCACCGGTTCACATGTCCGTTATCGCGATCGCCAAAATCAAGGCGTTAAAGTTTGAACTGCTTCCTCACGCTCCCTATTCACCAGATTTAGCCACCTCAGATTATTTTCTGTTTCCAATCTTGAAAAATGGCTCGGTGGTAAAAGATTTACCAACAATGAAGAAGTGGAGTCTGCAGTTGATAGCTATTTTGAGGAGCTTGACGGTACTCACTATAAACAGGGTATCGAAGCTATTGAACATCGCTGGAAAAAAGTGTATTGAGTTAAAAGGAGACTATGTAGAGAAATAAAGATATTTTTCCCAAATTTTTTGTGTTTTCTTTGTTAGGTCGGGTACTTCTGGGCTACCCTCGTATGTTTTCAGAAGACCTGAAGAAAAAATGATTCCTGACTGTATCCTATCCGCAGTTCAACACGGAGAGGGATCAATAATGGTTTGGGGGGTGTATTTGAGCAAATAGTGTTAGTGATTTAATCAAAATCAAAGGGATTCTGAAAAAAGAACAATATGTGTCTATTTTACGTGATCATGCCATAACATCTGTACGACGATTGATAGACAAAAATTTTGTTTTCATGCATGATAACGATCCCAAGCACACTGCAAGGGTTTGTAAAGACTATTTGCAACATTTAAAAGAGAGTGATGAATTAAAAATAATCCATTGGCCCCCTCAATCCCCCGATCTGAACCCAATAGAGAAGATTTGGGATGAATTAGATCGGAACATCCGTGAAGTGTGTCCAAAGTCCCAAAATGACCTATGGAACAGACTATAAAATGCATGGAACCAAATAGTGCCAGAAACAATAGAAAAACTAATAAAACGGATGCCGAAATTAGTCAAAGAAATAATTAAAAAACGCGGTGGATATATCGATGAAATGAAAATTTAATATTTTTGTGCAAATTAATGTTATTACTACTTATATGTAAACTATATATACCTCTCCCAGCTTAGTATAACTGACTTTGAAATAAATTTAAGAAATTATGACGATTTCCTAATGGTTTTCCAAATTTATTTCAATTTCTGTAAGTGTCCTAATACTTTTGGAGGGAAGTGCAAGTATGCCCTTCAAGTGTTCAGTAGTAGAGTGTCGGCTGCGTTGTTCACCGCCTCCGTGACAGGCAGCATTACAAGTAGCGTGCAACACACGGCGACTTTCTTCCAGGTCTTGAATGACCTGTTCGATTATTTAACACGTTCCCTGCCGCGTGGGGCGTATACGCCCCACGCGGCGTGATGGGCAATTTTTCTTTACTGTGACTTGTTTTAACCGCATTTCTCTTATTCCGATCAGTCATTTATTCGCGTGTCGTTGATACAATACTTACTGCATCACTGAAACTAGGATTGATTCATAGTTCAGTGTGTTTCTTCAGTGTGTTAAACGAAGGAAATACGGTACGTACATATTATTTCAGTTTATAAATTCGGATATCTTGCATTTAAAAATGTTTGCAATTTTTCCCGCCTTCTCTTCCTCAGACCTTTTCCAAATTTTACAATAATTACTCCTTATAAGCAGATATGGCATCACACAGCAACAGCTCTTCTAGTGATGATTCTGACGTGCCACTCGCAGAAATTCTAACAAAACGCCGTAGGATTGCACGAGGAATTCTTTCTGAAGATTCTTCAGACAGTTCAGAGGAAATCATAACTTTTCATCGCCTTTCCACACGCGGCACTCGCATTTTATCCAGTAGTGAAGACGAAGATGCTGAATCTTCAATAAACAATATAACTACTTCGCATATAGATTGGGCTAATCCCATCGGAAACCAACCGCGCCTTACGCCTTTCGTTGGTACACCGGGTTTCAAAATATTTAACCAAACTTACGAAAACCCGGAAGATATTTATTTTTTGTTTATGAGTGACGAATTCGTCGATCTTGTCGTTACAGAAACGAATCGGTATGCGCAACAATGTCTATCTAGACAAACATCATCTCGATTAAATGAATGGATAGCAACAGCCAAAAACAAAATAAAGCGTTTTTTTGGACTTATTATGTGGATGGGAATTGTAAAACTTCCAGAAATAAGTTTATATTGGTCTAAAGATCCAGCATATTCGCAGGCTCTTCAACGTTCAATAATGTCAAGAAATCGGTTTGAGGTTTTGCTACGAATGTTGCATTTTAACGACAATGACAAGGAAAATGTAAACGACCGCTTGTATAAAATTAAAACCGTTATTGATATGTTGAATGAAAATTTTGAAAAGTATTTTGAACCAGGCGAAATTGTTTGTGTAGACGAATCTCTGATTCCTTTTCGAGGTCGCATTGTCTTCAAACAATATATAAAACAAAAAAAACATAAGTACGGTATTAAAATTTTCAAATTATGTTCAGCATCGGGATACACGCTGGCCTTTAAAATTTATTGTGGGAAAAAAACGGATGTAGAGAAAACAACGCCTACTAATGTTGTTCTGTCATTGTGCAAAAGTATATTTGGTAAAGGCCATACAATATGTACCGATAATTGGTACACAAGTATCAAATTAGCCAAAAAGCTAGTTGCTCAAAACACTCATCTGATTGGAACAATACGATCAAATCGCCGTGGAATTCCAAAAGACCTACTTTCAAAAAAAATTAAAACGATATGAATATATCGCTAAGGAAAGCAATGATGGTTTGACAATACTGAAATGGAAGGACAAGCGTGATGTTCTTCTATTATCAACGAAACACTCTAATGAAACTGTGGCCGTGCAGAAAAGGGGGAATATTGTTAGAAAACCGAAGGTTATTGTGAATTATAATGAAGGGAAGACTTCTGTAGATATCTCCGATCAAATGACTGCATATTGCAGTCCTCTACAAAAATCAGTAAAATGATATAAAAAAATTGTATTTGAACTTTGCCTGAACACAGCGGTAGTGAATTCATGGATTATATATGTATAACAGTCTTACCAACCGAAAAATAACAAGCATCGAATTCCGAAAAAAATTAGCAATGAATCTGATGTCGTGGAATAATAATAATAACTCTCCACGAATTGGACCAAAAAGAAATCGACACAAAATTTAAAAAAAGGAAGGCCACTTTAACTCGATAAGAAGGCACTGCAAAATTTGGTACGAAAGAAATGTTAAAAATTTAGGTTCCCAGTCGGCAAGAAACTGCACTGTAAAAGTTGTAACATTCTGCGATAGTTGTGTGGATAAACCACACTTATGTTTGCCATGTTTTAACAAAGTTCGTCGTAACATCCCTTTGTAATTGCATACAAACTTGAATTTAACTAAAATGTTATATTTTAAATTGATATAGGCATGATAAAAAAACTTATATTTGAAGATGCCACTCGCCTGGCATAATAATGTTCAGCCAGTTATTTGTTAAACTAATTCCTAGAAAAATAAATTTATTGGTTTGTTGTGTTATGCATGTTAAACTATACAACTTTTCCTTGATAATTATGATTTTTATACTATTTTAATTATTGTAAGGCATACGCCAGAAACAAAATAATACAAATGTAAAGCGTGGGGCGCATACGCCCCACGCGGCTTGAACGGGAAGTCTTCAAAGAACGGTCTGGCAGGGAACGTGTTAAACAGCCGCACAGCCCGTGACCTCCATCCGAACAAATGTGCGCTCTCGCGATTTTACACTCTCGTTGAAAGTAATTTAAGACGTACTTCCAACGATATGGAGAATTGGTTTGTACCATAATATCCGAGGAGGGGTTAAAAGTGCTACCTTGTTTCTTGGGGTTACGGCAATCTGTAAATGCCACCATGCAACTGTGGGACGATTTAAGGGACGAGGGTTTTACGTTTTTGTTGACGTCACGCTTGAATAGCGATTGTTTAAAGAATTTCTTTTCTGTACTTCGGATGCATGGTGGCACGTACAATCAGAATCCTTCGGTAAAAGCGGTACGTCTCGCGATTAGACAAAATTTAGTAATGTGGTTGAATCTGGCACCAAATTCGGCGAATTGCATGGAAGATTTTGACGTACCGTTAGTAGCTGAAGAATTTATACCACAAAGTAAAGCAGCCACGTCAACAGCTGATGCTTCATTTAGTGTGAATGAAGGGCACGTCGATGACAGGTACATCGATGTCGATGAACTGTTGCCATTGGTATGCCCTTTGGAAGCGAACGCGATAGAATATTTTGCAGGATATATTGCTAATAAATGCCTGCAAAAATCTCAATGTCGTAGATGTCGAAATATTTTTGTAGAGAAGAATGCAGTTCTTAGCCGTAACGAACAAATACTGTTACCCTTCCGGGCATATGTAGTCGACCACTGTCGACTTTGGAAACTTGTGTGTTCCGACAACACACTTTTCGATAATTTGTAGAAGAATTTCCAGTATTTTTGACGCGTATTATCCGAAAATGCGCAGCGAAACGTTTATATGGTCATTACAAAACGGTCATTATAAAACGTTCATAACTTGTCACATTGGACAAACTATTTTCGATTATATTGAGTGTAGTTGCAGAAGAATATCGAAAGTGGTTTGTTGAAGATGAATGTGCTGAGCACCGTAAACAAATGGTATATACATTTCTAACTGTCAAAATTCATAAAGAAACGGTATGGCTTGGCCAAGAATTGCGTTTTAGTCTAAGAGGACGTTATTCGAAATTGGCACAATTCGAGCATGTTTGAGTACACTGGTTTTTATCATTATTACATACATATATCTCGTCTGTAGTGATAGTAAGAATGGTAAAACATTTTTCGAAAACAAATTTTCGATTCGCCAAACTTCCTTCTACCAAACATTGTTTTTACCTAAAAGGAATCTATTCTCAAAATGTCAGCCATATCAGAGCCAGACGTTTTCGGAATAACAGCCAAGATGTCTTACAAAAACCTTAAAAATAAAAAAAAACATGTGCCTACTGAATAATATAAAAACAAGTTATTGCCATACCAAAAAAGTGTTGCATAGTTAGAATAGTATTCTGTTAATGTTTTTCAATATCACTTGCCTTTATCTTTCGTTTAATCATTCGAATTCTTTTGTCCACCCATGTATATCAATCTGCGTAGAAGACACACTTATAGGTTCAACACATTGAATGACACGCTAATTTTGCATAACTTGCCTGTCTGGCCAACATGAATTTCTTATTATGCGTTACATATTCTGGTGAAATATTAGGCTGCACTTTACATTGGGGAAACAAAAATTATGTACTTTTTGTACATAATGTGATAGTTTTCAATGAATTGAACCTAACAGTGCAAGTTTTAAGTTTAGGAATCCACTAATTCAAAAGTTATGCGTATGTAAAGTTCAACATTGTAGTGTACTTTACAGGTAGTAAACGTCATATTGGCTTCTTTCCTACTTTACCAATTTACTATTAACCTTATTTAATACAGCTTGAAAGTTATTAAAAATGGAAATCCATACATTTTTACATAAGCATAGTTGCTTTAGGTTAGCCATACATTAGAAAGCCATACATTCGAAAATGGACAAAGCCACTAGCTTTGTAGTAAATGTAATGTAACAAGTACAATTTTCTTTGTGTCATAACCTTTGAATTAATGAATTAGTAAACTTGCATTTTTAGATTCTACTCGTTGAAAATTATCAGATTATGTAAAAAAAGGTTCATAATTTTTAGTCCTCTAAAGTAAAGTGAACCCAGAATTTTACAATAACCTCAAAAATCAAGAAAAAACATCTGTCTGCCAAATAATGTGAGAAACAGTTATTAACATATCGAGAAAGTGTCACATAGTTAGAATAATATTCTGTTAATGTTTTTCAATATCACTTGCCCTGACTTTTTATTTAATCATTCAAATTCTTTTGTCCGCCTATGCATATCAATCTGCATAGAAGACATACTTACGGGTTTAACGGCTTGATAAAGAATTGGTTAATAATAGAAAATACAATAAACAATTTAAAACAAACGTGAACGTACAATTGTTTCTTTTTTTACGTGCCGTCTATTTTCTCTTCGCGCCGGCAGATTTTTTAGAAAATTATATTTGCGAAAAAGGCAGCGGTATTTATGATACACTCGTACGTATATATTTCTCAAATCGTATATAGCGTTTTGATTCTTGCTACAAATACGACGAAGAAAATAATAAGCATCATTTCCATAAGTCTAACCTACGGAAGGCTTATTGGATATTGAATAGCAACGTGAAACTTACCTTTCGCCGCAGATCTCCCATTCTTCCAGCGTAGGCAAATGTTGAAGAACCACAAACTGATCTCTTATCAAATGTAAAAATACTGTTTAGAAAAATCGTAGTTAAAACTTTGGTTCACTGTCGGACGCGTGCTATCGCGCGCGCAAACTGTCGACGCCAACAGTCATTTGTTGTGATTCGTTCCTTGGCGCCAGCAGCATCAGGATGGTTGCCAGTTTGTTACCACCATTGTTACAAAACACCCAGAATCAGGGGGTACACACATGCGTGTTCAGGAATCAGGTGATGTTTGTAGCGGTTCCTGAAGATCAAACGGAAAAAGCGAACTAAAACTCAATATGGCGTATAATGGCGGGCGTTTCAAATGCAAAATTAAGAGAAAATGCGCCAAAAGTGTATTTGTACTAATAATTAATCTTGAGAAGGTCCATAATTATTGTAACCTTAGGAATCACGAAATGCATGTATACTGAGTAATGCAAGAACAAAATTTATCCCATATCGAGAAAGTGTTGTATAGTTAGCATAGTATTCTCTAATAATTTTCTCCGCTTATCTGCTTTACCGACTATTTTAGACTTCGTCCTCCAGCGACGCATGCAAATATCCAATAAAGACACTTATAAATTGGTTACTTTCTAAGGTTAATGAAAAATGAAAGCTAGGTTTACTGATATTTTGGAGGAACGGGGTGTCTGCATAGTCGAAGCGACTCAGCTACGCATGGAAATATGCAATAAAGCCACTTGAAAACACAGACTAGAGTACAGGATAGACTGTGCAGACAATGCTTTTTTTTTGTCACCTGAGACTGGGGTCCTAGAACCCCATTACCACGCTGGTGTCACTCTCGACGTTATCGAGCCAGTAAAGAATAGAACTAAGGCATCAGTAGTGATGGGAACTGTAACTAATATATGAAAAGCATTTCGTAGATGAGGATAACCTTCATAGCTGTATCATGTCCACAGTTATGAAGTTATTCAGGAAAAAGTTCATGTTTTGCTGGGTGATATCATACCAGCCGATCATATGATATAATATGCGTATTATGTATGTATGTATGTACATATGTATCAGTACTGGCAGCTACAAAACATACATATAATAATGAATGAGGATAAATAAAAATCAACGTTTGTGAAATACTTGCTTCCTCATTTACGATTTGCTATTTCAAAAACAGCCTGTAGATTAATAAATACTTCACGTTTTGCATGCAATTCTTTACATGGGCCATGTCTTTTAACCGTACATAGTTTAATGTTTTATTTACATTATACTTATTTAATGGAAAATTGAAGTAACAAAAATTGTTGGATATGAAGGGGGACATAATTTGGCATAAACATATTTTTGTAAGTAGAATAGTAGGCTTAATGTCACGACTGACAATAAATTAACTAACTCGACAACGACTAAAGACTACAGCGAAAACGTTTAGTTACGTCTGTACAGGCAGGATTCAATGGATGGTATTGAAAGTTTTTAATTAATACGCGTTTTGTAAACTAATAAATACCCGGACCTAAAATTTTGTGTTTGGAGTTCTCCTTCCTTTTTCCTTCCCCCACCTCCCGCCAATTCCGTCGAACTTCATGTCAATTGTCAATTCGATCGACATTCGGCCGATGCATGCACACATGTGTATGATGCGGCACTAATACATTACATGGGTGGTCGATGACCTATAAACAAACGAGAATCACAACACTGCAGGTAATTCTCCGAGGATTTAAATGCAACGCAGCTGGAGCCGATCGACACGAGATTTGTATTGAGCAAATTGTACAGATGACAAAAGGCAGTCGGGAGTGCAGAAAGTATAAATTAGCCACTCGGTATCTCTGGCGTAAGGAAATCATGCAAAGGAAATAGAGATTTCCTGACGAGATAATTAAATGTGTTGCTATATACCTAAACGCATGTGATGCTGTAAACAATATGACTTTAAAACAATTTATACATGCATTGTGCCCATACAGAGTGTTCTGCTACTGCATGTCAATATTTTAAGGGGTGATTGCTAAGGCAATTCTGAACAACTTTTTCCTTTGCCAAAATGGTGGTTAAAGCTTCGTTTTTGAATGATTAGCGAAAAACGCTGACCAATCAGAGCGCGGGTAGAGCGCGTGCTCAGCCGAGAGAAGATCGTGATACGCTCAACTGCAGCCTTCAACGCCTTCTCGGCTAAGCGCGCGCTCTGCACGCGCTCTGATTGGTTAGAGTTTTTCGTAATTATTAAAAAACGAAGCTTTAACAACCGTTTTGGCAAAGGAAAATGTTGTTCAGAATTGCCTCAGCAATCACCCCTTAAAATATTGACATGCAGTAGCAGAACACCCTGTATGGGCACAATGCATGCATGAATTGTTTTAAAGTCATATTGTTTACAGCATCACATACGTTTAGGTATATAGCAACACATTTAATTATCTCGTCAGGAAATCTCTATTTCCTTTGCATGATTTCCTTACGCCAGAGATAACCGAGTGGCTAATTTATACTTTCTGCACTCCCAACTGCCTTTTGTCATCTGTACAATTTGCTCAATACAAATCTCGTGTCGATCGGCTCCAGCTGCGTTGCATTTAAATCCTCGGAGAATTACCTGCAGTGTTGTGATTCTCGTTTGTTTATAGGTCATCGACCACCCATATAATGTATTAGTGCTGCATCATACACATATGTGCATGTATAGACCGAATGTCGACCGAATCGCCAATTGATATGAAGTTCGATGGAATTGGTGGGAGGTGGGGGAGGGTGAAGGAAGGAGAACTCCAAACACAAAATTTTAAGTCCGGGTATTTATTAGTTTTCGAAACACGTATTAATACAAACTTTTAATACAATCCATTGAATCCTGTTTGTACAAACGTAACTAAACAAACGTCTTCGCTGTAGTCTTTAGTCGTTGTCGAGTTAGTTAATTTATTGTCAGCCGACTACTCTACTTACAAAAATATGTTTATGCCAAATTATGTCCCCCTTCATATCAAACAATTTTTGTAACTTCAATTTTCCATTAAATAAGTATAATGTAAATAAAACATTAAACTATGTACGGTTAAAAGACATGGCCCATGTAAAGAATTGCATGCAAAACGTGAAGTATTTATTAATCTACAGGCTCTTTTTGAAATAGCAAATCGTAAATGAGGAAGCAAGTATTTCACAAACGTTGATTTTTATTTATCCTCATTCATTATTATATGTATGTTTTGTAGCCGCCAGTACTGATACATATGTACATACATACATACATAATACGCATATTATATCATATGATCGGCTGGTATGATATCACCCAGCAAAACATGAACTTTTTCCTGAATAATTTCATAACTGTGGACATGATACAGCTATGAAGGTTATCCTCATCTACGAAATGCCTTTTCATATATTAGTTACAGTTCCCATCACTACTGATGCCTTAGTTCTATTCTTTACTGGCTCGGTAACGTCGAGAGTGATACCAGCGTGGTAATGGGGTTCTAAGACCCCTGTCTCAGGTGACAAAAAAAGCATTGCTGCACAGTCTATCCTGTACTCTAGTCTGTGCTTGAAAATACATAAATGATTTTTACTGAGTCGATAACATTGGAAATGACACTACAATAGTAGAAGATTTTTAGAAAAAAAATTGTTGAGTCGCCAAAATTGCTTCTAGCAAACACTGTTTTTACCTAACAGGAATTTATTTTCAAAATTTCAGCCACATCGGAGCACGGATGTTTTCGGAAGTTTAGCCTAATATTTTGTTAATGTTTTTCAATGTCATTTGCCTTTACCTTTTATTTGATCATTCAAATTCTTTTGTCTGCCTGTGCATGTCAACTGAGTAAAAGACATACAGGTTTAACACGTTGAATGCCTTGTTAATTTTATATAGCTTACCCGTCTGGCCAACATAAATCTCTTATTATGTGTTACATATTATGGTGAAGTATTATTTACAATGGACAAGTTAAAGTGTGTAATCACGTGTGACGCATTTATCTTACTGGAGATCACCGGTGGCTCCCGCGGCGCTGAAATGCATGTCTCTTTGTTTTACTAAGAAAACATGTCATGAAATGAAAAAAAAATGCCAGGAAAAGCCAGGGTCGTGCGGAGATTAATAATTATACTACAAAGTTAATAATAGAAAATATAATTAACAATTTAAAATAAACGTGAACGTCCAATTGCTATTTTTTGCGCACCGTCCATTTTCTTTTCACGCCGGCAGATTTTTTAGAATATTGGATTCATTTGCGAAAAGGAGATACATACATATGTATGTACACGTAATTTCTCAAATCGTATATAGCGTTTTAATTCTTGCTACATATACGACGAAAAAAATAATAAACATTATTTCCATAAATCTAACCTACGGAAAGTTGATTGGATATTAAACATCAACGTGAAACTTACATTTCGTTACGGATCTTCCATTCTTCCAGCGTAAGCAGATCTTAAAGAACCGTAAACTGGTGTTTTATTAATCACTAAAATACTGTTTAACAAAACAGTAAGTTAAAAACTTTGATTCACTACCGAACACGTGCGCGCAAAATGCCGACCAATGCCGACGCCGACAATCATTCGTTCTGATTCGTTCCTTAGCCCCGGCAGCATCAGCATGGTTGCCAGTTTTTTACCACCGTTGTTAATAAAGGATCCAGAACCAGGAGGTGGACACTTCCGTGTTAAGTGTTTGTAGCGACGCCTAAATATCAAACGGGAAAGGCGAACTAAAATTCAATATGGTGTACAATGGTGAACGTTTCAAACGCAAAATTAAGAGAAAATACGCCGAAAGTATATTTGTACTAATAACACTCTTCAACACGAATTTCGTTTTGCAGTATCCACTAGGTGGTCCTTATAGAGTTTCTCGTCCTGAATACGAATCCGGAAGCACAATTGCTCTATCACCTTCAGATTTCGAAAAAAAACATGAGTTTTTGTATAAACATGCGAATTTGGGCAAAAAGGAGAAATTACGTGAAAATTACAAACGATAGAAAGTTCTCATCGGTCTTAGAAGATAGAGGAGAATCTCCTAAATAAAACGACATATAACGTTATAATATTTTCTGATTTTGACTTCTTGCCAATGGGAATCAAAGTTCAAAAAAAGAGTCGATGCTCGTACTGTCCACTCATTACGAGCTTACTTTTGCACTTGTAGGAAAAATTAAGTCTCTGGCATGAAGTCGCTTCACGATATCGGATTCTGTATGCATTTCTGAAGAAGAAACAGTGCAGAGAAACTGACGGAACGGTTTTTAATTCGGACAGATCGAGAAAATGTGGCCACGCGTGAACGACAACGAGTGAATCCCCTTACATAGTACCTGCTTTCTAGCAATAATAACTGCTTTCTTAAACAATCATTCCCGAAGTACAAAAAAGTCTTACGAATCACACTCAGGTTTCAGTATTTCAGCATAAGTGCATATGATTTGTTAATACGTTGTCAACTGAAGCAAACAACTTTGTTTGTTTATGGATAGTGCCCCAGAACTATCCGAAGAGCCGAAAAGGGGCGATAGCTGAGGTGATTCTGAACACCTTTTTCTTTTGCGAAAATGTTGTTTGAGACTTCGTTTTTAAATGGTTAACACAAAAACATTGACTAATCAGAGCGCGCGTAGGCCCGCGCTCAGTGACGGCACACGACGCATCGTGCTAGGTAGCGACGTTCGACCGTCGCCCCGAACAGAACGCGCTGATATAGCACGAAGCAAAAGTTAACATCGAATTATTCATTAT
The DNA here is from genome assembly GCA_023838395.1 of Holcopasites calliopsidis. NCBI lineage: Eukaryota > Metazoa > Arthropoda > Insecta > Hymenoptera > Apidae > Holcopasites > Holcopasites calliopsidis. The sequence goes on from JALHAQ010000024.1 coordinate 1,140,839, forward strand.
TTATCAATGGAAATTAACTAAAATACAAACGAAATCAATTTGTCGTTATCAGTTGAACAAAAAAGAATTAAAATCGATTGACTAACGAGTCTATCAAGTACGTCGTATGTTACATTTTAAACAATTCACCAACAATTGGAATTAGTTTTACGTGTTTCTCCAGAAATGAACCTGGTACGTGTGGATTTGGTTTTCGAGAACAAAATTGTGGATTAAAGGCCGTCACCCTCTTTACTTGATGATCCCATTGGGCGGGTTTTGACATGCCCATGTGGATTTTTACAATTAAGTAGGTTGAATGCTGTGCAACGTAAAACGTGTGCATTTTTGGGTGCTAGATTACGCGGTGCGGTAGGTCATGGTTTCTCTTCCGTTTAGCGAATGACTGCCACTGAACACAGCTGCACGTTTTCTCAAACACCGGTATCTTATTAACAAAGCCTCAAATGCAAAATTGTTATTCTTGATTTTTGCCTCGTTTTGGCCTGTAGAATTACCCCTTAAAATTTTTGCACAAGGTTGTGTTACGCCCTCGTAAAAATTGCAATGGTCGTGTAGCGAAGTAAAATTCGGGAAGTGAAGTGAGATAACCGACCTGGCCGTGGAACATCAGCTGTTGTGCATCACGTGTTACTCATTCGAATGGTCAGAATACGTAGAATGACCCAGTGACGGTTATCGTTCAAGTCGTAAGCTGTGTCAAGTGCAGTGAGTTCGTTGACCCGATCGTAATATCAGCTGTTGTGCACCGCGTGTTACGTTTTCGAATGATCGGTAGAATGAAAGTGACCCATTTTCGTCGAAGCAGGTTCATTTCTGGAGAAACACGTAAGCCTAATTTCAATTATTGGCGAATCGTTTAAAATTTAACGTACGTTGTACTTGATAGACTCGTTAGTCAGTTGATTCTAATTCATTTTTGTTCAACTGATAACGACAAATTGATTTCGTTTGTATTTTAGTTAATTTCCATTCATAAATAATGAATAATTCAACGTTAACTTTTGCTTCGTGCTATATCAGCGCGTTCTCTTCGGGGCGACGGCCGAACATCGCTACCTAGAACGACGCGTCGTGCGTCGTCACTGAGTGCGAGTTCTACGCGCGCTCTGATTAGTCAATGTTTTTCGCTAACCATTTAAAAACGAAGCCTCAAACAACATTTTCGCAAAGGAAAAAAGGTGTTCAGAATCACCACAGCTATCGCCCCTCTCTGGCTCTTCCGATAGTTCTGGAACACCCTGTAGGTGACCAATCAGATTACGGATAGAAGCTATTATGACATCACACTAACCTGTAAAGTACGCCAAAATGCTCAATTTTACATAGGCATAATTTTTCAATTAGTGGATTCCTAAAACTTGCACCTCATTGAAAGCTACAAAATGATGTGAAAAAATGTCTACAATTTTTGGTCCCCCGAAGTATATAACCTTTACTTATTACATTCATTATTCACACAACGATATGTGGATGCCAACAGAAAGCAGAATAGTTGATAATTATAAGTAATGGTTTACATTGCACAATAAATAATACGTTTTAAAACGTAATACATTTCACTAACCATTATTATAAAATATTACTTTCACGAATACTTCGACGATCCAATATAACCTTTTCATACGCAAAATAAATTGGAATATTTATGTATACGAATACACCCATCAAATGTACGCGTACAGTTCCTTGAGTCCTTTAATCATATTTCTAAAAGGTGGACAAGACTAAGATTTTTTAATCGAATATAAGTGATATATCGAACATACAGAATCGAAGAGCACAAGAGGATAGACTGCAATTAGTGCAGCTACAGAACGGTTCTATTAGATATAAATGGGGCTTCGTGCTATATTTGACACTAAAAATATTTACAATGACTGTAGAATGTCCAAATTGCGGGCAAACAACAAATACATCACATTCAAGATTGGTGAAAGATAGCTGCGGCCATACCAAATGTCGTATGTGCTTGATATGCGAAGAACAGGGCTGCAAAATTTGTATCAACGAGCACTGCATACAAAACATTGGGAATTATGGTACGAACTTGATTATTATATATTGGGTCCCAGCAAAAGTTCATAGCTTTTTCCAATAGGAAAACGTATGAACACATAAAATGTTGTCTTTGCCCACAAAGATGCCATGTTCTAAAAGAAATGAATCGCAAATCTGTCTTGAGGATATACGAAATAATGGGACAAAACGGCACATTTAACATTGAATAAATGTACGTACAAGTATCTAAACAGCGTTTAAAGCTGAAAAATGCTGCAAAGTTTTGTTCGGACCCAATATTTAACATTAATCATCGCAATAATTTCGCTGTGTTAATGAGTCTTCATTTCTTTTTAGATTGCCTTCCATCAAGAAAGGAAATGCAAAATGGTACATCCATTTGCGACAGAAACAGTGCATGCTCTGAAGTATTACCCTTAGAGTTAGTTATTAATAAAGACTCCAAATTGAAAGCGAATAATTTTGGAGCGATTTCTAGTGATTACATAAACAGCTATGAGACACGCTGTGAAGATAAACATGACAGGACAAAAGAAACACATATTAAAGTGTGCGATGTTCCAACTAAATTATATTCTTCCAATGCAGAGTCTAACAAAACGCTTGCAAATGCGTACCCACATTTGAGTGGTAATTTAGTATTGAAATCGTCTTGCATTGAAATATCAAAAGTTTGCCATTTGGTAAGTCTTGTAATTCATGCATAATTTTTAAACAATCATATTTTAAGATGCAATTTTCATCTAGGAAACGAAGGCAGAATTTCCACAGAAGGAGAAATTAGACAAAAACAAATCTGTGAAATATGTTAATCGGAGTCACATTGTTACGATACCAGGTACACCAGAAAAGTATAAATGCAATGTTTGTTTGAAGGTTTTCCGAAACAAGAAAGGGAAATGCTATCACGACGCCTGCATAACAGGCGTGAAACCGTACCAGTGCACCTTTTGCGACAAAAGCTTCATCAAACGGTCTCATTTTGAATATCACGAAAGGATTCATAGAGGCTACAGACCATACAAATGTAATCTTTGCGATAAAGCATTTCCGCAGCAAAACAAGCTCAATAGACACATGTATTCACACGGTAGTAAACTTTTCCCTTTGCTCATATGTTTAATGAAAATATAACAAAAGCAAGTATTATTAATTCAATTAACTTTTAGGAGAAAAACAATTTGTTTGCCCTAAATGTGACAAGAGATATACCAAACAGGACGATTTGAAAAACCATTTGAATGTACATAATAGCACAGCTGCATACTCTTGTAAATCGTGCGACAAAACTTTTAGGATGTTAACTAATTTGAAACGGCATTTAAAGACGCATACAAGTAAGTTGTAACAGAAAATATAATGCCCTCAGCAATTGTTACGAAGAATTTAGTCATTGCTTAGCGTAAAGAGAGTAAAGTGATCGCAATATTTCAAATTTTAGATAGATTTGTAATTTATTAGAATCGTTGAATTTTATTCTTCGAAATGAATTTATGTAAAGATAAAGATAAAATTAAAAATAATGCTATATTTTAATCTCAATTTTTCACCTCGAACAAGCAACTTTCATTAGCAATGATGTAGTATGATTACGTCTATCCATTATGATTGTGGCAGAAACGAAAAAGCTTGTAGTAAATCGTAAATAATTTACGCGTATCACAATATATTTGGAAGCTTTATTTTCTTTACATTTTAACAGATGAAAGGCCATACGTATGTGACCAATGTAACAAGAGCTTCAAACACAAATCCTTGTTAATTCGTCACAAGAAAACTCATGGGAAAGATCGACCATTTTCTTGCGCTCATTGCACCAGAGTATTTTTATCTAAAAGTGAATTAAGGCGTCATTTAACTGTGCATTCAGGTAAGCAGCATCAGCAAAGAGATATGATAATCTATTCTAATAACGTATAACATTAATTTCAGATGAAAAACCATTCTCATGCAACTACTGCGATACAGTATTTAGGAGAAAGGATAATTTACATCGGCACATTAGGCATCACCATTTAGAAAGCTCCTTATTTAACGCTAATAATGTACAAATAACAACAACGGAAACGAGTGCAAGGCTGGTGAAACCTACGCAAATGAATGCAAAACGGAAGCAAAAAACAAAGAAGGCGCAGAAAGTTACTTCCAATTCGTTACCGAAAACGCCGGCTAAAGTGTCAGTGGTTTGTATAAGCTCTTGCGACCAAATTAGTTCCAGATTAGATTCGATGGGCAACATTACGCCGGTTATAAGAACTACCAATGAAGTGAGTAATGCAGTTTCCGTTATTAACGGGCCAATTTGTGTTAAAAATGTAAACGATAAATCGGATACCAAAAGGAAAACATTAACTTACACGGAGCCGATACCTCTCGCTGAGGCAGTGGTGATAAATAGAAGGATCGAAGAAAAATTGTACCCACAAACAATGTCGAATCATAATTATTCTCTCAGGAATTGTTTAAATTGTACGGATAAATCATATCCTAAACTAACGAATCAGATATCCCGTACGAATACAAGTCTGAAATGTTCTACTCATAAAACAACTATAAACGAAAATTCATTTTCCGAATCAATTTCGAATGTAGACGCAAGTTCCACGCGTAACGTAGGTCAACAAATTTATGGTAAAAGAGATATTAAATTGAAAATCGAAGACAATAGTAATTCGTTAATCAATAACGCAAAGGAAACGTATACATGAATGATGGAAAAATATTAAATTATTAAAACATATATACATATAGTTCTCAGTGACTGTTTCTAAAAGGAGAATTCGCGAAGTGGAAATTTACTTACCTTAGAAGTAGTTCTATGAGAGAGAGTTATGTTCGTCAGAAAAGGCATATAAAATATGAAATGAATGTTAACTGATAAGAAAGGCATTCTTGTTCAAAGATTTACATATTTAGAAAATCATATTAAAATACAAATTCCGATCCAAAAAATTCATAAAGCGAGAACTGGTAAAGTGGGGCTACCATACATTTTTAAGAATTCTTTAAAAAACTAAATTTTTCAAGTGAGATTGTTATAAATTATGTTCCATTGTCAAATAGTATTTGAAATTCAATAAAAATAAACCTAATATTTATTTGGAAAAAAGAGGAAAACGGTGTAATAATTAACGAACGTGAAAAACGATACTAATTAGTATTGTTTACTAAAAGAAGATATTTAAAGAAGGAAAGTAATATACAAGGAATTTAAGGAATTTAGTACAATTTCAACGTGTATCATACTTTAATATTGTTAATGTTATATTTTCCGAAGAATTTCGTTTTTTCTCGAAATAAATGAACAATGTATATATAGTAATAAACTGATTGCAGGGCCAGGCAACATTTTTTGTTATCTTCCTACGCATGTCATGTGTAAAACTAAGGTTAAATAAAATAAATAAAAATAAATAATTAAATAAACTATATTGACACGTAGCATGTATTTATCAATATGTTGTGTATATATATATATATGAATTTAATACAATATACAATACTTTATTACATTGTTTATATTTTATTATTTCGTGTAAGGGACGTGTAAGGTTCATGTAAGGAATAAAGAAACCCAAATTGTTTCAAACAGTATCGATATGTAGTTCGATCATGGGACACTTGTTACTTCCGGCGCTGTGAAACGAACATTTACTTTTTCGTTTTATTAAAGAAAATAAATGTTTATAACCGAAAATAATATTTATTCCACTCACAAAAATAAATAATTAAGCCTTTCGCATAAAACGATTGATGAGCAAAGCATATAATACAATTTATTATCCGAACGAGTACAACCTATCGAACGAAACTGAAAAAGGATTGTTTCCATTAAGAGCAACTATAATGCATTTAAAAACAAACAAACTGTTGACTCATATTTTTCAAACAATAGTCAATCTTAAAATGCTATGAAATCTATAAAAAACGAACATATTAATAAATGATATGCGTTCTGCGCATGCGCAAAGTTTCATATGACAGTTGCGCATTTGGGGTTTACACGAGCATTTGAAGGGAGCCGTAATCGATTGACCGACGTGCGCGATCTTCATTCGTCGCGTACAAATTTAGTAAAGTTCTTTCTGTTTGCTGTAGTGAGGGGTATTCGACCCTTTAGAACTGTCCAAAATGGTTAAGGTGGAGCACGATGTAAGTAAAGACCAAAATTTATATACGCTTGCCCGAAGCAATATTTTCTTCCATCTCCCAAAGTAATCTGTACATGACCGAGGACGTAATCCTAGTTTGTCTTTGGTTTGCTATATGCGTATCTATTATGTAAATTTCGAAATTTCACTGCTTACATGCTAATATCAAGGTTTTCTACAGTTTCGCGATTTATATAACCTTAATGTTTGTGCTATTTTTACGATTTAATGAACCTTTTCCTTCGAAAATTATTTTCGTTTTGCGATTATAAAGTATTCGCTCATTTCGCTATAAAACACAAAGAAACGTTTGGTGAAAGCATTTATTTATATTTGCAAATCGTTCAGATACGCACTGCTTTGTTATTTTCGCGAACATGACGCTTTCAAGTAGAATTCGATCGATCGTCTATGGCATGGCGCACCCCGACGCCACGCCATTTCGAATTACCGTGAATAATATTTACCTATCAGTCATAGAGTGTATTGGTTTAGAATAAATGATAGAATTTATGGATAAATTTTTTTTTATATCTACAGGATTTCATGATCTTCATATAACGAAACATAATACGATCTATTCGATGTCTTGTACTTATGTTTATTGCTATTTGCAGATGTTAATGTTGGATCGATATTTTAAATCATTTTCTTTGCAATATGTTTATGCTTGTAATAGTTATGCATGATTTTTTAACTACGTAAATTTTTCGATATTTCAGGATGGCAAAAACGAACCGGAACACGTTAGGAAGTTATTTATTGGTGGTTTAGATTATAGAACCACGGACGATTCTTTAAAGAAACATTTTGAAAAATGGGGTGAGATTGTGGACGTAGTTGTCATGAAGGATCCGAAAACAAAGCGATCCAGGGGCTTTGGATTTATCACATACTCGCGTGCGCATATGGTGGACGACGCTCAAAATGCAAGGTAGTATATACTTGAGAAAGATGTTTAAACTTCTAATGCTTTAAGTAAGATGTTGGTCTGTACAGACCGACCAAACTTTTCATTTAAGCTGCGTTTAGCCCTGTGTATTGTATTCAGTTTTCCATTTAGGCTATGTTAATCCCTCAGAATTAATATTAAACTTTCTGTTGAGGCTGGGTTGGTCCACAAGGATTGACATTAAACTTTCCGTTTAAACTGTGTCAGACCCCAAGAATCAACAAATTTTCTCTGTTCTCTCTCAGATTGCCCCAAGCATCGATATTATCCTCTGTCCAGAATAAGAATACTCGTTTGGTGCATTGGCTGGTCTTATTAGGCGTCACAGTCTTTCTGTGCGTAATTGCCTGCTGCGCTCTCTCTTTTTATGGCCTTGCACGTTGCACCTGCATATACATGGTGACTGAATTCATTCCATATGCATAGACGTCTTACAAAAATTGTTTTTTTGGGAGGAAAAATCATTACAAAGATTATAGATAGAAGACTAGAAAATGCATAAATAATTAATAAAATGCAGCGTGAAATACTATCGTGAAATTTAAGAATAGGTTCATGCTGGGTGTACACTCATAAATTAAAGAATGCCTTTTGGTTTTTTCATTTTGGATGACTTTTCCAATGCACTGTTGCATTGCGACATTCTGAAAATATCTTGCAGCGCATTTTTTTCTGGACCACTGTGTACATACACTATGATATGGACCTGTGACTATGATTCGCATTCAAGTGCTTTTGTCGTTTATTGTCAGGGACCGTGTTTTGAGCAATCACGAGTGTGAATTCGGTAGGTAAGCGTGGACCTGCGTGGAACGGTCGAAAACACGTCCAAACTTGGGTCTATTCTTATTGTAGACAGAGGATGAACTTTCCGTTTAAGCTGCATTCGTTCCTAAGGATTGATAGTAAACTTTCCATTGATGTTGGGTCGGTCCTCAAGATTGGACACTAATCTTTCCATTTAAGCTGTGTCATTCCCTAAGAATCGACAATAAATGCTCTGTTCTCCCTATATTTGCCCCAAGCATCGATACTACGCTTTCCGTTTAGGTTGCATTGATCCCTAAGGATTGACAATAAATGTTCCGTTCCCCCTGCGCTTTCCCCAAGCATTGATACTAAGCTTTCTGTTTAGGCTGCATTGGTCCCTAAGAATCAATACTAAACTTTCAATTTAGGCTGCATTGGCCCTTAAGCATCGATGTTAAACTTTTCTGTTGAGACTGGGTCAGTCCTTAAGTATCGATACTAAACTTTCAATTTAATCTGCATTAGCCCTTAACAATCGACATTTAACTTTCCGACTAAGCTATGTTAGTCCTTAAGAATCAACACCAAAATTTCCGTTTAGGCTGCACTGGTCCCTGGAGACTGAATATGTTATTAGTTGGGTGCTTCTTGTCGCCTAGACAGAAAATATAGCAGAATTGGCTCCACACTGGTTAATTATACTGATTACTTACGATAAACATTCCCAGTAAGAATAAATATATAGGGTTTTTCATTTTCATCCTCCTAAACGCTGTCAACATATTCTAACATTAAAAATAAGGGTAAAATATTATATAATGATAGAGTCGGATAGGATTTACTGCAAAGTTATAACAGAGATACCAAAAGGATAAAGACTGGTTTGTTATTTGATTGTGCATAGAAATACAGGTATTTTGTACTTACAAGAACGGACGATACTTTGCACAAGAACTTTAGTAAACGTGACCAATCCATCGAATGAGAACCCAGTCTTTTATAATTTTGGTATTTTCGTTATAACTTTCCAATGAAGCATTTACGCAAGTATTACTATTAAAAAGTAGTTTTTGCTAGTAGCAATGAATTAATTACATTTATGAATTCTTCTCACACTATCGTCTTCGGAATTATAGACCGCATAAAGTGGATGGACGCGTAGTCGAACCGAAAAGAGCCGTTCCCAGGCAAGAAATTGGCAGGCCCGAAGCTGGCGCAACCGTGAAGAAGTTGTTCGTCGGTGGTTTGAAAGACGATCACGAAGAGGAAGATCTCAGACTATACTTCCAGAGTTACGGTAGCATAAATTCGATCAGCATTGTGACCGACAAGGAAACGGGCAAGAAACGTGGTTTCGGCTTCGTCGAATTCGACGACTACGACCCTGTTGATAAAATTTGTTTACAACGCAATCACCAAATACGTGGCAAGCATGTAGACGTTAAGAAGGTACGCTCAGTAATAATTAACACATGATCTCTATAAAAGAAGACGCGGCATAACTTTTTACATATCGTGTCATGATTTTACGTCATAGGCGTTAAGCAAAGCAGAAATGGCGTCCGCATCGGGAGGTGGCGGTGGCAGTGGCGGCGGCGGCGGCAGAGGAGGACAGAACGTGGGAAGAGGGCCGCGCGGTGGTAATCAGGGCGGTGGCAATTGGGGCGGTCGTGGAAGCGGCGGCGGTGGCGGTGGTGGTGGGGATTGGAACAACGGTGGTAATCAGGGTGGATACGGTGGAGGTAATCAAGGAGGTTGGGGCGGTAACGGCCCTTGGGAAAATCAGAATCAAGGTAAAGGTTCGCAGAAAGACAAATCTTCTCCTAGTACACTAAGTATTAGAACATTCTGTATTATTTCAAAATGTAGCTTATTCGTTTCGAACAAGTTCTCTAACGATCGTATTTTTAAGGAGGTGGCTGGGGAGGTCAAGGAGGTCAAGGTGGATACAACAGTGGCGGCAATTGGAGCAACGACAACTTCGGAGGAGGCTACCAGCAAGGCTACGGCGGCGGTCCTGTACGGAATAACTTCAACTCCGGAGGAAGACCAGCACCCTATGGTATTAATATGGGTCCTAGTGGCCGACAGTCTGGAGACTCGAGATGGCTACCACCCTTCGGTGGACAAGGTTGCTTCTGTCCTTCTCAAAAGCCAACGCGTTTATTACGTGCCTTGAGCAACTACTCGTGGATTTCAGTTACACTGTCCAACACGAATTTTGATCTACAATATCCATTAGGTGATTCTTGTAGAGTATATCGCTCTGAACACGAATCCGGAAGCAGAATTGCTGCATCACGTACAGTTTTTGAAAAACATAAATTTCTGTAAAAACATACGATTTTGGACAAAAATAACGTATTAAGTGAAACTAAAAACGATAGAAATTTCCCTTTGGTGTTGAGAAATAGAGGGAAAATCTGCCGAATACAATGGTAAGTAACTTTATAATTTTTCGTGATTTCGAATGATTGTAACTGGCTACCAAAGTTTAAAAATAAGCTAATGCGTGGTACCTTCCACTCACTACTTTTGTATTTTTACGAAAACTAGAAGTCTAGCACAAACTTGCTTCATAGTGACGGGTTATGTATCATTTTCTGAAAGAATAACTATCGAGAGAAATTGTTGAAAACAATTTTTAATGTGGACCGACAGAGAAAATAGATGTCGGCAACGCGTTCACCGATTTGTCAGAGACGTAGCCACGCATGATTGACACCAAAGTTCGCAAGAGTTCTTTACAATTCCGGAAATACTATAATAATACATGAACGAAATGGAATATACTTTGTTAGAAAATGGGTATACCCATTGAAGCGACTCCGTTCGGTGTCGATGATGCGTGACTCTACGTCTCTGACAAGCCGGTGAACGCGTTGCCGACATCTATTTTCTCTATCCGGTCCACATTAAAAATTGTTTTTAACAATTTCTCTCGACATTTATTCCTTCAGAAAATGATACAGAATCCGTCGCTATGAAGCAAGTTTGTGCTAGACTTCTAGTTTTTCGTAATAACACAAAAGTAGTGATGGGAAAGTACACGCATTAGCTTATTTATAAACTTTGGTAGCTAGTTACAACCATTAAAGACCACGAAAAATGATAAAGTTGCATACCATTGTATTCGGCAGACTTCCCTCTATTTTTCTAGACCAAAGGGAAAGTTCTGTCGTTTTCAGTTTTCACGTGATACGTTATTCTTGTCCAAAATTGTATACTTTTACAAAAATTCATGTTTTTCGAAAACTGTACGTGATGCAGCAATTCTGCTTCCGGACTCGTGTTCGGGACGATAAACTCTACAAGAATCACCTAATGGTATTGCAAAACAAGAAAAAAGTTCAGATTTGTTGCACAGTGTTATTTGTTATAATATCGTAATTACACATATACACCGTGTTCGCATATACAGTGTGTCCCGCAGCAGTTTTTTCTGCAACCATTGCAGACATCAACTTGAAAATGGACTGTATTAAATGGCGCTGAAGTGTCAAAACGGGTAACGGACTCAAACGTGATCTGACACAAATTGGATACTTTGTGCTAAATGAACATCTGCCTGATTAAATTCCCTCCAGATATCTTTCATAGTCACGCAAAGTGTATAATTTAGTCATTTCAAGTGTAATTAGCGTTTACAAGTCTAACGTATTTTCATTTTGATCATTTTCGACCAGGTCGAAAGCTTCTCTTGAAAAAAGTATTCTTCGCCCTAAACTTTAACTATACAGATTAAACAAGCGTTTTAGATGAATATTATTAGGTTACCCCTAGGAAGCTTGCTTCCATAACTTTTTGCACCATTTAACGCAATCGCTTTTCAAGTCAATATCTGTAATGACTGCGGAGAAAACTGCTTATAACACATTACGCGGGACATATCCTGTATTTTTCATATAACTAGTTGCACAAGGAGCGCTCAGCTTATGTTAGTACAGTTTTATGATATCCGATCATTAATCAACTATGTACACGGCCCTTGCAGATCAATTTCAATTGAACTTTGCGCGTAGAAAACCAAAAAATACTTGTCAAATAATACAGATCTTTAACATAGGTATTCAATGGCATTCAGCTTGCAAAGCTAGACGCTTTTGTAACGGTATGAAACAAATCATTATAAATATAATAATGGCTAACATTTATGATCAAATCTTACACAATGAATGGAAAGGCATAAAGTATAGTCTTTCTGGCTTAATTCTTTAGATTCTTCAACGTAAATACTTTCTTACAAGCGAAAATTACGCTTACATGTGAAACGATCACATCCTGCTTCGGTGTTTACACTTCAAATTTTTTTACTATTTGCAAAAAGGTCTTACTATTTACATTTTATTAAAGTATAGTCCATAATTGGATTAAGTATGAATGCAGGAACAATAACCATCGATGTCATAGGTTCCATTACAGAGTACAGAGTACATTTTTCTGTCGGAATATCGAATTTCTATGCTAACGATTGAGCATTTATTAAGTTTATTGGTTTTCGCCCAGTTCACAAAGTAATGTTAAAATTGATGTGCAGCAATTGTGTGTCCTTGGACAGGTTCATATCATTATATTCTATAGGAATTGAATAATTAATCACTTTTTATGATAAGGTTATCTATTTGAAAACCATTTCATCAACAAATGGATTTTACGAAGTATCAAGTACAAATAGAACTAAACAATTATATGCTCTAAACAACCTATAAGACATAAGGCGCGATGTTGCAGTGAGAAGGAGCGCCTTTGTCCATTTTCTTCTATTTTAATTCAGCTTTGCTCGTAATACTCCAAATTATTTTTTTTTTCAAGTAGTTGTGCTGTAGAGATAATACTTTCCGAAAATTTTGATTTAAATAATGACACTTATCTCACGTGTTATTCTTAAAATGGCACTATTATTTTTGATATTTTTGCTCTAGTAATATGCTTTGCCGAATACGTTTAGCCTTCGTACAATTCTTAGGATAGTTAATTTTGTGTCATTTCACTGTATTATCATTGAAAAGTGTTCGTAGTATTTTCTAGAAACTTGCATAACGCGATAGCTTTGCTAACCATTTGCGATTTATTTACTTTCAGGCCCGATGGGCGGTGGAAACTCAGGAGGCGGTGGCGGTGGATATGGCAACCAAGGAGGGTACGGAGGTAGTTCTATTGGAGGTGGAAACATGGGCGGAGGCGGCGGTGGTGGTGGAAGAAGATATTAAAAGCGCGCGGTATCCATGGCTGTTTTCCTCGCACGGTAAGCAGAACACTATTTCATTTCCGACATATTAAAAATCGTCTATTTCTAATTGATATTTAAAGTAAGTCTTCAATCCTGCTCGATATTATATGAGTTAAGTAATGATTTATCTTTCAATTATGGGGGGTATTAGTTTGTTTTTCGTAAATCTGCCTGGAAAATGGCAGAATTCAGGCGAGAGGTGAATTATATTTATTTTTAATTGCGTGAAAACCAGTTACAATAGGGGTTAAGCAGAGACAATGATAAGTTACAAAACAAGAAAATTTTACAATCAGCAAATTCTCTAAAAATCTATTAATAACAGTGCGCGTGTAATTACGAAAATGAAAGCACCAGATTGAGTATACTGCATGTACATGCATATTTCTAAGTACACTTTTATTTAACCCCTTGCACTCCTTCGTCGAGTGTAACACGACATTTTTAAATTGCCAATTTAAATATGCATTATATTTTATAATACATTTACAAGTTCTACAAATATAAATTACAGCAAAGTTTCATAGCTGTATTTAATATAATTAGTAAAAGGAATTATTTAAAACAAGTACCAGTCAAGGAACTGTCCTCTGAAGTAAAATTTAAATAAAACACTTAAAATATTAAGGAGTTATTGGCAACAAAATTGAAAAGTAATTCGGAGTGCAAAGGGTTAACGCAACTACCTGAATCTTTTATGATACAGCAGAGGGGGGAAGATTTGAATCTAAATCGCAGAGATTTTTTTGGGGCAAATTAGATAGTACTGCTGGAGTAGCTGCATAATCCTTTTTAATCAAAGTGTGCCAAGTAGTTGGCAAATGATTAACCACGGTCAATCAATTCTTCAGTAACAGTTGTTCGTTGCGTAGCATTATCATTTTTACTTTTGATCGCATCATTTATTTTCTTTGTTAGATAGATGTTAGATGATAAGTTTCGTTCGTTGTTTGCAATTTCAAAATTAAACGAACTGGCCAGCGTTTCGGAAAGATTACGAAATATCCATCTTACGCATTTTGCATACGATTTAACAAATTGGTTGTTACGTTATTAGGTATTGTCATCCCAATAATATACGATCTTCATTAGCAAAGTGTAGCATTATCTGTCCCGCGTCTCCCTTCGAGTCCATTGTCGTCTACGTAGCCATATAGCAGTATTAAATGTCACGAGGAAATGTTTTTCGAATTGTACCACGTGATTGCGTAACGTTTCATATTTTTTTTAGCTGAAAATTGATAGATTTTTACAGTTGAGTATCTTCAGTCATCTTAACTAATAGATTTATGACTTTTGAACCTCAGGTGAACCTACTACTTGTCTTCTAGTCGGCAGTACTTCTGTACTGTTACTTAGTATCGGAGCAGGCAGGGCTATAAGGCTAGAGACAAGACCAGGCAGGACAATCAGGATACAGGACAGAGAAGCGTCATCTTAATAGGTCACAGTGAGAGGGAGGATCTTGCTTGTATATTTTTTTCTAGTAGCTATCGCATATACCATACATATTCGACACGTTTATGCGAAAATACTGCATCACAACTTTCTAGACCGTGTCGGGAACTAATTATGCGGCACGTGTATATCCAGCAGAAAAAGAAACAATTGATTACCAACTTGTAATTGTCGTCACTGTTAGAGAACAAGATTCGCGTGTTCGTTCGTTTGCTCGGTGATAAAATGGCCAAGGCATACATCCGTGCCATCCAAGCATTAAATTGTCAAACGTTTTATTTACTTCTGTAATATATTCGAACATGACTACAGATCTAGGATTATACGTTAGACAACGGAGAGATTATTTCTCCGGTTCAATGGAACGCGCAGTGCACGCAAGAATCTAGGTTTCGATATATCGATGACTTCTTTTCGAGTCAGGATAAGAGGGAAAAGTGCACAGTAAAACACGTTAGTATGAAATGGAAGTGAAGAATCCACCAAAAAAAAAAAAAGAAAAAAAAGGAAATGGCCCGGGTATATCACGAATCAGTTAGCATTTTCATAGGTTACCTAGATTAATTAATTATTTAAGTTGTAATGTTTTAAGAGCTAGTTAATAAAAGTGACCAGAACCTTCCACGTTACTTTTTAATTTACGATTGTAAAATGTCCATGGCATAGGATAAGGCGCCAGGTACACGTACGAATCAAAGGGTTAGGAAAGTGTTTAGCTAGGAAGAGATGGTACATTTTCATCAACTATGAGTGCAACATTTTAAACATTATATATAGAAAGCAATCTTGTATTGTCCATCAGCTGTGTAGTCAATGAAAGCACAACCGTGGGCTTTATATTTATATGTATTCGCAGTATTAAGTAATTTGTACATACGAACGAAAAATCGATGACCAATCTTGTGTAATTCTTACAATGTGTAGAATACATGGTTCTATAAACGAAGGGACATGCCCGGCTTTATATTTTATGCATAGACCGTTATAAGTTACATACGCCAAAATTATTGACGATTCCACATTTATAAAAGGAGAAAGATTTTTGTTAGCGTCCTCAATTAATAACAAATTGGAAATAAAGTAATCACGCGATAGAATGATACTTACACTCGTAGAAAGGATTTCAATTATTGCCGTGTTATTATACTTATATCCTTTTATGTGTCTTTATACATTTCTCTTGCGTGCTGTTTTACGTAGACGTTTACACGACCTTGCAGGTTTATTTCGAATTTAATCTCGTTTACTGTCTTCGCTAAATCAACGGACATAAAAGGTACTTAATCAGCTTTGCGCAGCACAAAGTCCACTTATTCAAATTCATATCTTGGGCGAGAGGTAGCAATATCGATGTATAGCACCGATTATCAATAAATTGTTCCGTATTTTCGATATTGGGAAATTTTAGTTGTTATACGATTAGTTTACAGTTAAGGTACGAATTCGACTCTTGCCGGGTTCCTATTTTCGACTATAAAATTCACCGCTATCCTTAGGCTTAGGAATCATATTGTTCTTTCTTCCCATAAATTTAATCGACTCTTAAAAGGAATATACAGTTACTTAGATATGCTTATATGCTTTACGGGCATGATCGAAATATTCTTGGCTAGTTTTATCGTCTACCAAGTGTCAAAAATTAGAAGAGTGAAAATGAGAGAAGAGACTTAGAGCGGGCAGGTAGCAGATCAGAGGAATTCTGAACTACGGAGCAAAGCTAGGCTTTGCTAGGATTCTCGCTAGCTTCCATTTTACGTCACAGGTAGGAACATTAGAACCACTTGTTTGGATGTAGGGGTTCTGAATGACAAATTGTGCATGATTTTAATGTTTTTTGAAGTATCTGTATATTATGCTGTTATCTGTTTCATCAATAAGGGGGTTGAACTAAAGTATTTACGGTTTGTGTATACGTGCGTCGATATATACATATTGGATTTTAAGCGTGTAGGATGAATCGTACATGTTTATTAGATTGGTATGTTTTATTCCGTACAGTGGGGGTGATAAATCTTACCTGCATAATACTTTGTGAAACGTCGAATTAAATACAAACAGCAGTAATTTGCTTTTAATGAGAACGAATTATCGAAATGTTACATAGTCCGAGTGATATTTTAATTACTACCTGCAGTACTGATATCAAAATCAAACCTTCTGTCTCCAATGATTATTTTCGCCCTGAAAATTTCGACACCTTCATTAATAAGTATATTTCTCATTAATGAACAATATCTCGAAAAATGTAGGCCCATGATTTGACTGCATTAGCACATATGTTGACAATATGCAGATTAATCGTTTTGACTTAAATATTGATTATATAAAGAGGAGACAGTAATTATTTTTGGTTTACTTCTTGTATATTAATTGCTATCTTTCGTTTTCATTAATTTCTGGTTTACCATTTGGGCTGGTACTCCCAGAGCGCACCGTGTCACAGCTACCACTCTCGTTCATCGCTGGAGGTAAGTTCAAGCCATCGGCTTTTTTAAAGCTACATTTAATCAAGTTTTTTACAGCTCGATGGATTAATGAGAATATTTTCGTATTCGATATTACCAAAGACGCAGTAGTTTCATAATGGTTATTTTAAGTACAGCTTGGAAGTATATCGAAGATCGTTTGTGTATAATTATTAAATTATTGATACTTTTGAGATCAAGGGATGCAAAAGTAAGAGAGTGTACCTACATAAATTAGTATTTGTTCTGTCGGATATTTTGAGGGGAAACCATTATGGAGGAATACTTATTAGATCATGCTCAAGCAAAAAGCCGAAGTTTGTACAGTAAATTTATTCATTTTAATATGGACATCAGATTTTGATGCAAAAGGTTTGGGTCAGAAATCGTACGCACGCCACAGGATGTAAATGATCGATGGACTTATAAATCTACTGGTACAAAATGGCAAAAAACTGACAACAAAAAACTTATAAGTTGTGTATTTATACATAATTAATACCTATCTACCATATATTATAAACTTATGTTTTTCCTTTACAGAAACCCGTGTTATGAATAGCTATGATATTCTGCGAAACATTTGTCAATGCAGAGGCCTGGTTTATCAGGACATTTTGGACAGTAAACGTATCCCTCTTTCCTCAGCCCTTTTGCGAAACACACTCTACACCTCTTTCGTTGTTTCTTTTCTTCCCCGTGTCCGAAAATTGCTGGCATGTGAATGCCCTCTACCTTCGACCTTGACAAATCTATTCGCGGTTTGTTTTTATATAGAAGCTTTTGTATTACTGCGTCTCTGAATTGCAGTAAGGACATCTTTCGTCCCGAGTATTTCTTGTGTAACAAATACGAGTTGTTCATTATAGTGTGGAATACGTGCAGGCCAACTTGGACATCCCATCTAATCTTTTGCCTTTTGCATGGATAGTACGTAAAAAGCTGATCGGTACGATCGATGCCGCACATTGCCATATCGAATCTGTGAGCCATCTCCGGCTTTAGCACGTCTTTTCCTGATTTGCTTCTCGTTTTCACGAAATCTGCTGTATATTCCGAGGATACCATAATGACGGCCCGTTTGTGACACCATTTCATCACACCTACGCCTCTAGGCGTGTACCGTGTTACTACTTCTCCTCTCTTAACCCTTCTTTCCATCACCTCGAGGGGATTCCCTTTTCTGTTTCGCCTGAGGGTGCCGGTTGAATAGGTTTTGTGATCCAGTAAATGGGTGACCAACGGTACGTTAGAGTAAAAATTGTCGAGGTAGATGGAATGGCCGGCACCCAGGAAATCGTTTAGCAATGTTTTTACGATCTTCTCCGTTTGGGCGATACGCCCAATGTCATGTTCCTGTGAACCGCATTGAATTAAATGCCGAAGTACGAGACCATCAGGCTCGCACAACGTATAATATTTTAACCCACACTTGTGCGCTTTGTTCTTTATGTGCTGGCGAAAGTGCAATCGTCCTCTCCAAAGCAACATCGGCTCGTCCAAACTCAAATCTTTCTGGGGATAATAAGTTTCTTGCATGGTTTTGTGGAAATGGTCGAGAAGAGAGCGAACTTCATCCAGCGGATCCGATAGCTTTGGCTCTCCTCCTGGATTTTTCGCGAAACGAAGAACACGCATAATGCTTTTGAATCTGTCTCTCGACATCGCGTTTGAAAAAACAGGAAAGAAATATAAATCGTTTCTCTTCCAGTAGTGGTCGAAAAACGGGCACTGGACATTCCCCGCCAAATATGTTACCCCTAAAAACACTTCCAAATCTTCCCTCGTTACTTCTTTGAACCATTTGTATGATTTACATGATTCTGCTAATATGGACCCTTGAGCATTCGTCTCGCGTAGAATCAGTTCGAAAAATTCGTCGTTTGCCAGTAAAAAGAAATAATCTATTGGTTCCGTTGATGGTGGCACTTTAAAAAGTCCGGGGCTTCCAACGAAGGGAATCATTTCAAAATTGGACCTATCGTGGTCCCATGGAAATAAAGGTGCTGACGTTTGAAGTGTAGAGAAATCTGCTTCTTCGTCGCTGTCTTCGCTGGACTCTAATAGGGAATCCGTTTCGGACAACTCAAGGTTATCCGAGTCGGAATCTAAAACCTCTATAATTGTCTCCACTGGTAAATCGTTCCCAAAATTTATTTCGGATTCTGTTTTTATTCTGGACGTCGATGGTTCGGGACTCGAGGGTGACATGTCTTCGATATCGTGAGACCTTTTCGGCATGACTGTAAAATAAAATATTCTGGAAATTCATTCGGCGATTGAAAAACTTTTCCGTCTTGTATTAGGTCGAAAATGAAACTTGATAAATAAGCCGCAACCGAAAATATGACAAAGAAAAATGTTATTTGTGAATCTGCCCGAAAGTGCGTCAGATTCTTCTTAACTCATCGCGACGTTGTTTCGATTACCGCACATTTTTAGGAGTTGCATCTAATACGCGTTCACCTAAACGACAGTTGGCGTTTCCCGTCAGTTACGTTCGAGAAGTGACGAACGCCAATTGGCATCTTCGATCGCGAATGTCTTAACATACTATATTAATGATAAATAAAATAACTGATAAAAAGATGTTAAATATATTGCAACAACTTACTCTAAAGGGTGCACTATGTACGAATTAGGTTAACTACTATTGAAATATTAGAGATATATTGAAAATACTATTAACTACTATTTTCAACGTTCGCACACTTCCAACTCGCACGATATTTGGTTAGGAACTAACTCTCCCTGAAGTTTTCAGTATTACGCCATGACGCATACGACTGCGTCGCTCGACAGCCAATAGGAGGATCCTATGACGCACCGTATGCGTCATCCGACACCCAATAGAAGGTCCTCGCGACGCATACGAATGCCTCATCCGGCGCGACCGTCCGAGTCATTCGTCGTCAGCGAGTTCACTAAGGAACTGCTTCGCACCAAAAACGAGCAATTTATGCAGCCAGTACATAACATAAATCTTTTAATTTTACTTTCGTTAATACATTACATATTACTGCACTACAGACTTCTGCAATTTTCAAATGAGATAGTCTGTTTTAAGGCACTCCTTTTTACACGGTTTTTTGGTTTAGCATGTCTAATCAGGTATTCGAAAGAAATACAGATAGTTTGTCCATAATGAGTGGCATCCCCATTTAGAATTATATACTTTTATAACGTAGATCGGTTTTGAGAATAAAATAGCGCGCATTCTTCGCACTGATTGTGGTTGTGTGACAATTTAATTCATGCATCGCATGATTAATTATTTTAATTAAGTTTCAGCAATGTATATATTATTTTTATTTAAATATAATAAAGTTTCTTTTCAGTACGCACTCAGTCTCCTTTAGTATATACCTTTTCCATACTATACATTTATATTATTGTTATTAGTGCAAATAAATAATTTCTAAAACTAGAACTGTCATATCTTATTTCCCTGTTCAATTCCCATATTAAAGTACGATTCGTACGACAATTACTAAGAGATTCTTCGTAGTTTCGTTTCCCATAAAAACCGTATTGTTAGAGTTTTAATTGTATAATTATTTAATTGAATGAGTTAATTGAATTATTTGCAGTATTTCAAAGAAGTAGTTTTTCCTTGCCAGAGATGGCTACAAAATATTAAACAGCTTTCTATCGATGCCCGGGTCTGAGGTGCCATTTTTTTTTGTAAAATATTTGCTAGCCAAACTTGCCTTGATTAATAAGCGAAATCGTATTGGTAAAGATATATGTTTCTAATTGTTCACGTCGAATCAATAGACAGAAAACAAGTTAGTCAGGTAAGTGGGTAATTATAACAATAGTAACAAGTTATTAGCATAAGGAATGTAGAAGTAATTTCATTATATGCAAAATTTTACCAGGAATACATCGAAATTAGTGGAGTAACTCCGATATTATCATTTATTGTTCAACCTACAATTATGTTTCTAATTCTAAACTTAAGAGTACACAGTAATTATTGCTATATAAAAAGTTAGCATTTTAATGTACATTTTAACGCATTTGAACGTTATCTAAATTTCTGTACTGTTTATAAATATATGCGTAAATCATATCTACATCTGTTGCGTAAGTGTAGCTTATTACATGTTTTTATTTTTATCTTGTCTGCAATCATATCTCAAGTTTTTAATCATTTTCGACGTCCAACATACAAACATATGTATGAATAGTACGATTGTGAACTTTACATAGAATACGAATCCTGTTTAGTATTTAAGTTGTTAAATTTATTACAGTGAAACATAAAATAATTTCTGTAAATAAATAATGGATTTATTATTGTAACTAGCACAATCATATAATCGAAGTTGTCATCTCTAAAATCTTAATGCATAACTTTCAACAAATGCAAACAATGCATGTAAGGTTTCAAAAAGAAAACAAGACATTTGACGTGTTATTTGATATTTCTTTCTCGTTCTTATTGCATTGCGATTGCTTAGTGAAAGATTCGACAGGATTCATAGGAACGCAGGAATGACTGACCCCAGATCCAAGTGTCTTTTTGTACAAGCAGAGCTCACAAAATCCGTTTCTAGCATAGAGTGGCAAATTCATCATTCCACTGGAAATCGCGAAACTCCTGCAACATGTGTAATATGTTCAAGATTTAATTTATTTACAACAATTCAGATGTGTGTTAGGAATCATAATGTTATTCTGTAATATATTTTCTGCTTATAAAATAATAGTTAGGTATATGTAATAGTGGTAATTATGTAGGATTTAATTTAATTGAAAATAATATTTAATATTATTATTTATAATATTCTAATATTTTTTATGTCTATTGTTTATGTGTAATGTTTTGTATGTGTATTATGTGCTAAGTAGGGTTTACACGATGAGCCTTGCCGCGAGACCGCGGTCTCGTGCGAGTCGACGAGGGCTTCTCTGAATCTCATGTGACCTATGCACATGCACAATTTACTGTAGTCAGTCCTAGTCCGATGAGACTTGTTTCAAGGCGAGCCCCGAGACAAAGTCTCATGTGACATCAGCTATTCTGTTTCCTAGCTAAAAGTAACCTTCCTTCGCGCGTAGGTCCGTCTTTTCTTTGCTTACCGCCTGCTTATACTTCCTACCTATGTACTTTGTCCGCTGTAGTGGGAGCTACGCAGATCGGTCGAAATCTCGTCCACACGTGAGTTTACCCTTAGCTGGGACAAACAATACGTTTCACATGAGGTGAGCTACGTCTAATGAGACTTACTTATAATCTGTACAGACATAACTTTCAAACAATGAAATATGATTTCTATGCGCAACAAGTTGTAATTATTAAGTACAGCAGTAATAGGTACGTGTCTTGAAGAGGAAATACGTTATACCACGTACAAAAGGAAAACTGTGCAAGAATTGGCTGGGTCCTAGAAATACGATGTCCAGTTAGGAATTGTGTTTTTATGTCCCAGATATAGGAAATTACTATTATCTGTTTCCTTTGAGATGCCGCCCAATCAGATTATGGACCCCACTTGAAGTCACATGCGCTGTCATTATTGGTTGGATTTGTCACCTCCTAAGATTGTCGTATGACGTAAACAGTGAAACAGAAAAATCGGGATAGAGAGGAAATGATTGCGAGTGACACAGTGAATACATTGGCGGAAGCATAGATGCAGAATATGTATCATATGTTTTTATTGTACATATGACACTACGCCTATGTAATGTGACTGATACGACACAAGCGTCGGGGCGATTGGGTGGAATCAGGAGGTGCAAAAGGCTTACCCCCTTGTCCCTGCGTTTTTCAGTTTGGCGACGCTCGAGTGGAGCTCGACATTCCGGATGAAACAAATATGTAATATACATACATATAATGTGCTAAAATCTTCTTGAAAGGCACAAGTTCCAAGTCCACATAGGCGAGATATTGTCTTGCCTGGAGGCAACCTTTAATCTCCCATATCCGGTGGAATCCATATAAGTTGCATCATTTAGCATCAGTTGATAGTAAATATGATTAGGTTTCCTGAGACCACGTCTCGAGACAAGTGTCATCAGACCGCATTTCAAGGCAAGTGTCATCAGACCGCATTTCAAGGCAAGTCTCATCAAAACGCGTTTCGAGGCAAGTCTCATCAGACCGCATTTCGGGGTAAGTCTCATCAGACTGCATTTCGGGGCAAGTCTCATGAGATCGCGTTTCGAGGCAAGTCTCATCAGATCGCGTTTCGGGAAAAGTTTCATGAGAAGACTCATCGTGTAGGATCCGCTTTACTAAGAAGTCCGCTGGAAAAAATGCAGGCCCGATTATACTGTATTTACAGATATTGCAGGGAAATGAGAAGATGGCTACTGAAACGGCACAGGGGCAAGAAGGGGACGCCAGTAGCTCCGCCTGGCCCCACTTTGGGGCTTTTCGTAGACCCGCTGTTTAGGTTCTCATCGGGGCACACACTGACTATGACTATGATGATGAAATTATATGTAACGACCACCACAGCGTGATTGTACACCTTCGGATCGGTGTACATTCTTGAAAAAAATCCTGTACAAAATTGTCCTTGACTTTGAAAATTAAGGTCAACATTTTTTGTCCTATCGGATTCTACTCATCATGAGCGTAAACAGTGTTAAAAGAAGCATGGGTCCCAATTCAACCGTTTTCTTGAAAAATAATGTTAAAGCTACGATTAGCTAGCACGGGTTAGAGTGAGAGAGTCTAGAGCGTCGACGGCTCTCTCTCTCTCTCTCTCTCTCTCTCTCTCTCTCTCTCTCTCTCTCTCTTTCTCACTCTAACCCGTGCTATCTAACCGCACATTTAACATTATTTTTCAAGAAAACGGTTGAGTTGCGACCCATGGTTTCTTTGACACTTTTTACCCTCATGACGAACAGAATCCGATAGGACAAAAAATGTTGACCTTAATTTTCAAAGCCAAGGACAATTTTGCACAGGCTTTTTATCAAAAATGTTCACCGATTCCAAGATGAAGAATCATGCTGTGGTGGTCGTTACATATCATTTCTTTACACCCTGTACATAGATATTGTAAACCATGCATAAGCTTGCACATGTATGTGTATTTACTGAATTCTTTTATACGTGTTATTCAGTAATGTATGTTCTTAAAGAAAGTCCCCCTAATTCTTCACCCTCTGTCGTGTTTCTACGATGTATAACAATGAAAATTGGAATCCACCACTTGAGTGCGTAAGCACAATCAGACAGAATACGGATGGTGTATGCGGCAACCGGATATAATCCTATTTGGGCTCTTTAGGGTGTATTACAGTCGAAATCACCTCGCTCCCCCTTGGAATAGAACTGTCCGCTACTTTCCCACCTTCTCTAATCCATATCTCTCTGCATTACTTGTTAGCTGTCTAATTCTATCAGCGGTGCACGTATTTAATAGGCCACGACTATTTATATATTGAATGATCATTGTTGTTGCATATCGATGGATTTTCCAAGCCACTAGTTACCGCTGTAACTCGATCATATGGCTCTTCCCACATACATATGGGGTGTATCCTCAGATAAGATATCTTGACGTAGATATCTTCCCCATAGTAAAAGATTAATTTTGCGATTTTTACTGTTTCCTTAAAGAACATTTTTATTTGTCATAATATATGCAGGACATACTCGACATCTTTTCTAAATTGACAGCTCAAAGTGTAAGACTTTCCTGGAAGCGAAGCTGTACGGTTGAATTAAGTATCTCCTTTTATGCTTATAACTTCACATATCATTAATACAATGATGAACAGTTGAGACATCAGCTGCGTGTTCCTTAAGAGCCGGCGCAGATGCTTTTACGAGTATTGTTAATATAAAACTATAACTAATTCTAAGTAATTCTATTTTTATATATTTATTTTATTTACCTTCCTGCAGGCTGTGGTATTCGCGTTTGCTGCTGGAAATATCTTACACTTTGTGCTGTTGACCTGAAAGAATTATCAAGAAATGCATCAAACTGTTGTACCTTCTGTGTAGAGTTCAGTTTCCCCTAACAATAGCAATAACTTTTGAATCACTATTTGTCGCGTATCATCCTACAAGGTAAAACATTTTGTGTCACCCAGGAGCAGGGCCGTTCCTGAGTTTTTCGTCGCCCAGGTGCAAAAACAATATAGCGGCCCTTTTTAGTTTAATATTATTTAACTAAGAATTTGATATGCGGATAAAATTAGTCTGATTGAGTTCTGTTTGTCCAAAAGTTTAATAATCATGCAAATTTTTTTATTAGTATTCTTATTACTCAAAATTTTATATGTGTATAATAAACCGCATACAGCTGCTCAGGTGCGGGGGCACGTTCTGTACCCCCGCCAGGAACGGCCCTGCCCAGAAGGATGACCTTCACAACATACACATGTAAAGGTCAAGTCCACTGGTGGTGGGTTACATAAAAAACAGTATTACCCCAGTCACAGTATTGGAATAACCAGTAGCGACACTACCTCAAAATCGTGTCCGAGAAATGCTACAGCGCATGCTCCATGTTACTACTGACAAGATGGCTTCCGTCCATAGCATCTATGTTTTCCTTGTGTGCATCCACGTCACGCAGCATCACTTTGTAGCATAGCGAGAACCAATCAGAACATCGCTGATTACTACACTAACAACATGGCTGCCTATCACGTCAGCTCAGGCACCAACATCAAAAGGACCGACATGGAGTGCCGCTACTGGTTGTTCTTACACTGTGTCCCAGCTTTGTATGAGGGCCAGTCAAAAAAATAAGCTGCACTCGTATCTAAAGAAATGAAATATTCAGTATTTAAAGTAAAATTTTCCTTATTTGAAAACGCAATCTAAGGACTGTTTTTTAAACATAATCTCCATGCTTATTGAAATATTTCTGATATCGCGATACCAGTTTCACCAATGCCTCGTTGAAAAATATTCGTCCAACTTGCTCCGAGGGCCAATTAAAAAGTACGTTGTATTCGCCTAGAACTTTTTGTGTATTAAAGCTATGCTAATGAAACATGGTAGCAACACTTTTTAATACTTTCGATCTAAAGTTATATTTATAACTATTAGCAATCGCCTTTCATTTGTTATCAATCATGAAACATATCGCGTTCGTCGGAAGTACCGTCCAAGTTAAAAGTTCGAGGTTTTTTATTCGCTTTTTGTGGGCAAAGAAGTGGAACTCCACTGAGATTTGTCGTCAAGCGGGTTAAGAAAAGCAATTAAAGATCGGCGGCCGGGAAGACTGACAAAAGGCATTGTCCTTCTGCTTGGCTATGTCATACCACATTTGGCAAAATCCACGAAGAACGTGGTCAATGAAAAGTGTGGCAACGCCCTCCGTGCAGTTGAATATTTACTCTTGTGACTCTATTTACTCTTGGACGGAAATTTTTCAACGAGACAATGGAGAAACTGGTATCGCGATATGACAAATGTCTCAATACACATGAAAATTATGTAGAAAAGTGGTCCTGAGATTGCCTTTTCAATTAAGTAAAAAATGAGCTTCAAATGCTAACCCTGATAGCTAGGTCAGGCAGGTCGACACATTGTACCGGCCGAAGTTGGGTCAAGTTTGACCGTCGACACGCAGCTCCACATTAAAACCTAAATAACGTTCAACTATCCGCAGCGTATGTTATATCGAAGTGGCGGCTCGCAATCTTGGGGTTCATGGAAAAAGAAATTTGTCCAAGTGACATGGGTACGAAAGAAGACGTTCTTCTATGTTCATCTACGGCTCTGGAAAAAGGCCGCCAGTTCAATGACCCTGGTTCAAGCAGTTAAATTGGTTGATTTGGCAACCAACGAAACGTTGCGATCAGTTGATCGCCATTTAGGTTTTAATGTGGCGCTGCATGTCGACGACTAAACTCGGCTCTACTTTGGACGGTGTTGCTGCCATTAGTCTCGCTAATGGCAACCTAGTGGATATTAGGCGAATGTTTCATTCTTTACGTAATGACGGTACGACTTATTAGGATGCGTAGATGTGTGCCAGTACTACATCACTGTGTTCCCTGCTCGGTTATGCTTTCCCTCCGTCTGACAGCCCTTTGCCGGGCCGCGATAAGCCCCAAACAAGTCTTATCTACAAGTATTACCAATTGTACCTGAGCAAACAAGTATTAATTACCACAGTTTTGTTGCTGTTGTTCCAGGCACTATAAGATTGCATGTGAAACAATCTATCTATGGGGTTTCGGTTCGCAAAGGGGCAAAATTGTGTATTGTGAATGTTTCTAGCAGAATATTGATTAATACCTGACATATGATCCACTCAGAAGCCAAATTAATCAAGTCCGCTTTTCGTAAATTTGTCTATTTTATTATTTGAATATGCTGTAAATCATCAGTTTTCTTTAGTTTTGTATTTATGGTCTTGATCAGTTTCGCTGTTGAGTGACTCATATATGTATTTACCGATAATATTGGTCGAGTTGTGCTTTCTCGATCCTCTTATCTTTCGCCCTCCGATTCTGAAACCAAATTTTTATCTGCGTTTCTGTAAGGTGTAAAGACGTGGCTAGTTCAAATCTTCGTCCTCTGGAAATATATTCCCCTCTACGATATTCAACTTCCAGCCTTAACGTTTGTTCACCACTAAAAGTTGTCCTTTGTCTCCGTGGTCGTCCCTCTTTTCTTCTTTTGCGAGCCACTGTTCGATAAAAGCAAACATACATATTTTTTAATGCAACAAGTTGTTCAATACAATAAATAATAGAATATCATTACACTATTCTAGTGGGGCAACACATTTAAATTCCTAAAGAATCACTTGATGGAGATATGTTAAAAAGATGAGCACGAAAGTGACCTTGGATATTAACGTTCAAGGTCAAACCTTTTTATTATTGCAAAGTGCAGTACTCTCTACGAGGAACAAAAGTGTCAAAGGCATCATGGGTTGCAAACATACTGCACCCTTGCAAAATAACTGTTGAAGGTTTCTATTATACATATTATATATTAGCTCTTATAAGATGTATGCAATGTACAGGGTGTAAAGAAATTATATGTAACGACCACCACAGCGTGATTCTACACCTTCGAATCTGTGAACATTTGTGAGAAAAAGCCCGTGCAAAATTGTCCGTGACCTTAAAAAATTTTTGTTTAACCTATCGGATTGTATTCATCATAAGGATAAAAAGTGTGAGAGGAACCATGGGTCGCAACCCAACCGTTTTCTTGCAATAAATGATGTTAATATTTTGCATTGGTCCGCACGGGTTAGAGGGAGAGAATGAAAGAGAGGGAGCGATGGCTTGCGCGACGCTCGGTTACCAAGGCGACGGCCGACACAACGCTAGATCGGCCGGTGCGTTGCAAAGGACCGCAAGGCCATCGCTGCCTGTACAGGGTATAATGAAATTATATCTAACGACCACCACAGAGTGACACTTCACCTTCGGATCGGTGGACATTTGTGAAAAAAATTCCGTGGGAAATTGTCTGACCTTAAAAATTAAGGTCAAAATTTGTTTTTGCCCTATCGGATTCTACTTATTATGAGGGTAAAAAGTGTCAAAGGAAACATGGGTCGCAACTCGAGCGTTTTCTTGCAATAAATGATGTTAATATTTTGCATTGTTTAGCACGGGTTAGAGCAAGAGATTGAGAGAGAGAGAGAGAGAGAGAGAGAGAGAGAGAGAGAGAGAGACACTAGATCGACCGGTGCGGTGCGCCCTATCTCTCACTCTCTCATTGTAACCCATGCTAACCAATGCAAAATATTAACATCATTGTCGCAAAAAAACGATTGAGTTGCGACCCATGGTTCTTTTGATACTTTTTATCCTCATGATGAATAGAATAAAATAGTATAAAAAGAGGTTTGATCTTAATTTTCAAGGTCCAAATGAATTTTGCGGAAAGCTTCTTTTTCAAATGTCCACCGATCCAGAAATGCAGAATTGCGCTATGATAGCCGTGACATTGATTTTGTATACACTCTATACACATTGACATCCTTTAAGTCAACTATAATTAATTCTTGTTCATATAAACTAGATGTATCGTTGAATCAAGTTTGCTAACCTTATGAGACAATATTCTTTCACATTGCGCATGTTTTTTGTCAGGAAATTCTGGACCAATTATGATGACTTGTAAAATATGTAATTCCATTTGAAAAAACGAACACGACCTACATATCTTGTTAAATAATAAAGTAAAAAAAATTACTTTCATCGAAAGACGTGTCCCCTGGAACCATGCAATCTTCATAGAACAAATATAATGTTTCTCTATCTACAATACGTTACAAAATAAAGGCCTGCCCAGAGTTAGCGTGAACACCCAGTATGAATAAAACCTACAATGCTTCAACAATCTTTATTTGCAATACAAATCGAAAACAAATCAAGCGACGCATTATATATGTATTTTTTTATTTGCGATAATCTCTTGAACAACATTGCTTTGTAAGTGTAATTACGAAATATCCTGTATATATTTACAATTTGTTATCTTCTAATAAGTTTTTTCATAAACTCTTTTTTTTTGTATTACTTACAAATGTATCTATCGTAAGCTGTCTTATACTATCGCGAGCTATAGAATAATTTCAGAACAGTTTAGTCCAGATGAATATTACTGCGTTTACTGAAACCATAGCGCGCTTATTGTGTTTTTTTTTTTTTTATTTAACGGGCTCGTGATTCCAAGCCGCCTTGTCGCGATAACGGCTTAAGGGGCAGGCGAGTAACACTGGGTTTGCGGAAATATAGGAAGGTAGATTTCATATTGAGACGCGGCCAACTGCGTTCCGTAATCTCATCACGACATCGGTGCGAGGTGGCGAAGCGGGATAAATCCACTCGAATGTATATACACGTATATTTGTATCACGCTCTACTGTCGCGTTTCTGTAACAATGATTATCAATAAAAGGCTTTAAGTATAGGATAAAGCGGTTGATTGCATATTAATGGAAATTAGCAATAAATTACTCAACCACTTTGCCGAGCTTGTGAAAGTCCAGTAGTGATAGCTTTCAATTAATATTTATTGAAATTTCAATAGCAATAGCGAATTCATTACTTAAGTCTCTTTTTCAATGTTCTCCAATTGTAATGGGATTATGAATATCTGAATAGAAACCAATTAACCGCGATTGCACTACAAATTAGTTGATAATGGCAACGAGAATAATAAAAGAAAGCCTCAACTAATTATTAAAGGAAAATTCTAATAAAATAACTTATGTTATGGTCTACCACTATTGTTAAAAAATATGTAAGAATTATTTATATTCAGGCACTATTTAATGAACAAGTGAATCAATACCTGAGAATATACTGTACACTCAGGGTATGTTTTATATGAAATGATTTATCTTGAAAGATATGAATGCCATGGAGAAATGTTTGAGACAAAAGTTCTAGGGTATCAAGGAACACGTGTGATGTCTGTATTTCTGTAACATTTCAATGACCTTGAAAAGCTCTATTAAAGGCAAGTTCATTTTTTTAAATGGAAACCTGTAGTTTTTGTTACATATTCTTATAGCACACATTAAAACGTTTTAAAAACATTACACATGCATGTTGCACTAGTCAAAGTCGAGAGATCAAATTTTAACTTACGTGTGCCGCCAGTGCATAATACAAGCGCGACGCTGCCGGCTGCACATGAGATTTGAAGATTGATATCGCGACTTTAACAAATACAAAGTGAATGTATAAGTAGTGTTTTGACATCGTTTTTAATTGAACTGCAAGAATATGTGACACATAATACAGTTTTCCATTAAAAAATTGCAACGTGCCTTTAATAAAACTTCTCAAGACCATTGAAATATTAAATAAATATAAGTATCATATATGTACCTTGATACCCTAAACCTTTTTTCTCGGACGTTTTTTCGTGTCACATTTTTCGAGATATTTACACCCCTAATAGACACTAGGTTACCATTAGCGAGGCTAATGTTAATTGCTGCCATCACATCGGCCAGAATCAAGCCGAGTTTCGCCGTCAACATGCAATGCCACGTTAAAAGCCTAATGGCGATCAACTGATCGCAGCGTTTTATTGGTTGCCAAAACGCAACCAAATTTAACTGTTTGAGTCAAAGCTATGTGAAGAACGTAACATAGGAGAACGTCTTCTTTCATATCCAATTCATTTAGATGAATTTCTCTTTGTACGAACCCCAAAATCTCAAGCCGCCGCTCTTGTACGCTACCACTAGTTGATCGTCATTTATGTTTTAATGTAGCGCTGCATGTCGACCGCCGAACTTGGCTTAACTTCGGCCGGTGCAACGTGTTGATCTGCCTGACTTGGCTCTCAGGGACGTTTTGAAACACATGTACGATATGATGTTTAAGATGTATTATTTATTTGAATAAAACAGTCATTCATTAACTTAAATTAAAGGAACTCATTATACAAGTTAGAATTGGTAATAATAAGTAGAAAAAAATGATGCTGTCAATACTTACAGAAAGCTGAGAGTCCTTGCAAATGATGATCGGAGGTTGTAAAGTACGGAAAGTTGTGAAAGTATGGCACAGACGGGCACGCAACTTCGGTTAAGTATACAGGATGGTTAGTCACTCTAGAGTGGAGTTCGCGAAATAATGGCAAATTAACGAGATTCGAATTCTTTCCTTTCTCTGTATTAGTTGGAACGTTTGTAGTATCGCTGATGATCTGCTGTAACCCTCTGTCCGAAGAACACTCTTTAACATCCTTCACCTATGCAAGAGATTATCCAATCATGTTCGAAATCGCTACCTGATAAATATTGACAATAAGGGAAGCCAGCTTCAATCACTTTGGCCTTGAAATATATTGTTAAGCACATCATTTTGAACAACTTTCTCCTCTATATGCTACCGTCGCTCAGCTTTAATTTTCGAGACATTTACAAAAAACTTTGGTAGTTATACAGTTTAACGGCTTTCCTCAATTCTGACTAATTCAATGTAGTTTTGTTCTTAATAGCTTCATTTTATCACTAAAACAACAAATCAACCGGTAGAAACGATAAGGTACTCTTCTTTTTTATATTGTTTTCTAGAAATATCAAATTGAGGTTTTTGGAGGTTACGAAATAGGTGGCCGGCTCATTGAGTCGCTAGAGCAACTACCTCCAAACCTAACTCTAATTGTAAAGTACAAATTAGGTTCGGTAGTACTTTTTTCTGCGGCCGGCACAAGCCTACGTCGCATCTTCCGATAAACCTTAATTTGACATTTTTAGGGGAAAAAACACCAGAAACTAGAGTACTTTTATCGTCTACTGCAATTGACTTTTGTTAAACTTAAATCACAAGTACACTTCATTTGGTGTAAGCGGTCGCCTATGTTACAGAAATCAACGTTTTGAACAACTTTTTCCTATACATATAACCGTCACTCGGCCTTAGTTTTCAAGATATTTGCAAAAAGCTATTGTTATCACTGCAATGGATTCTACCTATAATTGTACGTCTGTGGTAGTTCGTGCGTTTACATTGCTTACTGCTAACCTTACTGCTAATCGGAATAAACGATGAAAGTATTCTACTTCCTGGTGTTTTTTTCTTAAAACTATCCAACTAAGGTTTCTTTGAAAGACTTAACCTTACCTTACAATTAGAGTTAGGTTTGGAGGTAGTTGGTTTAGCGGCTGGCATGAGCCGGCTGCACATATCGTAACCTCCAAAAAAATCCTTGATTTGACATTTTTAGACAAAAATATAAAAAAGGAGAGGACTTTTATCGTCTCCCCCGCTTGATTTGTCATTTTAGTGATAAAATGAAGCTATTAAAAATTAAACTATATCGAAATAATCAAAATTGAGGAAAGCCGTCAAACTGCGTAACTATCAAAGTTTTTTTCAAATTTCTTGAAAACTGAAACCAAGCGACAGTAACATGTATAGGAAAACGATGTGTCCTTGGCAACATATTCCAAAGTCAAAGTGATTGAAGGTGACACCCCTATTGTCAATATTTGCCCAATCGTGAATACGTAGGTATGTTAAAAGCGTTAGGAACTTGTAAGTAAAGTTAATAAGTGTACTAATTCATACAGTGATATCCTTTGTCTATTAGCACACAGTTAACACTGCAGACAGTCAAATGCACCCGTACTTGAAAAAAATTTCAAATTCGTTTTTCCCGAAGCTTCGAAGCTTCAAACAAAAAAATGTTATTTTTCTTCCTACTTATTTTTACATGCAAAATCATCCCCTGTCCAGTTTGACTACCTCTCCGGTCCCATTCTGTACGTATAGGGAAAACATGCTTAGAATCATGAACCTACCAAATTCATTAAAAAAATCATTGAAATCGGTGAAATGGATCTTCATCTGTATACATAATCACCAAGATAATCTCCTTCGTTTAAGAAAAACTAAATCTTACTTGAGCAATTTCGCCATTCGCATAACACATTTTGCCCCGGAGAACAATGTTTGTCGGAGAACCAAGGGTTGATTTCGATTTACACTTTCCTTCGTCACTATCACTACTCTTATTCGCTTCAAGATGTCCATAGATCCGAGCAAAGAATTGTCGCGGCGACGATGGTCCCTCTCCTTTCGTCGACATTTAGCTCCAATGAAATTCGACCACTGTCCAAGTACGAAATAAAATTGTAAAACCTTTAAGAAGATCGTATTAAACAATTGTCGTTATCCTGGTATTTCCCGTTAAACTTTCGATCTTAGCCTCGGTTCCCGTCGGTCCGAGTAATGTTAAACACGTCATTGTATGAAATTTCACAATGTGTAAAGGTCAACATTTGTGACAGCGAAAGATTGTCACCCCATTTAAAGGCACTTCAAGTACATCTATTTTGATGGTCTTCATACTGGCGAGTCCACGCGTTTCTTTGCGATCATTCCAAACTCTAGATGACGTTCAGAGTAACATGTATGGAAATGGTAACGTTAAAAATTAGGAAAATGCGCTGAGAATCCGCGCGCGCGCGCGCTTTCGCGCATGTTTGCAAGGGTGTGCATAGAAGTATTTCTCGGGGCTGAAATGAAAGTCTCAGAACACTTATTTCCAGGTGACACTCGAAGTGGGAAAACGATGGAGTACCGATTGACTCGGTACGGGGCTACACACGTATCTGAGTCAGTTCGCTTCCAACGTGTCCATTCTCGCGCTTCGTGGTTAGTATGAAAATAGAGAGAAGGGATGTTCGGTAGCCGTACTCCCTACCCCATGAACGTTCCCCACTATCAGCGGTATACCACCCCCGATCCCTGAGGTTGCGAATAATTTCGCCGTGATCGTTGTAACGCCCCTCTGCGAAAGAGCACCTGTGGACGTTCGCGGCCAATGGAAGGGAAATATCCCAGTCGAACTTTATATTATTTACAACTGCGTGGCATTGAGGATGGTTAGCAGTACATAAATTGATACTAAAACGATTAAATTACCTTTGCATGTCGATGATATTTTAGGTTATGTACTTTAGGTTAGGTTAACTCTGGTATCTGAAAAGCATGATTCTAAAAGGATTTAGTTCAGTTCGAAAAACTGCAACAATAACCGCAATCGTGGTCGCCATGGGCAGGGCCGCGTTTACTATTAGACAAAGTAGGCACATGTCTAGAGCCCCATAAGAAGAAGGGCATGCACAGAGGGATTTGTCATTGTTGCATGAAATAAGTAAACCCACTGGCCTTGATTTCTAAATTAAGTTTAAAAATATATAAGGATAATAATACTTATATTGAAACGCCATTGCCATATTTGGAGGTATCTATTGCCGATACTCATTCTTATTTATGGAAGAAGAGTCCCGATTTTCATTTGAATACCTAGGGCCCAAAAAGCTCTAGACGCGGTCCTGGTCGTGGACAGACTTTTTTTGTAAGCGACCTGGTTACTGGTCTGTAACTTGAAGCTGCAACTGCATTTTGAATTGAGCAAAATAAAATGTAGTGGGTCATTTAATACAGGTCACCTGAATAAGTTGCTTAGTTTTGATGATAGAAAAAAATGCTTCAGATCAAACTGGCTTGGTTTCGAGAACCACATAATGTTATGTGACCATTTTTTTATGGCCGGAGGTATAGAGGAAATACAAAAAACAATCCTGTATTTTTTAATGGAATGATATGGTTTTTATCAACGAACTAAATGAAAGTTACTCAAAGTCAGCTACAATAGAAAATAAATTGACTCAAAGTGCTCTATGAATACTTGAGTGTTTTCCTGGTTGTTGGTACATCACTCTTGTAATCGCTAATATAGGTCACAGAACATAAACAACTAAATATTTGTGAATGTAATGTACAATGTAAGCATGAATGTTTGTTTATGTTCTGTGACCTATATTAACGATTACGAGAGCGTTAAGCAACAATCAGGAAAACACTCAAGTATTCATAGAGCACTTTGGGGCAATTTATTTTCCATTGTAGTTCACTCCGAGGAACTTTCATATAGCTCGTATTCGCCCTGAAAAGCTCTATTAGAACGTAAATAAAAATCCATACCATTCCATTTAAAAATACAGGGTTGTCTTTTATACAGGATGTCCCACGAAACACTTTTCACGATTTTTTAAGTACTTACGATAATCTGACAAAAAAATATTTTAAACAAAAGTTGATCAGATTTCAATTGGCTATACATTGCAATAAAACGAGGAACATATCAACCTTTTTGGTGTACGAATAAATTTTCTACAAGTTGATATTAAACTACGATTTGCTCTCATGACAAGTCAAGACTAAACAGAAAAAGTGTCCTAAGTCTTAGTCACCAACTTTATAGTTACTACCTTAATAGCTAAGCCATCACATATTGACATTTTTTCTTTATTGTGAATTATCGACAGTTCGTAGACATGTTCATAGATAAGTTTCTAGTAATGCAACATTTAGTCAAGGTTCCTGAACTGAATGTAATTTCGAGTCTTAATAATAAAAACAAGTTATTATCACTCAGTCATGCAGATTGTCATTTTCTGTTGAAATTTTCATTTCTTTGCCTTCAAGCTCATCCGAAGGTCATGATATACTAGGTCGTTGAATTCGTCTTGATACGGGCTATAATACTATTAAGTCAAAAATACAAAGTGCCATTTAAAAAAATGAAGGTGGCCTTAGCAGTAATAAAAGAAAAGTTTCTGAACTTTTTTTATTGCAATGTATACCCAATCGAAAACTGATCAGCTTTTGTTTAAAATATTCTTTTTGTCAAATTATCGCAAGTAGTTGAAAAATCGTGAAAAGTGTTACGTGGGACACCCTGTATTTCCCCTGCGCCTCCATCTATAAAAGCAATTAATAACATCGCATTATGTGCCACTCGAAACTAAGCAATTTTAATCTACAACATTTTTGTTCTATCTCTTCATACATACAATAAAGATATAAAATTGTTACTTAATATTATTTAATTTTTTTTATTCCCAATGACCGTCCTTCTCGAGACCCCTTAACAAGTATACGAATCGATGTCAAATTCATTGAAAAAGTATGTCTGGTATTTCAATTCTTGCAACATTTCCACTATACAAACTTTCAATATCTCATAATCATAATAGGTCAGTAACACGAATTTCACTAACATCAACATTTATGCACCGTTCTTCAGTGTTATTATACAGATATGGTTCCCCAAATAGTCTCTCCCGCTAGAAATGAATAATCCGCAAAGAATATGAGTATTAATCCCGCAGTACCTTCTGCATTTACGGACAACCGCACATCGAACAATCTACACTGGAATTCTTTTCTCGTCCATCAATTCAAGTTTCCAAACCCTCGAGGCTTGAGGGGTCGTACGGATTCTTATCGCTTATTATTCGTTGAATTTTTGTGATTGTACCTCCTTGTTGCTGCAGCATGAGCATGGGTATTACGCTATATTAATTTAAAATAAGGGAAACAAGCCTGCGTATAGTAGGGTAAGTCCAATAGACATGGACCAGATGGAGAGATGGTACATATATTATAATTCCGAAATTATCCACTAAAAGTGCACGAAACATCGATATTCTATTGTTTCAGTGAAAGCGATGAACGTATTGATGTCACGCGACAATTTTGTTAAAATTTGTTGAAAATCAATATTTTAACATCTGAAAGGCATAACAATTTCTTTGGTTAGTTATAAAATGTAGAATAACTTCTTATTGCAGTAAATATTAGCACTACTTTTGTACCCTAGGATTTATTATAACATTTTTTGTACATATAATCGTAATTGACAAAGATAACTTTCAGTTATTACTGCCACAATACCTATATGACCCATTAATATCACACGATTCGAGATAGATGGACCATCACGCACACGGTAAAGGTGGGCCGCATTGTTTATAATACTACGTTAGAGATACGCTACAGATTGATTGATTAATGTCTAAATAACTTTGGCATTCTATATTTTTCTGTTGTAATTTATAATGATGACATTATTAGTAGAAAGTAATAACACGAATTCGCTTGTAATTCGTTCCTAAAACAATTGTTAAATATTGATAACAAGGGACCCAGCTTTAATCACTTTGACCTTCAAACATGTTATCAAGGACATCATTTTGAACAACTTCTTCCTAAACATATTGCCGTCGCTCGGCTTTAGTTTCCGAGATATTTACAAAAAACTTTTGTTAAACTTAAATCACTTCATTTGACGTAAGCGGTCGCCTATTTTATAGAAATCAACGTTTTGAACAACTTTTTCCTATACATTTAACCGACGGTCGGCCTTAGATTTCAAGATATTTGCGAGATCTTATCAAATTACCGTACTATGAAACCTAACCTGTACCTTACAATTAGGGTTAGGTTTGTAATTCAAGAAAATCTTGTTTTGACATTTTTAAAAAGCAATGTAAAAAAGAAGAACACTTTTATCGTCTTTCCCGGTTGATTTGTCGTTTTAGTGATAAAATGAAGCTATTCAGAACAAAACTATGTTGAAATAGTCAAAATTGAGGAAAGCTATTAAACTGCATAGCTACCAAAGTTTTTTTTGCAAATATCTGGAAAACTCAAGCCGATTAACGGTAACATGTATATGTAGGAGAAAGTTGTCCAAAATTATGTCGTTGACAACATATTTCAAGGTCAAAGAGATTGAAGCTGGGTCTCTTATTGTCAATATTTACCAAACAACTCGTTCCAATAAAAACTGTTGTTGGAAATTAATTTCATGGCCCATCTCGCCTATAGCATTAAGGGAGAGATGGTCCACCATCTAAAATTTTATTTTCCTCGGCCTACTGTTTTTTATAAGAACATTGCATTGAAAGTTTACATACTTTAGAAAGGATCATTCCCTAGACAAATCCATGAAAATAATGCTTCATTTTTCCAAAATATTCCATTTCAAAGGCATTTTAAAAAACGTGGCCATCTTTACCGCACTTACCCTATACGAATAAAGTATTACTTGAGTGACGTTACTAGACTAATATTACATTCACTGACCTGTCCAGTGAATGAACGTCATTCATATTAAACGTAAAAATAACGTTTACAATGCCATTTTCATGTTGAACAGTATTATTATACAGTAATTCTACTGGATGTTCGCAAATGTCTGGCGAAAGCGATCTCCTTTTTATTTATTATCTGTTCAACAGTATATTTCTTTGTTTTTGAAGAATTTGTATTTTGAGGTTGTTCAATAGTCCTATGATAAGTTTGTTTTCGAAGATTTTATAGTTTGGAGTTTCTTTTAACGAACAAAAGTTGTGTGTACAACGGATTTGTAAAAATTTGTCGCTTTTATTAGATGTTGTGTATTGGATGAGAGATTACCCTAAATGCCAATGAATGAACAGGCCATTAATTCACTGGCAAATGTGTCCATTTCGTATTTTACAAAGATTTTATGTTAATTTTATTCCAAAAATGTTTGCTACTCATTTGATGCTCCAGCACGGTTTAAAAATACTTCCTAGCAGCAAATGAACGGTGAGTTTTAATTAAAAAACTTGCTTGTTCACTTATTGTCGAACTCTTTGTAGATGCTTTGCCAATGAATGAAACCTTTTTTCTTTTTTCTCTTTGAAGCTTCAATACAGCCACCCGTTATTTAACTTTTTTTTATTGATTATAATAATTGTCACGAGTAAAATACACTGATATTACTCCAGATAGCCAGTTCGAACCAGTTGCGTGCCAATCGACAGCCGCTTGACAGCAACAGTTTGTAATATAACCTAACCGCCAATTTGCTCGCAACTTATTTCAACAGACTCCGCTATACTTTTTGCTGTAAATTTATAAACGTCATCGAATATATCAAATACTGTATCGAATTTGTAACCACTTTGTCAACAAAACTGTGCAAAATGCTTTAGCAAAGTCTTCTCTGAACAGCTTGGCTATCAGGGACGTTTTGCCCAAAAAGTTTGATCGTATTCATTCACTAGGACACCTCTGTTCATTAATTAAACATTTCGGTTCTTTCATTGGGCACTTTGCACATTTTTCATTAAACCATATACCTGACTTTTAATGAAAGTTACAATTATCAGATAATGATAGAATCGTGTTCGACGGTGTTTGACCTTAGCAATGACACAGTTCAATTATACTAATAGCATTCAGAGGATTAAATAACGATTTGTTAATACTGAATTTTACAAACATGCAGCTTAAATGTTCATTGACTGGAGAGATTACCCTACTTATGTTTGGAAAAATGCATAACATTTGTTGACATTTTCGTTCTAATAACCCGTTTAGGAAACTATTCGAATTGTTCACAATTGTTCGTCTAAACTCAGCGCCAACCATATTGAAACGACTTCTGATCGCCCATTCGTCTACTTTCGATTGATCCACCTGATCCTTTCAACCGTAGTCGCTTAGTGTAAGCGGCGCATAAGTTATTAACAGTTAAAAATCAAACGAATGTAGGCAACTGGACGTGCACTGTCGACTGCTTTGGCGACTGCCTGCACGTACACTTGGACGCGACGGCGCGCGACCAGTTGCCTGCATTCAGGGGCCTTTGGTCCGGTTTTTAATTTTTAATAACTTATCAACGAAGCCGTAAACGCAATTTTGCCACTCTTGACTTTCGTCTTACCTTAGGATCACCCATTTCATTTGTGCCCGCATGTTGTTTCCTAAAATATTATCCGTCCGGCTATACCGGTAGCTAACTCTCAACTGCACCGGTGACCGAACGCCAAAACCTGGAAACTGCCACTCAAATCTGAATTTCATTAACCCATTAACTCATTTTGTAACAGAACTATGAATGATAAGCAACACTCATAAAAGTAACATTATACATGAGTTTGTTTGTTTGCACGATTGAAGGTTTCTTTTTAAATAAGTTATTTAAAGTTGCATCAACATTTAAGTTATTATGATTACCGATAATCTCCTCCAGTTTCATATGCAAATTGCATATTTTCCTAATATCTGTGCATTTATGGCGCTGTACCATAATGTGTTCAACCGTTAGCAGTTCCTCACAATGGTCGCATGTAGGCAGGTACAGCTTTTGGGCGCAAGAACAGCTGTAGAACAACGAATCCATCTCTTTCTAATTTTACAGGAACTTAAAAAAGTTGTTTAAAATATTACAATAAAATCTCAATTGCGTCAGAAATTGTTGTGTTTGGTTCTTGCATTCAACCCTTCAGTTGCATCACAGTCGGTAAAGCAAGCTCGCGATGCTTACATACCACAAGCGTAATGAGGACGATGGAAATCAAACAAAAGAGGAAATTAAAGATAGCCGAATGCGAAACTCGGCATGCGCATGCGTGTGTCAACGTGTTCCCGTTGGTCCTTCTATAATTACATTGATTTCTAGCACGGCTCTGATTGGTTCGAAAGCAGACTACCATAACGCCACTCTGCCGACGAGTTGTTCTGATAGGTAATTTTCACGCAGACCTGAAACAATCCGGATTACCGTCCAACTACAATGCGGATATTCTTCGCGGTGCTGACTGACACTGTATAGCGAAACTCTTTTATTTCCTCTTCTGATTTCTACTTCCAATGTCAAACGCTACCATCTACATATCTCAAAACCTGTTACCACATTGATATCAATATTTCTTACGACCAATTTTACAAATAAATGCACTGTAATTTGTACAGTGACGTGCGTTAAGAAAAGAAGCGCTTCTCGCTTTATATCTTACGAAGAGTAGCATATTTCGTCTAGCTACGAAAAAGAATATAACGCAACTGCACCTAATATGGAACATCTGACATCAAAAGGCTTCCACAAATAGGGGAATTCTATTTCAATTAAATCAACCTTAAAACATGGAAAAATTAATGTACAGTGGCGGATAAAGGCAAGTTTACAGCTTTTAAAGTAAAATAACTTTTTGTAGGGATTTTTTCTCGAGTATTCGGTAAAGAATAACGATCCCACGTAATTCTATACAAAAATCTTTATTTCGGCACTCACTATGCTCGCTCAATCGATCATCGCTGTTTTCGTAATTCCCTATTCCTCGGTTTTCTCCGTATATGTATATTTCTGACACACGAACATAATCATACACGCATTCTCGTGGTTATCGGACTTTGCACTCTCGTCTCTCTCACACCTAGCTTTTACTCTCTCGCACTCACTCTCCTCAGTCATTCACCTATTGTTACGTGTTTACCTCGCCTTGACACCGCTCAACTGTTTTTCGGCACGCGTGTTACTAGCTGGACGAGGTAAGCACGTTTTTGTGTGAACCGTCAGTTTGACAGTTAACCGTTTGGCCTCCTACATTTTTTTATAATTGCACCACACGACTTTTCCTTTTGCGACAAGATAGAATCATTAGATTAGGGGAGAGTGGGGTAATGGCGATTACTTAAGGTGTAATTATAATAAAACGAAAATATGAAGTGATATTATCATTCCAAATGACTTATCAAACCTAACCTACCAAACTATTTGTAGAATACAGAGATAATTAGTTTCATATTGATTTCTTAAATAAAATTAACAAATAAGCAAAAACTGTTTTTACGCTATAGCGAAAATTTTGCGAGCAATCGCGGTCAGGGCCTTGTTCGGAGCGACTAAATTTTAGATGTGGTTAGAAAATGCGATGGATGCTTTAGATCAATGGTTCCCAAAGGAGTCGATACCGCCCATCGGTGAATGTTGAAGGGATCTAAGGGTGCGTTTTTTGTCCAAGGCAAATTTAGGGAGCGTTGAGGACCAACCGCCGCCCCCTTGGGCAGTACTCGCATGAGCACGCTGAGAAGTTTGATTAATACTAAAAATCATCGAACGCATGTTTCAACAAATACTTCTGAATATCTTTTATACCATGTCTTTTTTTACAAAAAAGGGTGGTAGCCCAAGAAAGGTTGGGAACCTATGCTTTAGATTCTAAATCATCCATCGCATTTTGAATGGACCCAGAGACCAGAAAAGTTCATCGGAACCACATTTCATTATTCTGGCCAAATTGATAACAAATGATGCATTTGTTTCCGAATTATTTTGTATCATCTGCGTCATTGTTATAAACATTAGAACTTTGGCTTTCTTAATCTTTTGATTAATTTTTCCGTTACCTCCACATGCCATTTTTCATATTTTTTCTGATTCTGCATGTTTCTTTACTTGTTTTCCATTGAATTCCGACGCCATACCGACGTGTTTGGATCGGGGCACCGGTCG
The DNA here is from genome assembly GCA_023838395.1 of Holcopasites calliopsidis. Lineage (NCBI taxonomy): Eukaryota > Metazoa > Arthropoda > Insecta > Hymenoptera > Apidae > Holcopasites > Holcopasites calliopsidis. The sequence continues at coordinate 1,183,419 of JALHAQ010000024.1, forward strand.
AACGTCACCATTCAGCACGGCGCGACATTCCATCCCTGAGCGCGGGCTTTACGCGCGCTCTGAATGGCCAGTGTTTTTCGTTAATAATTCAAAAATAAAGCCTCAAACATTTTGCCAAAGGAAGAAGTTGTTCAGTATCGCCTCAGGAATCTCCCATATCCGGCTCTTCTATGAGTTACGGGACACCCTCTATATCGCACGTAATATTGTGAGAAGGGGTGCATGCTCGGTGCATTCGCGAGTGTTCGGACAAGGCAATTGAGTCAATGAATGTGGGCGCAAACAAGAACCGCGTTCTTTTTGGTAAACGCGGCGAGCGAGGCGCAGCAGCCGCGAATTGAAAAAAGGACAGTTGTTGACAGTTCGGCGTAAACGAGAGGTGTTCAAAATTAGGTGGAATTAGGTATCAAGATTTATGTAACTTTTGTTAATATATTCGTAGTTCCCATAGAGTTGTGTTGATTGCGTTATCACTTATCCACCCGATCCTACAATATTAGTTTTCCGACATGGTGCCCTAAAAAAAGTGTTTTTTTTTTTACACACAATGCTACCAGGAATTGATGCAAGTAGAAATATATATGCAATTCCATAACAAAAAAAGTGCATTTGCATTCTTGGGGTGCTTCGTTGCACTTATGAAGAAAGCGAGGAAATTTTCCCAGGAAAATAGACACCATGATGCCATTCAGCTTTTCCCATAACAATTTTTTTCTATCTGTTATCAAATTTGAGACATAACCCGTCCCAGTTGCGTGACACAACCTGTATATCTTACTTACATCTACAACAAACATTTTTGAAATTGTCATTATAAACTAAGACAAAAAAGTTGTAAAAAATGAACTTTTCTACTTTCGTTGCTACTTCGAAAATTGTGATATTTTTACAAAACGACGAAGGCAGGATATTTAGTAAACCAATTCTTCTTGCTAGAACTCAAGTCGTTTGGTTCAATTATAATAAGGTACTCTGTTTTAAAGGGTATGCAATACTTTTGTTCGGTACTGTATATTTAAAAAATATTTTATCTGATGTGCTTTGCATGTGTTTATTTGTAACAATTTAGATTACTTTATATTCACTTTAGTACAACTCTTCAACTCGTACAGTTTGTACTACTAGTGCAACTCGAGTTTGGCAAATCCGTCATCGTCGCAAAAGAAAGAAAATAAAAAAACCTTCCCGTCAACATCTCCAATAGAAGCTTTTTTCTTTGGTACGTTGACGAATTCACCGAAATCGCATAAAGTATCCGATGCTAACATTGAAAAAGGAGTTGTTCTAAAGGAAAATATAAAATAATGTTAACGACTAAATGCCTACTTTAATAATTAATTGCAATTGTTAATTAAACATGCATTCGCGACTATTAATCTTTAGGTACTTCTATTATATTTTGGTGGAGAAACACAAATCTAAAATTTTAAATGCGAGCATTTAAGTTTCCGAGATATTAATTAAGAACTTTCGGTACAATACATTGAATTCTTCATATACAGACACAACTAACACAACCATCTTCGCTGTAGCAGGCGTCGTCGTCAAGTGTTCAGTAGCTGATGACACAATAAGAATATTGCCCTAAGAATCTATAGGGTGCCGCACGCAAAATCGATTACTGTAACTTCAGTCGCCCAATGAATGTTTCTTATTTGCAATACGTATACCTTTTGCTGAAATATGTTCCGCTTTAATTTCAGATGGAAAGTATTAGATTGCAGTACACCACAGTTACTGTAATACTGTATAATAGCACCACGTCAGCTTCCGATCCCCGGATAAACAATTCGGACTGGCCGCAGAATTGAAATTATTCGCTATACGACATGCAATTCGAGTTATAGGCGTACTATTTACGCGGAAAGGAGGATATTAGTTAGGTTCGGGTGTATAATTTTCCTAGCAGCCGGCAGGTGGCCGGTAACGCTTAGGCAGTGGTCGCCTCGTCGAAATTGTTGCCGCAAACTATTAATACTGAGGCCAGTATACCTGAAGCCGTATTGCAGGTAGAGAACGTTCCTTGCGCGTCAGAAGTTACAATAACCGATTTTGCGTGGGTGCCCCTATATGTATATTCTGAGAGTGGTATCCTTATTATGCCTACAGCCACTGAACACTGACGACGACGGCCGCTGCAACGAGGATCGGGGTACCGTCGACCACACTTAACACTCGATAACGACAGCTGCTACTACGAAAACGGTTGTGTTAGTTGTGTCTGTATATGAAGAATTAAATGTATCGTACCGAAAGTTTTTAATTAATATCTCGGAAATTATTAAATACCCGCACCTAAAATTTTAGATTTGGGTTTCTCCCCCACCTCCCCTCCAAATTTCATGTCGATCAGGAACAGGTCCCATTCCGAAGAATATCCATATTTTGCCGAACACTATATAAAACTAACACTTAAACTACGCCTAATGCTAAAATTGAAAATAAAACTAAACATTCTTAAGTGTTTCGTGCACTAGGGCAGTGATGGCGAAGCTATCGCACTCCTGGCACAAATGGCACACATAGAAATTTTGGCAGCACGTACAACTTTTTGTTTGCTTACAGGAAAACTGTTACACGATATAAAGTATAAAAATCACGTGGCACTCAAAAAAGCTGCGTATAAAAGTTACGCATTGATACGTACGTGTGAAAAGGTTTGTCGTTGCCAGTAATATGTAATTGCCTCGATCGTCTAACATGCAATGAATAATCGGACCATAGTCAGTTATTATCGACACCACGATCGACTGACCATACGCTGACACTGATAATTACAAGAAAATTGCAAATGACAGATTGCTTTTTATAATGAATTCCAAACGAAAATACGCAAAAAATTATGTAGCCCGGACGAGGGTCCTGTATCTTCACCGGGGCTTCACTATGTAGACCGTCACCGGATGACCACCTCTGGGAGTGCATGGTTTTTTTTGTTGGCTTCCCCTGTGAGTGTAATACAGTAATTTCTCGAAATAAGGCACTGGCTCGAGACCGGCCAGTCTCTTATATTGAATCAGTAGACTATTCGGCATGACTTCGATCCCGAAGGGGCCGTGAACGAATACGGTTTACGAGCTAGGGGCTCGAGATAGCGGGAAATATTAAACGCTCCCGTCGAGGCGAAATATGATACTTTAGAGGTTACAATATGACATGCCCTCTCATTTTAACACTAAGCGATTCCAGAGCAGGTAGAATCGTAGGTAGAAATCGAGTTATCAGATGTGATGAAACACCCGCGATATAACAGTTCTTACGTACTTACTTTTAAAATATCACTTATGGAAGCCCTACTAATGAAACATACGGAGTTAACGCAAACGCGGAATCATTTTTTAATAACCGAAAAACTGTAAATTTCGAGTTATACCATTGTCGCAACAAGTGATCGACATGTATGTATTGCGCGATTACTGCTACTATAGTTCATTAGTTATAAAGCATATACAGGATATTTACTTGTTTATTAAACTATGCATGTGAATGAAAGTATACATATATACATAACGCGGTAGGAAGTGAGGAAGCATTAGATTTTCTATCCTTCTACTAAAAAAAACGTCACTGTTCACTCGACCGTCAAGATTTACGACTTCACACCTCCTCTCTCGGTGTCCGATTTCTCGGCGAGCGCGGCGACTTCAAATAAAGAAGGGGGGGTTGGCCGTCGCCTTATTTCGAAGCAGAAAGTCGTGCCTTATTTCAAGACATTACTGTACAGTGCCTGGGAAAGATTCTCTTTATAACCTGTATTTAACATATTTTGTATTAGTTTTAACGTTTCTTGTCAAGGTGTAATGTGCATTTAGCGAGTGAGGTTTGAACAGGAAAGAGTTTCAAAAAACCTGTTTTCTTGATGGTAGACTTGTTTAGGTTTTATGTAAGGATATACTTTGGCAGTTTGATTTTTATCTTCATTGGTAGTTGTTCAGTAGTGTAGTGCGCGATGTTTTTTATTAGCGGATTTTTGTGGCTGTGGTTGAATATGTTTGGAAGTGTGTTGGTTATGTATTCCTTGATTGTTGTATCCGTGCTAATCTGTGAAGTTCCTTAATCAGGGTGTCGTAGTGTTTATTTAGTATAATTCTTAGGAATTTGTTTTGTATTACTTGACTTTTGTTAATGTTCGTCGGTGCGGCGGCTGCCCATACTTGATAGCCTTATACACCTATTATTATTGGTCTGACACAACTGAGATACAGTGTGATTTTAATGTTACTTTTCAGTTTACTGTTTGTGGAGATTAGTGGGTATAGTCTCTTGAGGGCTGAATATGCTAGTCTGATTCTTGATTCTGTAGCCGGTTTCTAGAGTAGTTTGTTGTCCAGCGTGACTCCTAAGTATTTTACGTTGTTTTTCCATTCTATGTGCATGTTTGATATTTGTATTTTAGTGTGCGGCTGCTGCAGTTTTCTTGTGAAAGTGATGACTTCAGTTTTGGAAGGGTTTATGTTGATTCTCCGGTCAGTGTAATATTTGTATAGTGCATCAATATGTTGTTGTAGGTACCTTGTTGCTTGTTCAGGTTTCTGGGAAGATGTCTATATTGCTGTATCATCCGCATAGATGGTTAGCTGTCTGTTTGTGTTTGTAGGTATGTCGTTTATGTATACGTTAAATAATAAAGGGCCTAGTATTGATCCTTGTATCTAGTATTGATCCAAATTTTCTCTCTTCCAGGTACCTACACTGTGAGGTACATGGGGGTCTTCCAAGCTATCGGGTAATAGGAAGATGTGATACACTTTTTTAGGATATAATACATAGATCTGTGTATGGATTGTACATGAGAGGTATTGATTTTTGTGGGTGTAATGTTATCAAGACCTAGGGATTTGTTGTTTGGGAGTTTAGTGTTAATTCTGTGAATGCCATGAGGCATAAAGGGAGGAGCCTATATATGGGCCTGGGCATTGGAGCTGTTTTTCTTCAGGACTGGGATGGTACAGTTGTTTTTGCCAGTTAGCTTATAGGTCTGCCACAGAGTGTTGTCTTTTCTATCGATGTTCGCGAGGCGGTGTTGCCAGTTTTTGCTTTTTATGTAGTTGACCCTGTTTTGTATCCTAGAGGAGAGTAAATTCTTCTATAACTTATACAATGGGTTGCCTGTTCTTTGGTGTTTTCTTCGTGCCTTGTTTCTGTCTTTTATAAGTTAAGTTAGCGTAGCGTCGTCTATGTCTTGATTATAGTTATTAGGCCTGTTTTTGGTGGCTATTTTAAAAGCAGAGATTATGAATTTGCTTAATCTATTGATTTCGTCGTCGATTTCTTTGGTGTCTCTAATGTATGGCTTGAGGATGTATCCGCTACGTTTGTTTTTGTATGCTGTTCAATCTGTTTTCTCTATGTAGTTCTTTCCTGAGTTGTTATTGTTGACTGGGAGGCTTAGGAGTACGGGTAAATGATTTCGTGATAGGTTATTGTCTGTGGTGCAGCGGTTCTTGTACGGTATGTTCATGAAGAAGATGTCTGTGTTTAATGGGTTTTTGTTGGGTTGTTTGTAGGTGAAGGTATCGTTGTGAGTGATATTGTAATTACGTAGGTTTGAATGCTTATTGAGGGCGTTTCCGTTTCTGTTTTGCATGATGTTGGTCCAGTTACGGTGTTTTGCATAGAACCTCCTCCAATTAGAAAGTACCCTTGTTTGTGGTGAATAGTTATTGTATCTCGATCAGCGAATGTGATTTTCTTGTTTGGCAGGATATAAGCTGCCCCTATTATGAGGTTTGGTTTGGTTTTGATCTTGGCTGTATGTATTATTTCGAGTTCTTGTGTAGCAGGTTATGGTATGTTTTCGAATAGTATGAATTTATGTATTATCAGTGAAACTGCTCCGTTGTCGTTGTACAGTCTGTCCCTTCTGGCAATCTTATAATTACTGATCTTAAGAAAGTCTGTGGAAGTCAGCCCTGTGTCTAAGACCATGGCGATGTTTATTTGGTTTTGTTGGAGGTTGAAGGTAAACTCGGTTAATTTTGGCTCAAGACTGGTGGCATCCCACATCATGATGTTTTGTGGAAAACTACGGGAACTAGTCATCTAGTTGCTGAATGATGAAGATTGTAGCTTTAACTCTGTCGATATTGGTCTTACATGGAATGTAATATTTTTTGATCAAGTCTAGGATTTTGAGGAATTGCTCTAGATCACCAGTTGAATTAAGGACGCCTATATTTAATAGATTGTACTGAGTGTTTTTTAGGTTTCCCTATTGTGTAGCTTGTGCATAGGATAATCCAGAGGTTCTAAATTTGTATTCAGTTCTGTTGTGTGGCTTGTGCATAGGATAATCCAGAGGTTCTAAATGTGTATTCGGTTCTGTTGTGTGTACTAGTTTGCAGAGTCTTAAGCGTGGGAAATTCGTGTGCATGAGTTACTTGAATGATTGGATAAGGTTCTTGGGTCGACAGAGTTTTGCTCCTTTTTGTGAGAAAGGCAAGAAGTGCTAGGCATCTGCTGTAGTTTCCTGGGTGAGATCCATTACAATTAGTGCATGTAGCTGGGGTATGGGGTGTCTTTGTGCACATCCTAGTATCATGCGACCTAGCACATTTAACACACTTAAATTGCTTGTTGCAATTTGAGCTTGTATGTCCATGCGCTTAGCATTGATAGCATTGAATAGATGGTTTCTGGGAATTATATTTCTCCCAGTATACTCTAAGGTTTTCTAAATATCTTATTTTCTTGACTTCCACTAGTGTGGTGCCGGCTTTGAACGCTATTTTGAAAACTGGATGGTGTTGTTGTGTGTGATGCTGGTACAATTTAGTGGTTCGAGACCTCGATTTTTGGTGGCGCCAATTATTCTATTGGGTGATAACTTTAAAAGCCCTTTCGCTACTACTGCTAAGACCTTTCATGATCCCAGGGTATGCGTGTGGTATACTAGTCTGTCGTCGTTGCGTGTTTTTTTGAAAGCGGAATAGTCTGGCATGTTATTGAAACTAATTTTCAATTTTGAGCTACAGTTTTTTGCGTGGTACCAAGTTCCAAAGGTTTTTGACAAAGTATCCAAGAATTTAACCTGATGTATATTGCTGTGTATGTAGATGGGGGGTGGCTTTTGTGTTTCTCCCGCTGTAGAGCTCGGGGTGCCATTACCGGCTGATTGCGCGACTTGGTTTGTATCGAGTTTTGTGTTTCCCACAGTTGGTGTGGGTTCCAGACAGTCGATAAATATGCCGAACCTGTTTTGCGTTGGTATGTTTATTTGTTGATTCATATCTTGTAGTGTCAGAAATCTTTAGTGGTATAGTGGAGTCCGATAGAGATGTATAACGGCGTTTAACTACGAGGTAGGGTCTGCCATCCTTCCTCGGCTTCCTCTTGGGTTGTGCCCATAGGCCGGAGCCACTTGGTTGTTCACCTAGCTGGTTCAGCGTATTATATTTAAGACGTCCACTTTGCGCAGCTTGCAGTAATTTCCAAATTAGTAAGGCCGAAATGGCAGCGACGAACTTACACTGTTTCACTGTGAACTATTCACTCGATACTCAACACGATCTTATGACTCTTCGTGCAATACAACCGATCGCCTTGATAGACCACGCCTATTTAATCTCTAATGAGATTATGATCCTTAGATAAACTCGAATTCTACTCTGTGCACTGTGCCTGTTTGGTCTGCTCCTGATTCTTTGTCTGGAGTGCATGGCTTATGTCAAGGCCCTTTTCTAGGCTTGGCCGCCAGATCCAGCTACACGCAAAGCTTTCAAGAGGGCCGAGCTATCCGTCTTTATAAAATTTCAAAACACGTTCTTTGTAATGAAAAAACCTATAGCAGGACGGAAACCTAGGTCCTCAAAACTGCTTAATTTTCGACGTTCTCGGATGGGATTAGACCGATGCAACGTCTCAGTTCGATGGCTGTCGCGACGAAAACGGACTAATATCACCAGCACATATTGCGAGCGTGGAAAGTACTTCTAATTTGTGAACTATCAGTGTAACTAGTAACTTCGGTGTAATTGTAAAGTCGACGAACTGGGCGATTGAGGCAATCGCTGCTCGTACACCGTAGCGCACGGAAAGGTTTCCTTTCAGTTTTAATATTATGCATACTTTGCGTCAGTTTCATTATTTATGTCATTCTTAGCTTCAGTGTTAGGGTCAGTGCCACTTTTGGGGTAAGTTATTTACTTCTTCTGCTGTATATTATATTAATCTCCTCCAAACGTTGTAGAGAATTGAGATTAAATAAATACTAATAACAGCATTTTATCAGTTACACTTTGTAGCTGGTTTAGTACTAGTAGTAATGTACGATGCAAACTGAGTTCGTCTACGTACTGAAATAATTGGTGGTCCTGAGAAGGACCGATTGAAATATGCTGCCGCCAATTTACTTCGAGCTAGTATACTTGGTGACAGCTTTGGTACCCTCGGATACAGCGTGCTTAGCTAATTCACCAGGCAGCAGGAGCCTTACGGCAGTTTGGATTTCCCGAGATGTGATGGTAGACCTCTTGTTGTAGTGCGCCAGTCGGGAGGCTTCGGCAGCAATACGCTCAAAAACATCATTGACAAAACTGTTCATGATGCTCATGGCTTTACTGGAAATTCCAGTATCGGGATGGACTTGCTTCAGCACTTTGTAGATATAGATGGCATAACTTTCCTTCCTCTTCCGCTTTTTCTTTTTGTCGGCCTTGCTGATATTCTTCTGGGCCTTGCCAGCCTTCTTTACAGCTTTTCCGCTCGCTTTAGGTGGCATCTTCACAGAGGTTTCGTATTCTAAACACAAACCGTTCGTCAATGGCAGGTCAGAACTGATGGTTCTACCACATTGGAGGCTCCTTATATGCTGGTAAAGCACTGGTGGGGGCGCGCCATTCAGGTTCGAGCTGCAACTCCATTGGTCCCCTCGAGCTATGAGAAACCGCTACAAAAGCGCCTCCATCCTGGGCCGAGCCGCATACTTTAGTTGCATTTGGTTGTGTTCGTATCGTTCTTTTCAACTTTCTAGAGAAAATGTCTGGCCGTGGTAAAGGAGGAAAAGTTAAGGGAAAGGCAAAGTCACGCTCTAATCGAGCTGGTCTTCAATTCCCGGTCGGTCGTATTCATAGACTTCTTCGAAAAGGGAATTATGCCGAACGTGTTGGTGCCGGAGCGCCAGTTTACCTTGCTGCGGTTATGGAGTACTTGGCTGCCGAGGTTTTGGAATTGGCGGGAAACGCTGCACGAGACAACAAGAAGACTAGAATCATTCCACGGCACCTTCAGCTTGCCATCCGCAACGACGAAGAGTTGAACAAATTGCTCTCTGGAGTCACCATTGCTCAAGGTGGAGTCCTACCGAACATCCAAGCGGTTTTGCTACCCAAAAAAACGGAAAAGAAAGCTTAACTCTCGACCAATCCAAATGGCCCTTTTCAGGGCCACAAAATTTTTTAAAACGAAGGAATTGCTTACGCGTTTACATAATTCGGACAGATTTCTCTTTATGGCCGTTTATTAACTGTTAATGTTGACCACCTAGGGAGCTCGGAACCAAAAATTGCAGCCACGCGAATTGAAGGAAGAGAATGTGTACTTTCTATAATTGGCCTTAATTATTTGCGTGAAACATTTATATTAAGAGTAAAGTATAGACTGGTTTATGAAGAAATAAAAGTGCAAAGGGTATACCAATGTGAAACCCATATTAGCAAAAATTATCCAGTACCTGAAATATCCTCATATATTCTGACTTTTACGATACACATTGGGCGACTGCAGGGCCACCATTACTCTCCGCTACAGTGTTTCCTGCATATTTGGTAAACAGGTTCGTGCGATACTCGGTTGTCTTATTTTCTTTACTCTCTCTATCCTATTCTTTTTGGATCTTGTAGAAAAAGCAACTTGGCTTATTGTAACAACAAACGACGGTGGATATACTGATAATGGAATACAAGACAATCTCCATTTTGAGTAGAAATAGAAAGCACATGGTACGATCTGACGAAAACCAGATTCTCCTAGAAGGGACAGCGCTCATTCTTTTCCCGCGCTTTTTACAAGGGGGCTTTGTGGGAATTATTATGATGCCATCATACGACAAAGGGCGACCCATACGGGAAAGCCCAGAGTCCGACCCTTCTTTTCCGTCCAAAAAGCGATGCAGACTTAAAGAATTAACACTCAAATAAAATATCATCGATCTCTCGATAGGGCAGATATTGTGCCTACCTGGCATATCTTCGTTATTTGTAATAAAATCGAAAAACTTTTGAGAAAATTACCTGAATTGAATGTCTAGTTTTTGGTAAACTCATATTTCAACGTATCGAGGCGTAAAAAGTAGGCATTTTCATTTAAAAATGTGGTCCTTTTTAGTGCGGCATCGCGCTCATGAAAATATTATTTATGTAGGATTCAAACCTACATACTTTTTCTACTACGACCTTTTAATAACAAATTAGTTACACGGAGTAATGTCGAATACTTATTCTAGCGCAAAATTTTTACGCCAGTTCTTTAAGCAACGTGAAATCAAAATGAATAATGGATGAAAGGCATGGAAGATACGTGTACTGTGCACGCGTAGAAGGTATTATGAGTTAATCTACGTCAAAATTAATTTTGGCCCTGAAAAGGGCCGATATTGTCTTTTTCATAAGTTTCTTAAGCTCTTTCTCCACGAATACGACGAGCCAATTGAATATCCTTTGGCATGATCGTGACGCGTTTGGCATGGATCGCGCACAAGTTAGTATCTTCGAAAAGACCAACAAGATAAGCCTCACTAGCCTCTTGCAAAGCCATAACAGCGGAACTCTGGAATCTGAGATCCGTCTTGAAATCTTGAGCAATTTCACGAACGAGGCGTTGGAATGGTAATTTCCGGATCAACAATTCGGTGCTTTTCTGGTATCTACGAATCTCACGCAAAGCAACAGTTCCAGGCCTGTAACGATGAGGCTTCTTTACACCGCCGGTAGCGGGCGCACTCTTACGAGCAGCTTTGGTAGCCAATTGTTTACGTGGAGCCTTTCCACCGGTCGATTTACGGGCAGTCTGCTTGGTACGAGCCATTGCTTCTAAAGAAGGTTAAGAACGGCGACACAACGAACGCACGGTCGATCGCAAACTGATTCAACGCGGTCGTGGCAGGGTCTTTTTGTGTCCTTAGGTTCCACGCTGGGCAACTCTGATTGGCCGAGCAAGGTGGTGGGGGATAAATGTTGGGAATGCTATAAAAGGGCGGTAGAGAGTGTTCTGAGCATCATTCGGTAGTTGCATCTCGATCTGTGTTATTCGAGTTTTACAATGACTGGCCGTGGAAAGGGAGGAAAGGGATTGGGAAAGGGAGGAGCCAAGCGCCATAGGAAGGTTCTGCGTGATAACATCCAAGGAATAACGAAGCCAGCCATCCGCCGTCTCGCTCGCCGTGGCGGTGTCAAACGTATATCTGGCTTAATCTACGAAGAAACCCGCGGTGTGCTGAAGGTTTTCCTGGAAAATGTTATCCGAGATGCTGTGACCTACACGGAGCATGCTAAGAGGAAGACCGTTACGGCTATGGATGTAGTCTACGCCCTGAAACGCCAAGGAAGGACGCTTTACGGTTTTGGTGGTTAAGCGTCGCCATTGGAAGATACTATTCACAAACGGCCCTTTTCAGGGCCAACAATCAATTTAATCGTAAGAACTCTCCAATCAATACTCTACGAAGTAGAGAGTTTAGATCTGAAGTGCTCGTTTATTCTACATATTGCCATTCGTTCAATCGGGCGTACTATACTATTTTTAATGTTCAATTCGTGAACAGGTAGAGTCGCCTTGATTCATGGATAGCAACACCGGAGAGCTAAGAACTGCTATGGAATCTAGGGGTAGTTACTTAACACGTTGAATGTGAGACATTAGTCCTTCGGGAAGGGCAGTGAACCGTAGGCGGCCTCGGTCCTTGGGGACTGATAGTGGGCTTTTCGTTTGGGCGACATTGGTACATAAAACCGACATTGCCAGTGCAGCGACTTTGAACAAAGTAGTGGGGATAGTGATTTTCTTCTTTTGAATGCGAAACCAGTTCCTTCTTTGCGGGGCATACTGTAGTCTTCTGTTCATACTCTATCCCAAAAACCTCTTGAGCGCTCGGCATCAAGTGTTCGTTCGCTGCCACCTGAGCGTACTATTCCAATAAAATCGGTTTCAGCACTTGAAGAAGCAACAATATTTCCGAGGTTAAGGACATTTTATTGCAAGGAAGAAAGGATACAGTATTTCGCTGAAATACGCGACTGGCTGACTGTTCGAAATAGGAGAATCGCTATCCCCCCTTCTTTGTTTGAAGTAGCAGCGCTGAGCGGGAAATCGGAGAACGAGAGAGAGGCGTGAAGTCGTAAATCTTGACGGTCGAGCGAACAGTGACGTTATCTTGTAGAAGGATAGAAAATGTAATGCTTTCTCGCTTTCTTGCGTGTTATGTATATATTCGCATAACCGTGCAGACGGCAAGCAATTCTACCAAATAATTTTCCTCAAATAATCTGTTCTCGAAATGCGTGCCATAAACCTTGCCGAAAATTCCCAACGTATTGTTCCGCATCGGACGGAACATCTTATCTTCCTGTTCCGGAAGGAAGTCTGCAAGCGACTTGAATCGCTTAATGTTAAAATGAGAGAGCATGCATATTCTATCCTCTAAAGTATAACATTTCACCTCGACGGAAGCCTATGTGGTTTGCCGCTATCTCGAACCCCTCGCTCGTTGACCGTTTTCGCTTTCGACACCTATAGATTAAAGCCAAGCTGAAATAGGAGACCTGTTCGATACAAGCAACGGACCGGTCTCGAGCCAGTTGGTTATTTCAGCGAAGTACTGTAGTGGGTAGAAATATGAGATAACATCGCGACAGAAGCCGTGCCGTGGGAACTTGCTCTGCTATTGGCTGCCATTGAGGGGTAGCGGCTACCCGGTCCAATGGAAGGCTTCGCATAAGCTGTGTCTGTCACAATATAGTCGCACTGCACTCTCTTGCACCTTCTGAGTGTTTTTGGCATCGGAGATTCTCATCTGGGTAAAGATCATCATTTATACAGATGCGTAGCATGTGCGGTGGAGGTGCGGGTTTTGATATATTCTGCTAACAATTTTCAGTCTCCGATATTTGGCCGTGGCCCGCATACTGCACGGTCGCCTTCAAGAGGCCCATTTGTACCCCTATTCTTTCGCCAGGTTACGGTCGTCACGCTGACTTGTGTATGCAAAGTGCATTCTCTGTACATAAGAAATACAATTCTTTTAGTTTTTGTTTAATCTTGATGAAATTAATTTTAATGAATTCGTGAGACTTTTGCAATTAAAATGACATCAAACACGACACAAATCGCATAGCTTTTTGTTATGTTATAATAGGACGGTCAGTCTGTACTTTTGCCTGTTGGATTGTTGCTAATGATAGCAACATTAGCTTTAATACAAAAATGAATTTAGTTATAGATTAGGAATACGAATATAATCAGAATAAGATAACATTCTAAACTCTCAGGCCCATAGGCCTGAGATAGTTTATACAAAGGTGCTTGGGTGGAGGACTGGATGAAGTCAATATCTCCTTTGTATCTTAAGTATACAACCGACTCTCCGTCGTACCCTTGCATTCTTTCTCCTCACTCTGCGTACGGTTTCCGTAGTGAAAAGTCATCCTTCAGAGCCAATTAATAAAAGTTAGTTACTTAAAAGAATAATATTAATATTTCTTTTAACCCATATTCAATATTGCCTTATACATATAAGCATGCACGTTAATCTTCACAACTTATAATTTTTTATAGTATGATATCGCGCAAAACATTCTCTGGTATGCAATCTCGGTCTTTATTCCCAATTCTCGCGGCGATTCGGCATGCATCGGATCATTATTTCTACACGATCGAGACGGTTGCTGTCTGTACGACGTTGAATACAAAACGATTTAAACATTATTCGGAAAGCATGGCGGCTGTAAACAAAGAAGCCAAGAAATCGGTCAAGGAGGGTGGGTGTATATGGGTACAATGCATGTATAAATTGTATTAAAGTCATATTGTTTACAGCATCACATGCATTTAGGTTTATAGCAACACATTTAATTATCTCGTCAGGAAATCTCTATTTTCTATGCATGATTCCCTTACGCCAGAGATAATCCTGTGTCTAATTTATACTTTCTGTACTTCCAACTGCCTTCTGTCATCTGTACAATTTGCTCAATACAAATCTCGCGTCGATCGGCTCCCGCTGCGTTGCATTTCAATCCTCGGAAAATTACCTGCAGTGTTGTGATTCTCGTTTGTTTATAGGTCATCGACCACCCATCTAATGTATTAGTGCCGCATCGTACACATGTGTGCATGTATAGGCTGAATGTCGACCGAATCGCCAATTGACATGAAGTTCGACGGAATTGATGGGAGGTGGGGGAGGGCGAAGAAAGGAGAACTCCAAACACAAAATTTTAAGTTCGGGGATTTATTAGTTTCCGAAACACGTATTAATTAAAAACTTTTAATACAATCCATTGAGTCCTGCCTGTACAGACGTAACTAAACAAACGTTTTCGCTGTAGTCTTTAGTCGTTGTCGAGTTAGTTAATTTATTGTCAGTCATGACATTAAGCCGACTACTCTACTTACAAAAATATGTTTATGCCAAATTATGTCCCCCTTCATATCAAACAATTTTTGTAACTTCAATTTTCCATTAAATAAATATAATATAAATAAAACATTAAACTATGTACTGTTAAAAGTTATGGCCCATGTAAAGAATTGCATGCAAAACGTGAAGTATTTATTAATCTACAGGCTCTTTTTGAAATAGCAAATCGTAAATGAGGAAGCAAGTATTTCACAAACGTTGATTTTTATTTATCCTCATTCATTATTATATGTTTTGTAGCCGCCAGTACTGATACATATATACATACATATATACATACATACATAATACGTATATTATATCATATGATCGGCTGGTATGATATCGCCCAGCAAAACATGAACTTTTTCCTGAATAACTTCATAACTGTGGACATGATACAGCTATGAAGGTTATCCTCATCTACGAAATGCCTTTTCATATATTTAGTTACAGTTCCCATCACTACTGATGCCTTAGTTCTATTCTTTACTGGCTCGGTAACGTCGAGAGTGACACCAGCGTGGTAATGGGGTTCTAGGACCCCAGTCTCAGGTGACAAAAAAAAGCATTGTCTGCACAGTCTATCCTGTACTCTAGTCTGTGCACCGACGAGATACTGCTAAAGACTGCCAGCCTTATGGGAGTCGCGTGCCAGAAAAATTCGCTGTTTTCTTACGCCCTCTAGAATATATTGTGGTTAAAAAAAGAAACAGAAACTAAATTACGGAAAATCTCATCGGTAACGTAAGTAAATGGGTGCAGTGCCGTAGGTAACAAATAAATGTAGGTCGCTGGCATTATCCATTCTATAGTACCTTCAAACATGTGTAATTATACATATTTTATTTTACAATTTATCACACTCGTATTGTCTTACTTTCTGTACAACTTTCAAAGTTTGTACAAGGTTTCTATTGCACACTGTTTGAGCACTTTGCAGATGTAGGAAAAATAAGAGTAGCTAACTCGTCACATTTTAAAGAAATGTTAGAATGTAATAAAAATCAATTAGAAAGGTACTTCTGTATTTATACAATAATCCTTCTTAAAGCAGAAATTGTGCTTAACGGATATAAAATTGCAAAAAAAAAAATATGTATAATGTACGATTAATGAAAAAATTCGTTCATTCTTATCGAGACTGTTAATAGACAACAGCAACTCAATGTATTTATTTCTTTATCGGGTAACATCACCTCTGGTGCTTGACAGGCTAAAATGTCTGTAATTACATATTCGGGTGGGCGGAGTGGCGAAATAAAAGTATTAACTGAAATTATACATATATCATTAACTTTTCCCTTATCAATATTAAACAAAATGTAATAATAAGTATATTACATAAATAAGTATTGAATAAAATATACGACAGGACACATAAACCAAAAATTAGTTCGTAGTATGTTTGTCCCTGTTGTATAGCATAATCTTCACTTTTAGCTGAAATATTATTGGAATCACTTTGTCCGATTCAATAGAACGTCATGTGGCATAACGCAACAATATGATCCTCAATCACGGGCAATGTATAATTATCGCGAATAATATAATTGTTCAATACTCTGAAGTCCACACATAACCGAGCTTCACCATTCTTCTTTCGTACCATTACTATTGGCGACGCATACTTGGATTCGCTCGAACGTATTATACCTTTCTTTAACAGTTTATCAATTATATCTTGCAATTGCATTTTTTCAGAATATGGCAGTCTTGTAGGGTTAAAATGAAATAGTGTGCGTTCGCGTAAAATGTAAAGTCATTTTCATTTTGACTGCTGGTTCTTGCGGACGTTCTCCTGTTAAATATTTTACATTAAACATATCACGAAGTGCTTGTTTGTCACAATTTGAGATTTCAGAATTAATATCTCACGAATTAATCAGTACATTATCTTCCCGAGAATTACTAATATCAATATTCATAATTTCACGTGCACCATTATTTAAAATGGTTATTTCTTCCGGC